>OZ014463.1:7111518-7794599 GCA_963966035.1 Acleris laterana | reverse complement strand
GTAAGCTCTCATCAGAATCTGTGTCCTCTGAGGATTATAATTATGCCTTACATGTTTGGGAAACTTTCGATATTAAGAACTTAGGAGAATATACAGATTTATACTTGAAATGTGATGTGCTTTTATTATGCGACGTTTTTGAAAAATTTCGAAGCATGAGCCTTAAGTACTACAATCTTGATCCCTGCTATTACGTATCGTCACCATCATTAAGTTGGGATGCGATGTTATTATACACAAAAGTAAAATTGGATCTTCTCTCCGATATAGATATGTATCAAATGCTGGAAAACGGGATAAGAGGAGGTCTTGCTCAATGTTCGCGTAGATACGCAAAGGCGAATAATAAATATCTTCCAGATTTTAACATTAATGAACCGAACAGCTTTTTAGCCTATTTAGACTGCGTAAATTTATATGGATACGCAATGATGCAGCATCTGCCAACCGGAAATTTCAGGTATCTTAACGATGAAGAATTAACAAACTTTAACGTTGAAAATCAGTCAAGCGATTCTGATACCGGTTTTATACTTGAAGTCGACCTTCACTATCCTGTTGAACTTCACGAGTCTCATTCAGATATGCCATTTGCAGCTGAAAAATTTACTCCCAGAGGAAGCAAAAATAAAAAATTAATTGCTAGCCTCTATGACAAACATAGATACATTATTCACTATATGCATTTAAAAGAGTGTTTGAAAAATGGTCTTATTTTGTTAAAAACGTATAAAATTTTAGCTTTCGATCAAAGTAACTTTTTAGAACCATACATATCTTTAAATACCACCTTAAGACAAAATGCTACCTCAGATTATGAAAGGGATTTTTTCAAAAAGCAAAACAATTCAATATTTGGCAAAACGATTGAAAATAAAAGAAAGCAGGTTGATGTAAAACTTGTTAATGTCTGGAAAGATGATTCAAATAACACAAATAAGTTTTGCGGTGCAGAAAAATACATAAGTGCTCCCAACTTCAAAAACTTGGCAGTTATATCCGATTCATTAGTAGCAATTCAGTTGCAACAAACTAAAATCGTTTTAGATCGACCCATATACGTAGGTTTCTCTATTCTAGAAATAGCCAAAAGTCATTTGTATCGCTTTCATTATGATGTAATGAAACGTGTTTATAAAAATAAAATTCATCTTTGTTATACGGACACTGATAGTCTTTTGTATTTAATTCATACGGAAGATTTTTATGAGGATCTCAAAACACACATAAAATATTTTGATACTAGCAATTTTGATGTTAACAATATATTTAATATGCCCTTAGTGAATTGTAAAATTCCAGGATATTTTAAAGATGAAATGGGGGGTGAGATCGTGAAGGAATTTGTAGGTTTGAGAGCAAAACTATATTGCATAGATACCCAAATTTCGACAATTAGGAAAGCAAAGGGAATAAAAAAGTGTGTTACAAAAAAACTTAATATTAATAAATACAAAAACGCTTTATTTCAAAACGAATGTATTAGAGATAATATGTGTGTAATAAAATCTAAAAATCATAAAATTTTCACGCAAAATATCAATAAGCTAGTTCTTACAAGGGATGATGATAAGAGGTGTGTATTAAAAGACAATGTTTCGACTTTGCCTTGGGGACACTACAAATTGGCTTTTTAATGTAGCAGCACTGTAAAGTAGTAGAAATTTACTGCTAATATATGACTTGCAACATTTTTATTCTTTTTATAATAACAAGAAATTTAGGTGCTAATATACGACTTGTAACGTTTTTATTATTTTTATAATAACAATAAATTTTTGAATGTATGTCTATTGTTTTCTTTCATTTACCACCACCAGCTTATTATTCATATGGTTAGTAATAAACCTGCCTAACTCAAAAGTATTTTTTTTTCCATATAACAAGTGTAATAAGACGCTCTCGAAGTAAGTATGCTTTGTTTTGACTTACGCTGGTTTTTACACCTATTGCAATCGTATTGTTTTGACTCGCTCGCTTCTACTGTCAAGTCAATAAGAGCTGTCACACGTTGATAATACGTTAGCAACAGGGAAATAGAAAACATAAAATGAAGGTCCGTATAAATATAAAAAAAAAATATTTTATATAAATGGGAGAATCTCATCCCAATTTACACGCCCCAAACTTAGCTCTAGGCTCGTGTGCTAAGGGCTTGTGTGCTAAGGGTACTATAGAAAGCTTATCATTATACAGAAATAAATACTTAAATGTATAGAAAACGTGGGGGGAATCGAACCTGGGACTGCAAGCTTCGTAGGCAGGGTCACTACCAACTAAGCCAACCACGTCGCCAGTAGAGTGGTTGAAATATTGGTTAACTTTAATCTGTCACACCGTCGACTTGCTAACAAGAAGAATCTAATAAACAAGATTATAATTCTTTTATTTCGTTATAATTGAGATTCAGACAAGGAAGTTAAATAATAAAATAACGGTTTGTAGTTCTGCTACAATACTGTCGCAGGAGAAACAAGTCATGACATGTTACAACGAGTTATCTCTGCTTATTTAACTTTGTTGTACGTAAATAAGTACCACATTCTATATTGAACATCATTTATTTAAAATAATAAATAGCAAGCAGATTAACAGAATTCTTATAATTCATTGTTTTAATAACATAGGTAACTTACAATTTAATAAAACATATATAACATATTTACAACGCCAAATAAATTGGTAAAAAACATAAATTGAAGAAATTTAGAATAAAATTAATGATGCTGCATTAATCACATTCAATAATTATTACTTTTTCTTTCTTAATTTGAACTTCATTGACAATAACTTATATTAATTGGTTCTGTAAAGTTAGTTAATTATAATATAATTAGCATCATTGATTTCATAATTCATAACTATAATAATATTTAAAATTAACAAGCTACTTTACAATGATATAAACATGGGGGAAAAAATAATAGAAACAAGCCACAATTATATAACTACACTGCATTAATCACTTTCAAGTTTTTTCATAATTTTTTTTACCACATTTTCTACGCTGTCCAACACTTCATCATACGGATCACATACGAGATATTGTGCGCTGACTGACCGATCACTGTAACACTCATCCATTGTCTCGATGTTTATTTTTATTAAATATCGTCCACTGCGAATGTTATTTTTAATAACATAGGATGATCCTTTTTTAGTACGATCCTTTTTATTAATACCCATTTTGTTATTTAGAGCTTTCTGCTCCCTTTTCTCCCGCTGAGCGTCAGGCTCTCGTGTTACGACAGCGTTCTGAACACACATGTTTTCGTAGGTTGCTCTACGGGTTAAAAGCTCTTGCCGCTTTTTTTCTACTTTTTCTAAGTATCCATCAACGTCTTGAGCATAATAAAAAGGATGATCCTCAGGGACATCATGGAAAACGGGGCTGACATCATATATGCTGCCAAAATCAAGTTGATCATTCTGCGTGCTGTCTTCCATAATTATCTGAAATATAAAAGTTTCATTAGTTTATATTAAATAAAAAAATGGTGAACAAATCAACCATTTATAACTAAGATGATGCAATAATAAATAAATTTACTTACCTATATATTTTTATAAATATGGTTTACCCGCGTTAGAAACGAGGCAAAGTTCGACTGCGACTGACGCTCGAGTAGTAGCAATTTAGATCTCGGTGAATAATATTCTTCGCCTAATATAGGACAGGAATGTGTAATTAGAGAAATGATTCAAACTTATAAAGATAATATTTCATTTGGGATGATTATATTATCACAAGTATTTATTTGAAATTATATTAAATTACTGAACAGACGGCAATGAAGTTTATTAAACAGCCTGTGTCTATAGAAATCAACAAAATAAGTGAAGGATCACATTGCGCTAACTATCGTAACAGACATAGTGTGCTTCTTCCTAACTCTATACGAAGTATTATATGTGGACCATCAAATTGTGGAAAAACAAATATAATTTTAACTTTATTGCTTCATGAAAATGGATTAAAATTTCGAAATGTCTACATATACTCTAAAACTATTTTTCAACCTAAATATCGTTTTTTAGAGGAAGTTCTTAAAAGAATTCCTGAAATTAAACTGTTTATGATACATGATGAAAAAGAGGTAATCTCTCCTCATGAAGCCATGCCCAATTCAATTTTCATCTTTGATGATGTAGCTTGCGAAAATCAGACTAATATTCGTAATTACTTTTGTATGGGAAGACATAAAGGTATAGACTGTTTTTATTTAACACAGACTTACTCTAAAGTGCCAAAACAATTAATACGAGACAATGTTAATTTTTTGATAATTTTTAAACAAGACGATGTCAATTTAAAACATATTTATCGCGAGCATGTAAATTCTGACATGAGTTGGGAAAAATTCAAATCGCTTGTCGCAAATATATGGAAAGATTCGCATGCGTGTCTTATAATTAACAAAGATTGTACATTAAATAATGGACGATATAGAAAATCATTCGATGTTTTTGTAAATTTTGAATAAATATAAATGATGACTAAAGTTAAATCACTTTACTTATAATAATAATAAACATCGGAAGTGTTTTTAGACTGCGTTATTGATTTGCCATGGACCCAGACATAAAAATACAATTAATTAAATCTGTAAAGAATATTAAAAATAAGTTGAAAAGGATGCGAGAAGAGGAGGACGATTTAGAATTAAAAAATAAGAAGATTTTGAAACCATTAACCGATCCGCTAGAAACAATGATGTTTCTTCATAATTCTCCTAAGCATATGACATCTTATAATGAAAATGCATGCAATGACAAACATATATCACCAAATGATGTAAACTTGGATTGTATCAAAAACGATAAAATAAATATTCCCAACATACTTGAAATAAAAACTCCCACTAAAATGGAAAATAATGTGGCAAAAGTAAAAAGCTTAGAGGGCTCTGATTCTTATTTGCAAGTCCCAAATAAACCTTTTAATGTTGCCTTTGGAGTCAGACATGATGGTGAATCACTTTTGATAGGAAATTCACCTGCAACGCTTAAATCTTTTGGGGAGAATTCTCCTAATAAAATATCTACGATTAATGTAAATGATAAAAGTTATGAATTAACGCCAGGTTTAAAAGAGCTTTTATTTCAAAGTAAACCGAATTGTGACATAATAAATGAAAAGGATAAAATAACCTATAAAGATATTTTGGTGCACACAAATGTTCATAAGAGAGGATTTAGTCCTCAAGGTCAGATACAAGGCAATTCAGGAATGAAATACTGTAAAATAATTAAACCCCTATTTCAAGAATCCAGCCCGGCAAAGCAGGGTGGTAATCTGCCTTCCTTGAAAAAATATAATTCAAATACGGATTTTGTATATTGGGACGATCCTAATGAGCTGATTGACCGTCTAAAAATTTTAATTGCTTCTAAAGATGCTGGCAACACTAACCATGATAATGAAATAATTTCGATCATAGAAGAGCTGAAAGAAGCAGGCATCATTAAGGAATAAAAAGACTTCAGAACCAACTACTGACTCAGTCTCAGTGTGTTGGTTGAACATGAATGTAGATAAATTTGGACACCATGTGTTAAAAAAGCATAAAATGAATAATTTTAATGAACCTCCCTTGGCGTTTATAAATGTTACTGATTGTTTCGATGCAAAAAATAAGATAATTAAACATATTGGAAAGCCTGTCGATCCAGAGGACTGCGCCACAAAACAGTATGTTGACAATACTGTAGATAAATTGTTTAATAAAATAAAAATAATTAACCAAACGTTAGCTCAGTTAGAGACAGAAGTGAATAGCCTGCAACAAAGTATTGAATCAGTTTCATTTAAGAACAAATACAAGAAATGAGTAAAGACATTGTAGTAAACGAAATACATAAACAAGCTCGGAAAAATTTTCCTCGAAGACATGTAGTGATGAAAGATATAGATGATTTGTGGCAAGCTGATCTTATTGATATGCAATCTATATCAAACAACAATTTGCAGTTTAAATATATTTTAGCCATTATTGATACTTTTTCTAAGTACGCGTGGGTATATCCATTAAAAAAGAAAAATAAGGAATATATAACTCAAGCCTTTTGCGATTTGTTACAAAAAAATCGAATCCCCAAAAACTTACAAACTGATTTAGGAACTGAATTCTATAATAAAAAACTAAAGTCATTACTTCAGCTGCATAAAATAAACCATTACTCTACATACTCTACAAAAAAAGCTTCTATAGTGGAAAGATTTATAAGGACTCTTAAGAATAAATTGTATAAACAATTTAGTTTAAAAGGAAACTATAAATGGATAGGAAACACACTTTCGGAAGTAATTAATATATATAATAATACGATACATAGAACAATAGGTCTTAAACCAATTGAAGTCAGTGAAAATAATAAAGATGCGGTATTACAGAAATATAAAAATCTTTTTTTGAAAAGGAGATCAACAAAGGATAAAAATAAATTTGCAGTAGGAGATTCTGTTCGTATAAGCAAATATAAAGGAACATTTGAAAAAGGATACACTCCTAATTGGTCAACTGAAATATTTACTATTACGAAAGTACAAAACACAAACCCAATAACGTTTATCCTAGAAGATGCTAATCATCGACCCATCTTAGGATCATTTTATGCTCAAGAATTGCAGAAACCTAAATATAAGAACATTTATCTTGTAGAAAAAGTCTTAAAGAAAAACGGTCGAAAATTATATGTAAAATGGTTAGGTTTACCTTCGCAAGAAAATAGTTGGATTGATAAAACAGAAATCTTATAAGCAGCAAACATCATAGTTTAACCGCATTTTAATTGTGTACTTGAAACTGGACAGTGTATTTCGTTGGGAAAAAGAAACTTGTTTATAAATAATTTAATTTTAAATTCAACAAAATGGTGCGATCAAAACCTAAATCGAATGGAAAAAACAAGAAAAAAATGGTTTTTACTCCCTCCCAGAAAGCCAAGTCCGGCGCTGGGCTTAAAAATACTTTCAAAAATATCGTTTCTCTGACAAAAAAACATATTAAAAAGTTAAAACCTACATGTAAAAAAGCGGCTATAGAGTTAGCAGTGGCTGTTGCCCGAGAATTAACTGCGGATTCAGATACTTCAGTAAACATTCCCCGGATGATACCTGTGCCAAAAGTTGGAGGAGTTTTGCCCCTAATACCAATTTTTGCTGGATTGTCTGCTGCAGGTGGTTTAGCAGGTGGCGCAGCTGGTATTGCTAGAGCGGTAGAAGCTATTAAGTCTGCTAAACAACGTTTTCAAGAACTCAAGAGGCACAATAAAAAAATGGAAAAGTTGAGTTTGGGAAGAGGGCTGCATCTCAAAGAGCATAAGAATGGATTAGGAATTTATTTTAAAAATGAAAAAAACTAATGCATAGGCTACCTAAACGAGCGTTAACTAACATCGATATTCTCGAATATTGCAAAGAAATTCCCCATTTTCGAGGAGTTTTCATGCGAGATCAGCTGCCAAAACGTCCATTAAAAAAAGAATGTGGAGTTATTAACCTTGACAGCTCGCAGAATTCTGGGACTCATTGGGTAGCCTATGCAAAATTAAATAATTATATCGAATATTTCGACAGTTATGGTAATTTAAAACCACCTGAAGAATTTTTAAGATATGTTGGCTTAAATATTTTTTATAATTATGTTAACAAACAAAAGACTCATCCTTTCATTTGCGGACACTTGTGTATAGACTTTTTAAACTCATTTTGGGATCTACATAAATAGCTCACACTTTTCAAAAACATTTTAGTTCAAAACAATGTCTATTACATTCACAATCACTGGAAATGAATCCATTCTTCGATCAGAATTAAATACTCATTTAATATTAGAAGACGATTACGAATGCGGTTTACTAAATTTTTCAACATTTAATTCAATACCCAATATTACTGACGGCAACAATGTATTTGCTTACGGCAAACAGAAGGATATTAAAATTCCTTGCGGTGCATATGACTTGTCTGATTTATATGAATATTTAAAAAGTAATATGAACAATTGTCAGTTTGAAATCGTTCCTAACATCAATACTTCTAAATGTTCAATTTTTTGCAGCGAACCGATTAATTTTAAGGTTAAAAATAGTGTAGGTGCATTATTGGGGTTCTCAGAGAGGGTGTTGGATCCAAATAAATGGCATGAATCAGTCAACCCTGTATGCATTATTGCTGCGTCTGTGATACGGATCGAATGTGATCTTGTCCAAGGTTCCTACACGAACGGCTTGCCTACACATATAATTCATGAATTCGCGCTTAACAGTCCACCCGGATATCAAGTAATTGAAGTACCTAAAAATATAATATATTTCCCTTTAAAGAAGAAACATATTTCATCAATTACGGTGAAAATATTAGATTTACAGGGAAATCTAATTAATTTTGGTAACGAAAATATTAGTATACGTCTTCACTTGCGAAAATCAAAATGATAATTTTTAACGATGATATCTGTAACAAAATACAAAGACAAAGTAGTTGTAACTCCACTATCAAGCACAACGTCAGACGAGCTAGACGTAAAAAGGTTGTAGCAATAACAAAGAGTAATAAAGAATTTCTTTGGGCTCTCGGATAAAAAATATGAGCATCCTCCATATAACCGATGATCCGCAATACGACAACTCAATTGAAAGTTATGAAATCCATACTTATAACCCATACAATAATAGTTTTAATGAAAATGATGAAATACGAATACCGATCCATCAGCAAGATATATACGTATTACCTTCAGCTAGCGCGTTATACATAGAAGGATATTTTTCTATAACAGCTAAAGACACGAGTGGTGTAAAAAAAGTTAAAAATGTTAAGTTGACAAATAACGCTATATCATTTCTTTTTCAAGATATTAGGTATGAAATGAATGGGATTGAAATAGATCGAATTAGAAATGTTGGAATAACTACTACAATGAAATCTTTAGTCTCCATGAATAGTGGAGAAAGTAAAGCTGCAGCAATGTGGGGTTGGAACGTAAACGGATTTAACGATCACAGTGGAAAATTTTGTATTCTTTTACCACTTAATAAATTATTAGGTTTTGCAGACGATTACAAGAAAATAGTGATTAATAGTAAGCATGAACTAATACTAAACAGAAGTAGTACAAATTTGAATGGTGTTGTAACCGAAAAAGACGATTCAGTGGAAATTAAGGTAGATAAAGTTCAATGGCGCATGCCGCATGTTAAAGTTTCAGATCAACAAAGGCTTGCTTTGCTCAAAAATTTAGAAAAAGATAAACCTATGCAAATAGCGTTTAGGAATTGGGATTTATATGAATATCCGTTATTACCAAGAACAACCAAACATACATGGTCCATAAAGACCACTTCTCAACTAGAAAAGCCTCGGTTTGTAATTTTTGGATTGCAAACTAATAGAAAAAATAACAAATTAAACGATAGCGCTTTATTCGATCATTGTAATCTTAAAAACGTGACTTTATTTTTAAATTCATACTATTATCCATACGATAATCTTAACTTGAAATTTGATGAGGACAAATACAGTATATTATATGATATGTATGCGAGATTCCGCCAGTCGTATTATAACCTTCCTATAGATCCGTTGCTTGATCTTACGCAATTTAAGGAAAAAGCTCCATTATATGTGATTGATTGTTCGAGGCAAAATGAGCATTTAAAAACTGGACCTGTTGACGTTCGTTTAGAAATTGAGACAGAAAAGGATTTGCCGGACAACACTAGTGCTTACTGTTTGATTATTAATGATCGATTGGTGGAGTACAGACCTTTGAGTAATATTGTTAGAAAATTGACATGATGTCCACCGCAATAGTTGATGTGCAGGGATTTAAAACGGACAACAATTCATTTATTGTCAAAGAAGTTGCAATAGCCGCTAATGAACAATTACTACACCTTCTCATTCTACCACCTTGCCCGTTGCACAATCTCTCTCCAACCGAACGTAAACAAGTATCGTGGATACAGAGAAACAGAAAAATTAATTGGAATGACGGATTCATACCTTATGAAAAATATTTAATGTATATCCAAGAGTTTTTGATTGATAAGACGATTTATTGTAAGGGTCTGGAAAAAGTTACCTGGCTTAAAAATATTTTAGATCATAATGACGTTATTAACCTGGAAGATATGAACTGTCCTAAATTGTTAAGTTTGTACGAAGATTATAGATTGTCAAGTGATGTGTTTAACTGTATATATCATCCAACTGTATGTGCGCTTAGAAATGTAACTAGCTTAAGAAAGTGGTGTTTAAATAAAAGTATGTTTTAAGTTAATGTCTTTTATTCATAGTATAAATAACAATAGCCCATTTTTTTTAAATCAGAAAGTAGTGATCCATCGTTATTAAACAACGTTGACTACCACTAATGACAATATTATTAAAATTTAATCATGCTACAATGATAAAGAAAGTCGCTTTTAGTGGTAAAGTTACATATTTTTTGGTGCCTGATCGTGAAGATAGTCGAAGGGGGACATGGAAAATCGATGCAGATCGATTTCAGATGCGTGTATTATCGCTCGAAAAACAGTTTACTTTGTTGCATACGAATTGTTCAGTATTGCATGATTATTTATAAACCAATGTTGTATTAAACATTACAAGAATGGATGAAAGCATAAAACATGAGTTGCTTGAGACATTGCGATTATTATGTGCATCCAGATACGACTGCAGGGGCAGTCATGACGATGAAATTAAGTTAATCATCGCAAGGCTAGTAACATATGGCGGCATGAGGCTGTACTGGACGCGTCGAGGCGCTGCAGTTGGAGGTTAGAGCACCGTTGCTATAACGGTTCAATTGAAATAATTTTAAGTGTTCTTATGAAATTTAATTTGTTTCAATAAAGTGATGTAAAAATAAATTTAAAAACTAAATATTTCTTTGTTTTCATTAATGTATTCCAATAACTTTAACCTAGAGCTATGTATTACACTTCTAGAAAGTTGATGATTCAAATCAGCTATAGAATAGATAGCGTTTTACTTCTTGAATAGATTGAAATATAACCTAAGATAAAACTAAGTATATCTATTCAAATGTATAATACTAATATATATTCAAATGTATAATTGATTATTCTAGATCAAGTGATCTCAAATAATATTTATTACTCTCAATTATACATACACATAATTATAATTTTTAATGTGTGCTCTCGTTAAATAAATAAAACTACTCTACAAATGTAAGCGGGTTTTTTATTACTTTTCATTATACTACGAACCTAAAAACCTTCAGTTGAATTGATTACTTCTTTCGATTAGCTCCCAAATGGTAGATAATTCAGTTGATTCAATTAAAGTTACTTTTTGACTAGACCGATAATTCAGCTGAATCAATTCAAGATAGTTCTCGAATAGCTCAATAATTCAGTTGAATTGAATCATATTACATAGTTTTATTTCTTGAATAGATAAATATGCAGCACTCTATCTTTTCAAATGTAGAATTGGTTGTTCTAGATTTTACTTTTTGAATAGTTGACGATTCAAGGTATTTTAAATCAAAAAATCGGGCTGATTAATCATCTGTTTGTCTATCTATTTAGCTCAGTTATGTTGCGAAGCAAATAAACCAACAACCGACAGCTAGCTTGAGACATTTCGAAACAAAAACCCACATAAGGTTTAATTATACGTTAATTGAGCGGTCTGCAGATAGTCAGATGGGGTCAATTGGGGATTCCGGATCGTCCGAGCGCAGCGAGGTGATCCAGAATCCCCAATAACACCCTACTAATGTAATATTTATATTTTCAGATTAATACCATAAACCAACTTCAAAATGCTGTACTGAAAAGTGCCCAAAATGACTTTCGATGATTTACCTAGGGACCATCGATTTTAGCGCGTGCATTTTCAATTTAGCAGCATGGTTCCTGCCGATGGATCGAACGTATAAGGCTGCTTAATTGAAAATGCACGCGCTGAAATGTGTTTTGTTCGCACTGACCGGACTACTTAAAGTCGCCGCTGCGATTTCGATGTTGTTTTTGAGAGAATAACACCCCTGTAATTCCGAAATTAGAACCTAACTACCAAAAGTAATTCAGAACTTTAAAACAATACCGAATAAGAAAATGAATATTTTATTTAGAGACAAGAACCTTAATAACCTTGTACTTATTAAAAGGAAATGTGTGTTTCTACTAACTATAGAAAAGTACTCGCAAAATAGAGATAATAAGTCCATTCTTACTGTAACAGTTGTTAGATAACAAAGGGGACTCGGTCACAAAACAAGTTCTCAGATGCAGGACACAATGCACGGGCGTTATTGCATTTTGTTTTTACCCATTATGCTCTTACATTGCAATCATTTTATTGTACTTACATTATTATAACTGCAAAAGTAAATAAAGGTAAGTACTTATAATTGAAATAATATAAGCTTAAACGGGCGTTTATTTTTAAATTAAGAAACGTTTACTTTTCCGCTGAGTTACAAAAAATTGTCGTACATTTATATACTACCTCTCAACGCTAATTAGCAATTAGCAGTATATCAAATAAAATAAATAAATAAATAAATATCAGGGGACAATGTCACACCAATTGACCTAGTCCGAAACTAGACAACGATATAAATACTTATGTAGAGAAACATATACTTAAATATATAGAAAACATCCATGACTCAGGAACAAATATTCGCGCTCATCACACTAATATCTGCCCTTACCGGGATTTGAACCCATCTAGCTTCGTAGGCAGGGTCACTACCAACTAGGCCAGCGCGTCGTCACTATTAATAAATGAAGTAGATTTAATACTCACCCGTTAGTAATATGCTTGCACTTGCTGCAGGAGTTTTGTCTAAAATACCACCATTTGTCTTATAACTTATAACAGTATAGCATCTTTTCGTAACTCAGCGGAAAGGTTAACGTTTTTTTAATTTTAGTCCTTAACTAGGTATAGTCTTTATTATTTCTAGCGAGCTGATCTTCTACTCAAAAGCCATTGTTTGTGTACAATACTATTATCTTTCTTTGTGTCCGTAACCGCAAGCCGATTACATACAAAAAAGTTAGAACTACATTGAATGTCCATAGAATTATCAACCCTATCCTCTTAGTCAGTAGGTTTAAAATGTAAAGTGTAAGGATACAGATTATGTCTTTATTATTTGAACCGGTCTTATTCCCTACACAATATTACCATCTTCTGTCCTGACACTTTACATTTTAAACCTACTGACTAAGAGGATAGGGTTGATAATTCTATGGACATTCAATGTAGTTCTAACTTTTTTGTATGTAATCGGCTTGCGGTTACGGACACAAAGAAAGATAATAGTATTGTACACAAACAATGGCCTTTGTGTAGAAGATCGGCTCGCTAGAAATAATAAAGACTATACCAACTTTTAAAGAAACGCTCAAAGGATTTAGTACCCTTTCTTGAACACCACATAGGTACAATAATAGATCGGATATTTTTTTTAAACCGGCCTCCATCGTACAACATTAAGACCGAGAAAACAAGCCTAATGTTTTTTTTTTCTTACGGCTGTAATGTAAATAGGTAAACACTGTGAGAATATTTCAACTGTCTATTTACGGTTCATGAGATAGAGCCCGCTGCTGTCGGAATAGTCTGTACTATCAGACGGATGTAGGGAATGCAAATAACCGGTAATAACCGGTTTTAACCGGTTATTTTGATACTAAAACGGTTAATAACCGATTAAATTGCATTCCCTAGACGGATGGACAGCAAAGGCTTAGTAATAGGGTTACTTTAGCACCTCTGGGTACCGAACAATTTAACCGGCTATTAACCGGTTTTGTGTGAAAATAACCGGTTATAACCGGTAATTTGCACTCCCTAGAAATAAGCTACCCATAAATACAATAGCATTGATGTATAGATTTCCTGGTAGTAATGTGTCAATCTAATCGGCTGTTTCGCTGTCGCTACCGCTTCGATCCACGTCGGCAGGCAATTCGCCATGATTGATCTGGAGTTCTGGACGTTTCTCTTCAATTGGAACAATGCAGAAGCCGTTCAATAGCGTTTGTGTTATATGACGGAGTAGTACCATGAACTCCTAACTGACATTTTGACGATAGTTACATTTTTATGTAGATACACTTTAAGTTTTATTTGGTACTAGCGACCCGCCCTCGCTTCGCTTCGGTTTATGTGAGTTTTTTGTAACACCCGTACATAAAAAAAGAATTTATTATACATAAAAACCTTCCTCTTGAACCGCTCTATCTATCAAAAAAACCCGCATCAAGATCCGTTGCGTAGTTTTAAAGATCTAAGCATACATAGGGACAGACAGCGGGAAGCGACTTTGTTTTATAATACTACTACTATACTATACTACTATATATGTAGTGATGTAGTGATTATTCCCGAACACACTGGTTTCGTACTCTTATAATTTCTTCTGTTTTAATGTTTTCAGTACGCCGTCTATATGTAGCTATTGGGTTATTAAGATCGATTTGGATAGACCCTGCACAAAGTCATCCAGCATGTTTGAGAATTATCAGTTTTATTTAAGTACTTATTTATTTGTAAAATAATTGTAACATATTAGTTAACGGTTTTCGCCGGTGAGAATTGAACAAAGTTAATTAAATTATTTATATTTTTCCTAGCGACCCACCCTCGCTTCTCTTCGGTTTATAATATATAAGCCTTCCTCGATGAATGGGCTATCTAACACAAATAATTTTTCAAATCAGACCAGTAGTTTCTGAGATAATTATTATAGATTTTATATAGATTTAAACTTCACAAACAAATGTAAAAAGTGCAAATGGCTGACTTAATGTCTAAAGGCATTCTTTACCAGTTAACGTACGTAACGTTAATAAAGAATTGGTTAACAGGAGGGCAAATAGGTTTAAAAACTCGTAATTATTCTAATTATGTAAAATACCACTGAAAAACTTATGAAACAAAACGTGAAACTAATGATTTTTCGTGTCATTGACATAAGGGAAAATAACAAAAATTAAGATTAACGATCAATATATCCGAAACTAAGTAAAATCGCTGACAAAATATCGGTTAAATCGATAGCTCTTTTGATGCTCTATGAGCCTTAGGTTTGACGTAGGTTTCTGGAACACCCTGTATATTAGGGTGGTTCAAAAAATTTTTTTTTGAAAATTCCTTTCTCCACCAGTTTCTTTTCGTTTCATTAGACTTAAAACGGCGTTGTACAAAAATTTAGAGAAATCGGGTAATGTTTAGGGGTTGCTATGATTTGACGCTTTTTTGGAATGTACAGAAAAAGTAGTCATTTTTGTAAGGAGCACTTTAATTAGAAATTTTTTATATGAAAATGAACAATTGAAAAGAAAATAACATTAAACGATACTACATAGTATGTTAATTATTTAGTTACAAACTTCACTCGGATCCTTATCACTAGAACTCATTTTGAGGATGTTAGATTTTGAAGCTAAGGGGTATTTCTTCCTATGCAGATCGACGACGCGGATAAGGTATTGCTTCTGTTCTTCGTTTTTTGTAATGCTTGAATTAAATTTCTGGATCAAAGCAATACCTCTTTCTGCACAGTCATTAACAACTTTCATTTGTTGTACCTTTTTCTGCATATCGACATAAGTTTGATCATTGTGCCAGTGTGACGGGTCTTTTACTAAAAATGCTTTAGATTTCTCTCGACCATTGCTAACAATCAAATCAAATAGAACCATAGTTCGCTGTGTGAAAAAGTTTTGTAGCAGCAACGGCTCCTTTAAATTAAAGGTTTTCCCATCTGGCCTCTTCAAACCCTTTTTTGTTGGCGGTTTCTGAAGGTTTTGGACCATAATTCTCTTAGTTTCTGTAGAAATTCTCGGATCAAACAAAGAGAGACCAACCAAATGCTCCGAGAAGTACCAAAGATGACGGCTAAATGCCTTCACAACACTGGAGCTAATAATTTTGTTTGGATAATTTTTGGCCTGCGTTATGAAGGTTGCGTCATTCAAAGGAGCCTTTCCTGCTATCGGGGCTTCGTTCCAAAATCGCCCATAAATGACTCACAAACAGTGACAATTCTGTGAGGGACCGTTTCTCAGCTGCAGTCAGTTTAAATTGGTCTTGAAACAAATACATTTTTATGCAGTAGATAGCTTTTGCCATCCATCGAGCTTGATGTAGGGCTCCGGGTGCACGAAACTTAGCTTCAGCAGTTGATTCAGAGCTTCCAAGGAATGTACGACACAAGTTTAGTAGTTCGAGGTAGTCATCTCTGGGTTGTTGATTTTTTATGGCCTCATTGTAATACGCTGTCATTTCTTGGCGGAGTGTAATAAGTTCTGTTGTTGTATACAAATTGTCACTGCTTACTGTAAATTTTTGTTGATCAATTTCAGGCCATTTCTTTTGAAAGCGTTTAAATAAGCTTATATCCGGCCCACTGCTTGGTCCGAATAACGCTTTAAAAACATCGGAGAGGATAACTTCCAAGACATGGTGCCTACAAGCAATCCAAACTAGCTCCTTGACAAGTGTTTTTTCAATTAATGAACATGCATTGCGGGTACTACACTTTTTATTGAATTTTATTACTTTCAAATCATAGCAACCTCTAAACGTTGTCCTAGAAAGTTCAATTTTGGTACATATCATTTTGGTTCATAGTCGAATAAAAAAACACTGGTGGAGCGAGAAAAAAAAAAGTTTTTTTTATTTTCATACATTTGTGAACCGCCCTACTGTATATTGTTTTATTTTCTTTTGCTACGATAGCTTGTTGTTTTCCAATCCATATAACCTATAGCAGGTATATATACAGGATGGGGCCTGTAACTAAAGCAAAAAATTAAAACGTAGATTCTACTCCTCAAACTAGACAACTTTTGTTTAGCAACTTTTTAAAATCATAAAGTTTTTAGATTGTTCTTTTTTCAAACAAAGTAAATAGTATTTTCAATGTACTTAAAACTCCGTCTAATTGACATCGCCTGTCAGTCTAGTCACTCTACAGACATAATCAATTTCATAGTACATATGTAATAAAATTCAAACAGCAAGTTTTTTTTCAAAGTCGTCAAACAAACGGTGCGTAGTTTGAGGAGAAGAATGTACATTTTTAATTTTTGCTCTAGTTACAGGCCCCACCGTGTATTAATGTAGCGTGAGTCATCAATTCATCATCCCAATTATAAGAAACCATATCGAACTATTGTTTTGCCGACCGTACCCTCGTAAGACTTCGTGATTGATCGGGGAAGTTCGGTCCAATTGATTGCTGACGCCCTCGTATTAATTTAAGTGTTTTATAGATACTTCCATTGTTGCTATGGAGGCAAAGAGATCTTGAGATCATTGGAGAGGATCGTTATTTCCTGGTGATTGATTATTTTTTGCTTTGATCGTGTTTTGTTGTGTATTGGCTTTTAGGGTTCCGTTGCCAAATATATTAATACATTAATAATGTACTTTAATCTATTTTCATCTTAGAAAACCGGGCAATAGTATATCGGGACGTGCTCAGTGTAGTGTTCCGACGCCGAATAAAAAAAAACTTTCACAAAAAGCAATAAGTACGAAAAAAAAAATTTAGTATATTAGGTGATTTTTATACTTTAACCGCCTGTTTTTAAGAACCATACAAGTTTTTTTTGTATTTTATCTTTTATAAGAAGATTTATATTCAAGAAAACAACATACCTATTTACATTCATAAAAATCATCAACATCTTAGCCTAAAAGTGCAAAATGTGGTTACAGAATTATTAACAAGTTTTTAGAGTTGTTGGTAATTCTGTAGCTCTGCCTACCCCACTCTGGGAATAAAGGCGTGAGTTTATGTATGTATGTATGTGTATGTGTATTCATAAAAGTCTAAATGGACAATTATTTATTTCGCAAATTTAACAACGCAAGCAATAATTAAAAAAATATACATAATTTAATTACCTACCTACCTACTTAAGTAAAAGTACGCACTAAGTAAATTACTTAGTTGTTTAAAAGTGTTACTTGCTTAAAAATATATTCGGCACAATGCCACGGAGCCTTTTATAAATATTTTTATTCACTTAGTTTGGTTTTCTTCACTAAATATGTACCTACCTACTTATATCATTCTCTGAATATACTGGATTCACCGAATTTACCTTTTGATCTTTTACAAAAATAAGTAAAACGCATTAAACAGTGAAAACTCTACTAAGTGCTAGTCGAACTCGCACGCGAAGCCATACCACCACCATCACCACGGACGTGTACCATTTTTGTATGAGGCTCTTTTTAAATTTATTTTTATTTTTAGTGGCAATAGAAAATCACATCCTGTGGAAATTTCAACTGTCTACCTATATAACGGTTCATGAGATACAGCCGGCGGACTGACAGACGGACTGACAGCGGAAGCTTAGAAATAGGGTTTCCCTTGTCACCCTTTGGATACGGAACCGTACAAATTAAGATCTCAGGAACTACTGGTCCGATTTGAAAAATTATTTCAGTGATAGATAGCCCATTTATCGAGGGAGGCTATAGGCTATATATCATACTCACATAAACCGAAGCGAAGCTAGGGCGGGTTGCAAGTACTATTATATAAGTTACCTTCTCCACTGGTAGTGCGCTTGGTGAGATACCCTTAAAATATCGAAACTCATTTCATAGAACGTTTTTCTTCGACGAATTTTCATTTCATCGACGATTTCCACGTGAAGGAGCTTTATTTTTTTTGTGATCACAAGTAACCTAACCTAACCTAACCTCATATGAATGCTTAAGATAACCTGAAAACTAGGTTGAAGCAGAAATTAGCTTTCGATGAAATTAAATTCGGTGAAATTACACTTTCGATGAAATGTTTGTCGATATTCTGGGATCTCAGTGTGCGTACAGGGTCTAGTTACCCTGCAAGTAATTTCCCGGTCTCGTTTAATTCATATGCATTATTCATTTCGCTATAAATCAGGCGCGGCACGGGTAATGCATCATTTTCCTGGAGTTCGACCAAATTGAGTTAATTTTTAACGTTTGATGTAAAATAAAATCACCCTGTCGTTTAAGTTTTTGCATGACGCACCTCGATATCAGGGAATATTTTTTGTACTTTCGTGTAATATTCAAAATTGTTTGGTTAGTTTTTAATTCACTGATGGAGCTCACTAGAAGAATTAAATAAAATATAGGAAGAAAAAGTGTTGAAACAGTCGTGATTTAATGTATGTTGACGACGCGCTGGTCTAGTGGGTAGTGACCCTGCCTACGAAGCTAGCGGTCCTGGGTTCGAATCCCGGTAAAGGCAGATATTAGTGTGATGAGCGCGAATATTTGCTCCTGAGTCATGGATGTTTTCTAATGTATTTAAGTATATATTTCTCTATATAAGTATTTATATCGTTGTCTAGTACCCATACTACAAGCCTAGAGCTTAGTTTGGGACTAGTTCAATTGGTGTGAGATTGTCCCCTTATATTTATATTTTTTATATTTATGTATACAATGTATCTTTACTTTACATAGTATTAAATAAAGTCACTCCCGCCGTCTGTTCGCTTAGATCTTTTGAACTACGCAAGGGATTTAATGTAGTTTTGAGCAATAGTTGAAGTGATTCAAGATGAAGGTTTTTATGTATAATAAGTTCTGGATTATAAACCAGTTTTACAGAAAACTGACATTAACCAAAGCAAAGCGAGGGCGGGTCGCTAGTGAAAATTAAACGAAAGGTCGAAGTCTTGGTATAATTTTCTTTGTCGTAGATTTTGGAGTAGATTTTGAACTGTATTGCTTGAAGCACGCGCAGCATATTAAAGCTATAAGTGTCAATAACTTGGAAACATGTATGATGCATTCGAAACACGGTCTTCCATTCCATGGTGGTATTATTAAACGCGACTGCAGGTAAGGGGTTTGGTTAAAAGTGTTGTCATTTGTAAATACACACACACTTTTTTTTTGTTGATGCCTTCGATCGCCATTCTCTCTCTGGTCTCACTGAAAACCAGAGTCTGTGAATGTGTTTATCACATTCAGAGGCATAAAACTGAGCGGAGACCACTTTGGTCGTACAGAAAAAAAAATAGTTTAAGACTTTTTTTATGATTGTAAATTGTTTTTGTTTTATGTGCCAAATAAATTATTTTTCATTTCATTTTATTTGTCATAAAAGTCATGCATTTTCAGGGTGAGCGGCCATGCGTAAAAGTGGTTAATTATGATAGATCCATTCAAAATAATCATATTTTGTTACACAATGTATGCTCTTAATTGCACCGTAGCCGAGATATTAAAATATGTATAACTGGGCGTATTTTTAGTACTTACCAAAAACTTGACATCTAAATCTTTAGTATCTCCACTCCTATATTATTTAACGCATTAAATTGTATACATTTATGTGTACTTAGCGGTCCTCTAAACTATTATAATAAAATCATACTACGTAACTTCGAACTTCCATTCTCAAATTAGTATGTAAAACAGTTGATTTTCGTTAGGTGAAGCAATATTATTTCAATTCTGATTCCTAACCCGTTACAAATTCAGTGGTCGAAATAAAACGATTCGATTGTCAAATCGATCGGTATAGAATAACCCCAGAGCTTTGTCATCCCCGCGTCTGTATGTCCAATTATCCATTAGACCGATGCGATAAATCGATATGTCTGTACGTGCGTCGAATCGGAATCGACTCGGCGAGCTAGACAGGGGTCGACGGGCTTAACACTGAGTCAACTGGGACAGTGTTAGAATCGGTCAAGAGGGTATGTAATTAAAATTTAAAGTTAACTTTTATTTGGCAACTACTATCATAACGTTGACAATACAATGACATGTCGATATTGTTTTACCGCTTAACAAGTAGGTAAGTTTTTCCGCTCTTTTATAAAAAAAAAACCCTAACCTATCCGCGATCCGATATTATATGGCTTGATAAATGTATGACATTTAGAATTATCACTAAAAATAATTAAAATTATCAATATTATGACTAAATAAATGTAAGTGCCACTCCGTATCTTTCCGTGGATGTCGTAAAAGCCGACTAAGGTAATAAAGGCGTGTAGTACTGTTAGGCGATGGGCTTGCAACCTGTCACTAATACACTGGTAAACATCTTCGCCTAATTGTGCAAAATGTGGTTACACAATTATCAAAAAGTTTTTATAGTTGTTGGAAATTCTGAAGCTCTGCCTACCCCACTCTGGGAATAAAGGCGTAAGTTTATGTATGTATGTATGTATAATAATGTATGACATTCTACATTATGGTTAAACCAAGTATGACTCCGTATAATTATGGCAGGGAACAAATTATGGCATAGTACAATTTATGCCAAAAAAAAATGAGCTTCAACTTTATGCGTAATGTGTTATGACAATCGAAATTATGACAATAGTTTTTATGCAACCAGACGGCCACACGGTAAAATCACCAGTGGTCAGCCAGAGACCTGTACTGTAATCGGTCTCTGCCTATACTTTGTATGAGTGGGAAGAGTACAAAATATATATTTCCCACTCTTCGCACTCATACTGGTGACTTTACCCCACGAGTTCTTGAAGAGCCTTACCGTCTCATCGTGGTCTTTTATTATGACCAGAGGGGTTATTATGACATAGCAATTCAGTTCAGTTTACGAGAAAAGGACAGAGCTATATGTATAACTGCTATAGCTCTGTCCTTTACGCTCGCCGTAAAATGAACTGCATAGCTATGTCATAATAACCCCCTGTTGTGGGCGAAAATTTAACGTAACTGGTCATCGATATTTCTCTGACGAAAAACCAACGCAATGCTATTCTGAAAATGATCATCGTTTACTTTTTAATCAAAATATAGTTAATTTACTAACTGAAATATTTACCCGTATTTCGAACAATAAACAAAACTAGTCGCGTAAACAACTGTCGCACCTGTAATATTCAGAACTCTATTTTAAACTTGCATAAGCATATTTGTTCCCAACCTCGCCTCGGGTAACATAACATAAAATCCACAGAGTAATAAATTTCGGTTTGAATTTATTGTAATGTTTTTTTGTAATCGAAACAAAGGCTTCGCGTGTAGTGTTTTCAATACACGAAATCGCGCCACTCCCGCCACAATTACTTAGTTTTACGTACATTTATTGGTTTTATAGAATAATCGCGAGTAACATTAGTAGCTTTTTCTACTCCTGTACTTTTATTAGTCTTTTACATAGTCACGAACACTATTATAAGAACATAGATAATATGACTTCAGAAAAGTCTATAACTCTATTCCCCATAACAGCTCTCGGTGTCGTAAAGTCGCCCTAACGATACGCCACAGATTACTAAGTGTAGCCTGTTAATCATATTTTAACGATTGTGAAATAGGGACTATAAAACACCTAATGTTTTGAGAAATGATTTCAGTTATCTGATTGGTCGATTTTAAAATAGCTGTATTCTGATTGGTTGATACGAATTACAAAGTTTTTTTAAAAGATTTAAATTAGTTAAAGAGAAACACGTACCTAAAAGAACCTATCGTTCCGTTTGACAGTCGATGTGTATTGTGATTGGTGGATTTAATTTAGTGAAGTATTCTGATTGGTCAAATTAAAATGTTTTGGAATTGTAAATAATTCTTTTTTCCATTCCGTCAATTTAAAAACAAAGTAAACCATAGACACATATTTTGTCATTTTCTTGTTTCCCGCTCGTTTGTTGTTCTTTACTTCGTTCGTTCGTTTGTAAGTTTTTTCCTTAATTTTGCATTTCATTTGAAACCTAGTCGTAGAAAAAGTATTGTATGCAACGGTGTATAACTAAGTCAAAAAACACTCGTGGCGCTTTCCTTTACGATGTTCGCCTTCGGCTCACATCGTAACTCACGCCACTCATATATTTTGACCTCTCTTATACAACTATTGCATAAACTACTATTTTAAACGCTGTGTGAGGGAATACACCGATAAACAACTTTTACGCGGACAGTCAGATTTCTTAGTGTATTTTAAGATAGAAATAATAGATGTCTATGTGTCTAGTAAGTAGGCTGCTTTTTCAAAATCTGACAGTAAAAATATGAATTTCTTAATCTGTACATAACTGTAGATTAATAAAATATAGGTATTTTATTACAGAATACGACCAAAACTTTGTAATATTATTAATGGCACAGGATTTTTTTCTGCAAGCACAATTTTAAATATGCTCTCTTGGAGTAAAATCGTGAACTATTTAAAAAGGGCTTTTTAATTATTCAACTCACTGAAGGCAAAAAATGGAGCGAAACTTTTACCTCCAGGTATTGCTAAAATAAATGCTTTCCCTACAAAATACAAGCGTTCATAAAAGCAAGAAATGTATTTTACTTATTAAAGGGACCTTTATTCGAAAAGTTAAACCATATTTTGCAGATAGAATAAACAGTTGCGGCGTTAGCGAAAATTTGCCTTTAAAAGTTGCTAATTAATTAATGGATAATTACTTTGTATATTTCCGTAATTACTAGTCATTAATGGCCTAATTCCAAGTTTATTATTGTTGTAATTTCCAACAGCCTTTTGTGCTAACGATATAACTTGCTGCTTATTAAAAAACATGAAAAATGGGAAATTTTATGTTTCTCTTCCTATTTATATTAAAACTAGCTGATGCCCGCGACTCCGTCCGCCCAGAAAAATAAAACATAGCCTATGTTCATCACGGATAATGTAGGATTCTAATGGTGAAAGATCTTTTCAGATAGATTTTTTTTTTTTTTGCGGGTGGTAGTACCTTGTGCAGGGTCCGTCCGGATCGCTACCACCATCTTATCCATTAACCTACCGCCAAACAGCAGTGTTCGCATTGTTGTGTTCCGGTTTGGGGATAAGACAGCCGGTGAAATGACTAGCATAGAGGCATTCCATCTTAGCCTCAAGGTTGGCAACGCATTTGCAGTCTTAGGATTGCATTGCAGTCTTGTGATTGCGAATGTCTATGGGTCACAGTTTCCACTTACCATCAGGTGGCCTGTGTGCTCGTTTGTCTACTCGATGCAATAAAAAAAAAAAAAAAAAAAGATCCAGTAGTTTCAGAGCCTATTCGATGCAAACAAACATACAAAATATTTCCCCTTTATAGAATTATGGCGTGTCCTCTAACGTCGGGTTCTTATATTCAAACCACGGATAGATAGGGCTTACTTCGGGTTAAAATTTGACATTTGCCCATACAAAATGTGTCAAATTTTAATCTGAAGTAAGCCTACCTGTCCGCGGTTTGAATATAGGAACTAGCCATAAGTAAGTCTTTTAAGTACTTGGGTCTGAATGAGTATAAAACAATAGTACTACTGGTAGGACTACGGGTCGTAGTGACTACGAGCTGAAGTTTTCGTTGGGCCTTAGGAGTTTATTAGAGTAGATGTTACCTTCATAATTGTTGTCGCGTATATTTTCATAAAAATTGAAAATCGAGTCATGAAATTATGTTTGCAAGGTTTTTTCCAACAAAAGCATAGATAAAGACTGAGTATGTTTACTAGAGCTGGATAAATCAAGTTTAAAAATGTTTTCATAAGGGTATCATTCAGCCATTACGGAGAAAAGTCACAAGTGCAATTAATTCAAAGAAGCATAAACTCTCAATGGTATAAGGTTGGAAGTACAATACAATTCATATATATAGTAGATGTGCCTTTTTTCCGTACGAGGGTATCATTCCTCGCTCGGCCTCATTAAGGAGCCACAAAGACACCACCGAGAATTTTATGAAACTTAAAAGAAAATTCACAAGAACTTTCACGTAAATTAAAATAAGATTACCACTTATAGCACAGTTTTACAACTTGTGGGATATTAATCAAAAGTTTAACTTTTAAAACGTTTTCACGCATTACTCAACTTATTTTTTTTTTTAAATATCGGTGGTCTTAAAGAAGCATAGGCTTAGAAGCTTATAGAACAAACAAACATTTATGTGCATACGGTAGAACATGATCATGTTACATTTGGATTTAACTTTAAAAACTGCAATTTTTGGCTTTTTACGCAACTCCGTCCACGTAGAAGTAGTTTATCTCTATACCCTCGGGAACTGTCCCATTAGCCGGAATCAAAAAGAGCCTATGTGCTATTCCAGGCTGAACTATCACAGTGCCAAACTTCCAAACTTTCACAATTATAATATTAGTAAGAATAAGATATACGGATGCTTTCGCATGTAGACGGAGCATCACTTGAGAACGGAAGGACCTTTTTTTTTTATAGTGTTCGTATTGTGTAAATGCCGTTGAAATGCGCTCTTTGCGTAGTATGTGTGGTGTGAAACTGATCGATAGAGTAAGGAATGAAAAAGTCAGAGAGAAATGTGGAATAAAAGAAGATGTATTGACTAAGATTGAAAAGGGCATGCTTCGATGGTTCGGTCATTTGGAAAGGATGGATGAAAGAAGATTGACGAAAGAGATATACAGATCGGAAGTAAGTGGACGGGTCGGAAGGGGCCGCCCTAGGCGTACTTTTTCGAGTCAAATCGGTGATATACTGGTGGTGTTATTGTTTGGTGTACAATAAAGTGTTTTGTATTGTATTGTATTGTATACTGGAAAAGGGCCGAATCTTAAGTATCCGAAACCGACGTGCGTGCATGACTCGATGTATGAATGTGGAAGAAGCGAAATAAATTTGTCAAGATCGTAGCAAGTGGAAAGAAGTGGTCTCGCCTACCCCTCTGGGAAACAGGCGTGATTTAATGTATGTATGTATGTATGTATGTGTTCGTATGTTTCAGCACATGGTCACACCAGCACAATCAGCTACTAACTACGTCAATATGAATCTAACAAGTATCGGATACAGGACAACATATAAATTACGCCGCATAATCCCCGACGCATGGAATTATCCGATGCAATAATGCACCGGTGCATTGCCGACGCATCACGATCGAGTATAGCCTGCACCATGCAATGGTGTGCGCGTTTTGTGTTTAAACATTACATAACACCAGCGGGGCTAGTGTGGTCCCGTTGATCGCGTGATAAATTGTGGATATAGCATCCGTCACTCTCGTACAGTATTCCCAGCAATCAAAGTTTTCAAAACATATATCTTCAATTTTTCTTAAGCCAGTCGATTACAGAGAAGTGTACAAATTAATCATGTCATTAAATAATAGCAAAACCAGTGGATATGATGATATTACTACAAAAGTACTTAAATCAAATGCTCTTTACCTGACTCGGCCCCTAACGCACATCATAAACCTCTCCTTCACCGAGGGGATTTTCCCAGATCAGCTGAAGATCTCTGTAGTCAAACCTATGTTTAAAAAAGGAGATCGCTGGGATCCTAACAACTACAGGCCCATCACAATTGTCCCAATTATTTCCAAAATTTTTGAGAAAGCCATGTGTGAAAGATTAATGGGTTTTTTAGAGAAAAATAGGTTACTGCAAACGGATCAATATGGTTTTAGGAAGGGTCACTCAACTGAATTAGCTTGTTTTAATCTTATAAAGCATGTGACAGAAGCCTTAAATAATAAACAACCTATAATGTCCATCTTTCTTGATTTGAGTAAAGCTTTCGACTGTGTCAATCACTCTAAACTTCTGACAAAGCTTGAACATCTGGGAATTAGAGGGATAGCATTAGATTGGTTTGCAAGTTATTTAAAGAATAGGAAACAATGTAGTGAAATCTCAAAAATTGTTTCGGTAGGTAAGGAACAAGTAAAAGTGAAATATCGGTCACCTCTCCGCATTAATAAGACAGGAGTACCCCAAGGAAGTAATCTGGGACCGTTTTTATTTCTTACTTATATTAACGATCTTCCTCAAGCTACGTCGCAAAAATGCATATTATTTGCTGATGATACCACATTATTAGTAAAGGGTGAAAAAAATAGCACATATGAAGCAACTATAAACAAATCATTGAGTGACATAAAAAATTGGACAATTAACAATAATCTAAATATAAATATAGCTAAAACATCATATATACAATTTCATTTTTATCAATGTATTCCTAATCAACTAAACATCATCTATGACAACAATCCTATACTAAAAACTGACACTGTTAAATTCCTAGGTCTATTCATCGATAATCATCTTAATTGGAAATCACATATTGACTTCGTTTGCTCTAAATTAGATAGATTTGTATTTGCGCTTCGGAAACTTAGGACCACTGTTTCAATGAAGGCAGCAATCACAGCCTATTACGGATATGTTTTCTCGACGCTCAACTATGGCTTATTGCTGTGGGGTAATTCTGTCGATGTTAAAAGGGCTTTCATATTGCAGAAAAAGTGCGTACGCGCAATATCGAATACTTGGTTCACAGACAGCTGTAGACCATTGTTTAAAAAACTTAAAATATTACCACTACCATGTATGTTTATAAAAAAAGCATGTCAGTTTGTGAAAGTGAATTCTTCTATTTTTAAAATGCGCGCTGAGGTTTTTACTGGCAGGCAGAGGGCGCAATACAAAAACCTCTTGCATCAACCACCTTGTCGCAACGCAATTTATAGCAAAAATGCCTACAATATGTGCATAGTATTGTTCAATCATCTTCCGGATGAAATCAAATTGTCAAAGGGCTTAGACTTTAAGAAGAAACTTGATAAATTATTGTTTGAACATTGCTTTTATAGTGTGAAAGAGTTTCAAGAATCGGCAATTATGCACCATCGATAAATTAATATTAAGTACTCTTACTAAAGTGTTTGTGCTCTCCTAAAATTTGCATGTCGATTGTTTTCGGCCGAATGCTTGACACCAAACTACCATAACACCTTGTACATTATTCATAAGTATTCTGGCAAATAAATATTTCATTTCATTTCATTTCATTTCATATAATATCAAAAACACGGTCAACGTGACGCCCACTTTCGTTTCAAACTTTTTGCGACGGATTTGTGTATAATACGTCGTTATTTCACACCGTCAAATAGACGTATCGTTTGATAGGTACCCATTATAACCTGAATATTTACAAAAATATTTAAAAAATAGGGGACGCCCGCGACTTTGGAGATTTGTTTCCCGCTACTCCCTCTAATTCCCGTCCTTTGTTAGTGTACCTCTAGGGTACCTATGCGATACTCCCAATTTCAAGTACCTAGTCTGACACGGTACTGTTGTATATTATTTGGAATATATATGCATGTCAAAGTTTTTATTTTTATTTTAAGGGACCTTGCGCTTGCTGTACATGTCTACGAGTTTTGTAAAAGTACGAGTTTTGATAATACCGTCCGGCTGGACATCGCTATCACGCTTGCACTTGCAACTGACAGTATATTTGTCACTCGTGTGTCATAGAAAAACGAAGATTAGATACCGATCTTTATTCATACTCGTCTTCAGAACAATACTTACAAAGGATTACACACAATGCTGGGGGTGATCACTAGTATATGGTAAAAGCATCGATAATTTAATGTATCGATTTACGCCGACCCCAATTATGTTGGGATAAGGGCAGGAGAATGATGATAAATTGAATTTATCGATATAGGAACTCCCTACCTGTCATAAAATTTTACCCCTGTTTTCCTAGGTCTACTTATATTGTCCGAACCTGTCTTAAGGCAGTTTATGATAAATTGTCTCCTAGTATTCATCTACGACGACGACGATACGCGACAGCTTAGTTGGTAGTGACCCTGCCTACGAAGCTAGAGGTCCTGGGGTCAAATCCCGGTAAGGGCAGATATTTGTGTGATGAGCGCAAATATTTGTTCCTGAGTCATGGATGTTTTCTGTGTATTTGAGTATATATTTCTCTATGTAAGTATTTATATCGTTGTCTACTACCCATAGTACAAGCCTAGAGCTTAGTTTGGGACTAGGTCAATTGGCGTGACATAGTCCCTGATATGACTATATATTATTATTATATTAATTAGTACTCACTGCTCGTAATGTAAGGCCCAGAACCTTATATTTCTTAATTTTTACCCTATCTAATTATAGTTACCTACTTGTAATACATAGCTACACTTGCTTCAAAATTTTTATACTAAAATGACGTCTGAACTACAACTTTTTCTCTAGAATAACGCCTTATGTTAACATTTTTGCAGAGCAACGCAAATGAACCCGCTACCGAATAGTTGGTTATCCGTTAAACATACCTTCGCCACGAGAGTCCTTCGGGAAATCGCATAAAGTGCAACTGTTATTCACACTTGTGTTAAAAGGGCGCATGTGATAATACAGCTAAAGCGAATAGAACCCCTTTCTGTTGCTTATAAGGTTGTATTTGCATAAAGAAGTGTAACATCACAAGTGCCCTTTTTTAATTTTTAATGTTAACGGCTGTGTTGCACGTCAAAATTCAACACGATTTTGCATTTAAGAGTCGCCATCACGCTTGCGTCATTTCGCGCTTCATTGCCAATAAAGTTTCGTTTTAATTTTATTAAAATATACAATAAATTTGTAGTCAGTGCAAAATCGTAAAACTGCTGAAACTCATTTAATTTCAGTTGACATTACCTAGAGTGACTTTTTTTAATATTGGCAAGTTTTCTATATAATTTTACAAAACTCGTAGATATGTATAGAAAGCGCAAGGTCTCTTAAAAAAAAAACTATGACGTGCATATTATCTTCTAAATAAAATAAAACAGTACCGTGACAGACTAGGTACTAGAAACTAATCTACAAAGTCGCGGGCGTCCCCTAAGTTTTAGATATTTGTGTAAATATTCAGGTTATAATGGGTACCTATCAAACGATACGTCTATTTGACGGTGTGAAATAACGACGTATTGTACAACAATCCGTCGCAAAAAGTTTGAAACGTAAGTCAACGTTACGTTGACCGTGTTTTTGATATTATATGTTTTGAAAACTTTGAAGTGGAAAATCGCGTGAACATGTCGAGAACTTTATACGGAGTAGTTTACGAACTAAGGAAATGCTGGGACACGTATTTCTTCGACTATTTCCTTTTTCCTTTACAAACAAGGAAGTGTTGAATGAAGAACTTGTAGTTTATTTGTGTTGCAAGCGAACTTTCAGATATCAATCCCTACTAGTATTATTAATGTAAAAGGTTTATTTTTTCCGACTTTTACAGACATTTTAAGTCATTTTAATATCGAATAATCGAACAGTTCCTCGTGGATAGATGATTAGGGTTGCAGCCAAAATGTCTCTTAAGTCTTGCTATTTGGGTACATGTTTGGAACATCATTTTATTTCACCTCCACATTACTTAGACTTAGGTAATTTATTTCCAAAAGATACGTTTTTCTTCTGTTTAATGCTAGGTGGCGAAGAATTATACAAATATCGGATAATAATCTATACATAGTAGGTACCTATGAAACAAAGTAGCTTCGCACAGGACGTACGCTTAGATCTTTCAAACTATGCGACGGGTTCGCGGCTTTCAACATCAGTTAGATAATTCACGAAAAGTTTTTATGTAAGTATATAATAAAATCTAGCTTATGTACGGGTCTCACATAAAACTCACATAAACTGAACCAAAGAGACGGGCGCTTCGGTTTATATGAGTTTTCTGTGACACCCGTACATAAAGAATCTATTTTAGATATAACCTTCCTCTTGAATCTCTCTATCTTTGCTAAAAACTGCATTAAAATCCGTTGAGTAGTTGAAAAGATATACTCGAAAATCTAAAGGGCATTAGGTAAATTTGTTCGAAGAATATTGTAATTTATTTTTCAACGGCCATGGTTGATTTTTACATAGTTATTTAGAGGACATCGAAAAACAACATAGATACACATAATTTATGGCGTTTAATAGTATAGGAGCCGAGATATTTAAGATTTAAGTGTTCAGTTTTTGGTACTAAAAGTACGCCCAGGGAAGAATATTAAATATCTCGGCTCCGATGCAGTTAAGAGTATTACATTACACAACAAAACATGTTTATTTTCAATTATTGTATCATAATTTACCACTTTTACTAATAGCCGCTCACCTTGAAAATGTATGACTTTTACAAATGACACTTTTACCCAAACCCCCTTAAGACCAAAATCCTAACCTCAAAGGGTGCACATTTGATTACTGCAATTTGGTTTAAGTTTAGGTATTTTTATCAATAAGTCTTACCCTTAAATTACTGGTTACACGAGTTCTCATTAATGTTTTAATGAAATAATGTTAAAATAACGAAATAATTAAGATGGGAACTGTCATACATACACATACATACATAAACTTACTCCTTTATTCCCAGAGTGGGGTAGGCAGAGCTACAGAATTACCAACAACTATAAAAACTTGTTGATAATTCTGTAACCACATTTTGCACAACTGAACTGTCATACTGAACTGGGAACTGTCATATTTTAGTCATTAAGCGAACAGACAGCGGAAGCGACTTCATTTTATACTATTTAAAAATTTGTAGACGCACTATAATTTTCTGAATACTAGTTAGCAATAACAGCTGATCGAGTAGACCGAGCAATTACGCGTTCTACCATTAGAGCATTAGAAATGATCACGGTTGATTATTAACCGCCCTAATTACCAAGCTAATACGATAATAATTCATAGTTCAATGCGCCACAAACATCTGACAACTAGGAATTTGTCACATACTTTGGTTTCATATCGCTCATTGAGTACAAAACGGGCACATTCCAAAATAATTAGCTCTTCCATTAAAATTCCAACAGCTTCTAATTTTAAAATGTAACACTGACTCATATTGGATTGTGTCCGTTTTGTATTCAATGAACGATATGTTAACTTGAAAGTCCAGTTAGGTAATTTTTAAGTAAACGGATCAAGTTATTTAGTAAAAATACAGTAATAGGGTTAAAAACTAGATATTACTTATTATTTATAAGCAAATCACAAAACGTACACGCATACGTATATTTTTATTTCATTTCATTTGAAAACTACATACATTTAATAAATAAATCGGGCAAGTGCAAGTAGGATTTGCGTACCGAGGGTTCCGTAGGTACTGCCGCTTAGTAGATATTATTATATTCGGATCGTATCAGTGCGAGCCCAACTCACGTTTAACAATTTTTTTGTATATTGTTGTTTCTCTTCAGGATTTTGTCTAAACTTGACACTATTGTTTTACAAAAAAAAAAAGTTGATAAAAACTTTCTTGTGTTCCCCTTATTTTTTTTTATGTAAGTAAACCCGCCGTAATACTACATATTCAGAGAAATTTTAATTTTTATGAAAATAAGTACACACAGTACAAGCCTAGTTTGGGACTTGGTAAATGTGGGTAAGATTTTCTCTTGGAATTTATTTATTTAGTACACTAAAAACACAAATGGCGGACTTATTGCCTAGCATTCTCGACCAGTTTTTTTTAAATGATAGAAATGTAAATAACACACATTGATACTGTTACATAATTAATTAATTAATTAAATTAAGTCCCAGACTTTTAATTTTGTGAGTTACCCTTTTTTTTGTGTCTGTAAATTGCAGGGTTCAATAGAAGATAAATTACTATTTACTTACCGCAAACTAATAAAAGTTTTCCAATAAAATATATTAAATGTCACCCTCTCTAATTAAAGTAATTTGTCACCAAAATTATCCCCATCATTGTCACCCTAGTAACACCAACGAGTTATGTATCCAAATTTTTCAACTTTATACAGTGGTAGCTAAGGTTGTTTTTCTAATACCAAGTTTTTGATACATATGATTTAGTGGAAGTAATCAGTGGAATGGCCACCCTTCGCGTCGCGGTCAGGAATGTCCATTTATCCCGTCGATGTAATTACGTATGGTCAGTTCACAATGCGGGCTTTAGCTTTATTATATTACAGTACAGTAAATGTATGGCGTTATTGTTTATTGACGTTTGGGATAGTTATTTGAAATCCCACGAATAAATTGGTAGTTGATAAGCTGTTTGATTTCATTAATAATAGAATTCAAAGCGAAAACGATTATCGAAACGTCGAAACGATTATTTACCGACCGATAGATTACCTCAATCCTATACATTTTCGATAGCGATAAAATTCATAGAATGAATCATGACTAGAACCACCGGAGTGTTGGAGACACAATGTCTTGTAGGTAATATTACAGGTATTTTCTAACTCGGTAAATTGTACCGGTTGTATCTTGATTCTTAGCGGAGACTGTACTGTACTGTACTGTTTTGTAAGATTCGATTTAGTGGCATCAGTATTTCAATGCACGCGTGCACACACGCATAGGGCGATTGTGCACTACAAGGAATTTTCCTGTCCGACAGTTCAATTTTAATTTTAAAGTATAAAAATTTACATGGCGTGCCATATTGTACCGTAAAAAATCCTGCTGTATCCGGCAATATCGAGGGTTGAGTGGTCAAACCCGATAAGTCGATATAACTTGTTGTGTCAAAAAGAACATTAATGAATACATCAAAACAATTGAAATTTGAATAAACAATTATTTTGATTTATCGGGTTTGACCACTCAACCCTCGATATAACGGATCCTGCAAAATGTGTCATCTGATTTTACAACTGCAAATCGGTGCGGTCGTATAAAATGCCGGATCAGTTTTAGTGGCATTTCAACAAACACCGGATCGGACCGGAGGATCCTTTAAAACCGGACAGCCATGTGAACACGCTATCCGGTTTTGCAGGATCCGATAGTTAGTAGATACAAGAAAACTTGACGCCGTGTGTACGGGCTCTTATGAGTCACAGGTACATACATATCACACCCTATTCGGATTCAGTACCCTTACCATAAGCTACAATGAACGTACTCGCTAGCGAGTCGAATCTCTGTCCCTCGCAGACCTCGCAAGAATTCTTGTAGAGTGCAAGGGACAGAGCCTTAGCCTCGCTAGCGAGTACGGTAATCTAACAAATGGTAAGGGTAAGGGTGCAGTAAGCATCTTGTTTACCGGCCGGGGTTCTACATTGGCGATTGTACTCGAAACTATTAAAAAAAGGTGGCCAAGGTCAGAGTACTAATACTCAAAATGGTAATTCACTCTGACGGGATATTTTCAATTGGGTACTTACTAGGAAGCCTGTACTTACTGTTCTCTATTGTACCCTTACCACGAGTTACAACTACCGTACTCGCTAGCGAATACAATGCTATGTCCCTTGGAATCTAAAAGAATACAGAATACAGATATTTATTGGTAAAAGTACATTTTACAAGTCATCATTTTTAAACATACATAATTAAATTAAGTTTAATACGGCGTGGTCTGCGAGGGACACAGCATTCGACTCGCTAACGAGTATGATAATCGTAACTCATGGGTACAGTGGGGTTATTATGACGTAGGTACGGTCGCGATCGTTAATTTGGGACCCATTTCAAGAAAAATATGCTTGATGTCGTCAATGTCATTAGAGATGTCACGTCATTTGTATCTTTTAGGGAACTCAACCTTATTGTTGTAGAATGTCAGATTGACTTTGGACCTAAGGTGGGTACCAAATTAAAGATCGTGACTGTACTTTGGCACTTCATTTTACGCTGAGAAAAAAGGACAGACTTATATCACTGCTATAGCTCCGTTCTTGACGCTCACCGTAAAATGAACTGCATAGCCATGTCATAATAACCCCCCAGTTCTCTACTAGAAACTCGTCGCTGCAACTGCTACGGTAACAGTTGCATCTCGCTATTAAAGTTTTAAACCACGTCGGTAAGTAATTAATTCGTTCAAATTGTGTGACAAGTTATCAGGTTTCCATGCCACAGAGAATAACATAGCATGTCACAAAATGATTGATACATTGAATTATATTAATAACGGTTTAATTGCCAAAATTATCTTTACACTAATTGGATATCAGTTATTCAATTATACATAACCCGATAATACATTGTCATAAATTGATTCCTCATAATGGGGATCAATAGAGTAATCAGATTGTGGGTTATTTAGAATAGTTATAACCGTAATGATGGGTTGATTGGATCAATTATTAGGTAGTCGTTATTGTTTTAATTATTGAAGGTATGTTTAGGGCAAGAAGCCAAAGAAGCACACAGACCAACTGATGAGAAGTGGGATATGAAACCCACTTTGAAATCAAAAGATATAGTATTTAATCTACATTAGTACGTTGAACTTTGCCTAAGACTTATAGATCTTGTCCCAAATAGACTAGAGTATATTTGGGACAAGGTCGGTTTATAAGTTTTTAATAAATGAAATGAAAATATTTGTATGTTAGTAACTTAAACTTATAAACCTAGTACGTAAAAAAAGCATGAAGAAGGCAAACGACTGTTTTTGCCTTCTAGTGGTTTTTTTAGGTTGTGTAAAGTAAGTAGTTGTTGAACATAAATTATATGATTTACTAGGTCATTTGCAGACGGCATGCAAAATATTATTTAAGGTATGGAGACCCAAGGATCCAAACCAAAACTTAAACTCATAACATTTATTTGACAAAAACACACTACAACACAACAGACATAGTAAGTAGGGACACAACTTAAAATAAGTCATCTTGTTACAAATAAGGACATGTAATATTTAGGCTGCGTTTCCACCAGAGCTGTGCGAGGCGGCTAAGTGGCGTTGTGAGGAAAAATCCACCAATAGGATAGAGAAGCTAGTAAAATAAAGTAATCAACGCTGCTGCGCTGCCTCGCACAGCTCTGAGGGCCCAGACACGAAGCAATATGCTAACTAGCGTTTCTCTTCGTTTAGTTTTAAAACCAATCGCGTCACTGGTAGATGACGTGGTGCGAATCAATTAACATTAAGAAAACCAATGATCTTTGGGGGGTTTCGGTTTACGTCCTTAAATCCTTAATGGAGGTCATAGCATCTGACTTAATGATCATATTTAATCACTGTGTTGATTGTGGTGAGTTTCCTGATCTTATGAAACATAGCAAGATAATTCCATTATTTAAAACGGGTAGTACTTCTGACCCCACTAACTTTAGACCGATATCGATACTACCCACTTTCAGTAAAATCTTTGAGAAACTAATTTTATCACAGTTAATGCAACATTTTCAAGATAATAATTTATTACATAATAAACAATTTGGTTTTACTCGGGGTCGCTCGACAACCGAAGCTGGTGTTGAGCTAATTAAACATATTTTTGATGCCTGGGAGGGGTCACATGATGCTTTAGGTATTTTCTGTGATTTGTCCAAGGCCTTCGATTGCGTTAACCATGACACATTGGTCAGGAAGCTACACCATTATGGAGTTAGAAGTACTGCGCTAAACTTAATTAAAACGTACTTATTCGGGAGAATACAAAGGGTAGACGTGAATGGAAAACGATCACCTGGGTCTTTGGTCTCAATGGGCGTGCCACAGGGCTCAATTTTGGGTCCATTTCTATTCCTCATTTACATAAATGATTTACCATACCTTATAAAGGACAACCATGATATAGTATTGTTTGCTGATGATACCTCACTCGTATTTAAAGTCAAACGACAACAGGAGTTTAATGTGGATGTAAACAATGCTATATCAAAAGTAGTAGATTGGTTTAGTGTTAATAATTTATTACTAAATGAGAAAAAGACTAAATGTATTAAATTTATGACTACCAATGTGAAAAATAGACAAACTACTGTAACTATTAAAAATGACAAATTAGACTTAGTTAATGATACAGTATTTTTTGGTATAACGTTAGACTCAAAACTCCAATGGGGTCCTCATCTGGCTAAATTAGCGAATAGACTAAGTTCTGCAGCTTTTGCAGTTAGTAAAATTCGGAATCTAATAGACTTGAAAACCGCTCGATTAGTTTATTTTAGTTACTTCCATAGTATTATGTCATATGGTATTTTACTATGGGGTAGTTGTGCTGACGTAAACAGCATCTTTGTTCTACAGAAGAGGGCTATTCGTGCTGTTTACAAGATGGGTCATAGAGACTCGCTTAGAGATAAGTTCAAAGAAACGAATATATTAACCGTATACAGTCAATATGTTTATGAAAACATTATGCATGTTCATAAGAACATCAGTAATTTTAGAAAGAACTGTGACATACATAATGTTAATACTAGAAATAAACATAAGCTCGCAGTGCCTTTTACACGGCTTCACAAAATAAAAAACTCTTTCATGGGTAATTGTATAAGGTTCTATAATAAGCTCCCAAGTAGTGTTACTCATTTATCAGTAAATAAATTTAAGAGATACGTTAAACGTAAACTAATTTCTAAAGCTCATTATAGTATTAAAGATTATATGAATGATGACAATGCTTGGGACTGATTTATATATATTTTTTTGTATTACAATTATTAATGACCGTGGAGACTATATACATCTCCCTGTATGATTACCTATTATTTAATATGACATCTGGAGACTCTTTACATCTCCAAAATTGACCGTGGAGACTTTCTACATCTCCCTTATTTTATTTTTTGTGTTTTTTTTTTTATTTATATATAATTAAATTATATTTAATTCTTAATTTTAATTTGACATTTGGAGCCTGTTTACATCTCCGAAATTGTATTATTTATTTTAATCCGACATTTTGATTTATTTAATTATTATTACTACTGGGACCTGTACATCCCTGTGACATTTAAATTATGTAGCTTAAGTTTAGTATTGTAATAAGTGAATTTATTTTAAAAAAATGGCTTACTGTTGAGTTTCTTGCGGCGCTTCTTCTCAACAGTGGTCTCTTTGGAAGCGCTGGTAGACTCAGACTTGTAAAAGTGCCTACAGGGCCTACTTACAGAATAAATGATTTGAATTTGAATTTGAATTTTGAAAAGTCACGTGATGTGCCAGTGACGCGATTGGTTTAAAAACTAAACGAATAGAAACGATAGTTAGCGTAATGCATCTTGTCTGGGCCCTCTGGTGGAAACACGTAACGTTACATCTATTGAAAATAATTTCAGTCTTATAATTAGCAGCATATGCTTCATTTTAAGTTGTGTACTCACCCCATTTTACGGTACAAAATGAAAAACAAGATAAGATTATAGTTTCTGTAGTGTGAAGTCAAATAGGACGCATGCAACGCAGTTCTTCATATTAATTTATGTATCAAAGATATACTAGTGTTGTCGGCAAACTTGAAAGTTCTAAGCTGTCGCAGCTTTTGAAAGTTGTGAATGGACTGCACTTTGGATTAAAGTTATAAGCTCGCCGGTGAGAAAGTTTTGTCTCGCGGTTAGTTTTCGGGATAAGTATGAATAAGTCACAGGGAGTATAAAGAACATGCCAAAGGTGCAAATTGTTTCAAATTGAATTAATGTTTAAACTAAGCCGAGCAACTGTTAAGCAGTTTGGCGAAGCATTTTGTTGTTTTTTTTTAATGCACATGTTATTTTATATCTTAGTCCTACTTTATTTATAGGTATGTATTTACAACAACTTCAACTAAGTTTTTTTCAAACCATATAGCACAAAAAAACACAAATAGGGACTTAATGCCTAATGGTTTCTCTACCAGTCAACCAGATAACTATACAGGAAACAAAAGTGGTGCACATAAAAAGAAAGAAAACGAAGCAAAGAATATAAATACACAATAATAATACTTTACGCAAAAAGAACTAATGAATCAATAGATGTATGTACATTATAAACTTTCAAGTAACATCGATAATATTATTTTCAATACTGCCACTGACACCGCATCATACTGTCATAACAACAAAGAATACTAACTGCATAGTAATAGCATAAGTATTTTACAGTTTAATGTCATTGTCAATAGAGTATATAATGCTTCGGCTACATTGTAGTTAGCTGCCTTTTTTGATATTTCATACGGTATATACCCCCGTTGTGTATAACCGACCGCAGAACAAATTGCTAGCATCGGATGCGTCCGTGCTATTCTAGGTAATGTCTAGCTCACTGAGCTGTGGATAGTGTATACCTGAACTATACTTACAATAATATAACTATTAACCTGTTCTCAAAGTGTTAGCGAAGCCCTGGGGCACCCTGGTTCAGAAACACGGGATTCACGGAAACCATCAACCTTTAGAGCAATATTATGTAAAGTAGGTACCTATTCATTTTAGTTATTTTCAATCAAAAACTCAAATAACATACACACATACATACATACATTAAATCACGCCTGTTTCCCAGAGGGGTAGGCAGCACCACTTCTTTCCACTCGCTACGATCTTGACAAATTTCTTTTGCTTCTTCCACTTTCATACATCGAGTCATGCACGCACGTCGGTTAGCCTAAAAGTGCAAAATGTGGTTACAGAATTATTAACAAGTTTTTAGAGTTGTTGGTAATTCTGTAGCTCTGCCTACCCCACTCTGGGAATAAAGGCGTGAGTTTATGTATGTATGTATGTATGTATGTATGGCTTCGACAAGACCAATTAATTTTTGATTTTATAAATTTTGAATTAGTTAGTTATTTTCCTAGAAAATGTGCCATTCATGGTGGCTCTTTAATAATAGTTAAAAGTACTCTTAAATCCAAAGAAAGAAAGGATATTAAGCTATCAATAGAAAGGATTGTAGAAATTTCTTGCGTCGAACTAGAAATTTATATAATAATATGTGTTTACAGGCCACCATTGGCTCTTCTTACATCGAGTCATGCACGCACGTCGGTTTCGGGTATTTAAGATTCGGCCCTTTTCTAGTATTTCTCCGATTTGATTGGATCCATGTTGAAAGAGAAGAAGGAAATTTAACACAAAAGAAGTTTAACCTGGATCTTTCGAAATTTATGATAGCGTTAGGAGCATAAAATACAAAACAAATGGTTTTATTTATGTTTTATGTATCGAGTAGGTATTAATTTTTCTACGCGTCGAAAGATTACTTGGCTCTGTTGTACATGATTAATAAATAATTGGGTAAGTAAAGTTTTTGGAAGATATGTATATTATTATTTTTTTCGATAGTCGTCATCCTGAAGATCATGGAACTGCGGCTCTTTTATTTTTATTTCCTCTAATATTTTAGAAATATTTTTTTTAGTTATGAAGATGACATTTGTACACTTTAATGACCGACTAGCTTGTTGCCTTCGTGCTTAATGAAAAAGAAAAAAAAATACTTGTATATCTGTCATTGTCAAATCAAATCAAAGTAAACAAACGATTCAATACAACGGCTCTTTTCTGTTTGCTTGTGTTTCATGTGATCAGTGTTTTTAGAAATATTTTTAACGATCTCAGAACGAACTCCGGACTTTCGTTTTGCCGCTTTGCTCTAAGACCTTTGCACGATATTTGGTCTACGATTTATTTTCGAACCCTTTGGCACTTCTTCTTGGACACCGATTTCTTCCTTTCTCGACGACTCTTGCCCTGCTTTTTGATAGCCACGAGAGCACTTTTGAATTGTACAATCCACGCAATGAATTCAGGCAATCCCACACGGACTGTGGAAATGGAGTATTACAAAGATTTACTTGAATTTACTTATTTGAACTGAACTGTTTGTTTACTTTGATTTGATTTGACGTTGACAGATATAGAAGTGACAGTTTTTTTTTCTATTTCATTAAATACGAAGGCAACAAGCTTGTCGGTCATTAAAGTTTACAAATGTCAACTTCATAACTAAATAAAAGATTTCTAAAATATTAGAGGAAATAAAAGTAAAAGAGCCGCAGTTCCATGATCTTCAGGATGACGACTATCGATAAAAAATATAATTTACATCTCTTCCAAAAACTTTACTTACCCAATTGACGACTAATAGTTAATAATTACAATGAAACCATTTGAAATCATACTCTTTGTAGCGTGACGTCATTTTTGCATCAGCGGCATGAAAAGTACGCGCCCTGCTTATGAGGAAGCGAAGGAAATGTGTCTGGATCGTACCAAGTGAAAGGAAGTGGTCTCTGCCTACCCTTCGGATAAGCCGCTTGATTGTATACATTGAAATTCAAATTCACATTAAGAAATCTATGTATGAATTACAAGAGTCAAGAATAAAATGACACATGATAAGACAAGTTAATTCGTGACACTAAAAATAAATAAATAAAATAAATAAATATCACGGGACAATGACACACCAATCGACCTAGTCCCAAACTAAGCTCTAGGCTTGTATTATGAGTACTAGTCAACGATATATATCCTTATATAGAGAAATATATAGAAGACATCCATGACTCAGGAACAAATATTCGCGCTCATCACACTAATATCTGCCCTTACCGGGATTTGAACCCAGGACCGCTAGCTTCGTAGGCAGGGTCACTACCAACGATGGAATGTTTTTGGTTACTTTTCTTACAGTCGAAATGTAAATTAACTGTAGTGTCGAATGTCGACTCCATGTCTCTCTAGTCTTACCGTGCTATGAAAACTCTGAATCCTGGTCATTACCATATTGTTGCTACTTCTGACAAATAATAATCGGTAAAAGTAGAGCTATAAGAGTCATATTATAGCCATGTCCCGTTGACGGCCTGGAAGTTTCAGATCACAATCAGTAGTCTGAGTGGCGTTAACCGCAAAATATCGGGTTACATGCTTTTACAAATAAACTGTAGAATGTAGTCATGTAATGAACTATCGAATGGGGTTTATCGATACTAACGGAATGACTCTAGCGAAACTGAATTCACTTCAAAACGAGATATAATTTCACAAGGTTATTAAAGTTAAGATGTTTGTTCGATTTTTTTATTACCTGGGCCGAAATTGTAGGCGGTAAAAACCATGTCGTCTTTGACCTGTCGTATTGTCAACGTTTTGATTCACATTAGTGGTGGCCGAATTATTAACAATACGGTAGCATGTCAAAAGCGATATGGTTTTACCCCGGCACACCTTAAATTGGTTTTTCTTTTTCCGAACATTAATTTGTCCGAATTAGAACTTTTCTGAAAACTATGTTACACTGGAGCTATTTTAGATTAAATGCATAATTTATTTGATTTATAAGCGATACCAAAAAGGTAAGTCGTCTATCAAAGAATAGCGTTCAAAATTATGAAAATTTGGAATTTTGATCAATTCGGAATGATAACTCTTCGGAATTATATAGTGTACCCGACTTTACCCACTATAATAAAGCCCCAGAAATTCTGCACATTAAATTAACCTTCTGTTTTCAATATTTCTTCGCTATTAAGTGCCATTTAACTAGGAATATCTGTGAATATCGTTATCATATTGCTGTCGTTATAACCGCATGACCGCTCTTATTCACTTCACAATAAGAGCTGTTATAACTTCAACAGCGAGATTACGATACCAAATCATGATGGGCTTGACGAAAATAGAATAAAGGCCTAAAATCTTCATCTTTCCATATTCAAAAATCGTGGGTATCGGACTTGGTTAGAAATGTTATCACCTAGATCACGCGATTTAAACCTTTTTTAACTCTAAATATTTAACTGTGATACCATGTTGTTCTACAGTTACCCAGAAATCTATTCGGTCGACTGTACACGCTTAAATTATGCCAGCGCAAAACCTCAGGGATTAAATTATACCTACGTAACTTTGCAGAATATTTTGCCTGTGACGCTACACTGTTCAGTCCGATCCAATTAACGCTACACGCTTGTCAACACGTCGGGCGACTAGTTGAACAACTAGTTGCATGAATAATTGATGATATCGCTTGAAATGGATCTTTCGCGGGTGTAATCAGGACGTGTAATGTTGATACTGATGTTAGAATTTTGATAACGTATAAAGGAGTGAGTCAATCTTGGTGGTCACGTTATTTTGAAAGGGTACTTACATTCGGTTTTTTTATGGTATGGGATGAAAGTGGATCTATGATCCATAGCCCTCAATCTTAAGACTGCGATCCTAAGGGCTGTATTAATAAACTCATCTTGGCTGAGATGCCCGTCACAAGATACGTCACAAGATACGTCAAACCATAGAACACTGTCATTTTTGACGCATCTCGAGACGAGCGTTAGAGTTGAGATTAGTTTATTAATACGGCCCTAAGTCCTATAATCGAGAAAATGAGCAAACAGACCATCACTAATATGATCAGAAGGACTTGACACCCCTAAATAAAATTTTGCTTTGTTATATTTTTTCTATAATGCTCGTCTGCTCTATTTCAGGGCAATAGTGGGGGGACGTACCCTGTACAATCTCTTACAATCAATAAACTAAATACAATTATGATGTTAATAGATTCAATCCATCCTGCGTACACCGTTTGGAGCCACGCCAAACGGCGGCGGCGTCATTAACCATAATCTGTTGATGACATGTTAATACCCCATAACACAAATTCAGTTCAACAGATAACTTATTAATATGTTATTGGGGATTAATAAGTTATGTCAACAAGGTTATTACCATATTCATTCCGGGCTCAGTAATCCATTTGGATATGGAATTAGGAAACTAATGGCGTTTGACAGATACGATATACAAATGACAATCAACTGACATTTACTGCCGCACTCAACTGACATTTACTGCCGCACTGCCGTACTCGCCGCTGCTTGATTAAAGTTGCTGCTGTCACATTATTTGCTATAACAATAGAATAAGACAGAACGTCACTAAACAAGCATTAAATTTAATTGACGTCTTTGAGTACAGCTCTGCTGTTAGTTGCGGTAGGGGGTGCGTCTCCTAACATATAACAACGTTTGATTTAATGGCCGCTAATACCCAATAATAAAAATATTATATACTTAAACTACTTTTTTAAAGTGCAACTATGTTAACATTCAACCCAAAACTGCTTTGTAACCTTTATAGAGTAATTACAGTCAAGTAGCTCGCCTCGTTACTAAACCGCCAACTCGCCCACTCCCTATTATTTACGCTTGTAAACAAATCACGTCCATAAAAAGATTTCGAAAAATTATTTAATAGTCCAAATTAAAAAATATAAAAGTTTATAAACCAATTTAGTTGTAAAATTAATACGTCGCTTTTATTGACTTTTAGATTATATTTCGAACGTTACTTTGTTGATATTGCAACGTGTTCGGTGCCACAGCTCCCTGATTTAATACAAAAGTGACTCCATTTGTAGTCCATGGGACGGTCATCGAGAAGTTTGTGTCTATACTAGTATTTAGACGTACAGTTTGCAGCTGAATGTGTATATTTATTTTTACTTGTTTACCATCAGTAACTCGAGCAAGATAATTTCATTTATACGTCATTTTTTCGAATCGCCTTTACTATTTGTAAACGTTAGATGTCATACGTAGGTTAGGTTAGGTTTGATATAATCGATACTAAATAATAAAAAAAAAAACTGCTATCAGAATATTGCGTTCAAAATTATAAAAAAACGGATTTTTTATCAATTCGGAATTATGTAGTGGACCCGTTCTAAACCTATCCGTAGCAACTCCTAAAACAGACTCACGTTTCCATACGTTATTTTACGTATACTTCACCTTTATTACGATGGTGCGTCAATGTGATCCAGTTACGTGGGGGGGTATTATGATATAGCTATGCAATTCAGTTTACGCTGTGAGAAAAGGACAGGCTATATAACGGCCTTAGCTCTGTCCTTTACGCTCGCCGTAAAACGAACTGTGCCTCTTTCTAGGCGGTGAAATCCCAATCATATTTGACCTGGGTAGTGATTCTGTAAACAACGCCGGTCGTGCGAACTGTCGAGTGATATCCAAGCGGCGAGATTAAGTAGTCCCGTCAGTGCGAACAAAACACATTGTATTTTCAATTAAGCAGCCTTATACGTTCGACCCATCGTGTTGCTAAATTGAAAATGCACGCGCTACAATGTGTTTTGTTCGCACTGACGGGACTACTTAATCTCGCCGCTTGGATATCACTCGACAGTCCGCACGACCGGCGTTGTTTACAGAATCACTACCCTGTTATGGTATAGTTCCTAACTCGGCCGCCATTACTGTCAAGTGAATAAGAGCTATTGAAACGTTGATACTACGATAACAGGTTAAAAACGATTTGGTTTTTACCGTGTTGAATAGAGCATAAGTATCTACATATGACCTCGAATTTTCAAGTCTCTCCATCCGCATTTCTTGATATAAAATTCTGTGTTGACAGAATTATGGCATTATATGTATTGCCTTTGGTATAAAAGCAATTTTAGTGCACGTGTTGTTATGTTAATAACTTATTTGGTACACAAAGAAACGAGAGTAACGGTTCGAGGTGTTAGTTTTTATTGGGTGTGTACGGGATTCTGAATATTATGAATTTAAAGTTTTTATTGTTATGTTAACCCTTTAAAGGGCAATTTTAAAACCTGGTACTAAAAATGACCACTTAAAACTAATACTTTTTGTATTTTTTATTGAAAGGATTTTGTGTGAATAGGAGGAATCTAATGAGGCTAGAATTCAGGTTTATTTTTAGTTTTGCCCTATAAAGGGTTAAAATATCGATTGTGTAGGACTAATGTGTTATGTACTTCTTCTTGTACACTTGTTTACTCGATGCACAACCTTTCACTCAGCTGGAAGAAATCCCTTAAAGGGATAAGTTCGCCTTTGTACATATACATATTTATATTAATTGTATTGTTCTGAATTTTTCTTTCGTACAATAAAGTGTTTACATTATACAAGAGCTGCCACGAATGGGTTGAATAGACCGATAAAAAAAATATGTACACCTTTAGGACACGGTATAAACCGTAGTTCGTCTGCAAGCAGAGGTATACTCGTATCACGTTTGCAAGTGTGCGTGCCTTGACCGTACGCACCGCGAGCCACCACAAGCAAACACAACAAGGCGGATCGAGCCGGTTTAGTCGGAGCCACGCGGTCGCCGCGTTTAGTTAGTGGGTATTAGGTATTGAGCTGTGTGCATCGACGGACTATAGGTAACAGAAAATCTTAGTCGGACTTGCACGAAAAATTTAAGCCTGGGTTTGTAAACGTCAGATTCATACGAAAACTGTCATTTTAACTCGGGTTAGTGTCTTAACCCCGTGTTCAATTTTGCCGGAGACAAACTACAAAACTCTGGTTCTATTCTCTTCCTAATTTTTCTTTATATTTGAATTATATCTAATAGTTATCATTCGATCCTTTTGAAGTCTGAGAATCTAAACTTTTGTATGTAACAGCTTTGAAAGTAAGCCTCAAAGACCTAGTCAACAAAAAGTCATTGGTACTGGGGTGGGATTTGAACTCGTGTTTCGTTGTACATAACTTTTAGCCACGTTCTCACTAATCTATTTTTATTTCAACAAGCGGTAAAGTGCTGCTTTTTCTAACTTGAAACTAGAAAAGGGACGTCAATAAGCTTATACATAGCATTAACCTAATTCATAAAAAGTTATTTGTAAAACATAACAAACATAACATAAACTCACGCCTTTATTTCCAGAGTGGGGTAGGCAGAGCTAAAGAATTTCTGACAACTCTAAAAACTCTTTGATAATTCTTCGCCTAAAGTGAGTAACGCAGTGGACGTTGATGTCCCCGCCTTTTCTACGGAAAAAGTGCAATTTACCACTGAGTTACCAAGATTCTTCAGCGATAATTGATTAATTTAAGAGTTTTTTTTTTGAAAACCGTTTAACTTAAACATTCTAAGTTCATGTTATTTATTTATTCGCCGATGCATAATTTGGTATACTTTATATCGAACGATAACAAAAGTGTACACTGAACAGTAGAATGGCCCACCAACCTAAATGCTCTTAAACTTCTCACATCCTTAACGACACCATGTGACTAATAAAACAGGGCTGCCACAAACTTGATATTTAAACTGTTACGACTTCCCTAGGAGACCTTAAAGCACGCTTCAACCGTACTTAAACCCTACTTATCCATTTACGTAAAATAGAGAGATCGTCAATTTTATAGGTCATCCGTTAATGTTTTATCAGTCAAAAGGGAATCATATTCAAAGGGGCATATACGTTTTTTGTATAACGAAAGGGACAGGGTCGGGTAAAGAAATCAAATCAACAGGACAGCCTTGTGATGTGGTGTGTGTGACAAGTCATAGGTGACAAACGAAAAACATATTTTTACGTAACACCTGGCCATAATGTGAGTTTTATCGCACGCTGCGCGCACGGTAAAACTTGCATTGTGGCCAGGTGAAGACGTAAAATTGTGTACTCATCACGGGCAGTAAAAAAGAAAGCCCTCTATCGCATATTTACAACTCAAATACCTGCGATTTCGGGCTTTCTTTCTTTTACAGCCATTGTTAAGTAATGTACTATAATGTTATTCAATTTACGCATAATGTGCAGGGTCCGTCCGGATCGCTACCACCATCTTATCATTTATATTACCGCAAAGCAGCAGTGTTCGCATTGTTGTGTTCCGTGTGGGAATAAGACAACCGGTGAAATTACGAGCATAGAGCCATTCCTTCGTAGTCGTGGTTGGGAACGCATTTGCGACCTTAGGATTAATTTGGCATTCTCAAGACTGCAATCTTAAGTCTACAATGTTAAGTGTTTACAATACAAATGTCTATGGGTCCCATGAAAGCTAATTTTGTTAAACCTCGTAAGGCCCACGTCATATTTCGTTAGTTCGAAAAATAATCTCATGTCAGTCAACTACAGTCAAAAGTCACTTTGACAAGTGTCCTAAATTTAGGACGTTAAGCTATACGAGGTTAAATGCATAAGTTTGGATGGATGTAGGTATGTGTTTTAATCAATCACGACAGAACGGCAGAATCTGGGTGAAATTGGCACAGAAATAGACTGTATAGTCTGCAATAGCACATAGGATTCTTTTTATTTTCGAAAATTGGAGACTTTTCGAGGGAGTAACGACAAATAACTTATACGCGAACGTGGCGAGGGCAACAGCTAGTTGTACGTACTGATATTACGAATTTAAAGGATTGTGTGTTAGTATGTTCACGCTGAAACGGCTGAACTGATTTGTATGACGTTTGGAATTTAGAAAGTTTTAACCCTGAATTACCACATACATGCAAAAATAGTAGCAGAAGCTAGTATGAACATAAAGTATATTCAGTCGTAAAACGCCATCCGCGTGTGTCTTAATTTCTTGTAAAAAATATCCTCGTAATAAAGCGTCCATCCTTTACTCAAAGGAATCTTTATTAAACAGAACACATGGGGACATAATGCTCGGGTCACTCGGATAGGTTTTGTGCTGTCAGTGTTCCTTTTTGTTCTAAAAGGGTCTGGAATGTTCTAGAATTAATGTAGTCTTGCGGGTCTTGCTAATAAGTAAAACCAAATCCCCCGTTGATATAATGTTTGTTTTTTGCAAACCAAGGTTTTTTCTAATTTTAAAGTAATTTAATCGTATCGAACTCGTCTTTTGATAAGCACAGCCATTCCCATTCGTCTCTCTTTCTTTCACTCACTCCTTTTCACTCATTCGTTCTTATCCGCTCACAGCCAATCATCACACAGACATTCCTTCGATTAATATTAACTAGATGTTGCTCTAAAGTGACGTGAAGTTCTGAAGATTCATTTATAGAACTTTAGCGTCCCGCCCTCGCTTTAATTCGGTTTATGTAACACTAATATATAAAGCAGAATTAATTATACGTAACAATTATTGAACTGGTGGGAAAGACGCGAAAATTGAATTGGTTTTATACTAATATGCAAAGATAAAGAAAGAAGATTATTTCTAAGAGCGGTTTTATTTATATCTTAAACGACTTGAAGCTGGCGGTCCCGGGTTGAGTTCCCGGCAGGGACCGGAACCGCTTAGCGCGAACGGGGTTTTCGATATGCTTTTTGATAGGCCTGTTGTTACAAACCCCAAGGATGCGCTAAGCTTATCGTCGACTTAGCTCAAAGAAAGGGCAACCAAACGATACGGTTAATTCGACTAAGCGCTAAGCCTATCCCAATACCCTATTGTCTGTTACCTTATTCAAGCTTATTCGAACGGTTTCAAGCTGGTTTAACCTCTATGCGCAAGAGTTTAGACTTATTATTGAATTACCTAACAATTGATAGGGTGGCGGCAGGCAGTAGCCGCTTAAGCGAGACGGCGAATTGAGCGAGCCGAAATGTGCCGAAGGCGCGCGAAGCTTGGTCGGAAACTTCGGTCGTATAGTCCCTTTTCGCGACGTCAGACAACAATAAACCTTTTATCATACGCGCAAAACGTAGGTACATTGCTTTACTTAGGATTCGATTTTTAAACTTGTTTTTGTTTTGAGTGTTATGCCGGGTTTTTTCGTTCGTCAACTTCCGGTCGGTGGATTTCGGCGTGAAGTGTGTTTTACTTACCTACGATATTTTATTTATCACTTTCTTTGTGATTGGTAAGAAGACAAGAAGTGCGCATCTCTCAAGTGATATCTAGTCCGTGCCCAGTCAGTGTTAAGAGTGGAGTGTGGGAGTGTGATCTGATATGGCTCCATTAAGAAAGGACGCCGTCCATCGTTACTTTCAGTACGATGAAACTACCAACACAAGCACCTGCCTACTTTGCAATAATAAAGTGGTTATGAATCAAATAATGTATATTATATATAGGTATAAATATACTAATCCAGTAGATAACGGAGTTTAGGAATTTAGTTTAGTATTTTTATCAATAAAACTTACCCTAATATTACTGGTTACACGAGTTCTCATTGATATTTTTATGAAATAATATTAAAATAACGAAATAATCAAGATGGGAACTGTCATATTTTGGTCTTTAATTAGATTTTCGATTTTAGACAAAAATCGCGGATACCTACATAATCGCTTATGCCATTTGAATAAATCATAGGTACTTAATCATCAAAAACATCTCTCAGGTTTATGTACCTAGGTACTTAATTTACGCTAGCTCTGTTCAGAAATGAGGGATCAAGGGCAATTAAGTACCTACCTAAATAAATTGTGTACCTACTAGAGTTGCCGCGAATACTCGCTATTATTCGGTATTCGGCATTACTCGTAATTTTTTTGATATTCGTCGAATACCGAATAATAGCTAGTATTATTCGGCATTCGGCGAATAGTCGTCTAAAATAAACTTTTATCGAGCAAAAAAACTAATGAGTTAAAAATAATATTTTTTTAATTATTTTCCCTAATAAAACAATACACAATATCAATTATTATCTGTAATATGTGCCTGTGCCTATCATATTCATGAAATTTGGGAAAGTCATAGTTAAACAATTAAATGTTATTCGTTACAATTGTTCAACTATTTAAATCGAGATATTTTATCGCCACCGTTGAAATAGGTACCTTTGAGGAGCTCCGGTAGCCATTTCTGGTCTTCATCATCAGTTCCACTTCACCAAATGTCACTTTCTGAATGCAAATGCTGGACTTGTTACTAAAAATACTAAAATCGCTGTTTGTGTGCCTATAATATTTGAGGAATTCCCTCGACTCCTCACGGATCCCCTCATCAGATTTATATTTGGTGATAATGGGACCACCTCGAAAGTATACTCTATCAAATCAAAAAAGTTTTTTTTTAAATCGGACAACTCTGTATAAAGTTCAAACTGAAAACCTCCTTTTTCAAGTCGGTTAAAATACTAAAACCTTCTCCTAAGTGTCACAAATATTTTTTTAAAAACCGCATCACAATCGGATTAGCCAAACGCAAGATAATCGCGAACAAATGCATACATAAATACATACATACCTACTTACAGGTCAAACAGAGAACCTCCTTCTTTTTGAAGTCGGTTAAAAACAGCGCCTACCCTTCATTAGGTACACACACCTTATAGGTATATTTCTGGTAATGCTTTACATGTATATACTCATATATTTTTAGAAGCATGATAAGTTAGTTATTTATTCCCTCCATGATCCAGAACTTATAGGTAATGACCACTTTAAAATTAACAAGATCAAATACTTGCGTTTTAAAGCTTCCTTGATACATTTTTTAATTTCTTCTTCAGAATCCTCCTGGTACGATTCCATGTTAAAAAAACTTTAATTTAAATTTAAAACAGAATCTATTATTTAAAGTTAACCAGAACTGGCTTATTGCACTAGAAAAATAAGAGACTAAGAGTAGGTATTTGCACAAGCAACCACGCCCACGAGTCACGCAACTCACGCAGCGAAACGTACCTACTAAACAAAACTACATTTTCATCTCAAGTTGGTTCTCAACCCCGTCCCGAACTTAAATAAAGTAGGCAAGTAACGTCAGGCTAGGCTAGACAGAATTCGCCCGAATGCGCAAAAAAGAGAGAGGCGATCAATGGGGTAATACCCAGTCAATGCTAAGCGCTTAAATATTAAACTACCGAAACCCTAATGAACCGGGTAAGCTCTATGGATGCGGTTAACTACTTCAAAGGGGTTCGCCCTAACGTTAAGGTGACTCAATCATAGCTAAGCACGTCGATTGGCTAACCGAATGATAGGCTAAGCCTATTGATAGGGTTAGTCAAATGAAGGGGTTTTCGGGTCCCTGGTTCCCGGTAGGCAAATGTGTGTTTTATTGCTGGAGAGAATTTACTGTTGAGTTTTGGATATTTTTGTGTAGGTAGGTACCTATAAGTATTTATTTCTGTAAATAAATAACGTTTAAAATTGTCCAGTACCCGCAGTACCAAACACTAATATGTACCTAGCTTAGGTTAGGACTTGGTTAAATTTGTGCTTGATAACCTTTTTAATAGTTTAGTTTACTTTAGTTTGTTTATTCATCAATGTAATATTACAATATTAATTGCATTGCATGTCAATAAATACGAAATTACATTGAGATCGTCAAACATAGGTACTAAGAATGGAAGAATACAAAAATAAATAATAATTAACAACAATTACACATCTAAATGATCACTCGTCCGATGTCAATATAATGTGTCAAGAATTAATAAAGTCAACCCAATAATAAATTTACATTTCCAGTTCCATATATTCATCCACGGAGTATAGTGGATTATCCAATAAAAGGTTTCTCAGCTGATGCTTACATACACATACAACACATTCACATACAAGTTTGTTTTCAAGTTTGGCGGGTAGACGCTCATGGTACGTGGGACCGATGACACACACACACAAGCTTAGATATTAGATATATTTTAACGACAGGTGATTTACAGACATAAAGAAACAAAATTACACTGACATAAAATATCGCTCAAAAGTGCACTGGAATAGATGCCGTAAAGAGATAAGTTTGCCTTTGTTTTACTGTGCAATAAAGAGTTTACATGTATTCATACATATACATATACGAGTCAGTCAATAACGAAAGTTTCGACATCTCTCCAGTTTAGTCTACCGTATCACCTAAAAGTGAGAATGATCTTATATCCAACAAAATCGTTTTTATAAAGTACCTACTCGTAATTCAAAATTTAAAACGTTTTCATCTCGATTTTAACCATCCACTACCGGTTTTTTACGGTTACACTTAACCGTAAATTACCGTTTTCGGTTATTTACGGTCCCCGAGAGAGTACTAAAGCCATTTGAGAGGGTTTTTGTCCTCCGGCATGCTTCAAATTGTCCTATCATTAAAAACGTATTTTTAGAAGATATTTGGTGTCTATAAAGAGATTTAATGACAGTTATTTTAGGAATTTGAAACAGGGGAAAATGACATGTGCTCTTTTAAATGGATTCTAAGTACAGTCAATAGCATAAATAAGTGATCATTTCTGTAACATTTCGCTTTCAATCGTTTCACAATTTTGTATAACATTTCAAACACGACGTTAAAGTGACAAAGGACATAAATGATCACTTATTTATACTGTTGACGTACGCGATAAACGCAGCCATATATATATAGGCCCCCTGGAAGACTTCCCATATTGAATAAGTTCGTCTATGTATATCATCCATATTGATGTATTGATGTACGAGTATATCATCTATATTGATTCAATGTTTTTGTACAGTAAAGAGTTTACATACATACTTATCTTTTTCCATGAAAAAATTGTTTATCGCTGATCCCGCGGGATCTGCGTTATCCTTGGGATAAAATAAAGCCTTTTTCAATATCGGGCCCTCAAAATATCACTGTCCAAGCCGTTTGGAAAGGGGACAACCAATAGACACATTTATAGTATTAGTAGTGATCTATTTATTTATATTGTTGCCTAATACTAAGGTTACTTTGGGACCAAAACACTTTCTTGTATCAAATCGCACTAAAATATTAATTAATGTGTTCCCTTCCCTTTTATCAAGAACATGACCTAATTAACCTTTTTTCTGGCTAGGGGATCTCAAAATTGCTTGCGTTCAAGTGACAATCTTTCCCTTGCTTTCCCATCAAATAAATCCAAAGCTTATTCTATATCCTTTTCGTTTCACGCTGTACGGTTGTAGAATCTATTGCCTTCTGAAATTAGGCAGTCTCAGTGTGTAGATTCTTTTAAATCTCGTTTAAAGAAGTTCTGGCTTGACACTTCTTCTTAAACTTTTTTTTTCTGCTTTTCCTGATTATGATTATGTATATATGAGTATATATTAGATTATGATTATGTATTTTATCTATTGATATTTATAGAAATTACTTCTAGTGTTGTACTTATTTGGCTATTCGTTGTATTAATTATTTCTCAATTGCTCAAAGGTTAACTGGAAGAGATCCCTTAAACGGATAAGTTCGCCTTTATACATCCCTGTTATATTTTTGTCTATTTTATAATTGTTATCTCTTGATACATTACATTATTTTTTTATTTTTTTCTTGGATTTTATTTTTTTGCCGCTAACAATGCTAAAGTTCAAACCTTTATAATAATTCAGTCCTAAAGCCATAAATTCCCCAGAACTGTTAATCCCTGATAAACTCATTCAAAGTTAACAGAATACTTCTAACAAAACCGAATATTTCTAACAAAACCGACGAAAAAAATGAGATTCCTAACACGATTCTTTGTCGGAACGCCAATCTTTTTTTTAATCGGCGTCAATGGCGTCACAGACTACGTAATGCAGTTGGATCACAATTTTATTAAGTTTGGAAAACGGTAAAATTTAAATATTTTCGTGTATTTTATTTTAGTATTTGTGTGAATTTTTAGTTTGGGTAAATATATTTTTTTTATTAGTGTCCAGTTGTAGAAATAAATCCGTACATTTATCTTAAAAACAAAGATGATTCAGGTAATCCTGTTTGTACATCAAAAAATACAAACAATAAAAGTAAAGCGAATAAAAGTTACTTTTGCAATTAAAAAGTTAAGGAAATAGTACATTGTGCATCAAGGGCGGTAAGAAGAGGATTGCTAACGAGAGACTATTAGAAGCCCGACGCCGAAGGCGGAGGGCTTTTAATGACTCGAGTTTGCAATCTCCTTACTGCCCATGATAACACAATGATTTTCATCACATTAGCGAGGAAATAAAAAACAAATAGAAAAAAAAACCTTTAATAAAGATGAAACAAAATTAATCGAACTCGATTCGCTAAGCTAAAAGAGTTTGACAACTTTTTTTTTAGTCTTCCACAGATAATGCTTAGAATTGCATTTTTTTTAACTTGACAAATACAGGCCATTCTGCCAGATTGTACATATTTTCAAAATGAAATTTAATAAAATAATTGCGAATGTCTCTGAAATAATGGTAAAATAGAAATATAATGAAGACAAATGTGCCGTATAAGTTTAATTAAACAGTAAAATTGGTTTGTAGCCAAGTTTTGAATATAGGAAATAAACCTTGGCTGATTTTACACTTCCTTGGTCTGAAATGATGTACTAGTGGATTCTATATTTTAAAACTAAACTCATAACTCCCTAGGGAGTTATGAAAATCTATAACTCCCGCGGGAGCTAAGTCGGCTATAACTGCCCTAAACGCCTGCGTGTTATAAAATCCTTTCCGAGCAAGTGTGATGAAAATATTTATTTCATTAATAAGTAAAATATTCATAAAATTGTAAATTTAAATGTTTTATAAAAACACCAGACTTTCGTCTTGGCTTTAATAATTCAGCTCTGAAACTTTTTTAAACCTACATGATTAGCTTAAAAACGTTTTTAGGATTAAAATTATCCATTTACATTCTTTCAATTTAAAGTTAACGACTTTGTTTTAAAGGTACCTAACCATTTTTTTTTCTTTTAAGCAAAGAACTTCCAATATTAACATAAAACTGGGCTAAAATTAAACCTTGTTTTAAGTTATTAATGCTCTATATACTCGTACCTACTCTCTGTAAAACTATTCGTTAAAAACATTAACAACTTTATATTTTCTAGCAGAACTTAATTCTACTCGTTGTTCGCTCGCTTCGTCTCGTTTTTGTGGACAAATAAGAGGAAGATAGCATGGCAAATAAATCCCAAGCTATGCACTCGCGTCCGTAATTAAAATATCACGATAAAAATGTAATGAGCTATATGTGTCAAATGGATTCGTCTGGCTCGTCTCTTGTCTTGGTCATGGAGGAGTCTGAGGAAGACAACCAGCTTCCAGGCCAGTGGGGTTATTATGAGGTATCTGTGCAATTCATTTTACGCTGAGAGAAAAGGACAGAGTTATGTAACTGGTATAGCTCCGTCTTTTACACTCAACGTAAAATTAACTGCATAGCCATGTCATAATAACCCCCCTTTATGCTAGTAGAGTAGTAGCCCTCATTAAAAAAAAAATTGAGTTGAATGTGTCATAGTGATTCATCTGCCGCCATATTCCCATAACACCTCATTATTATTCGTCTAAATAATGATACGGCGGATTCTCGCCGATTATCTTTCCGGGAACGATCGGGCGGTAGATTACGGGCCGCTTTGTTAACTCGGACACCTGGCGCTAGGGATGGGGTCGATAGTCTGACTATCGATACTTTCAATTGGGTAAGTAAGTATTTTTATGGTAGGTACACTTTAGTAGTTTAAATCACGATTATTTTAGCCTTATTCAAAATGTAAAGCGTAGAAATGTAAAGTTAGTCTGTGTATATTTTTTTCCAAGTAAAGGTTTGACTAGGGATTGAAGTAGTTTGGTAAGATGGTTTGTTGATGTGTCAAAAGTGAAATGTTGATTGTTGAATATTTGAAAACATTTAAAAACCTAGTAGCTTATAAAGAAACAGTGCATTTTTTTTCAATGAAAATTACTATGTATGTCATTTATTTTATTTTATAAAGTTAAAATGGATTATTTAAACACATACACACATACTATATTGACAGTCAAGTTACGTTATTGCGAGACAAGGAATAAGTTTGCCGTTGTCTAATTTTTTATATTACCTATGGTTTGTATTTATTGTAAAATATAAGCATGCCAGCTTAGCTCAGCACGATCTAAAACGGCATGACAAGACATTAAAAAGACAAAAATATTGTATTTATTTAAGATAAGCGTCATAATTATTAATCGTAAGACAACATAATTATTATGGTCCAAAGTCGAAAACACTGTGTTATGTTTTTACTGAACCTATTCCAATTTCACTATTGTTACAATATTCCTGTAAGCCACCATAAACCTTAGCTTTTAAACACCGTCGCGTACCATTATAATAAATTGCCCTAAAATTGTCCTCCGTGATGGCAATTTTAATGTGCCTCCTAATCGTTTCATTAAATTACACCATTTTCCTTGTTCGGTTTTATCAAAAAATAAGGCATCATTTAATATTGCTATTTAGGAGCGTTTAATGTATTGCGGCGAATTTACGTTGATGTTTCGTGAAACGTGACTTTGGGACTTTTACGCAATATTTATCGTAAATAACTTCGGTGTTGTATTTTTATTCGAAGTAGAAATGTGTTTTGGTTTTTTTGACGTAAAAAAACGATATAAAATATTGTTGTAGATAAATAACAATACCTTGTATTATTATTACTATCAGCATAGCTAATTATTATTAATTTTGAATTGAATGAATGTCTAACTCATTTTTTTTTATACTTTATAGGCGATGCTTCATTTGATACAATTATGTTCCTGTTTTATTGTAAGGATTACTACTATTATAAACATAACAAAACCATTTTTTTTTGTTTCAAACTAAATATCGATATATTATAATAATCGATACGTACTCAACTATCGATACTCTTTGTTGACTCCACAAAGACATTCCGCGGCGTCAATGCGTGGCTCGCACATCACTATAAAACAATTAACTTGCCCTATGCTTAATTAAGAAAGAAAAGGTTTCGATGACTCCTATTGAGTTTATTTAATAACAACAATGATAGTTCTTACGTTACAGAGAAAAAAACACCTATGGACCAAAATACATTATCACTACATAGTATAAAACAAAGTCGTTTCCCGCTGTCTGTCTGTCCCTATGTATGCTTAATTAATTATTTCTGTCCCTATGTATGTATGTATCTTTAAAACTACGCAACAGATTTTGATGCGGGTTTTTTTAATTGATAGAGTGAGTCAAGAGAAAGGTTTATATGTAAAATAAATTCTGGTGTTACAGAAAACTCACATAAACTGAAGCGAAGCGAGGGCGGGTCGCTAGTATAATATACATTATAAACTCACGATGGCAGGACTTAAAAAAAAAACAAGAATTCAAGCATATTTTGATCTAGAAACAACAACTATTTTTGTAAAAAAAAGGGACGTCTATTAGGACGCAAGTGATAGTTTAAACTTGTTATTCATAAAAGCAAAATAGCTAATGTGGGTTTAAAGTATTTGTCCTTATCTTTCAATATGAATTTTTTTGTTAGAAAGTGACAAAGATTTTGTAGTCGTAAAACGTTGACAATACTATAACAAGGTCAAAGACAATATGGCTTTACCGCCTAGAAAAGAACCTCGTAAGTATTGACCGTACGTATTATGAAACCGCGATTAGTTTGGGATTGAAATAGCCGTCAATTCATAATGCACTTTGACGTAAGTATATGGTAAAACTGTCACCTCGAATCCCTTTCTAATTGCGGCTTTATAATATGGGTTGAACGTAAATCTATACTAATATTATAAAGCTAAGAAGTTTGTTTGTTTGTTTGGTTGAATGCGATAATAACAGGAACTACTGGTCCGATTTGATAAATTATTTACATACATACATACATACATAAACTCACGCCTTTATTCCCAGAGTGGGGTAGGCAGAGCTACAGAATTACCAACATCTCTAAAAACTTGTTGATAATTCTGTAAATTATTTAAAGCCCTTTTATCGAGGAAGGCTATTGGCTATATATCATACTCCCATAAACCAAAGCGAAGCGAGGGCGGGTCGCTAGTAAAAGAATATTCGAATATAAAAATATTAAATATGACATTTTTAATTCCCTACATTGAAAGTAACATGCTCACAAAAGCACGCCTATGCTTTATTTTGTTGACGGTCAAAAATACAATTATCCATAATTCCAATTTTATACCTTTCAAAACCCTTATACAATGAATACTTTTGCTACCTCCCAAAACTCATTCAGTATGGAAACCAATATTGCCAATCAACTTTAAACCTTGCTAATAATACACTACAGTTCAAATCGCGCTCGTATCACGTTTCTAAAGTACACTCAGTCACATTTGAAACGTTTACTCACGGTGCGAATTGCATTCTTAAACGCTTTTCAAATCGAACAATACGCAAGAATAACGCAAAGGTACGACGTGGGTGTCTAAACGAATATAAAATGTAGTTGCAGGTTCCGTACAATAAAAAGCAATAAACGGCTTAAAATTTTCAAATGACAATGTTTCGAATGGTTTCGAATGTTTTTTTCATTTTGATTTTTTTTTGCTTTTTTAAAGCCGAATTACGAATTTGTTGCACTTGCCATGGAAAAGTTTGGGCTGTGGTCATCTGCTCAAAAAAAAAACAATGAAGTGTCAGACAAATTAATCGGTGTCTCTGGCGACCACAGGCAAAACTCCTTTTTTGCCCAAAGACTGAGCACCGCCGTGCAGCGGGTTTTATTTTAAAAGTTAGCCGTAGAACAAATGTTATGTTTTAGTTTTATTCAATTTGTTTTTATAATAATTTCTGTTACAATCATGGAACTTTAGTTAAAAATAAGTAACTTACCTTAGCAGCAGGACTTTGTGCAGGGTCTGTTCCGATTATGATCACTGTCTTAACTGCTTGCTACTTGGTAAGCATCAGTCTTACACTGTTGTGTTCCGGTTAAACCGCTAGTGAAATGACAAGCATAGAGGCTTTATATCAGACTCATGCCTACTCATTTATTTATAACTAGCGATCCGCCCTCGCTTTGCTTCGGTCGAACGTAAAACAGAATCTATTATAGGTATAAACCTTTGACTTGAATGGTTGTGTATAAACCTTTCTCTTGAATCAATCTGTTTATTGCTGAAAACTGCATTTAATCAGTTGAGAAGTTTAAAAGATCTATGCGAGCAGATAGCGGAAGCGACTTCATTTTATACTGTATGAACTCCTGGTAGCTCGTTTTATTCTTGATAGTATAAATTGATAAGTGACAGGAAAGACTTTCTTGATGAATAAATTTTATTAATCTTGTTAAAAATGTGTGCACACTTGATTGATTGACCGTGAACTAACTTACAATATAAGCAATTTGAATTAAAGGCAAAATGAGGTCAACGCTGATGAAGCGACTAAAGTCAATTTTTTATACTTATAAAGAATACTCTGGTCATAAGGATTGACTACATACTTGCAGTGTTGAAACTTAAAAGGAATACGTAGTTAGAACTTATTTAATATTGGTTTTTACTTTATTATTGATTTTATACGGAACCCTAAGAACTTGTGAAAAGGTCGGCCGATTTTTTACCCGTTGATAATTTACCTTAAGCTTGCTTTGCAACACTAACAGAGTAAAAAACAGTTCCTGCGATCTCTTTTACATATTTCACACTAAGTTATTTTATTGTTTAAATGTGCGAAGTCAAAATATGTTAAGAAAATTAAAAAAAAATAGGTAGAAAAAAAAAACCTTTAGTAGCGTTTGCATCTTGACTAGAGATCTGTACCCTTACCATGACTTAAATTGACCATACTAGCTAGGGAGTCTTATGCTCTGTCCTTTGCACTCTATAAGAATACTTGCGAGGTCTGCGAGGGACAGAGCATTCCACTCGCCAGCGAGTACGGTAATTGTGTCTCATGGTAAGGGGTCCAGGGGTGTTATTCTCTCAAAAACAACGGACGGTCGGACGATCGAGCGAAATCGCAGCGGCGAGTTTAAGTAGTCCCGTCAGAGCGAACAAAACACATTTTAGCGCGTGCATTTTCAATTAATCAGCCTTATACGTTCGATCCATCGGCAGAAACCATGCTGTTAATTTTAAAATGCTCGCGCTAAAATATGTTTTGTTCGCACTGTCGGGACTACTTAAACTCGCCGCTTGGACATTCACTCGTTCGAGTAGACCCTGTAGAGGAATCGCAGACGCTGGCAACTAAAAAAAGAATAACTATGTCGAGACGTAGCGGTCCGGAAATACCGTGGCAATAACCTGATTCCATAAATAGTCGAGGAATGTAAAAAGTGGTGTAAAAACGCACAACCACAAGCCGGATCGATATCAATGTGAGAAATACAAAATATAATTATATCTGTTTCTGCTTACATAATATCACATCCATGGCTGAAGTCTGCTTTTAAGTAAAAATGTACCTTTGCCAGGAGACCCCGCTCTTCTATAGCATAATGTATTATTATTTAGGTTACATGTAAATTAAGGACAACTAGATAATACAGAAAAATATATAACAATTCAAATATTCTTACACAAACGAGTATATATGTGCGTACGTGTGTGTATGTGCGTGTGCGCATGTGTGTGTGTGTGTGTGTGTTTATTTTAATTTATGATTGTACTAACAACTACTCAGTCTCCTCATAATTTAGGTCGTTAATCAAAGTGATAATATTATTAACCAGATTTTTACCCGACTGCCGAATGAGGAGGTTAAAGTTTTTGACTTGAATGTACAATGTATGTATGGTTCTTCGTTCCCTTCTAAAGTCTGAACGGCTTGGCCGGATGTCAAAATCAAATCAAATCAAATCAAAATCGTTGATTTGTATAACACAGGTTAATGACTCAGCACACTATACATGCACAGGTATCAACTAGATAGTGTAGTCTGACAAATATTCCTTTGTTGTATAATAGGCCTTATCTACTAAAAGTGGTATAATTTGCATTTAAATTCAGTGATCGTTTCTGTATTAATTATGTTATTTGGTACCTTATTATAAATTCTGGGAGCCATCCCAAGAATACTTTTCCGTAATAAAGCCGTTTTAGATGGCATTGCAGTAACTTTATTTCTTAGGCGTAGGCTGTTGTTTCGTATATGTATAAACTTGGTAGGGTTAAGATGCGTAATTTTCGAAAATATGGTTTTCGACAAGCGATGTGTCTTAGATTCGTCTTAACGTCGCGTGTGTCACTGGGTACTTAAAAAAAAAAACTATAACTAAACACGATCCGAACAAAAGTTGGGTTTTTAAAGATTGCTTTTTGTTAGATTTGTTTCTATATAAAATTAAGTATTTAAATTATCACCATACCATTACACTGCGATATTACCCACAGACCTCCACTTTGCCCTGCTAAGGCAAAAGGACATAACTACAAATTAGAAACTTTTGCGTATTTAACTGTATTTTATTTTACGTAACGTCCCATACGCATTACGAATTCAACAATAGATTTGACCTTTCTTTTAAAAAGGCAGGTTGTTATTGAAACTGAAATAAAAAACATTTTTTATGATGTTTCAACGTAGAATTTTGTTCCTTAATCACTTGAAACAAGTCACTAATTGCCATAAAAACGGTTTTATGGGTTTTTAATAAGTCATGTTTCTTGTCACGCGACCAATAAATTACCGTTTCGATATAAATCAGAACATGAAACGACAATAAGGAAAATCTTTTATCGTTTAGTATTAGTACAAAGATGGCGGCTTATAGCTCGGTTTCTTTCAATACAGTACAATGAAATCTGAATAAACTTAAACTACCGTTTACCAAATTAAAATTAGTTGCGTCCAGTCCACACCATATGATGATCAAAATATACAACCACGTACCAAATTCCATCAAAAGTGAAAATAAATTATCTTTATTTATAAGCAAGTTAAAAATATTTTTAAGTGATAACTGCTTTTATAGTCTAAGTGAATTTTTAAATACCGAATTTAGAGATAAAGGAATTCAAGTATAATTCTTTATAATGAACAAGTAATATAATTATAAATAAATGGAAAAATATATAATATAAAACTATAACTAATTAATAATAAGTTATGTAAGAATTATTGATATGTGCAATATTCGTAGCTAATATTTTATTCTAACTAGACTAAGTCCTAGCCCTACTGTCCTAAGTTGCTACGCCCTTGCAGGGTGTCATATGTATACCTTCCATGTAATTCCATCTATATACCTGTAATATGACTTGCAATAAACGAATTTGAATTTGAATTACATTGCGATAGCAATTAGAAGGTGCTTTGGGTTTGTACTTGTCTTTATCTTGCTCTCATACGCTCCTATTAAGAGCGAGTAAGAGACCAAAGCACCGTCTATACTCTGATTATTCTTAGATGATGCCTATGACAGGCGTATTTCGTAATTTGTTAGTATAGTAATACTCACAAGCAATGTGCTTATAAATAGCCGATTAATTATTAAAATTCCTGAACGGCGTCGCTAGACTTGTAACGATGTAGTATTTAAATGTGTAAAAACACGAGTGTTTTAATATCTTCTAATGCGTACAGTCGTACCTGTATCTTAATGATCACATTAAAGTATAGGTCACCGATACTTTAAAGTGAACATTAAGATGCAACTACCGCGATAACCGATACTTTAATGACATGTAATACTTTAATGTTATCACTAAAGTACAACTACAGGAAAGGTGTCGTAATAAAGGCCATTTGCTTATCGCTTCTGAACATATTATAGGGAAGTTATGATATGAATGTACATGCATGGATAAAGTGTTTATATGAGCTGTCACAATTTTTTGTGACAATACAATATAAATTACTCTTTGTTGTATTGCATTTACATTAACTTATTCATTTGTAAACATAAAAAAACGCGGTTTGAATAGGATTGAGCACGTAATATGTATTTTTTTAATTATACATGAAATGAAATTTTTGAATGGTAGAGAGTGCAAATGAAATACTTATTTCACTACGACGAAGTTCTAAAATTAGGAATAAACATCAAATGTTATTCAAATAAAATACAAACGATGTAATTGGCTTTGAAGATAATTTCGCGGCACCGACCGTTCAATATTGTCCCACGATTCATATTTAATAAAATTAAATTACGTGAAAATGAAGTAAAACTTAATACAAATTTGTCAAACATGTTATGTAAGTGTTGGATTTACCAAGAACAGTTCAAATATGTAATGACTGTCCATGGTAAAGCATACTTTGTAAACAAGTATCTGCATCTTAAGTAAGAAGATAATCATTTAGGTAGGCGACCCGCCCTCGTTTCGCTTCGGTTTTTGTGAGTATGATTTATAGCCTATAGCCTACACTGAAATAATTTTTCAAATCGGACCAGTAGTTCCTGATATTAGCGCGTTCAAGCAAACAAACAAACTCTTCAGCTTTATAAGTACTGTTACGATAACAGTACTTTTGAATCGTATTAGAATCGCGGTTTTATAATAGGTCTTATTATAAAACCGCGATGGTGGATCTTGCACCACAAGCTATTGGTTTTTGATCAAGCAGGGTTACGTTTGGTACTTTCTGCGTCATTAAGAATGTAGAAGCAAAACTCAATCAATACCTCTATTTCTTCTCTTAAACCAACCATAGTTCCTACGTTCAATGCCCGTCTAACCAAACCCAATACTATATCCGCATAACATCGTAGTCCCGGGCCCTGACACTATTTCCCAACCAAATCTAATTACGACTCTGTTATCTTTTATTAGGATCCAATATTGATCTTCAATCCTGCGGGATCCGGTACAATTAAAAATTATACCCTCTGTGTGGGAAATTGAATTTTGTGGCGGGAATCCAAATTGTGATTACCCTTTGACCGATTCTGTTATAGATACGTCGTGCAATGGGAGTTTTGATTGTCGTAAAAGGGCTATAATAATTGAGGCGTCAACAAAAGAGTTTAAAATATGGTTATAATACATATACTACTAATTAATTTATGCCTCCTCTCTCCTAGTGCTGCTGTGCCCTACAGGGTTCATTTTGTTATTACTTATTTATTTGAATAAGCTGTACCATTATGAAAAAGCAATAAATAATTGAAATTTAAATTTAAATTGAAAATAAAAGCTGTCTAGGAAAAAAGTAGTATCATGTAGATGACATGGCCGACATACCATAGATGTCATACAGTAAGGCCACATTATTTCCAAAGGATAGCTGGAAGAGATCCCTTAAAGGGATAAGTTCGCATTTACATTACAATTCTGTAAATATTGTATTTGATTTTCTGTTTTATGTACAATAAACTGTTTACATACATACATATATAACAAGACAAAGACTATAAGAGTAAGCGCAACGCCCAAGTAGGTACTTCGTATACGAACAAACACATACACCATTTAGTATACACAAACATTTGTAACGATGTTGAAACTAATATTGGTTATACTTTCTATGCTGTATACATAGAAGGTCTACTAAATTTTAAATTCTGTGTTTGTTTTTATGTTGGGGGTAACGTCTGACACTATTTGTTAACATAAGGTAAATAAAGCCCCTAGAGCGTTAACAATTCTTGTTTGTTCTGTCCTCCGTATCTAAAATTTAACTTTTCAATCAGATTATCATACATATGGACGGCCTTCCAATAATTCCAATACCGATTACATTACGCACGAAACTTTGCAAATTCAGAATACAGGCGTTCTAATTGAAATGTCTAGAATGTTAAAGCTTACATGTGTTGTGGTTAGGTTCAGTATTTAGTATTTGTCGTATATAACAAACAGCAGTGTTCGCACTGTTGTGTTCCGGTTTGGGGATAAGACAGCCGGTGAAATCACTAGCGTAGAGGCATTCCATCTTAGTCCTTAGGGTTGGCAACGCATTTGCAGTCTTAGGATTGCATTGCAGTCTGGTGAATGCGAATGTCTATGGGTCACAGTTTCCACTTACCATCAGGTGGCCTGTGTGCTCGTTTGTCTTCTCTATGCCATAAAAAAAATAATTAAAAAAAAATAACGTGTACTCAGCCTATGGACTTAAACGGACACTACAGGTTTTTTAGGGTATTGTAGACCAATATGCAAAGTATTCTAACAATCGGTCTAGTATTTACCGAGAAAACAATGGTTTTAAAATTTTAGCCTTTGGAGTATCCTCTATTTACTCTATCAGATATTCACCTATTCCGATATCGTGTGTGTTGTCTGTAGACGCGCACACATCGTCCATTGAATACAATACGGACACATTCCAAAATGAGTCAGTGTTACATTTAAAAATTAGAATCTATTTTGTATAATTTTTTTAATGCAAGAGCAAATTGTTTTGGAATGTGTCCGTTTTGCATTCAATGAGCGATATATCCCTGCCTTTGACTTTGACATGCATGTCACACACAGGCATCTCTTTTCATCTTCTTCGTGTCAATGTATGCTACTTTTTTAAAAGCTTTTATTTAACTTACAATGTATGTAAGGGTCAAATCTTGCGAGTTAAATTTGACACACTTTCCGGTTTCCGATGAAGCTGAAATTTTGCATACGCCTTTAGTTCTGATGACAATACAATAATATAGTACCATCGAGCTGGTCTGATGATGGAGACTCAAGGTGGCCATAAGAACTTCTAAATTACACATGATAAACCAGTCGCTTCAGGGTTGTTAGAATCGTCTTGACAAGTAGATGACGACTGTGCAAAATAAATACAGTTGACAATAAAAGCTTGTCCCAAAAATGAAATTTTTGATAGAAACTTATTCTGTCGTTTATCTATTATTAAATTTGTTAGAATATTTTTTTTTGGTTTTTACTTCTAATTAAAACAAAAACTGTTTCACAACATTTGTGAGAAGTAGTATTACGAGGGTGTTCCTTCTGTGTCCATAGCCTGTGGAAACGTTGTATTAAAAAACCCTAGCGTCTACGCGCGACCTCGTCCGCGTAAAATTCGTAAATCGCCAATATTCCCGTTTCGTTGATTATCCCACGAGAATAGTGTTTTTTTTTGTTAAAACACAACAAAAAATAATAAAAAATAATATAAACTAACTAGGTAGTAATATGACGTTTGACGCTATAGTTTTTCTCTATGGTCACTGTCAATTTAGAAACCGCCTGTAAGAACTAAACTAATAACGACTTTGTTTCCATTTTAAGCTTGTGGATAAAGCTATGTATGCCACCACACCATACATAATTAGCTCTTAAGGTACTCGTGCCTGTCATTAAAGCGCTCGCAATCTCGTGCTCTAATCACGGCATAAGCTTCACATTATTTATTTATTTAATCCTTATTGCGCAAAAATAAGTACAAATGGCGGACCTAATGCCTAATGGCGTTCTCTACCAGTAGTACGACCAAATAACTAAACAGAAATTTACATTGTGGGTGCACAAAATTAAAAAATTAAAAAACCCCCGTCTCTAAGCAGTCGGTAAAAAAAGGTCTAAAAAGTAAAAAAATAATAAGTATTGGCCCTATAAGTTTAATTATAGTAGGTGTTAATATTTTGATTCAAGCGTCGAAACGTCGGGGGCTGCTAAGTAAATGAAATAGTATAAAATACCCAGCTACTTAGCGGTCCCCGACGTGGCGACGCTTGAATCAAAATATTAACACCTACTATATTATTATAAATTTTCAATTAAATTTTTATTTCACTCTTTTTAAACTTTAAAGCTCAATATCTCAAAAACGGCTGAACCGATTTTGATAAAACATGTCTAAGAACACTCACGACTAATACACCTTTCAAACAATAAAACAAAATTAAAATCAGTTCATCCGTTTGGGAGCTACGATGCCACAGACAGACACACACACATTTACACACACACAGACACGTCAAACTTATAACACCCCGTCGTTTTTTGCGTCGGGGTTAAAAAAGAAGACAGAGATAAAAACTAATAACATAATTATCCTAATTATTGCTAATACATTCTTCAGTAAATATATAAGTCGCATATAATACTAATACATAATTATCTATAAATAAATATAAACATTTAATAAACCTATAAAGACAAAGACAGAACGAATCTTGGTCAGAAAAATAAGCCTATGTCCATTTTCCGCCACGTCTTGTTCAAGCAAATGCTTCCAGAGCATTCGCTTGAAAGAAAGCTCGTTAGGGCTTGTTGTTATTAAACAGTTACATAAAATAACCATTATCTGTCGCTGCTTCGAAAATACATGACGATTTTATAATGACTTTTACCCAAAACCAATAAAATGGGATATTTTCGGTTGTACGCGAATTGGAATGGATATTGGTTTTATGCTCATTGGAGCCATTATTGGAAGCATTTGTGATACAATGGGAGGAAGCCGCGGTTTTTAATCTAGAATCAAAGGGAAATGTTAATAGGTTGGAAGTTGGAAAGGGTTAATACTTGTTTTTTGTATGTATACGAATTAGTTGTAAAATGATACTACTTTTCTTTATCTTGTACTAGCGACCCGCCTTCGCTTCGCGTTGGTTTATGTGATATGATATATATGATATATAAATGGGCTATCTAACACTGAATGTATTTTTCTAATCGGACCAGTAGTTTCAGAGATTAGCGCGATCAAGCAAACAAACAAACAAACTCTTCAGCGTTATAATATTAGTATAGATTTGCTGCAATTTTCATGAAACTCAAGAAAATTTAAGGTTCTAGGAAAATTGAAGCTTTTAACTTGAATGCCCTTTGTCATAGTTGTATTGTCTCTGTATTGTCATGGTATTAGTTTTAGCTCGGCTGCCATTACTGTAAAGTAAATAAAAACTTTCATAACTAAAGTCCTAGACTCTCACAATGGTAAAGAAAAATTATCGACATATAGCCAGTATTATCGACAATATCGACATATAGCTGTATTTCAAAATATTTTTTACCCATTTTTAAGAACTTGACAGCTACCATTTGGCATCTCCGATTGCGGTGTCTAATCATAACGTTGATACTACGATAACATGTCCAAAGCAATTAAGTTTAGGCCGAGTAGAATAAAGACGTATCAGAGAAGAAGGTTTCGTTTGCGAGTCTCCCATAAAAAAAAACCCATCAACTCACTGATAGGCATTACTTACTGATCGATCAATCGATATCGTTATGTTTCATCCGAATCTTGTTTTTTTTTTAAAGAAAGGCATCAAATTAGCAATTTAGAAACCGGCGGTCTTCAATATGGCACGTAATCAGCCTTGTTAAACTTTTCAGGGTTCCGTACCCAAACGTTGTCTAGAGGTAACCCTATTTCAGCCTTCGTTGTCCATCTGTCCGTTCTAACTATGATAAGGGATCCGGTGGTACTTAAAATCGTAGACGACCTCGAGTCGGACGACGCTTCGTTTAGGGGGAGGCAGTGGGCGGATCGAGGCTACGTACTCTCCGATGGCATTTTGTACAGGGTAGTGATTCTGTAAACAACGCCGGTCGTGCGGACTGTCGAGTGATACCAAGCGGTGAGATTAAGTAGTCCCGTCAGTGCGAACAAAACACATAGTAGCGCATGCATTTTCAATTTAGCAGCACGATGGGTCGAACGTATAAGGCTGCTTAATTGAAAATGCACGCGCTATAATGTGTTTTGTTCGCACTGACGGGACTACTTAATCTCGCCGCTTGGTATCACTCGACAGTCCGCACGACCGGCGTTGTCTACAGAATCACTACCCTGGTATCCACCCGATTGTGACGACGATGAAAACGCTTGTCTCGTATGTATCTTTTGAAACGAATATCTGGTTACTGTGTTAAACATACTTTTTATAATGATGAATGATGACAGCCGGTGAAATCACTGGCATGGAGGCATTCCATCTTGGTCCTCAGGGTTGGCAACGCATTTGCAGTCTTAGGATTGCATTGCAGTCTTGTGAATGCGAATGTCTATGGGTCACAGTTTCCACTTACCATCAGGTGGCCTGTGTGTTCGTTTGTCTTCTCTATGCCATAAAAAAAAAAGTAGTCGTTTTTTGTTTTTGTTTTATCGTCAAAATGGTATTCAAGTTGAACTTCTGTTATTAAAAGTACTCGTTTTTATATCGCTGTCACTCTCTCTCTGATATATTTCAATGTAATGCCAGAGACAGCGAGAATGTGGTAGACGGCCGAGTACTATTTAATACTCCTGTTTTACTGTACTCGAACGAACATGTACACCTTCAAAAGTATGACTACAGTGCAAACCCTAAAGAAATCAACTAATGATAAAAGGGTAAGGACCAAAAAGTTGTCCACGCTAACTCCATCAGTTAAATTTTCTATCAAACTTTTCCGTTGTGACACGAAAATTAGCCATACAATTTGTAGGGACACTTTTCGTCGCACAACGGAACTTTTTTCGCCTATGTCGTTTGTATGGTTAACTGCGCTTAACTGTGGTCCAACTTTTTTGAGCTCACCCAAAAATCGGCTGTCAGTTGGGCGGTATACGGAACCCTCGGCGCGCGACACAGACTCGCGCTTGTTCTTTTTTTTCGTACACTCTAAGGCTTAACCCAGAATTACCATAATTCAGCCAGCATCACACCGACACCAATAATCAGGCTCAAGGGAATCTGAAAACAAAAAAAAGTTAATATATCGCCGATAAACACAGCCGGGGGACCTCAAATTACATGGCGAAAGGTTTTATTACGGCAGACGTATTCTGATGGGGGTATTATAATAATATTATAAACGTGTTATATGCTAACGACGTGGTGTTATAAAATGTGTTCTTAGTAAAAAAAGGGCGTAAGTCTTGTGAGGTTTAAGTAAAAATAGATAAGTACATACATACATACATATATTAAATCACGCCTGTTTCCCAGAGGGGTAGGCAGAGACCACTTCTTTCCATTTGCTAAGATCTTGACAAATTTCTTTCGCTTCTTCCACATTCATACATCGAGTCATGCACGCACGTCGGTTTTGGGTACTTAAGATTCGGCCCTTTTCCAGTATTTCTCCGATTGGACTCGAAAAAGTACGCCTAGGGCGGCCCCTTCCGACCCGTCCACTCACTTTCGATCTGTTATCTCTTTCGTCAATCTTCTTTCATCCATCCTTTCCAAATGACCGAACCAATTTTGATAAAACATGTCAAAGAACCTCCGCCAAAAAACCAGCTTTCAAATAAAACCGCATCCAAATCGGGTCATACACACACTTACACGGCAAACTTATAACACCCCTCTGTTTTGCGTCGGGAGTTAAAAAAAGAATTCGCCAGTCGAAGCGAATAAATAAAAGCTGTAGAATTGTATTAATTGTAACGTTATCGCATCGTATCACCACAGATCCTTTTCGAATAAGAACCTCGATCTCAAAGCCGATCAGTGATTTAGTTGTCAAGATAAAATGTGCTTTTTTTTATTTCAACCACCATTTTACTGTTAAACTATCGCTCTAAATTGTAGTGTTTCATGAATAATTTATTTCGTATTTTAGCGAAATGTCGTCCTTTTTGAAATGATAAATCTAAGATGAAGAAATTGAACTTGAATTTGGTACTATTGTGCAGTTTAATCGTGACTTAAATCTTTTTAAGAGATATATTCTATAATACTTATAATTATGCCGTTCTAAAAGGTCCCATTTGACATCTGTCATCTAAGTACAAAATATATGTTTGAGGTTAAATATTGTACTGCTGCAGCTGTGACCGTTGTAAAATCGGACCTCTTAGAACGCCAAAACTGTAGGTTGTAAAATTAAATTTACAAACCTAGTGATTCATTCTAAAATGAATACTTATTATTTAGGGTAAGGACTTTTGGTGGCATTATCGTGGTTCTAGAATCCATGGAGTCGCTATTTCCTAATTATTTACAAAACACTTTGACTTTGACCTTCAGAATGATACTATTTTAAAATGAACGAATTTTTAGTTCGTTTATTCCATACCTACTAATATTTGTTAGTTTTTAACGCATCCACAGCAAAAATATTCTCCATACCAAAATTAAATTAAATTGTGTTGCGGTTAAATGAAATATTAAAATACTGAAGGTCAAAATGAAAGTGGTATGATGTATTCTAATAAATAGGAAATAGCGACTCCATGGATTCTAGAACCACGATTTGCCACCAAAAGCCCTAACTCAAATTATTTTATACTAGCGACCCGCCCTCGCTTCGCTTCGGCTTAAGTGAGTATGATATAATAGCCTTTAGCCTTCCTCAATAAATGGGCTTTCCTGAGATTTGCGTTCAAGCAAATAAACAAACGAACTCTTCACCTTGATAATATTATATGTATATTATAGATAAGAAAACCAGTGAAATTACTAGCATAGACGTATTCCATCGTAGTCCTCAGGGTTGGCAACGCATTTGCGGTCTTAGGATTGCAATCTCAAGATAGTTGTTTCGAAGATGCCAATGTTTATAAGTTACAGATCCCACTTACCATCAGGCTCATGCCTTCAGATGCCATAAAAAAAATACCACGCAAAAGCCTGACTAGAAAAAAAAAACTGCTAATGGGGTCGCCACTAATACTTTTTTTTACTATCTGTGTTTCAAGAATTGCAATAGAAATGACAGTTCTTGTTATTTCCGCAATATGGAGAGATTTGTATTCTTTCTGCTCAGGCTTTAATCTGTAACCCTTTGCCACCTACCATTTCGTTTAACCACGTGTCCCATGTCCATTTCAATAGCTTTCTTCCCTTCTACCATGCGCAACTTAATTGTTTAACCTCCGACGCAAAAAGGGGGGGTGTTACAAATTTGACCGCTATGCGTGTGTCTGTGGCACCATAGCTCATAAACATACATCGAATTGACGGGAGTAAAAATTTACCAGTGCTAGTGATTCATTAAATGTCGACTAAGTTTATAGACATCGATAAAAAACAAATTTTTAATCAAATCAAATCAAATCAAAATCATTTATTTCAGCCATCTTTGGACCATAATAATAACAAATCATCATTATCATAAGCAATGGCCAAGTTTGAATACCTTGTAATTATGTGCAAACCTCTTTTATTTATACAATTATCGCAACTATAATCAACCACTGCTGTCTGACATTGACCCTGGACTCGAATCACTTTTGATAACCATTGAAATTACATTGAATAACAAATTTATTCAGTCCAATAACATTCTTTAGGATTTCGACAAACAGAGAAACTTTTTGTTTTTTAAGTCGGTTAATGCCTCGAAAGAAAAAAGATCCTTTATCTTCATGGAAAGCTGACCATTCAGATATAAAAGTTAACGGTACGACTTACTATTGCAAGAAATGTAAGATCCATGTCACGAAAAAAGTTGTCGATAAACTTAGTCGATATTTAATGAATCACTAGCACTGGTACATTTTTAGCCCTGTCAATCCGGTGTCTGGGTAGTGATTCTGTAAACAACGCCGGTCGTGCGGACTGTCGAGTGATATCCAAGCGGCGAGATTAAGTAGTCCCGTCAGTGCGAACAAAACACATTGTAGCGCGTGCATTTTCAATTTAGCAGCACGATAGGTCGAACGTATAAGGCTGCTTAATTGAAAATGCACGCGCTACAATGTGTTTTGTTCGCACTGACGGGACTACTTAATCTCGCCGCTTGGTTTCACTCGACAGTCCGCACGACCGGCGTTGTTTACAGAATCACTACCCTGCTCATAAACGAGTGAACCAATTTGGATGCAATTTTTTGAGAAGTGGTAGAGCTGTATAAGAGCTATCTATCAGCTTTGAAAGAGGTCATCATTATATCACGGGTTTTTGTATACATATCTAATTTTTTTTTCTTGTTCCAGCTGCCATCGAGTCCTTCCATGCGCCAACTGGAGGCGGGGTGGAGCTGCCATGTGACGTCACACCAGCTCTTCCCGGGGACCAGATGGGGCTGGTCATCTGGTACAAGCAGGGTCACGACGCACCTATATACTCGTGAGTATTTCAAATCAAATCGTTTATTTACCAAAACAGGTTTCAGAATACATCGAATATCTGTCAGACTCCAATCTTGGCTGTGCCTGTATCTTGGACGTCTGCGAGTTTTTTTTTTATGGCATAGAGAAGACAAACGAGCACACAGGCCACCTGATGGTAAGTGGAAACTGTGGCCCATAGACATTCGCATTCATAAGACTGCAATGCAATCCTAAGACTGCAAATGCGTTGCCAACCCTGAGGACTAAGATGGAATGCCTCTATGCTAGTCATTTCACCGGCTGTCTTATCCCCAAACCGGAACACAACAATGCGAACACTGCTGTTTAGCGGTAAGTTAATGGATAAGATGGTGGTAGCGTTCCGGACGGAGTGCGATTAACAAACTGGGTTAGGTGTATTATTATTGTGTATTGTTTTTTTTTTGACTAAAGATGTAATTTTCTGTCTAAAAGTGTCGACCAGGGGACATTTACTTACCTTGTACCTTACTCGTTCATTGAGGCATCGGATCTGTCAAATTTAAGTGGACATTAAACAAGAACGAATCTTACCAACACTAAGTAAAACAACTTTCTGGTCATCACTTATTTTTATCTTAACCTTAATTAAATTGAAACGTATGTTTTATACGTAATGTCTTACTCCATATGTTTATCTTAATTTTAATTAAAGCCTGACATTAACAGTTAGTATGTCCGTAACTTAAAAACATGGTAAACCCGTTCTTATTAACAATACCTTAAAGGGTTTGCACCTGTCTGCCATCTTGTTTTCAAACGACATAACTGAAAAAATCTATCTTTTATTTCAAATTCACATGAATTTAATATAAAGTTCCAAATCAAATAGCGAGGCTCGTAGCTGTTTAAAAGTTATTTAATTTCCATAAACTTTAATAGTTGAACCACTATACAACCTTTTCATATTAAAAGCGTCAAGTCACTAGAAATAAATCACGTTGGAATCAATCACTGGCTTTCTACGACAGGGTTCCATAGTGACTCGACAATTTATAGTCCGTGATATAACCGGATATTGAGATACCAAATGCATTAAACCGCTTAAGTTGACGGTATTAGACTCAAATAGACCTTTGATACCCCTTTGATACAGCGCCGAGTGACGGATTATAGGCTAAGCGCCCGCTGGCGTTTCACTCACGTTGTCACATTATGAATTAATCAAAAGAACGCGTGTAATTTATTCATGGGTTTACCGCTAAGGAGCTCTTTTACTGTCTTAGGGCGTTGTTTAGGGAGACGTTTAAATTGTATTTGGAATGGTGATATGTGAAACAAGAAAGTGAAATGTGGTAGAATGTTCTTAAAATAATGTAATGTAAGTACGCTTTAGTTTATTGGGAAATGGGTAGTTACGTACATGTTAAACCATTGATCGTTGATGCTGTTATTAAAATATGAAATAATTAATTTGTTAATGTAAGTTTAAAAACAATTTCTACTTTACTTTATATTAATACAAACAGGTTTAGTAAGTTTTATAATTGTTATTTATTATTTGGTAAACCAGCACTTATGTCGCCTGATGCTGAATATTATTAGGGGTCCATGAATTGATGGATACTATGCATTGTCATTGCCAGCCTTGGGAATGAACGTGGATCAGCGGAACAGCAAAATGTGTGCACTGCTGCTTGGCAGCGAGGTTATCGGTCATAGTAGTCCGAACAAACAGGTACTGCTAGTAGGTTATATATTTTGACTACAAAAGTGATTGAAATAAACCATTTTGGTGAAGCCTTACAAGTCGTTAACGTTCGTAATTATATAAAATAAATAATTTAATCATTAAAATAAATTATCAAAGCTCTCTTCTAACAAGCGTCTGCTTAGCAACAAATGATTTTAAACCTTAATTCCAACGACAATTTGCCCTACTCACTTAACAATTTCACGGTTGTCGCCTAAACTACAATGATTAACATATAAATTAAAGTGTTATAAGCCTTTTGACCTAATTATACCGTTTTCGTACAATGACACATGTTGTAAAGCCTTAAGGCTAGCAAATTTTATAGGAAATTACATCTTAATACCATTTCACAGACGCCAAAATTAAAGTAACTTTTAACCAGACAGGGCTTCGTAATTTTTAAAATACTGATGATGTTTTAATTTTGAATCTTATTCTTAATACCTTCGTGTTCAAAATTACTTTAGTTTTTTTTAATTTTGTTGAATATTTGTACTAAGGCTGGCTGTTTGGTAATAAGGCTGGTATGGTAAACCTATGACCGTCGAAGGTATATCGTCGGTGAAACTGCAAAATCTTTTTTATAAGGTTATACTTTTAATAAGGTTTATTTTGCTCCATAATAAATTTGTTGGTTACCTGGTTTTGCAGTATCACCGACGATATTAATTAGTTAGCCATGGGCAAGGAAGTGTTGGTCTATCAATTTATGTGTACAGTCAGACAAGTTAATTTGTGGTCTTAAACTAGTAAGTACATCGTCGTCGTTAGGATGCGTCTGTTATTTTGTATCATCGACTTAAAGACATTTTTATATCAAAGAATGTCAAAATTGAGAGACCAATTATTTGTCCTACTGTACCTACTTAAGTAGAATATAATCGGGCTTTATATGGATGTATGTCCAAATTCAGAGGCAGTATATTTCTACAATGCTTGGTCAATCGAAGATCATTTTTAGGATTGGCCTACTGACCCACATATAAGTGTGTCAGTATATATAATAGCCCAACGATTAAAAGGATTGTAACGATTATTCTGATAAGTGGTTTTGTGAAATTTAATTTTGCTGAACATTTAGGGTAGTCTCCAGCGGTCAGCCAGAGACCAGTAGTTGACCTTATATGAGTGCAAAGAGTGGAACTTGAATCTTTCGTACACTTTCCACTCAAACAAAGTATAAGCAGAGGCCGACTACAGGACTCTGGTTGACCACTGGTGGCTTTACCCTACTATAGAGAAGAGAAGAAACTTAAACTTAAAACTAAAACTCAAATCTCAGCTCAACTAAAGCAAAACTGCTTGAAGATAAACAACTTGGATTTTTTTTCCACATTACCTACTTTATAAAGCGGGTTTAAAATGTCACTACTTATCTAAACATATCGATCCTACATACATACATAAACGCACGCCTTTATTCCCAGAGTGGGGTAGGCAGAGATACAGAATTTCCAACAACTATAAAAACTTTTTGATAATTCTGTAACCACATTTTGCACACTTAGGCGTTAACATTAGTTATTCCACTAGATCCAAGATGTCACCACTATCGCTTCATCAAAACTGAACTGCAACCCTCTATTTTATAGCCTTCGGTTAAATCTACATTACCCATAATACTCGTATCAAACATGCAAACGAAACTTCGCAATGGGCGTCCTCTTTATGGACTAACTTTTTTACGGCTCAGGTTTAGTTTTCAATTTGTCCGCCCCATAAAGGCTTTAACTATAGCAGTAACTTCTTTCTTTACTATCGCTATATTATTTTATATTACACATTTAAATTCTTCTGGAATACTTTCAAGAATTTGAATGCTTTCATTTTCTATCACACGTTTTTATGGTCGTGAAAACGCGTACGGTGTGTTAAAGTTACGCAGTTCCCCAAGGATGCATCCTTGGTCGCACTCTTTATTTCGTCTGTAGAAAAGGAGATCAACTTTAATGGAGGTAATACTTGTGTGTTCTTGTCATTTTGTATGAAGCCTTGAAAATCACTAAGTAAATACAAACCGTCTAGACAGACAGATCATCAAAATTAATAATGGATGCCTCAATTATTAATTAACTTGTTTAATTGACGTATGACGCTTAACATTATATTCGATAAACTTGAAAAACTTGAACATTTTCAAGCGTTACTTTACTAATCTGGTAAACATATCTTAATTAAAAGAGATGTTATGTGCATGATGATGTTATTCCAGGTATTTTGTAACTTACTTTACTTAGCTTACTTTTATTACAAAGTAATTAAAACTAAAGAAATTTAAATTGAATATCGTTCGTTGTTGAAACTCATAAAATGATTTTATTACCAATGATAAATAAAAAATGTTACATTTACAACGTGCTATAAACTTTATAGTATTTAAACCGTTATTTTGGTTGTAAAGTTGTCCGCACCACACATCATTTTGTCATGTCTGCAACATAAATTAACATGAATTGTATGCGAATTAATTTTGGACATTGTATGCTATCCTTCAATTTCAACACGAGCAATATATTAACGTAAATCGTATGCGGATTAGTTTTAGATGCCTATTGTGCGATATCGTCGGTGAAACTGCAAAACCGCCTAAGTCACATTTTTAATACGGAGCAAAATATACATTTTTATGAGAGAGTAAGGTTTATTTTGCTTTATCATGAATTGGTTAGTTACGCGGAATTTCCGTATCACCGACGATATACTATTTTTCCGCCCTCTTAAATGAACACAATAATACAATAATAATTATTAGGATGATGAATCAGCTCTGAAACGCATGGACATTTAAAATCTCTGCAAAGTTTCGTTGTAGGACTTTTTTTTTAATCCTAGCCATCCCAATAGCTAGCGGGATTTCATAGACTATACATTGGTATTCTTGACACTACAGTCTTCAGACTGCAATCCTAAGACGCAAATGCATTGCCATCCCTTAGGACGAAGGTGGAATGCCTCTATGCTAGTAATTTAACCGGTTGCCTTAGGGCTTATTTTTCAATCTCAAGATAACACTATATTTCAGGTAAATTGTAGCTTCGTCCTTATCTTTCTTATGACACAGAAAAGGACAGAGCTACAATCTACCAGACAGATAGTGTTATCTGGAGATTGAAAAATCAGCCCTTATACACCAGAACACAACAATGCAAACACTGCTGCCTGACGATATGGAATGGTTCTATGCAAAACACTTCACTGGCTGTTTTTCCCCCTAGCTGGAACACAAAAATGCGAATCTCTTCGTTTTACAAAGAAATAAAGGGTATAGGAAAACGATATGTAAATAGGCTGTTTTGCTTTCAGCCTTAGTTATATAAGCTGAGGTTACAACCAAGGCAGCAAGGATAATCAGTGTGTTCCCAGCCTGACGACGGTATAACGAGAAGGCGTGTTTGGGGCATGGCTTGAGATCACAGTACAGTTAGCCATAACAGTAAAACAACTTGGTTTTGTTTACTGCGTTTCAAAAAATATGAAATTACATCGTAATCCTCAACATAAATACTAATAATCAAAGATGATAAAAATAACTATCAAATAATTTGAATAACAATGAAAAGAAAATGCGAGATATATGAAGATAGACCCTGGCATGGGTACTATGGGTAGTGTTTTCAATCCATGAAGTCCTGTCACTTAATTGACGTAAAATGATTGCATAAATGTACGTATAATTAAGTATTGGAATCGCAATATCAATATCCATGCCACTGACCGAATGAGAGTCTAATTATAGTAGTGCTAGAGATGAATATCAACGTTAGGTACGTACTAAGATAGATTCACATTTTTTTCCTTTCACCCTAATGAACTCGCCCCATTTGCATTACGTTCACATGCTCGCTTCAGTTTTGCCTTGCGTTGCCAAATGACGATAGATCCTACAAAGGAGGAACACATCCTTACCAACAGAATTGGCTAAAATCTGCATTGGCTACAGAGTTCGAGATACCGATAACAACTGATAATTTTGTCAGTTTACGAAAGTCGCTAACGTCAACGTTAAACGTCTTGTGCATACCCCGATGAGTTTAATTTTCATATTTTTTACTAGTTGTCAGTAGCGAATGCGTGAAACGTTTGTATTTGTAAGACGTTACTTACTGTTTTACTATCATTTACTGTTACCGTTGAGGTAACTTAGTCATGTTACTCCATGCCTGTAGGCATTTCAGCGGAACAAGCACCTTCCAATTTGTGTAGTTACATTGATACCAGCGGCTCCGAAAGGAGTCAGTTTACTATGGGGATGTAATGCTCTGGTTTACTAGATGGATTAGTAAGGGGTTGCTTTTAGGAGTATAAAGGCTTTAAATTTAAATAGATATACACTGCTAATAAGCATTTTATTTACACATTACAAGTAAGGCTTGCAGGGTAATGGAACCAGTAATGGCAAGGCATCGAAAATAGACACTAGATTTTTAGTTTACAGAAGATAAGATTTATTGTTTTGCAACAATCATTTAAGGACCGTATGAAATTTGAATTCAGAGTGAAGTGTCGATTACTGGTGTCTGTCAGCTAAAAGTGTCCATCATTGGTGCCGTGACCCTTGTACTGTTAGGCGATAGGCTTGCAACCTATCGCTAATACTCTGGTAATCAACTTGGCCGCATTTGTGCAAAATGAGGTTAGAGTATTATCAACAAGTTTTAAGAGTTGTAGATAATTCTGTAGCTCTGCCTACCCCACTCTGGGAATGAGACCGTGTATAAGTGTATGTATGTGCATGTATTAGTAAAGGTTTGTTGGTTCACTAGAGTGTGGGCACCTCAAATGTCACAGTCACTTGGGTCACACTTAACGATGACAAAGTTACTTGTATCTGGCAGTGATCCTTGTTCAATTCCCAGGAATGGCAAATACTTTTACAAGGAGCTCGAGTACCTATAGATCCATATTATTTTGGGTTATAAATATCTTTGTTATTGTTTCTCAATTTTTTTTTTTTTTTTTTTTTTTATTTTTTTTTTAAGGGCTTTTTTACAACCGTATATACCGGCCCTGTTAAGTCGAACACCATTTTGTCATAAAATAATTAAAAAATAACTCAACATTACACAACAAAACATTACACAAAACAAAACAAAGTTTCTCTATTTACCGTTGGCTTTTTACCATAGTAAAACCCATAGAGCTTAGTATAGGGCTTGGTCATTGGTGTTATATCGTTCCATCTGAACTTTTAAAACCATGCTGCCAAATTGAAAATGCACGCGCTAAAATGTGTTTTGGTCGCTCTGACGGGACTACTTAAACTCGCCGCTGCGATTTCTCTCGTTCGTTCGACCGTCCGTTGTTTTTGAGAGATAGGGTTCCGTGCCCGAAGGGTGACAAAAACGGAACCCTGATGCAAATCCGACGCTGTCCGCCTATCCGTTTGTCCTGATTGTAAACAGTTGTATCTGTTGAACCGTAAGAAAAAACCGGTCGAGTGTGAATTTGGCGTACCTACGCATTTTGTTTTGGTATGACATAACATTCAAATCGAAACATAATAAAACCTACAACACTACGGAACCCTCGGTACGAGAGTCCAAATCGCACTCAAACGGTTTTTTTTAGAAACGATACAAGCATAATTTTCATCCCTTTTACCTATTTCAAGTTTTAGTAGCCATGTTTTTTTTATTGACTAGGTATCTATTCTTACATGACAAGTTATAAATAAGTAAGTGTATCGATAACAAGGCTATCCTTATAAAGTATTTCGAATTAAAACGTTTACTGATTCCAATCTAAATCCGTCAGTGCGCTCGATGCCCGGCCCCTGTCATCTTTTTTTAAGCTTATAGTCAAATCGTGGTTAAGAGATTGAATGCTCTTATAGTGTCGTGTTTAAGGGGTAGCGTTTACATGCATTTTGTCTAGTGAGATATGTAAAAACACCGAAGTATTTTTGTGATTATGAAGACATATTTCAAGGAAGGAAGGGGCCGACCTAGGCGTACTTTTTCGAGTCGAATCGGAGAAATACTGGAAAAGGGCCGACGTGCGTGCGTGACTCTATGTATGAATGTGGAAGAAGCGAAAGAAATTTGTCAAGGTCGTAGCAAGTGGAAAGATGTGGTCTCTGCCTACCCCTCTGGGAAACAGGCGTGATTTAATGTATGTATGTACGTATTTTTTTTATATTATAGATGATGACAAATGTTTTTGTATTCATAAGTATTACTTTAAATTGTGTTCAGAATAGTATTAGAACCTAGTTTAGTTCTAATATTATTTCTGTTATATGTTATCTACATTTGAATTTTCTTGTACAAATTTACAATTTTATTAATTAAATTAGATATTATTAAATTTGAATTCGGTTTTTGTCATTATAACCTGTATCTCTATAGACCTTTTTTATTTTATTAATATGATTGAAGTATGGATGGACTCAGTTTCAGAGCCGCTTACCAAGAGGTAGCCTTGTTTACGGAACCCCTTCGAAATAGTTAACATTTTATTACCTAAACGTTTTTTATTAAAAACAGATTTTTGATATATAATGCTCTGTCATTTCGTATTTCATATTAAATATTAAAAACTTAAAAGTATATATTTTTTTTTTTTATTCGCTACCCAAAAACTAAAGTAGGTATCGAATTATTATATTTGAATATTTATTAAATTGTGAACACGCTTGCGTGTAAACATTTAAGTAAAAGTTATTTTATTTAATTCGTTACACAAAGAGTTCGTATCTTATAACGTGATTTTAATAATATAATTTAATTCAAAATAAGCTTGTGTGAAGGGTAAAAATAATCAAAACAAGAATTTAAAAAAAAACTCTTGGTCGCACTTTAATCGAATTTCTGTTTTCAACATTGTCAACATAACGGCTGAGAAGCGCAGGCGCATATTAAGCATCATGCTATTAACCCGTTCACTGCCATCAACAAGGATCCGCATATAACTTGATCTCCCATGCGTGTCATCGGCATCGAAACTCTTAACGCTATTAAACCGTTTTACAGCATATTAGTGATTTTACTACCGTTTCAAATTAAACCGATGATTAGTTTATATACCGTGTTAACTTTACGTTGAAACGCGGTTTAATTTAGCAATAAACTGTATCATTTTACAACGGAATCTGCATACGTTAATTAAGTAAGGTTATGTTGGTGTAATTAAATTACTTGTTATAGAGGAAATTCATGGATTTAATTTAACATCATAATTGTCTTGATTCAGGTTGTGCAGTTATCTATATACTTATCTATACTAATATTATGAAGCTGAAGAGTTTGATAGTTTGTTTGAACGCGCATATCTCAGGAACTTCTGGTCCAATTTGAAAAATTCTTTCAATGTTAGATAGCCCATTTACCGAGGAAGGCTATAGGCTATAGGCGAGGGCGAGTCGATAAAGTTTTTTTTTTACCTTTTTAACGGGTAAAACTCACAGGTTAGTCGTGGTGGTGGTGATTCTCTCAACAACGACGGTCGAACGGACGAACGAGTGAATGTCCAAGCAGCGAGTTTAAGTAGTCCCGTCAGTGCGAACAAAAAATATTTTACCGCTTTTCAATTTAGCAGCATGGTTTCTGCCGATGGATCGAACGTATAAGGCTGCTTGATTGAAAATCACGCGCTAAAATGTATTTTGTTCGCTCTGACGGGACTACTTAAGCACGCCGCTGCGATTTCGCTCGTCCGTCCGACCGTCCGTTGTTTTTGAGAGAATATGCTTTTCGTAGTAGGCATATGATGGGGAGGGATGAGGAAAATATCGCCAGGAAAAGAAAAGGTTTGAGCTATAAGAGTACGGGAAGACCAAAGAAACGATGAACGGACTGTGTGAAACATGATATGGCTAGAAAGGGAGAGAATACAGAGATGACGACTAATAGAGGAGTAAGGAAGAAAAAACATGTTGCCCCGACTCCAAATAAGTTGGGGATAAGGGCAGGAGAATAATGATGATGACGTAGATAGTTTAAAATGTAAACAAAACACTGTCGGTAGTTATTTTTGCATAACACTACGTGGAAATTTGAAGACGTACTAACTTTTTAATTGCATTTTTATATCATAAAGTGGCCGTAATATTTACGTAATAAATATTATATTTCAACACAGAATCAAATTTCTCCAAGTGCTTTGGTAAATGTATTAGCATATTGATTTAACGATAGCTTGACTGTGCGTCGCGGCTTAGATTTATAATGTATGCAGGTGCAGTAGAGAAAATACAGTGTATCCATTTGACTTTTGTTCGTTGCCGCTCGCCGCTGACGATCTTATCTTATCTTACAGTTACCCCTTAAGCATCATTTGTGCAACTACCCTCTTACATACTCAGCTGTTCGATTATGCAGGTTTTCTCACGTATAAAACAATGCTATACTTATTTGTTGCGTGAAGGAATAGTAGGCAATAAGAGCATTGTTTTGGTGCTGTCAACATTGTCAATAATCAGATCAATCAGACACTTCATTGTTGTGCAATATGTCAGGATTGACTTCATATCGGCCGGGTACGGTAACTTTCTTATTAATTTTTATACATCATTTTGACATCTATAATAAATCAAGGATATTTCAAGTAATCATGATTGTGCATTACAAAGGGGTTTGGGTAAAAGTGTTGTCATTTGTAAAAGTCATACATTTTCAAGGTGAGCGGCCATTAATAAAAAAGTAGACATTTTTAAAGTCTTTGGTTACTTCTAATCTGATTACATTTCTAACGTAACCTAAAGCAGTAAGAAAAAAACCAGCGAAGTGAAATTATGTTAAATGTTTTTATGCAAATTAAACGACGCCCAACTTAAAAAAAAAAAAAAATTAAAATTTAAACTGTTTATTTCCAAATTCCTTAAAATCTAAACAGTCTTAGCTATAATCTTTACTTTTAAGATTGTATTAGCTAAGATTTATACAATAATAGGTTAGAATTAAATAATTGTAACTTTACTTAAATAATAGTAACTTTACTTAAAATTTAATGTGACTTAATGTGACTTTGGTATTGCACAAATATCTTTATCTTTCCAACCACACATCATAGCCCTCTACTTACGCCCTGCTGTCGCGGTGTCCACTATACAGGCGGCTCGTTTGTAACCATATACAGGGTGCTGACTAGTGAATCGTTGGCTAACGAACGCTATGCGCTCTCCGTGGTTATAATTCCTTGTAACGAGATTGGGTTTATCGCCTAGAAATTGGGTTTTCTGACTAGGATTGGGTTTATGGTGTTGGAATGTCAATAATTGGTCGGAGTTGCGTTTGTAATTTGTGATTCTAACGATTTTATATTTTTCTAGTCTTTTTTTGTACAGGTGAGATATATGCGGCACATTTAATGGGAATTTGTTAAGTTACGCGTAAATAAATAACACAGAAATAAACACAAATTGGGATGATGATTTTGAAGTTTTTTTTTAATTATACGATGGTAATTTGGTTTGAAAAAGTGTAAAGTATCATAACAAAGAAAAAAAAGGAAAATTATTTATGGACATGACACCTCAACGTTTCAAAAAACGCAATTTACCTTTTTTTTATCTTTAACTCATGAAAATTCCGTATTGACCTAGTCCCAAACTAAGCTTAAAGCTTGTACTATGCCACGAATAAACATTTTTCTTCCTTTTTTTCCTTTGTTTCACCCAAACCCTTTTCCCCAGCCTGGACTCCCGGGAAGGCGTGACGTCACACTGGTCCGACCCGGGCACCCTGGGCAACCGGGCCACGTTCCGGAGCGACACCCGACCAGCAGTGCTGGTGCTCACCAAGCTCAGGTAACCACTTCACCACTTGACTCTTAAACAGATCTACTCCGTTTGGTTATAACTTTTTTGATCAACATTTCCCAAGTTTGAGAAAAAAAGTTGTTTCCCTTCGCAGTTGATCTATTTTTTATGTAGTCACAAGTATACCACCAGCCAGCGTCGCACTTCCACTAGGTCGTACGACATATAGCTGAGTGGATACCATTTTCGCAGCACTACTTTTTACACACTGTAATAATTTATAATTAAGCGAAATTAATGTTTTTCTATTCTATTCTATAACAAGTATCTGTGAAAATTTCAACTGCCTAGCTATCACGGTTCATGAGAGCCTGGTAACAGACAGACAAACAGATAGACGGACAGACAGACGGACAGACGGACAGACGGACAGATGGACAGACGGACAGACGGACGGACGGATGGCATTTTGAATGGACCCCACCTTCTAACAGTCACGAGATGCATGTGCAAAATGGAGTATTTTAATTAAAAAAAACCTTTCAAGAGCAAGCAAGGCAAGAATGTGTTTATTTTTAAACAAATACCATACGATACGATTATGATTTACCAAAATACCCCATACATTGGATGATCGTATTCACAGTAAAAATAGGTACAGTCAACCAATTTGATTTCTAGGCCACTTTGGACTATGTTAAAGTGACGCTGTCAACCAAAACGTAAGAGACTCCCTATGATTTGGTTTACAACGTCACGTTGACAAAGTCCATAGTGGCCTAGGAATCAAATTGGTTGACTTTACATCATGTTGCCAAAATCTATTTAAACTGAGACGTGTTTCATTTCTGTTGGTGGGTGGGATTATTACCTATTCGTTCTTTTAACCCTGTTTTTATTTGACACACATGAATTCATTCACACATTCGATCCATTCGTAATATCTTTTGAATGACTTATACTAGTTGAATGAAGTTTACTCTCGTCTTTTATATTGCGTAAAAACACGAATATGTTTGGATAATCCTTAGTTATATCTAGCCTTTAGTATATCGTCGGTGAAACTTCAAACCCGCGTAAGTTACATTTTCATTCATGAGCAAAATGCACCTTTATAACAAGACTGTAAGGTTTATTTTGCTCTATCATAAATATGTTAGCTACGGTTTTGCAGTGTCACCGACGATATCACAGGTAAAGTTCACAAATTCGTTTGAAATTAAACTCTGCAAAGGGAATCGAATGTCGCTCGTTATAACGACCAGGTAAGGCGATATCGTTCGCTCGATTGGGGTTTTGAATTTGGCAGTTTGATTTAACTATTGTATGAAGCGTTTATCGTGGTTTATTTACGATTTATTGGAGGTCCAGCTAACAAAACAAAATAGAAATTAAATTACGTAACAAAAATCCAATTAAAGGTTTTCACCGACAGATACAAAGGATTTAAACATAGCAGAAATAACAGGCAACGCAGACAGAGCAAGACCACAAGAGAACAACTACATGTATACGCAACAATAAAAAATGGTAGAAACGAAAAAGTGAATAGCCTTACCCCCTTACTTATAAACCTGGAATGAGTAACCGCCTAAGCGTAGATGTACTCGTAGGTGTGTTAAATTCTTCTAAATCAATGTCCCTAGCACAAATGTTAAGAATTTTACCTGCTCGCAACAAGGGATTCCGTCGATAGTTAGTCGATACAAAGGGAATTTGAATTTAATTGGATTTGTGTGGTAAGCACAAATATGTTCAGTGTTTTCTTTGTTTTCTCATCATCATCCAACTTAAGAGCTCTTGTCGGCATTATTGCCAATTTTCTCTGTTCTCTGTTTGCTTTTGCACATCGATTCGACACAACAAGCCAAGCAGGACTCGGAGACCGGTTTTTTTATCCAGCTCGTCCGAAACGCCATATCTTACAAATAGAGCGTTTTTATTTCAACTCCGCTCGAACAGAACCGATATTAGTCCGGTTTTGATTAAAGTCCGAAATAAAGCTGTTCCTATTCGAAATAGGGGAAGATGGGGTGGCTTCGTACAAAGGGAGCATTCGTACAGTGGTCATATCTCGACTATCCATCATGCTAAAGCGTTCATATTTATATGTGTGACTGCCGCTCATATGCATAGGCTACCCTCAAAAAGTAGCAGCAGCAAATTTCGCCACAAATAATTAATATGTGTTTCCGCGACCCGAAAGTAATTTTTGGTTCTCCTTTCAATGCGTCTGTCTCAAATAAGTTTTACTTGAATTAGAAAAAACATTTTTATACAGTTGGTAATTAGATCCTTGAGATTAATATGTAAACAATGGTTTTGGGATTACTTTAACGGTTATTTTCTATTTTGATTATGTTTCTGATCGTTTTGGTTGGGGTACCTTCGTACAGTCAAAATGTATGCAATTTTATACCGTACGAATGCACCCCAAGTAAGTAAAAAAATTGTATATCAAGAATAATTATAATTACAAAACCAGGTCAGTAAGATATGCCCAAAAGATGACTAAAACAGGTGAAATAGCTGAAAATCCAATGAATCCTGGGAAGAAACGAATAGTGTATGAAGGCACCCCACGTATGGGGTACATTCGTACAATTCCCATTTTTTGAGAAAACCATTATATCTTGGCAAAGTGGCTTTGTATTAAAACTGAAATACAAAATGATTATAGCCAAATAAGTGGATGATGAAGTAGCATTCATCTCATATTGAAAAAGCAGTTCGTTTTTTTTTTACAAGGCTAAGAGTAAAAAGTGTACGAAGCCACCCCATCTTCCCCTACGGGTTAATTTCGCACGCTAATTTGTTCGCTCTGCCTACCACTAGATACCACCGTTTTCTCATCTTTCCACCCTTATAGTCTTTAGTTGCATTTTTACTTGCTCAGCTTAAAGTCAAACAGGCCTTATCTTTTTGCAACACCTTAGTCGCGAGACCATCTAAGTGAAGAAAGAATCGAAAACGAAAAAAGCAGTTTAAGCCCAGTTATGTATTTGTGTACATATGTAAACTCTTTATTGCTCAAAATATGAATACTACAACATTGTTATTAAAATAATCTACAAAAGCGAACTTATCCCTAAATGGGATCTCTTCTAGCTAACCCAGTGATGATAACGCTCGCGAATATATTCCGCTCCGAGCGAGCTTTTACGAAGAACCTGGTTAAGAAGCTCCTAAGCCCTGAAGCCTAGGTCTTCCTCTTTCTCTTTCTCCCTCAATTTTGACTTCTAAAATGTTCAAAATGAAAGTCATACTGTATCAGGTGTCCCATCATCCTTCATCTTCAACTTTCTATGGTTTCTAAAATTATGTCTACTTACTCTCGTTTACCATCATCGTTGGTTTTCTTTTGCGACCAGCTAATTCTTTCCATTTTTGTAAATAATTTATAAATTTCATACTTACTATTTGTATTTTCTATCTGTTATAAGTTATTGTTTGGATAAGATGCTTGAGAGCTGTGATGTTTCTAGCCGGACAGCCATTTTAGACAATATTAATTTCATGTTGTTGTTCCACCCTTACCATGAGCTATAATTACTGTACTCGCTAGCGAGTCGAATGTTCTGTCCCTCACAGTATTCTTATAGAGTGCGAGGGACAGAGAGTTCGACTCGCTAGCGTGTAGTTACGATAATTATAACTGATGGTAAAGGTACTGAGTAAGATACGCTTCCTCAAAGGTCTTTGATTATGGCGCTTACTTTGATCGGGTCTCCAAACCTGAATACATGGTTCAGTCATACTCGCTAACACGAGCCGTCTGTGGGCTCCGGTCTGTTCACGTTTGCAAGGATTTCTTGTTTAATTACTCCGTCAACTGGGGTTACTTTGATTTACGGGGTAACATTGCCCACCCCAAAAACTAGTTTTAATATGCAATAACTCTATTAAATGTTTCATCAGGAGCAAGCTACTTATATAGAAGTTATACAATTATTAAAATAATTTAAGAAGATTACCACTAAAATTGTTGTCGTTTTAAGGGTGAGCAATGTTACCCCGTAAATCAAAGTAACCCCAGTTAACCGGTATTCTAGTTATAGCTTATGACATAGAGACCTCGCGTGTTCTCCTAGTTATTAGTTTTAGTTTAATGTTATTCACCTTTCTTGAGGTATAATTGTGTTTTATGACTGCACAAATTACCTGCTGCAGTTTTCTTTATTAAATTGAACCCTAGCTATACAGGTCCTTATAACATATATTAACAACTAGAGGCCGCCCGCGACTTCGTAGGCGTGGAATTAGTTTCCCACTATTACCCCTATTTCTTCGCGTTTTTTTTTAATGTCATAGAGAAGACAAACGAGCACACAGGCCACCTGATGGTAAGTGGAAACTGTGACGCCTAGACATTCGCATTCACAACACTGCAATGCAATCCTGACTGCAAATGCGTTGCCAACCCTGGGGACTAAGATGGAATGCCTCTATGCTAGTCATTTCACCGGCTGTCTTATCCCCAAACCGGAACACAACAATGCGAACCCTGCTGTTTGCCGGTAGGTTAATGGATAAGATGGTCGTAGCGATCCGGACGGACCCTGCACAAAGTTCTACCACCACTTACATTATTACAGGAACCCCTGTACCAAATTTCAAGTTTCTAGGTACGGTCACGAGCGTTAATTTTGGGACCCATTTCAAGAAAAATATGCTTGATGTCGTCAATGTCATTAGAGACATCAAGTCCTTTGTATCTTTTAGGAAACTCAACGTTATTGTTGTAGAATGTCAGATTAACTTTGGACCAAATTACCAAATACCGTGGGTACCAAATTTAATCTCGTGAGTAGTTTCGGCTCTGCGTTGACATATAAGTTAGTGAGTCATGTTTGCCTTTTATATGTATGTATAATAGATAGGTGATAAATCGTTGAGCCACCAAAGAACTTTGTCACATTAAATATGAAACATGTTTAAATCGTTTCAATTGTAGAAAAGTATTCATTCGCTGCTTTAGACAAATTAACACTGCCTGTCTATTCAGTTCAACGCTAACTACTCTCCGATCTATTTACCCAATCAGTCCCCAGGCAAGTTCAATTGACCTGAATGGTTGAAAAACTTGGTTTTTCCTGTCCATCCGGATAGTTAGCGATCTGGCGGGGATAGTTTTATCTGATTCTTAGCTCCCATTAAAAGTTGTATAAAGCTTTTAAGCTCTAGCTTTTATCGCGTCGCTTGAAAGGAATAATTAGAGACTTTTTCTAGTTGGTTGCATAGCACAGTCAACATTAAAAGTAGATACTGTCACATTTATAATTTAAAATTCAGAAATATTTACGGATTCAGAAATAAAACCACTATTATACGAGTATAATGACCATTATGTATTATGACCAGTGATAGGATTAGGTAGTGCTATTTGGGGTGAAAGACCCGAGATTTCGTGGCAAAAGATTAATATGGATATGACTTAATCCCGGGATTTTTATGATTATAAAGTTTAAATAGTAAGTAGTTATAAAAAAGTAAATAGGTGCTTATATTATAGCACGGGATTTAATAAAAATGATTAGTCAATAATATACCTATAACCTAAAAGATAAAAAGAAGATTCAAGGTTCAAGATTCAAGGTTTTTTACGTAAACAATAATTCGTTACATACTTTACATATATACTTTTTATCTTTCTGTGCTCAGCCGTACGTGTTATTATTTTTATGTATTCGTGTTATTTATTAAACTGAAGTCTGCATTCAACCCTTTACCTGACTCGAATACGCTTTTTAATTTTCTATTGTTTACAACAACTACCATGGTAGGGGCGAAAGAGACGGAAGACGAAAGTATTTACTGCCTAGTTATGCTATCTCTTTTTCAATAAAATACGAGTCCGGGATTTCCGGAAATCCCCAGGGCATATCCATATTATGGATAGCGTTTAAGGTCATTCACCCCAAATAGCACTACCTAATCCTATCACTGATTATGACCCATTATGAATTTTGAACATTATATATTATGATACGTAGCCGTTTCCAGAATACCCTTAAAAAGTTCATGTTGGGTTATTCCCTCCTGTTATCACCCAGCGGTTTTTTTGTTGCTACTTGGAACTTTATTCATTGGATGTGAATACCGAATAACCCTGGTCCAAATTCCTCACCATTCTAGGGGGTATATTAACGACTGGTTTGCATGGAATTTAATAAGATTTTAATTGTTTCTTGATTGTTGCAGGCCTGAAGACAGCGGACAGTACCGGTGTAGGGTGGACTTCATCAAGTCACCCACCAAGAACACGAGACTCAATCTAACAGTTTTGAGTAAGTCTCTTTTCCTTCAATATGTTCAGAAATGTTTATCGTGTCGTGGGTGCGCCAAAGTTCATATAAAATTGCAAATTAGATTATTGGAACTCCGAAAATGTATCTCATATAATTTTACAACCTAATGATCACTCTTCATACTCTTCTTTTTTTTTTAATACTAATGATCGGAACTTATAATCATTTGAACTTATAACGCCAATATTCATGGAACCGTACACTTTTCAGAATTTCTTAACTATCTTACGTGTAGATAAAATTAGGTTAGGTTAGGTTAGATTTATTAGTTGCGATGATTATGAATTAAAAAAGTATGAATAAAAAAGTATGAGCAAAAATTTTCGGAGTAATGATGAGTACGAGTATAGTCACAAATCGTTATTTGTATAAAAATTCGAAAGACCAATTTTATATGAGCCAATATGGACCCGTTTATCGTACTGTTGCAAAATTATAATAGAAAGGTCTTCGTTTCAGGCCAACATAATAAATACTGTGCATTGGCAGCGGTCGGGAAAAAAGTTACATTTAATTAATTTGTAGTTATGTAACTTTTTCGGATCATGTTTGAATCCCCTATGTCGCCATGCACTGTAAAGAAAACTGATTCGGAGACCACTTTGGACTATGTTATAGTGACGTAATTAATCAAAACCTAACAGACGTTTTACGATTTTATTTACAGTATTTCTTTGACGTCTTGTCTACCACATTTTTTTTTGTTTTGTTTTCCTCAATCGCCCAAAGGTTAGCTAGAAGAGATCCCTTAAAGGGATAAATTCACCTTTGTACATTCTAATTCTGTAAATATTGTATTTGATTTTCTGTTTCTTTGTACAATAAAGTGTTTACATACACATACATACATATAGCAAAATAGTCTAGGTTATCAATTTCCTTGACTGTACATGGGCGACATACCAATAAGTTTTTTTTATTAAGTTCAATACTCGTTACTTTTACGGTGAAGGAAAAGCATCGTCAGGAAACCTGCACAACAAGTGTGTAAGAGCGTAGTAACTGCACAAAAGATCCTAAAGGGGACTAGTATCTAAATTTATTATTTAGTCTACTTATGTAGACGTTTGTCCTTGTTAACCTTTCATCAATCTTGTTTTTATATTATACTTAATTGGGAAAGTTTTGTTACTCAATCTCACTAATGGCTAAACAGATCTGGACGAAATTTGACACAGAGATAGATTATAGGATTTGTTAGATGGATTCCGCGAAAGCATTATTTCGTTGTAGTTTTTTTTCCGATTCGCATTTTTCCGCGATCGCTAAATTTCCTCTTCGCCTCTTTACTCGTAGCTTTATTTAATGTCTCGTTGCTCCGTGATAGTGTTTTTTCCACAGAGTTTATTTTCGCGATTGGTAAATTTCCTCTTCGCCTCTTTACTCGTAGCTTTATTTAATGTCTCGTTGCTCCGTGATAGTGTTTTTTCCACAGAGTTTATTTTCGCGATTGGTAAATTTCCTCTTCGCCTTTTTACTCGTAGCTTTATTTAATATCTCGTTGCTCCGTGATAGTGTTTTTTCCCCAGAGGTTTTTTTCGCGATTGGTAAATTTTCTCTTCGTGTTTGCACACCTGTCTATTGTTCCGTAATCGCTACTTTTTTGCCTCGCATAGTATTATCGATACTTTAAAATTATCGATACTTTAATGTAAACATTAAGATGCAACTACCTATTTATACAGGTTTCTTAATACAGGTAGGCCATTTGTAAGAGAGTGACAATGTCAGAATAATAGGCCATAATTCTAATAACTCTGTCATAAATATTGCTTTTTAATCAATGTTTTTAATTAATGGTTCTGTTACCGACTGAAGAGGTATGTTGCAATTGAAATACTAAATACAAGCTTTTCCACGCGACTCTGTCCACATCAAAATAGGTATCTAGTTTATTGATTTCCCGCGGGTAAAATTAAGAAATAAATGTAAATGTAAACCTGTAAATATGTTTGTTTTTTCCGTCTATTATGGTCCAATTTTAAAAATACTTTTTTTGTTTGATAGAGTATTCCGAGGCGGTCCCGTTACTCCCATTGTCTTGCTTGCTTGTATTAGTATTTCAATTGCAACATCAGTCGGTAACAGACAATTCTGACATTGTCACTCTCTTACAAATGGCCTACCTGTATTAAGAAACCTGTATAAATAGGTAGTTGCATCTTAATGTTTACATTAAAGTATCGATAATACTATGCTAGGCAAAAAAGTAGCGATTACGGAACAATAGACAGGTGTGCAAACGCGAAGAGGAAATTTACTAATCGCGAAAAAAACCTCTGCGGAAAAAACACTATCACGGAGCAACGAGACATTAAATAAAGCTACGAGTAAAGAGGCGAAGAGGAAATTTAGCGATCGCGGAAAAATGCGAATCGGAAAAAAACTACAACGAAATAACGCTTTCGCGGAATCCATCTAACAAATCGATTATAGTCTGGAATAAGATACCTATAGATAGGCTACTTTTTATCGCGAAAAATTTGACCGTTCCCGAGGGAATAACGATAATCGAAATCTACACGGACGAAGCGGGCAGAAGCACAAACTAAACGGTAGCCAGTAAACGTGATAGTAACTCTATCTGTTTGTTACGCGTTCTCGACTAACCCGCTGAACCGATCTCGATGAAACTTTGTATAGGAATAGCTTGTCTCCCGCATCAGGACTTTTGATACTTTCGATCGGAAAAATAGAACAATTCTCAAGGGAATAGCGATAAACGACGACCCGGACAAAGTCACAGGCAACAGCTTTACCATTAAAACATAAACGCTGGCAATAAAGGTACTCATTATTTTAAATCAAGTCCGAGCCGTGCCAAGATGGTGCAATAAATACTGTTTTTTCTTGTACATTTCCTATAACTATTCTGTCCTCATAAATAAAAAGGACGTAAGCGCAATTTCATGTTCAAAGTAAATTTAACTCCCCATCGTAAGTAATAAGGTCACTGATACATACAAGTTTCTATGCACTTACGCCCTTTTTATTTAGTACGGCAGTATTGCACTGCCAACATCGCTCTATCTACGTTATATCCCGCTAACCGCCCCTAGTCCCTAACAAAGAAGACGATAGTGATCAAATGGCCTAAATAAATCTCATTGAGGCGCAAGGTCAAACAAAATACATTCGCAGAGTTTTAAGACCACAGAAAGTTTACCGAGTCGATAAAACGTCACTAAAAAGTTTGGGTGTTCAAACTAATGGACAGGGATTATTGTAGTTTCATTTTATTTAAGTCAAATCAAACCATTTATTACCCTAAATTAAAATACGTTTTATGGATAGATACTTAAGAAAATTAACTTTTATATCATTATATTTGGTTCGGTCATTTGGAAAGGATGGATGAAAGAAGATTGACGACAGAGATATACAGATCGAAAGTGAGTAGACGGGTCGGAAGGGGCCGCCCTAAGCGTACTTTTTTGAGTCAAATCGGAGAAATACTGGATAACAGCCGAATCTTAAGTACCCGAAACCGACATGCGAGCATGACTCGATGTATGAATGTGGAAAAAGCGAAAGAAATTAGTCAAGATCGTAGCAAATGGAAAGAATTGGTACTTATCTGCCTACCACTCTGGGAAATAGGAGTGATTTAATGTATGTATGTATCATTATATAATTTTAAACCCAGTCATGTCTAAAATAAGGTTACACATGAACCCTCTACTTTGGACTGAAAGATTTCCTAATGCAAGATTATAACAAAAAAAATGCGTTGGTAACGATTGTTATGTAAGAAAAAAAATCTGTTCATCTAAGTTATAGTTCAATTAAAATATAGGTACCTGTATTCAAGATTTTTTGATAAGTTGTCGACTTTTTAAAGCCCTAAATTTTATTTTTATTTTTATGAAACAAATCCCGAACGAAGCTTTTGAGCTAACTTGATTAAATTTTACAGCGGTCTTAACAAAAAGTGCTCTCGCTGTCATAAGCTGTACTTCAATCGGATTGTGTTTTCCTTTTCCCTTCTTAAGAGTTTCGTTTTATTTAAGAGAAACGAGTTACCCAAGTTTTCGGGTAACGGCGGCGCCTAACTAAACAGTGTTTTAACTACGCTGCCGTAAAACCAAAGAAGGGGGCTTACTGCATAGTAACAGTAGAAGTATTTTGAATTTAAAACGGTTACCTATAGAGTATAGAATGCTTCAACTACCATATTGCATTCAGAATTTAATTCTGTACAACCCTATATACGAGTATAGGTTAGGTTAGTTGTTATTGCTGCTTGGTGGTAGGTTAAGACTGCGCCAAGCGTACGCCGGATGTACAGTGGCTTTACTTGAAATTGGTATATCACATAGTTTAATAACAATAAAATTCACCTTCGAGTTATCAACTTAACGGAAAAAAGTGGCCACCTTTTCCCGTTAAGCTGACTACTCAAAGGGTAATTGTTATTAAAGTTTGTTACGTATCCCTTAAATTGTGTTTTTACTTGCGCTACAAAAACGTATCGTCTGATTGCAAGGAAAGTCTTTAGTTAATAAGAAAACACAATAATAGTAATGAGGGCGCCACTGGACGCTCGACGTTTGCTCGGTGCAGTCTTAAAGGATAAAATGTAGCGATCTGGACGAACTGCATATGCTTACCACCGCCATAAGTATAACTATTTATATATCTATGTATGTATTTATGCGTGAATTATTTTTATTCTGTAAATTATGTTCTTTGCTTTGTTTTCTGTCTTTCTTTTTCGGTGCACCACTTTTGTTGGTTTCATTATGATTATTTGGTTGACTGGTAGAGAATGCCATTAGGCATTAAGTTCTCCATTTGTACTTTTTTTTGTTCATTAAAGATTAAATAAATAAATAAATAAGTTTTCAGCGAGATTTGAACAATACACGGAACTAATACCATAAACATGTTCCTTATGAGACATAAGTTGTGTCCAAGTTTTGTGTGTGCGTACTTATGAAGTTTCTATTATCAGAGTTGAGGAAACTGCTCGCGGCTATTTTACTTGTATGTATGTCACAACTTCAGCAATAGTCAGCACCTAAATGTTTTGAGTCTTGCCGTCCTTCCAAAGAAGGCGGCTTACCGCAAGTAATAGTAACAGTACCTAATAGTATGTATGTATACACGGTGATTTGTTATCGGTGAGATGAAAATTATTAATAAGCAACAAAAATGGAATTTAATGGTTGATGTCTCAAACAATTAACTCACTGTTTAATTTATTTAAGTTAATGATATTTCTAAAACCAATCACCACTGGATACATGGACCTCCTCCATTAATTATTGAAGTGAAGTACCTATAGGTATCTATAGATACCTACGTGAAGTGCCATCGCTTTGGCGAGAAATTTGACAGATATTACGTCAATAAACTTATCAATAGACTAAACAATTAGTAGGGTGACAATTAATTTCAATTAAAAGTTAGTTTCAAAATATATTTTATACAAAAAAAAATAGTTTTGTTTCATGTAACTGCAACTTAAACATGATCGCCATTAATAACTGAATTTGAAAAATTGGTTCTTGATCATGAAAAAAAAAAACACCGTGTATATTTAAACACTTTATTGTGCAAAAGAAAAACCAGAACAATACATTAGTATAGATGAATTAGCGAGAGTGTGGAATTGCATTTTTAGTGGTTGTACGGTTCGCATGAAAAGTAGAATGACGTAAGTCTCTTATCATATTTCTCTTCTTAACAAGTAAAACAATACGAAGTCTTTTTTTTTTTGCTTTCATTTGCTATCATTTAATTCTTCATCTGAGCTGTCACAAGTATTGATAATAATATTATGATCTGTAATTCGATCCATTTCCCCTTCTTGACATCTATATTTATTGTGACAAATATTTTCCCAGTCCTTAGCAGTAATAGTATTAATTCATTCAGTTGCTAATTTCATTACAATAAAAACAGCTTTCTAATATTTAGAATTTCATACTGACATTATTATTGAAATATAATTATTTTATTACAAACCTCTTTATATGCTGATAGTACGAGAAAAGGGAAATTTCAAATATAGAATGCCTATAAACACACAATACCACTACATATGCATTTCCACGTTCTCGCTAATCAAAATATATAAAAGGAAAAACTGACTGACTGACTGACATGTCAACGCAAAACCTAAACGGCTAAACGTAGGCACTTGAAATTTGGAAGGGACGTAGCTTAGGTACCGTAGAGGTGCACTAAGAAAGGAATACCCGAAATTCCCACGGGAACGGGAATTAGCGGGAAAATTATTAACTCAAAAAAAAATGTTTTGCCCAACGAAGTGGACATGGGAACAGCTAGTTCATCTATATACGCATTTTGAATTTAATGTTGCTACCAATAGAGTATAGAGTATAGAATGCCTCGACTACACTGCCGAACAAAATTTAAACTCCAGTAAGTGAACACTAACACCACCATACATATTGATCATACCTATAACACCAAGGCTATGGCGACTGGTAAACTATTCGTCCCGAGGATAAATAATTACTATGGAGACAGAACTCTCAAAAAGCGTATCCCATACCTACTCAATAGTTTGCCTGAAGCTATTAGACGTGAAAAAAATAAGAATAAATTCAAGAGACTATTAAAAAAGCATTATTTAGATCTACTTATATAATATTATAAATGTATGTTTAGTATACTTCACAGATTTTTTTGGACTGCATAATACTTTTAATTTTAGTTATTTAATTTTTAATTTTATTTTTATGTTAGTGAATGCCTATCTTAGAGACTGCCGTTCCCACAGTCAAACTGTTACTCCAGTTTTGTGGGGCAATGCCTAATTGTTAGTTTTAATGAAAATTGTACTTATTAAATAAATAAATATAATATATATCATGGTCTCCAACTCTGTCGAGGTCTTTGAAGTTGGAGTCCAAGATATGGTGGTACCTTTTAACACTTACTGCTTTTTAATTTTGCACGGCAGTACATTGCAGTGAGTAGCCGCGCACGCACGAAATGACATTAGCGACACACGCCTAGAACAATAGATTCACGCTCACGTGTGTAGCGAGCGTGCGTAGCGTGCGCCGAATGCCGACTTCACGCTTGATTATTACTTGTTCGTTGATTATGAGATTTATGAGGCATACCGGCTAACTGTTTAGCTTAGTTAGATAGCCGCCATCTTTAGTATTACGACAGCGTGTGCCGCTGTAGAAGTATTTTCGAAAGCACCATTAGTACAAATAGTTACATACATACATTAAATCACGCCTGTTCCCAAAAGGGTAGGCAGAGACACGATAGTAAATACTTATAATTAATAAAATAATCATAAGTAAATCTATGATATCTTCACACATACATACATACATACATAAACTCACGCCTTTATTCCCAGAGTGGGGTAGGCAGAGCTACAGAATTACTAACAACTCTAAAAATTTATTAATAATTCTGTAACCACATTTTGCACTTTTAGGCTAAGATGTTTACCAGTATATTAGTGACAGGTTGCAAGCCCATCGCCTAACAGTAATATACGCCTTTATTCCCTTAGCCGTCTCTTACGACATCCACGGGAAGATATGGAGTGGCACTATTCTAACCCGGCAACCACACGGGTACTTTAAGTTCAAGCATTTAAAGATACTATAATTTTTATATTTTCATAGACTGACCCTTGTGGCTGCTTAGTTTTGAGAATATAACAATTCATAAAACTGTTATTTCTACCATATTTAACGACGCAATCCGACCGCAAAAACGAAGTTATTAGAGGTCGTATGTAATTGTTTTTTTTTAAAGGAAGCAAGTTTGTTCGGTATGCTTTTTAGCTAGGTTTTTTTCAAAATCGTTTTGCCCGTTCAAGTGATATCCGCTCTGAAAAGACAAAGACAAAGGCGTTTATTGCAAGAACACAGTAGGTACAGACAGTTCTTAGTGTTGCAGGATGTGCTTATGTTCTACCTATTTTAGGCATGCAATTTTGAAAACCATACTATAAGTACACTGTCTGTTATAATATTATTCATTAAAAAAAAACACACTAATCATTCACCTCAATGACAACAATGTCACGTTTATGTAGGAATAAATACAGTCTTCATATAAAAGTACTACGATTATAGGAAACTAAATGTAAATTTATTTATTAGGTTAAGGTATTTATTAATTATGTCATTGATTGTAAAAACTCATCAACGGAGTAAAAACATTTATCAAGAAGCCACCTTGTTATTAATTTGTTAAATTGTATATAAAATGAATTATTTTTTGAAATTTTTGATTTTGCAAGAGATAGGTAGATACTATTTGTTCTCAATTTGAAAGCTATTATAATCATTTATTACGCCTTACTATTTCCTCTGTTACTAGACCGGTTTTTAAAACAATCTGATCAGCCTCCCAACAATGGCCCACCATCTCCTTCAAAGTAATAGGAGCCGATGAACTAAATGACTATTACTGAAGGGTCTTAAGTTAACGGTCGCATTTTTCTCCCCAGATCGTCTGGAAAGCTGTTTCGGGGTTACCCGATACTTTTACGCACTTCCAATTCGGGTTATTCTGGCCGTAACGGGTTTATTAGCTTTTTTATAGGTTTTCCTAAAGATAAACCAGCTGGCCTATTGCCTAACACACTTACAATCGCAGTCGACTTCAAAGTGGAACAATTGTTTTCATTTTGTATGCAGACTCGCCTTGCGACTGTCAAAATGAAAACGATTACGATTGCAAGTGCATTAGGCAATAAGCCTACTGGTTGGGTGGTTGATACTGTATTTAGGCATGTGGTGCGGTGTAGTTCGTGTGGTGTTGATTATTTTGTTGTTGGTAGCCCTGTCTCACTCACTGACCTACCCGCTAAGCAGTGTTCGCAGTGCATATAGTGCAATACTTATTTGCTTATGTATGTTTGTTCACAGTTCCTCCGGACAGGCTCATAATCCTCAACCAAGATGGCAACGAGGTGCAGGGTGGTATCCTGGGGCCGTATGATGATGGCACCGAGGTCAACTTGACCTGCGTAGCTGTGGGGGGTAAGTTACCATCATCGTACAGTTCTGCAGCTTTTGAGGAGGGGGGGAGGGGGTTCCACCGACGAGGTCAGACGAGATGTGGCAATATCAAAATGTACTGATTGTAAATATTTATAGACTAAGTAATTTAATTACTTCAAACGTGGACACGTAGATTAAATCCGGTTTTACCAGTTTCAATTTTATGAAATTGATTTGTGCCGTAATGTAGATAAGGTAACTATTCGTCAATTAGCATTTTTCTATTATTAAATTTATTAGTTACAATGTAAACAAGACTTTAACACTCGTCTTCGCATTTCCGCCGAAAATTGCCATAAATATGAATAGTCTCGCCTCGCTGGTGCAAAAGCTCCTTTGGGAGGAGGGGATACAAAATTCGATGGATAAACTACTTTTACGATACAAAAAAATACTTTGTCAAATAGGTTTTTATTGATTGAAATAAAACGTATTTGAAAATATAATTAATTAATTTAATTTCTTAAAAAATATTGGTTACAACTTTTCTAGTATTTTTTTTCAATTACTGAGTCATTAATAAATAATTAAATAAAAAAACATAACACTGTAAACCTCGGAGATGGGATGAAAAAAAAACACATCGTGGTTACAAGCTAGTGTGGTGCTGTTAGAATAAAAAAAAAACATGTTGAATTTTGACGACGCGCTGGCCTAGTTGGTAGTGACCCTGCCTACGAAGCTAGCGGTCCTGGGTTCGAATCCCGGTAAGGGCAGATATTAGTGTGATGAGCGCGAATATTTGTTCCTGAGTCATGGATGTTTCCTATGTATTTAAGTATATATTTCTCTATATAAGTATTTATATCGTTGTCTAGTACCCATAATACAAGCCTTGAGCTTAGTTTGGGACTAGGTCAATTGGTGTGACATTGTCCCCTGATATTTATTTATTATTTATTTAACATACTTACGAGTATGTAAGGTTAGGTTCTCGTAAAAGTCAGATAGAAATAATTCTAAGTGTTTTGTTTGTATCATTTGTCTACAAAACTAAAACCTAGGACGACCAGTTACAAAACTTAACAGGAGCAAATCAGAATTAATTAAGCCACGTCTTGTCGCCCACGATACAGCTAACGTGGGCGTTCGAAATTACCCGCCTACGTGAAACTTCAATTAAATGTCAAATTGGTTTGACCTTACATTAAACACGACTTTACCCACACAAACACATTTTCAGAGTTTACGCCCAGGTTATGCCGTAATTACACTTTTTTTATGGCATAGAGAAGATAAACGAGCACACAGGCCACCCGATGGATAGTGGAAACTGTGACCCATAGACATTCGCATTCACAAGACTGCAATGCAATCCTAATACTGCAAATGCGTTGCCAACCCTGAGGACTAAGATGGAATGCCTCTATGCTAGTCATTTCACCGGCTGTCTTATCCCCAAACCGTAACACAACAATGCGAACACTGCTGTTTGGTGGTAGGGTTAAGAATAAGATGGTGGTAGCAATCCGGACGGATAAACTCACGCCTTCATTCTCAGAGTGGTGTATGCAGAGACAGGTTGCTAGCCCATCGCCTAACAGTACTACAAGCCTTTGTTCCCTGAGTCGCCTTTTATGACATCTACGGGAAGACGTGGAGTGACACTATTCTATCCCAGCAACCACACAAAAAACTAAACTCGGCCGTCATTAAAATCATGTCATTTTTGACCTGCTATTATAGTAACTTAAGTAAATAAGAACTATTAATACGTTGACAATACGATAACAGGACAAAATAGATATGGTTTTTACCCTGTTGAATAGAGGCGATGTAGTGTATTGTTTTTATTACGTAGCAAAGGTCGGCTCGTAGCGCAGGTTACGTAGCCTCGGGGAATCGTAGCAGACAACTTGCTACGTATTCGGGTATGGATAGGTCAAGTTATGTTAGTTTGACCTTGACTAGGGTTATCACCTTGTTTTTAAATAATCTGTACCTAATCTTATTCAAAGTTAATATTGTTGATGCAAAAGTTACTCTGTTTGTTGGTTACTCTTTAACAGTCTTGGCCTTATTAGAAGGTTAATAAAATCTGGTGTAGACTTCTTTTTATCACAGAAAATGGGGCAGTTCCCGAGGGAATCCCAATAAACGAGGACCGAGCGCTAGCGACAGGTTGTTAAAGTTTCATAAAGAAAACTCAATTATCTGTTTATTTACTCGTAGTTCCAACTTCGATATTTCAATTTATTTTCCCTGTTCGAAACGAAGTATTCAAGCGTACTTTATGTTTTTCGTAATAATGTCGGCCCACCGACAGCAAAATCAATGGAGAAGCTGTATCTTTATTTCTATCTTTAAAGATAAATATAAAATAAAGTTGCTTTTCGCGTCTGTCGTTCCGTTGCTTTATTATCTAACTAATGGTGACACCTGTCTGTCTATCTGTCTATCTGTATGTCCGCTAACTCCTCCTAAACCACGCTACGGATTTTGACCGTGTTTTCACCATCAGTTACATAATCTTTCATGGAAGGTTTTTATGAATAATATTTTTTTATTTATATACGGTTTTCACAGAAAACTCACATAAACCGAAATCGAAACCGGTACCGGTTGGTAATTAGGTTCAAAATACTCTTTGGTACTTTGTCACTTTAATCGTTGTGACAATTCATATAATGGCAGTTTAAACATGACATTATGAAGACTACTAATCCTTGGCATGTTTAAAACACAATGTTGTTGCGATTTCTACTCGGACGAAGTCGATAAAAAACTAGCTTCAGCCCGTAACTTCGTCCATTTCGATTATCGCTATTCCCTCGGGAACTTTTAAATTTTCCGGGATTAAAAAGAGGTTATGCGACTTATTTGCGAAAATTTCGTCTGAAATCGTCCAACCGTTGCATCGTGAAGGAGTAAGGAACTAACACACAAACACAACTACACACTAATATTAGCCGGATAGTAATAAGTGACAACCCTAACTCTGACCTCGCCTACGTTTTCATCAAGATGAAAACTGAGTACTGAGTTACAAACTGTATAATAAAGGCTGAGATTCACGCGAGCAAATTCGCGCGTAGGTCTGGACAGGGCTTTATGTCAGACTTGTCAGCTGGAATACTTATAACGGCATTACAGATAATCAGTTTATCCGAACTTTTGTCCAACAACCACAAAAGCTAGACCCGCGTCACTGGTATAGCCGACGAGCTTTAGCGGATATAAGAACGCTTCAGTGTAGTTCATAGGCTGAAGCGATTATTAAATAAACTGTACTTATTGTATTGTATGTGCTTTTACGCAATTAAAAACTTATAAAGGTATAAAATTTTACCCTTTTGGAATTAGGTATGTATGTATGTAGTCTTTATTGCGCATAAAAAAATATTTAAGTTCACCTTTTTGTTGAATAAGTTGACGATTGACTTGCTTGTCGATTTCTTTACTAACCTAGTCTCATAAAATCTGATTAATTAACTTCTTGTGCAGTGTAATAATAACACCTTTTTCACTGATCAAGTATTCCAAGTCAGAGTTAGACAAAATACATATCGATGACATCTTTTGGTCATATACCTAGTAATGATTACAACGCATAACTTCATCACTACACGTGATATCCCGGGCATCTGCCGGCACCAAACAAGGCAGATTTAAGCATTTCAAGTGTCCTATAGGAGAATGCGTATCTTCTAAAGTTAAAAATTGGGTGTTAACACAGTAAAGCGTACCAAAAAGCTCGATATTTAACTTTAAAAATAAATATTACTCATATTTTGACCAGCAACCGCTTGCTTCCCGGGATCTACAATAACGTAAATTACTTTCTTACGGACATAGTTTGTAAAATAAAAAAATATTACTAATCCTTCATACAACAAACACAGTTTATAAACAAAATTCCGACGAATTGAGATGAAAACCCTCTCTCTATTTAAAATTATTAAAAATACGAACAAGCAAAGCTTTAAATATTTGCCACTCGCTGTCTCTCGTCACTCGCCCCGCTCAGCTTTATTTGACATGGGTCCCGAACCCTTTTGTTTCACACATTTTTTTTCTCCTTCCGCTTGTTGTTTTAGTATTTCCGGTGTAATATTCCACAGTTTTTGTGCAATTTTACCGCTTTGTTAAGGCAACCTTTGGCTTTTGCTTTTCCGCGGGAAACGGTGTGTTTTTCTATTTATAAAAGGTGAAGAATCTGTGTATTTTAGCTTTATGTTATATAAAATTCGTTGGGACCATTGTTTTGTATGGTGCATATTGAACGTAATGTACAGAAAATGAACAGTAGGAAGAATGAATGTTTGCGAACGAACGCCGTAGTGAATTGTTTTAGCGTTATGTTGCAGTAACTTTTAATGGACTAACGGAATTTTCTGAATATAAAGCTTGGTACTCACTAGCGAGCACGTAAAATCGTGATGGTGTGCGCGGCTCGCGAGCCTGTTCTCCACTAGAAGTTCGTTGCTGTAACTGCTACAGTAACAGTTACACCTGGACTATTAGCTTTGTAAACAGGGTCACTACACAGGTCGTCATCTTTTATAATCATTATAATTTCATACATACATACATACCGACACTCTCGCCTTCATTAAAAACTGGTTGTTAATTCTGTAACCACATTTTGCACAATCAGCCTAAGATGTTTACCAGCGTATTAGAGACAGGTCGCAAGCCCATCGCCTAACAGTACTATAAGCCTTTATTCCCTTAGTCGCCTGTTACGACTTGCACAGGAAGACTTGGAAAAGCACTATTCCAAGCCGGCAACCACACGGCCATTATAATTTTCTACTAACTTACATCCTTTCACTTTCAGACGCTTTACCATGAGTTACAATTACCGTACTCGCTAGCGAGTCGAATGCTCTGTCCCTTGCAATTTAAGAATTCTAGCGAGCTCTGTGAGGGACAGAGCTTCAACTCGCTACGAGTACGTTAATTGTAACTCATGGTAAGGGTAAAGAAAGCCGTTTACTTTCACGTCTATAATTACGTCAGGGAACTACAGAAGGTCTTAAGAAGAATCTTTTACCAAAGTTATTACGGCAAACAGTTTTCCCCAAGTTGTCTAGCCTGCGGGATCTCTTGCCCCCGGAGACTTCGTAATAATAAACAGTATAATATATTTGCGGAATAGCCGTCGGTTTCTAAATAGAGAAAGTTATGTCTCGATACTATGAGTCCAATTAGGATATTCGATGAAGAGGATGATGTGATCTTAATTTATTTTATTGTATCAGGAACTTTCTGTACGCACATGGGGCTAGGTACAAGTATAATAAACTAATTGGGATTGTTCATATTTTTACAATTACTCCAATTCGAAAACCATTTCGAGGAATAAGGTTTTAAGGCCGTTCTGCATTATTAAGTTTTTGAAATATTTATCTATTTTGGATATTTCGTCAAAAGTATATTTAACCTTTGTTTGACTTTCGTTTTCGGCTTGAAGCCCTCCTTGGTGTATCTTACGGGTTAGGCGAAAACAGCTTGAAATAGTATGTTTTAATACACTATCACTTATCACTTTTTTTCATTGGCTATCATTGTATTGTAGTAATTTATTAGAAAATGCCATCCTAAATTAAAAATAATCATTTCATCCATAAAATGTCTGCTAAATAAACAAAGATATTAAAACAAAACTATTAGGTCAAATATAAAATTAATGAAATAGGCGTTTTAAATTTTCCTATTCTTTCGAATGAGAAAGTAAAAACCGAGGTAACATTATTACATACATACATACATACATAAACTCACGCCCTTATTCCCAGAGTGGGGTAGGCAGAGCTACAGAATTACCAACAACTCTAAGAACTTGTTAATAATTCTGTAACCACATTTTGCACTTTTAGGCTAAGATGTTTACCAGTGTATTAGTGACAGGTTGCAAGCCCATCGCCTAACAGTACTATACGCCTTTATTCCCTTAGCCGTCTCTTACGACATCCACGGGAAGATATGGAGTGGCACTATTCTAACCCGGCAACCACACGGGTAACATTATTCTCATCACAATTACAGTCAGGTTACTGACTGTCATACTTGTTATTGTCATTGAAAGTTTGAATATGAACAGTGGGGCTAGACAAGTTGCCATCGTTCACGAACGCTAGCGTTAGTCACTGGCGACATGTGTTGTCATTGAAAAATGTATGGGAATGACGTAAGTCACGTGATATATCACTCGTTACAACTGACACGCTGAAAACTGATTGTCTAGCCTATTTAATTTTGATAGCGCCAAGTGACAGGTGATCACCTAAGTGATCGCCTAACGCTAGCGTTCGTGAACGATGGCAACTTGTCTAGCCCCACAGATTACATTTAATAATTCCATAAAAAAATTCTTAAATATTGTATTGTTTCAGGCCGCCCCACAGCAAGGGTGTCGTGGTGGAAGGCGCACGCGCTTCTCGCTAACTCGGAAGCGAGGGCTACTGTGTCATTCCGTCTGCAACGCTCCGACCTCCTCACAGAAATCACCTGCCAGGTAACACTTTACAATAATATACTGTAGTTCAAGCACTAATAATTCAATCAATCAAATCAATTTTAATTCAATCTAACGTCACATTTAAGAATCACCTTTTTATACAGGGTGGGGCCTGTAACTAAAGCAAAAAATTAAAACGTAGATTCTACTCCTCAAACTAGACAACTTTTGTTTAGCAACTTTTTAAAATCATAAAGTTTTTAGATTGTTCTTTTTTCAAACAAAGTAAATAGTATTTTCAATGTACTTAAAACTCCGTCTAATTGACATCGCTTATCAGTCTAGTCACTCTACAGACATAATCAATTTCATAGTACATTGCGTGTTCGAATTAACTTTAAAATGTAAAAGTCGTCAAACAAACGTTGCGTAGTTTGTGGAGAAGAATGTACATGTTTAATTTTTGCTCTAGTTACAGGCCCCACCGTGTATACAACGTGTTACAAAATACCCCGTAAAAAATATAATAAATTATCAAAGCCAAAAAAACTGTCAACCCTAGTAAGCTGTCATGTCAGGGAACCGGAGTTAGCATAGATTATTTTAACAGAGTGGCCTACCTACCAATTTAATAATTGTCAACTTTAATAGTTTCAAAACCATATCCCGAGCGAAGTTGTGCATTGATCAAGGCGAAGCTCGCTTTGAGCCGTTCCTGTAAATTTGACGTTAATTAAGAAAAAGTAAGTGTTAGTTTAGGTTTCTTCGTTAGGTTAGGTCTTTTAGAATCTTCCAAAACTCGACTTGTAATATCTATCTAATCGAATTGTGTACATTTTTTTAGTATGTCTCTTGATGGTTTCACGAATTAGGTAAAAATGTACATAAACATTCTGCGTAGTTTACTCTTTAATTTTACTGAAATAGGGTTTGCACATCAATGAAAACAATAATGGTTTTATTTATTTTGCCGGTAGGTCATACGGTGCTAGTACAGTTCTCAAATATTGTAAATGGACTTATTATAAGCCACCATTTAACCCCCTTTTGGCTTTACGGGTATTTTTGTAACACCTTGTATATATCTATTCGAAAACGTTCTGTTAATGTTTAACAAAGGGCCCAGACAAGATGCACTACGCTAGCTAGCGTTTCTATTCGTTTAGTTTTTAAACCAATCGCGTCACTGGTAGATGACGTGATACGAAAAGTCACGTGATGTGCCAGTGACGCGAATGGTTTAAAAACTAAACGAATAGAAACGATAGTTAGCGTAATGCATCTTGTCTTGGCCCTCTGGTATAGTCATGCTATCAATCCTACGTTCTAAAGACAAACTAGAGGGCGCTGATATCAATCGCCATACACATTTTCTCGATAACGATACGTTAACGTTACGTATACTCGATAAAAGGTGTGCATTCGTGCTTGGGGCACTGTAATATAAACTACACAATAGTAATGTATTATTTTTAGTTGAGCTGCATCTTATCAAGGAAAGTAATAAACTTTGTTTAAACAATGTCATTGTATTGCGGCACGCGACGCACAACAGAAAAACTTCGTAAAATAAGACTGCAACTATGTTGGAATTTTAAAGGATTATCATCTCTATCACGTTCACGAAAAGATTACAATTGCTTTAAAGAAAACTGTCGTTACAACAGTATGATGCCGAACGCGTTGTGAACGCCATTTTTCTTTTAGTGCATTTTAATCTTCTGTCTACGTTAATAGAGTTGATACTGATGTAAAATAACGTTAGCATTATGCGACATATGACTTTTAGGGTTTCGTACAACAGCCTAAAGCGATACGGAACTACGGAACCCTTAGATTTAATGCCCTTCCTCTGCTGTACCATTTTTCTCAGAAACGAGTAGAGAGTTATAATCAAGTTGGAGTTCATTTTAAATACGTAATTATATAAATTTGGAACATAATTTTAATTAGAAATGCTTGTTCTATCCGTAAAACACCCGTATTTGTAGGATACTTTATGCATGGTACGGATCGCTACCACCATCTTAAGACTGCACAGAGCAAATGTCGAGCGTCCAGTGGCGCCCTCATTACTTTTATTGTGTTTTCTACTGAACCAAAGAATTTCCTTGCAATCAGACGATACGCTTTTGTAGGCCAAGTAAAAACACAATTTATGGGATAGGTACGTAACAAACTTTAACAACAATTACCCTTTGAGTAGTCAGCTTAACGGGAAAAGGTGGTCACTTTTTTCCGTTAAGTTGATAACTCGAAGGTGAATTGTTATTAAACTATGTGATATATATACCCTATAAGTTGTGTTTTCATTTGTATATGTATATGTAGTTGTAATCAATCAAAACGTAAAAAACTTCTTATGATTTTATTTACAATGTCACTTTGGCACAGTCCGAAATGTTCAAGTATAGTGTCTTTATTTTTGCTAAATATTATACTTATACTGTTACTGTTTCTAGTTGCTTAAGATTAATGAGCGTTATTAACTTGCCGACGTTTCCAGGCCGTGACGGACCCGTCGATATCGCCGGTGTCGGAGACCCTCTCCATCGACGTCAATCGTGAGTTATCTTCACCTTCTAGTTATTTATTTTTATCTTTTTTAGCAAGAAATATTGACTGCTATTCTGCCGTTCTAAGCAAAAACGCAGTAACTTAGATAAACCTTCTGTAGTAATATCAACCTTATTTTTAACGACATAGAATTGAAGCTGCTTTGGTGATTGAATTTACGATACTGCTTATTGGGTTAGGAGAGCAGTATTGACCCAATTGTTCACTGCCGCTGCTATTGGGTTAATGTATTTTAGGTGTATATATGTATGTATACCATATTATTCGTTTTTTTTTTGAATAAATGAATGAATGAATAATACATAAAAAAGAAAAACAACGATGTGACGTGACGGTTTGTGACGAGACAGCTTGATAGTAACTACTAATATTATAAATGCCAAAGTTTGTTTGTGTGTGTGTTAGTTTGTTACTCCTTCACGCTGCAATGGCTGGACGGATTTTGATGAAATTCGGAATGGAGAAAATCATAGAAAATTTGAAAAGTTCTCGACGAAATAACAATAATCAAAATTTACGCGGACGAAGTCACAGGCAGAAGCTAGAGCAGTCATATGGTGCTTATTCAAGGTTTTATGGAAAGATTTCCGGAAGTTTTGAATTTTTTTCGATTTTAAAATGCTTATATCATCTGTATATCTGGGTCGATTTTTATTTTTATTTTAGTTTTGGTGATCTTTTTTACGGTATTTTCATATTTTGTTGAGAAATTTTACAAAACGACACATAGGTATATCATATTTTTTTATTTTGAAAAATTTACGGTTTCCAGTGGAAAAGTGTTTAACCACAGTTAAGAAAATATAACCTTAATACAACTTTACCTTGTAACATATAGTCATACTCTAAACTTGTACAAAAGCGCCGAGCTTAAAGCACTAGAAGACAATGCGATCTTAAGTCGCCCATTGCAGCTTAAGAGAGCTTAATTGCTTGCACTGGCGACAAAGCTTTCGCTATACAATTAAAACTTGCGCAATTATGACAACTAAAGAAATTACAGTTCTGATTTAAAAAGTTGCTAAGATTATATGATGACGGTGTACAAATGGAAAAGTACTCATAATCTAGATTTATAGCTTAGTCTGTTGTCAAAAGCAATATGGTTTTACATAGTAGAATAGACCCTGTATCTTTTTAGCAGATACTTCTACACATTAGTTTCTTTTCACTTCTCATGCACATCGAGACTAACACCCGTATTTATAGTCAAGAAAAGTAATTACTTGAGTAAAAGTAATGCCTAAAGTAACGATTTTTATATGATTTTTGACACTACTAATACTCAAGTAATTACTCTCTTCGCTCTTTGCTCCTTATTAATCCCAATAGGGTCCACATATAATAAACATGTATACTATACGTTACCTATGATTAATAATAATAATAATAATAATATCAGGGGACCTATGATGTCACACCAATTGACCTAGTCCCAAACTAAGCTCTAGGCGTGAACTAAGTAGACAACGATTTAAATACTTATGTAGAGAAAAATATAAACTTAAATACATAGAAAACATCCATAACTCAGGAACAAATATATTTGCGCTCATCACACAAATATCTACCCTTACCGGGATTTGAACCCAGGAACTATAGCTTCGTAGGCAGGGTCACTACCAACTAAGCTATCGCGTCCTCAAACAACATCTGTAAAATGTGGAATGCAATAAATGTATTGAGTATTGAGTATAGAGTAATTTCTAGCGACTAAACTTTTTTTTGGTAACCCGTCACCTACCAACCTATGATAGGTAATTTGAATGGAGGATTATCGCCATTTTCAAAGATTATGTATGGATATTTTTAGAGCGTGGAAATAACGTAACGTAGTAAAAAAAACGATTTAATTTCATGAAACACTATCGTACGGCAACATACACAGCCATCCCTTTTTATTTTTATGTCGAGCAGCATATGTATATGTATCCTCTTGTAGCATATGTAGCCTCTTTAGAATACCTGCTAGTTTAGTAGTAAAATAATAGTAATATTTCCTTAAAGTAGCCAAAGGAGCTACTGCGACTGATCCACTTATACATTCTTACGAATCATATCCAAGACGCGGAAAAACGCCCGTCGTTCCAAATACTGAATCCAGTTCCGTACAGTGGAGACTTCTTTAAAATGTTATTATTTAGATTTGTATACAGAATTCTTATTACATTCGGTTTAACCCGTATTCATGCCCGTGTGGTTCCCGGGTTAGAATAGTGCCACTTTATATCTTCCCGTGGATGTCGTAAGAGGTGACCTAGGGACTAAAGGCTTGTAGTACTGTTAGGCGATGGACTTGCAACCTGTCACTAATACACTGGCAAACATCTTAGCCTAATTGTGCAAAATGTGGTTACAAAATTATCAACAAATATTTTTAGAGTCGTTGGTAATTCTGTAGCTCTGCCTTCCCCACTCTGCGAACGAAGGAATGAGTTTATGTATAGGTATGTTTGATTACTTACATTAATTGATTTAGTTTTTATTTCGTGAGTGTTTTTTCCCCGATCGATTTCTGTGTAATTTATTCATAAATAAAATAAATAAATATCGCTAAATGTAAATTTATATAAATTATGGTGTAATAAATTTATGTGATAATTATATTTAATAATAAGGATAAGACTCTACTGTACGGAACAAGGTTTAGTTTTTGAAACGACGGGCGTTTTTTCGGGCCATGATCATATCGTATAGTTAGTTGTAACTTCTTTTTTTTTATAAATAACGGTTAAAGCATACATCACGTTTAGATGACTAAAAATAATTATACAAAAAAAAACTAATTTGACTTCGTTTAGAAAACGTGCGCAAAGTGTTGGTAAAGTATGGTGTTTATCTTCTTCTAAGAAATTAAGAACAGAGCGAAACCTTCAATTTCTCGCTACCCTTCATATGACTTTTTTTTTGGGACAAGCTTTTGTTCCCGACTGTCCTTTTTTTGGCAATGACATTATCTACTTATTAAGATCAAATAACGAGCACCAGCACGGGCCTACGTTAAGTATAACGGCGATCCAATCGCCACCTTTCGACTTCATTTGGCCTAAAATTCAGCCCATAACGATAATGTTAAAAGGGGTTACTTAACTAATGTTTTACCAAATCATCATTTGACAAACTTCCATTTCGCGAAGAGATACTTCCCGTTGCATTGTTTTATATTTGTGGTCAAAAGTATAACCTGACCTAAGTTATTTAATAAGCATATGTAACCTTTGTAATAGGTATGAAATGCAACAACCATTACCGGTATTTTTTTCCCACCTGTTACCACTGGTAACTACTGGGAATAAAAAATTCCAGCTGTTACCACTAAACTAATTGGTGGTAACAACTGGGTTTTTTTCCCCAGTACTTACTACCAATATCTTTAGTGGTAAGAGATTTGGTTGTTACTACTGAGATTTTTTTCCCAGTAGTTACTACCAAATATTTTAGTTGTAACAAATGGGAAAAATATTCCCACTTGTTACCATCGAGTACTTTAGAGGTAAAAGGTGGGAATCCCAGCTGTTACCAGTGGTTACAAATTGGTGGTAACAGGTGGGAATAATCCATTTCGTCAAAAGGCAGGACACCGTAATGAGGTTTAAAATTCTAAAAGCATAATAAAAGCTTATAAAAAACAACACAAAGAACCCTCTTGTGCAATATTGCAAAATCCAAATCAACATACATTTACTTTATAGTGATATTTACCACATGATATAATCCGAACTACAGACATCTCTGCTCGTTAAGGCAATACTGTCCATTTATATCCTATACGTGACCAAACCTACAATTTACTTTAAGCTATATAAATTTGTCTCTATCTCCCTTAATACTATTACCATGTATGGTATTTTTATCAATGATATTCAGAATACAACGTGCGGCACGTTGCGGCTTGGAAGTTGTTGCATGCCACATTTAAATCCTGTCGTGTTTATTATCTGTTTCTGTGTGTATGTATTATGAAAGCGAGATTATTTAATTTTTGGGATCGTAATAGCTGTCAATTCATATGCAGTTGTAATTTTCAAAAAAACAAAGTACAGGTTCGTCTTAAAAAATACAATCATACACGTATACAACTTGTTCCATACTGTGTATTTTTCATATTATGAACAATCAAAGAGAAATAATCTTGCTTATTAATATTAATTGAACTTTAATGTACTTTATTTAATCGAATCAATAACATGTAAAAAAGGTATACTTACGAAAAATTCAACATGAGAAAAGATTCCGCATTTTATAAAAAAAAGGAGCGTTACAAGTGTATTTTACAAGTCATTTTCAACGCTAATTGTAGTATGAAACAATGCTGCAAGAAACTCACTAAGAGTCTCCGGGAAGGTCAAACTTAGATTAGCTTTTAACTTTTGCTGATTAGAAATGTAAGCCATGCTATTATCACCTAACGACAATTTCTAGAAATACTTAAAGTAAAACATAGAAAATATAGCAAAATAGATTTCCGACATATTTTTTTTGTTTTATGACTTAAGCCGTCGACTGGTTTGTCTATTCCTGACATTCAAACCCCAGATTGACTGCGTTATTTCGGGTTTACATTTGATATTTGCTTAGACATAGTGTGTTAAATTTATTCCCGAAGTATCAAATGTATCCGCAGTTTATATATTGGGAACACAGACATAAGCCGATACTAAACCTTCGATTAAGCGATAATGACATAATAACCTACAAAAAGGTCCATATTTACCTATTCATTGAACCTGTTTCACTTAAAATTTGTGTAAAATGCATGTAAGTTTAAAAATAGTTATAACCTCTGCCGCATTATAGTTTTGTGGCACGGTATACACTCGTCCTTAACGACCTCTTGATACTGTCTCCACGTATGGTATTTTAACCATATTTCATGGTACATTCGCGCACACAAGTATGTCAACCTGTCAATTAGGGCTCTCGAGATTAACATCGCCGTTATATACGGCGAGATGACATCGAAAGGGCCTAAAAAATGTGTTCGTTTTTGAGAAACGCGTAGATTTCTTTGTAGATTTATGTTTCGATGCCATTAATATTGAGTGAGTTATTTCCTTGTTATCAGTATTGTTTTACGTACACTAACTTTTGTTAAATCCATAGAGGGTTTTCTTTTCTCCATCTGACAACACAGACGGAAATACAGCTCGTTTACTTTTTTAAATAACTCTTTGATTAACATAATCATTAACCGGAGAGCTTCAGTTGTCCCATCAGTCTTTTAATGCGTGTATTTTTAATTGGGTCGCCTGTTTTTTTTCGGCCCAACGAGTGCACAATAACAACTGTAGTTTGTCAGTTAATACTTAGTAAACGAATTGAAAATCGAGTCCCTTAAGAATTGTTGATAATACGGTAACATGTCGAAAGCAATTAAATTTTACTGAATAGATTTCAACCCCAGCGTGCCTAGTATGGCTGCGTCTATATCGCGTGTCAAATGTGGATAAAGCATCCGTCACTCTCGTACTTATTTATGTGTCAGAACGTGACGGATGCCTTATATTATACAAATTTTGTCACGCGATAAACGCAGCCATATTAAGGCCCCTGGACGGACATGCAAGTGTTTTTATTTTGATTTGGTAGATTATGTCTAGATTATTCATAGCTATGGGGGTGGTAGGACCTTGTGCAGGGTCCGTCCGGATCGCTACCACCATCTTATCCATTAACCTACCGCCAAACAGCAGTGTTCGCATTGTTGTGTTCCGGTTTGGGGATAAGATAGCCGGTGAAATGACTAGCATAGAGGCATTCCATTGTAGCCTCAGGGTTGGCAACGCATTTGCAGTTTTAGGATTGCATTGCAGTCTTGTGATTGCGAATGTCTATGGGTCACAGTTTCCACTTACCATCAGGTGGCCTGTGTGCTCGTTTGTCTACTCGAAGCCATAAAAAAAAGGCTATAAAGATGGAAATCGTTTGGCACTTCAATGAGTATGAGTCATTATCTCCGCTATTAGTCCTGAAAGTCTAACTTGAAATAAAGTCGGCAAATTTGAGTTTAAAGTTACTTTTACAGCTCTATAAAGAACCTAATTGACGCGACAAAAAGTTACCGTCTGCTACTTTTTTCACCCGTTGCAAATGTCGGCGTCCGCTCGCGGCTATTTATTTTACTTTAAAAATGGAATGGAACTGGGATAAATGCAGCTACTTTTGATTGGATTTTTGCATCGTAAAAAAGAAGTTTAAATATGTTAGTTAAAAAGCGATTCAAATAATGTAACGACTCCACCAAGCCAGGTGTCTCTTGAACGCTTAATGTACAAGTAAATAAACCTTACCTAAGTATGTGAATATTATGTGAACTTTGTTACATAAATCCTACTAATATTATAAATGCGAAAGTTTGTGTGTGTGTGTGTGTGTTTGTTACTCCTTCACGCTGCAACGGCTGGACGGATTTGGATGAAATTTGGAATGGGGATAGCTTATACACTGCATTAACACATAGGCTACTTTCTATCCCAAAAAATTAAAGAGGTCCCGAGGAAATAACGATAATCGAAATTTACGCGAACGAAGTCGCGGGAGAAGCTATAGTCCTACATAGTCCATTCGCGTTAAGAATGCAGTAAATTATCATTGTCCACCGGCCTAGACACACCCCCTCACCAATCGGGTCGCTCAAAACTACGTTTTTTTTTAAATTAAACTTAATCTTTCAAAACACAAATTATTTCATTTACACTGTTAATACACTTGTACCCTGCCGTTGCAGTTGATGATTCACTGCATTCTTATTGCGAACGGACTATAGTACCTACCTAATTAATATCAGGACAACCTCACAACTTGACCATTGTCCCAAACTAAGCTCTAGGCTTGTAATATGGGTACTAGACAATGATAACCATAAATATAGAAATACATACTTAAACATACATAAATACAGACTCACACCCGTATTCACAAACGTCACTATAGGCACGCAATCTTGGACTTGTAATGGATTCTGAGTTACGTTATGAGAAGCACATTTCTAACTCAGTTAGGAGTTGCTTCTATAAGCTTAAAGTTCTTTACAAGGCCCGACCATTTTTAAACGAAAATTTGCGAATAAAGCTAACGGAGTCACTCATCCTTTCGAAACTCAAATTATATGGACGCAGTTTTTGGCCCACGTCTACTGGCGAAAACAAAAAGGCTCATACAACGTATCCAAAATGCCTGTGCTCGTTTTTGCTTCAATGTTCCTTTGAGGGCCCATGTTACCCCATTTCTTAACAATCACTCCATTCTTAAAATGCATCACCGCCGTAAGCTTCATCTGGCCTGTCTTCTTTTTGAAGTACTTAAACACCAGGCTCCAGCATATCTTTTTACAAAGTTGCTACATGTGTCCTGCAATAGGTCGCGTGGAACTCGGCAATGCGCTGTACAATTGTTAACACCTCGTCATGCCTCAGCCGCCTTTCGAGGTAGTTTCCGCTACGCAGCAACTAAATGCTGGAACAACATTCCACCGCCAATAAGGAACCTGCAAAGTTTGCATTGTTTTAGATCAAGATTAAAGAAATATTTGTTAGGTCACCAAGCGAGTCAGGAACTATTGAGGCATGACACGAGCGGAATATGACCGATGTTATACAAACCTTAGTGATATGTCCCACGAGCTTTGCAATGTTTGTTGTTTTGCGTTTTAATTATTCGTTTTGTTCTTTGCTCTTTCTTGCTGTCGACATCTGTGTTTCCATTGCCTCCTTCCACTAAAGCTCACCCACGATAAAGGCTTCATGTTGTTGTTTTGTCTCTGCGTCTTATTATTAACGTGAAAATAAATATTCCTTTTGTAATGTTTGGTCTGGAAAACTTGAATGTTGTTGTGCAATGTGCGCTTAGGCATAGAGCCATAGATAAAATATCTATTTAAGCCACAGATTAGTGAGTATTTTTGTCATTTTTTTTTTTTTTTTTTATGTTTATGTCCTGGACTCTGGTCCTTTAAGCCACAGATTATGTAATGTATTTTATTTAGGTTGTTATAAATTGTTTGTGTCACTTTGTTTGTAAAATGTTTGTGTCACCTTCCGTGCTGCCACCGAGCGGTCTCAACGGAAGACCAGCGCTGGCTTAACAGCTGGCACATGCTGAGTTGGGACCGTTTCACAACAACCTTGTTTTTTTTTTTTCTCCTTATGTGTTTTCTTTTTTTCTTTTTAGTGTGTTGTTGTGAATAAATATTTTTATTATTATTATTATTATTATTACTATGAGGTCTCACAGTGCTCACGAACGCACAGGGTGGTTCAAATCGTGCCAGAAACAAAAGGTCAGTCAAACAGGACCAATCACAAAGCTGTATTGAACGCAGTGCGTTTACTCAGTGAAGGATCCCTTAAGTATTGTTTGTGAATACGGGTGTTAGTCTCTCAAAAACAACGGACGGTCGGACGAACGAGCGAAATCGCAGCGGCGAGTTTAAGTAGTCCCGTCAGAGCGAACAAAACACATTTTAGCGCGTACATTTTCAATTAAGCAGCCTTATACGTTCGATCCATCGGCAGAAACTATGCTGCTAAATTGAAAATGCACACGCCAAAATATGTTTTGTTCGCACTGACGGGACTACTTAAGCTCGCCGCTTGGACATTCACTCGTTCGTCCGTCCGACCGTCGTTGTTGAGAGAATCACTACCCTTCACACAAATGGTTCGCAATAATTGACCTCAGGACCGCTGGCTTCGTAGGCAGGGTCACTATAGGTGAAAAACTAAAGTAAACCTCTTGCATTATTATAGTTGTAACACATCCGTATAGACCGTTTGACGTTCTATATTTAAAGTTAACGTAAATTCCATATTAGTTTTGTACACAACTACATGCAAGAGGTCATTTACTTAGGTTTTTCACCTATATTAGGCCGAATGCGACGTTAACATAAACTAACGTAGCCATGCAGGGTGACACGAACAGCGTCGCTATTGCTTAAGACTGCACTGAGCAAACGTCGAGCGTCCAGTAGCGCCCTCACGACTATTATTGTGTTTTCTAATTAACTAAAGAATTTCCTTGCAATCAGACGAAACGTTTTTGTAGTGCAAGTAAAAACACTAATTATGGGATACGTAACAAATTTTAATAACAATTACCCTTTGAGTAGTTAGCTTAACGGGAAAAGGCGGCCACTTTTTTCCGTTAAGTTGAAAACTCGAATGTGAATTGTCATTAAACTATGTGATATACCTTATAAGTTGTGTTTTCATTTGTAGAAGAAAAACCTTTCGACCAATTTCAAGAAAATACTTTAGTGTATTAGAAAACACAATAATAGTAATGAGGGCGCCACCGTAGGTACATCCGGCGTACGCTCGGCGCAGGCGTTAACATTTTGAAAATCGAAGGGTTGTCTGCACACAAAATGAAAACAATTGTTCCGCTTTGAAGCCAATTGAGATTGCGAGTGCGTTAGGCAATAGCGACTCTGTTTTTTTTTTGATACTCCCTTAACGGGACGACTACGGGACAGCGAATTTTACATGCAAAAAGCGAGTCCATTCTCTAGTACTGCTATAAAATATTTTACGTCTTCAAAACAGCTGGTTTATTTTATGATAAGTGAATTTTAAGGGTTAGCTTCCAAAGTTTTTAGTGCCTCAGATTGAAGGTCTCAGATAATTGAGTTATCTCGGATTTTACGAACTTATCAATTATTAACCTCTTTATTCGTGGGACGGGCGTGCCTTGTTTTTAGAGTGGATAATTATGCCTTATCTTCATCAAAATCCTGGTGAAGGTACATTTGGAGTATATAGTACAGCTTTATATAAAAATGAGGGGACATTAACTATAAGAACGAGTGAGGTTAGAAGCCACAGATAACGTAAACACCTCGATCTGTGTGAATACCAACCAACCAGAATGATAACACATGAATGAAAAAAAAAATGTCTTGCATTAAAAATAATTGTAGGATTAATCAATCCATCTCGAACTTTACAATAACATGGCAATATAGTTGTTTGTGTATCATCATTCATTTTGAGCATCTTATTCTGCTTAGCTACTTTTGATGCTGACTGTATCTGTTCGTGTATACCCACATATACATACGTTATTTTGCTTTACCTTACAACGTATACTCCAATAAAAAGTTATATATTATTGACAACATGTACCTAATTTTACAAGCCCAAAATATACACCATTAGGTAAATTTTTATGGATGTTTGCGTCTAAACTGTCGTATCAGATATGGGTTTTCCTTATGTCATGTCTGTTTGGCACCGCATTATTTGAAAGTAAAAAAATAACATACACAACACTTTAATAATGCCCTTTTCTATGACAGTTGGAAAGCAGATGAGCAGACAAGTTACCTGTGGGGTTATTATGACGTATCTGTGCAATTCATTTTACGCAGAGAGAAGGACAGAGTTATGTAACGACTATAGCTCCGTCCTTTACGCTCACCGTAAAATGAACTGCATAGCTATGTTATAATAACCCCCCTGATGATATAAGTGGGATCTGAGACACAGACATTTCCATTCTCAAGTTTACAAAATACTGCAATCCTAAGACTGTCAATTCTGAGGACTTTGGAGGGATGCCTCTATACTAGTAATAGTAGATTGTTCTGATACCAAGGGATGAAAGTGGATAAACTATAAGCCCGAGATATTTAGGTTGCACGAGCGATGGCGAGTGCGCCTATAGTTCAAGGGTGCAGTTAATGCTTTCTCCCGAGTTAAACACTCTACTTTTCATTTCGATAATGAGGAAAGTAAAAAAAAAGTTAATTAGAACATTTTTGAGAAAAAATTATAACGTTGAATACTAGGAGTGCATAAACGTTACAAGTACATTGCTGTGACGTGCGCGCCTGCCCACCCGTCAGTGCGCCGCACCGCCTGCGATCTAAGTTGCGCTACGCACCTCCTAATTGCCGCTGCACTCCTGGTACTTCATTTAAACATGCAATTAGTTAGGTAGGTTTTGCGGGTGGTAGGACCTTGTGCAAGGTCCGTCCGGATCGCTACCACCATCTTATCCATTAACCTACCGCCAAACAGCAGTGTTCGCACTGTTGTGTTCCGGTTTGGGGATAAGACAGCCGGTGAAATCACTAGCATAGAGGCATTCCATCTTAGTCCTCAGGGTTAGCAACGCATTTGCAGTCTTAGGATTGCATTGCAGTCTTGTGATTGCGAATGTCTATGGGTCACAGTTTCCACTTACCATCAGGTGGCCTGTGTGCTCGTTTGTCTTGTGTACGCCATAAAATAAAAAGGTACTTTTCTTCCCTAGGACTTTTCACTTCTAAGATAAACAATGGCCTGATTTCAGAGTATGAGACATGAAAAAGTACTAGTAGGACCTTGTGTAGGGTTATCCGGATCACTTCTATCATAATATTCTGTAACCTACCGTGAACTGTTTCGCATTGTTGTATTTCCGTGCGGGAATAAGACCACCAGTGAAATTAGTAGGATAAAGGCATTCCAACCTGGTCTTATAAAATTGGAAATAGTTATGGATAAGACCCATTGCCCACATACAATCAAGTGACCTGTGTGTTCGATTTTGGTTGTCTCGTTCGATAACCGAGCTTATTAACAATTTTATCTTCATCGAAAAAGGGAAACAACTTCGTTGGTTCACTATAACGATCCGAGAAAGTGTTCAGGGGGGTTATTATTACATGGCTATTCAATTCATTTTACGGTGAGCGTAAAGGACAGAGCTATAGCAGTCAATTTGCTTTGTCCTTTTCTCTCAGCGTAAACAGAACTGTATTGGTATGTCATAATAACGCCCCAGGACTTTCACCTCTATTTACACGACGATACCATCCATAAATAAAGGACTAGTCCGTTCTGCTGAATGAAAAGGGCGCATCACCCATTATATAACTTACTTTTTCAACCTTCTCTTTTTACATATAACGTTTCAAATGCAATCTAAATTGTATCTTAAATAATATTGATGACTTGCATAAATTATAATGCGTACTCTTTTGATGTTTATCTACGACGAAACATTTACGGCCAGCGACACGCGTTGCATATCAAAATTGTATACATCTACTCTCTGTTGGCACTCAACGCGCAACAAAAGGATAAAATAAAAATCCAAGAGCTCCGAATGGAGCCAGTTTTGTATAGAATTTAGAAAGCCTGGCGTTGAATGTGTTAAAATAGATTATAGTGTTTTTATTTTCGTTTAAGTTGATGGCAAGCGTAATGGGGTGTATCTTAATAGCTTTAATGGTTCGTGTACTTAAGTATTCATGTTGATTACTATACTGCCCTCTTAAATAAAAAGGACGCATGCGCAGATTGATAGTCCAAAGCAAATTGAACCCCCTGTCTTAAAAACTAAAGCACTAATTCAATTGCGATTTTATGAGAGATACGCCCATTTTTGTAATAAGGGGAGTACAAGATTGTGCCGTGTGCTTGCTGGCTTAGAGTAGTACCACTCCATGTCTTCCTGAGGAAGTCGTAAGAGGTGACTTAAGGATTATGCTTGTGGTAATGTTACGCGATGGGTTTGCAACCTGTCGCTAATATACACATGGTAAACATCTTAGCCTGTTGTGCAAAATGCGGTTATAGGAGAAACGTTGTTAGAGTTGTTGGTAATTCTGTAACTCTGCCTACCCCACTCTGGGATGAAGACGTGACTGTGTGTATGTATGTATGTAAGATTGTGAAACATGGCGACACCCGCCACTTCGTGCGCTAGAATTCGTTTTACGCTTTTTTTTTTAGTGCATAGGGCAAAGTTATAGGAATATCCAACAGTTTAAGTCCAAGCATAGAATGTTCTACATGTGTTACCTTAGGCAATTGTAGATATCATTTTTGTGAGTCCGCTAAGAAATTTAAATTGAAAAAGTAAGAGAGAGGTTTGTTACGATTAGTCTCATTAATATTTATTCATCAGCTTAATTTTATGTAACTAATGTAGTAGTTAATGTAATCTCTCCATGGCTGACCACATGAGCTCAAATTCAGCTAAGCTGTGCTCACGCCCATTTCATTACACAATTTATGTAATCTATCTGTAGAAAAATTTATGTATGTAAACACTTTATTGTACAAAAAACAGAAAATCAAATACAATATTTACAGAATTGGAATGTACAAAGGCGAACCTAACCTTTGAGCGATTGAGGAAAACAAAAATATATAAATAGAATGTGGTAAGTATCATTAGTACAAGACGTAGTTAATGTCCAAATCAAAATGATAAATATAAAAGATAAAAGACATTTATTTAGTAAGTAGGCCGCACGGGCACTTTTACACGTCAAGAATCTACCAGCGCTTCCCAAGAGACCACTGCTGAGAAGAAACGCGCAAGAAACTCAGCAGTCGCTGTCAATGATTAATATTAATGAGTTTTATCCTATTCTACTAATAGTAATTTCACCATAATTCGTTTTTTTCTGCTTTTATGTTATTTGTACCTTTTTTTTTTATGGCATAGAGGAGACAAACGAGCACACAGGCCACCTGATGGTAAGTGGAAACTGTGATCCATAGACATTCGCATTCACAAGACTGCAATGCAATCCTAAGACTGCAAATGCGTTGCCAACCCTGAGGACTAAGATAGAATGCCTCTATGCTAGTCATTTTACCGGCTGTCTTATCCCCAAACCGGAACACAACAATGCGAACACTGCTGTTTGGCGGTAGGCTAATGGACCTACTTAGTGTTAGCACTTAGGTGCTGTATGTGTACCACTGAATAAATGTTATTTCTTTCTTTCATGCTTTCATGTAATGAAACAACTGAATTTGATTTCATTTCTTTGTTATTATAACGTTGATTTTAAAGGACAATTCCTGCAGTTTAAACCATAATGTCCTTATTTGCATACTAACATAACCAGTAGGAACGATTTAATCACACACGAAAATTAATTTTCTCCATGGATTTCACGTCAAATGTGTTTGCGATCGTAATTGGTACGCTCTGATTGGTTCGGATGAGAGGTCGACGGGCTCCTATTGGTTGATTGACAACACGTGACTGTTGGGTTTTGATTACTACGACGGAATTAATAGCAGCGTTTTATTTTGTTTTCGAATAGCAAAATACTCTTTGAGATAATTAATTTGGAAGCTATGAATGACACATATACATAATATACAGTATTTAAACTTACTAAAACCATCTCTTTCAACCAGTTGCTAGGCTAGTTGAGATAAGTGTTTTACCACATTTTTTGCAAGTGTGTGTCGAATATTTTTAATTTTGTCATTGCATAAATGTTATAACATCTCACCTTTTTCAAAGTCGGTTAACTCTAAAAGTATCATCCCATGTGTAATGTTTACATCGTTGTTCAGTGCCCATGATAAGACCCGTATGTAATGTTTTCATCGTAACAAATTATTAAACTTGCGTTCAGTGCATTCTTTATTTAAATTTGAAAAAGTGGTAAGATTTCAATAATTTGTATACCCCAACCTTATCTATCGCCTAGACATGCTCGGGTTCAAATAAATGGTTTTAGTAAGTTTACATACTGTATAGAATCAGATTCACATTCAGATATTTATTCATAAAATTCAGTGTTTTACATGTCATTTTGATTTGTTAACATCCTTAAAATAGGTTACTTAGTTAATCAATAATAATAATTTATATAATTTTACAACGTCAATAGAATGGACAGTAAGTATATAAAGAAATCTTGTTTTTTTTGTGTCAATGATCTGATAACCATTGAAAAAATTGTCAACGCCATAGTACGTCAGATTTCATCATTTTTCTTGATTTTTAATATGGCAATAAATATGATCTTCTTAAGTTTTTTTTGTGGCAATCGCCTGAGAGGCCAAAAACAAAAGTCCTCGCTTATGTTTGCTTTAAACTTGAATTACGTTAAGAAAAAGGGCAGAGGTGAAAATCCCTTCCGGGAGACCTGAGAAGGTAGGGCCTAGGTACTCGTACTGCCGGGCTCGCACCGGCTAAAAACACCAATGCCCCTGTCCTCAAGGTTATTTATGAACTGTATTTTTATTTATTTTAAATCAAATCAAATCAAATCAAATCATTTATTTCAGCCATCTTTGGACCATAATAATAACAAAGTGTTAGTAAACAAATTAAAGTTAAAAAATTAAACCTAATGTTAGTAATGTTTAAAGAGTGTAATGCAATATTTTGTTTTAATTTGGCATGATATTGTACATTTAGACGATATTTTAAAAATATGATATAAAAAGCTGCCAACAGCAATCCATCAAAAGAAAAAACCGAAGTAGCAGATTGTTACAACGCGAGCAAACCCGCCGACTAGAGCCAGTCAACGATAAATTAAATATGGTGGAAGTTCACAAGTTTCCAACATACAGAGTCTGCCGGTCTACTTCCCGTATTGAACTCGACCGATTCGGTGTTAACATATTTTTCACTTCTCATGCTCTTAAAATGTTACTTTAGTCTCTGCACATCGGGACTAAAACTCTTTATTAATCTCTAGAGACTAAAGTAATATTTTTTTTAATTTATTTTGGAAACTCCTAAACAGCCAATCACAGTGTTTGTGAATGGAGGATTATCGCCATTTTCAGTGATTGTGTATGGACCATTATTTGAGCATGGAAATAACCTCAAAATAACAACTGTGCAAAACTATAAAAAATAACAATTTAACTTCGTGAAACACGATTATTCAGTAAATTGCCCACATGAGGGCTCTTTTACACGTCGGTAATATGGAGTGACAAGACCATCATTGCGGAGAAGAAGCGCCGCAAGTAACTCCAGCAACTGTCATTTTTTAAAATTATAAAATACAATAATACTTAAAAGTAACATTACAAGGGTAATAAAGTAATAATAATAATTGTAAAGTGAATTGTTTTGGAGAGTCCCCTTGCTGGTTCGATCCCCGGCTAGCAAATATTTGTGTGTTTATATTTATTTGTATAACTCGAGCACGCAGAGAATCCTTTTCGGAAATGTGATCGAATTTTGTTATGTAATCAAATGTTACCCTTACTAAGTACATACATTTAAACACAATAGCAAATCATCTAATGGTCTCAGTCAAAGCCCAATTATATTAAGTAATAATGCAATGAAAGCTAATGTTCGGTAAACAAAAGCCTGTTGGATATTTATTGTGATTGTGATCCCATTATTTTCCTCTATGATTGGTCTTCATGCTTAGTCACTTAGTCATTATTTGTTATTGTACGGTCACGAGCGTTAATTTGGGACCCATTTCAAGAAAAATTTGCTTGAACTCGTCAATGTCATTACTGTCATTAAAGACGTCAAGTCATTTGTAACTTTTAGAAAAGTCAACCTTATTGCTGTAGAGTGTCAGATTGACTTTGGACCTAAGGTGGGTACCAAATTGAATCTCGTGACTGTACCGTACAGGGTATCCTGAATTTTGACCAAATCATCTAACAAACTATAATTTTCCAAACTTTCATTTCTCAATAACGTGTTTGTGCTTAAACCATTACATATTACAAAGGTTAAATGGGCTTATTAAATAAGTTACGTTAGGTTAGGTTAGACTTTTGACCACATGAAATTGTAAAAGAACGCGGCGGGAAGTGTCTCTTTGCGAAATAAAAGTATGTAAAATGATAATATAGTTTGTCAAATGATGATTTGGTAAAACTTTAATGAACCTTTGTTCAGATATTACTTACCGTAATGTAATACGTATTTACGGTTCCGTAGTCTACACGAAACCTTTATAGTTTCGCCATGTCCAAGTGAAAACACATAAAATGAAAGGATCACTATCATGGTTGAGTACACTTTATTTTGTCTTGAGAAACAGGCGACTAAAGTGTTTATACCTAAAAAAACATCTAATAGAGCACCCAATAACTTAAAATAGAAAATCAGTTCATACAGCTGTTTTATGCGGATCCCCTTGACTGCCATACATATCGTTGGTCATAATGTATTTGTAAGTCATACTTTTTTTTTGTCATAACTTCTTTCAGGCTAAAGTTACAGTTTTTCATAAACGTTTATCGTGTAGATTAGTTAGGTTAGGTTAGGTTAGTTTTATAAAAATCCTGAAAAAAAAACCGTGTCCTGAGAAAATTGCATTATGACAGGCGAAAATTATGACTTGAAACACATTATGACTAAAAATAATTATGGCAGTCAATAGAGACCCGTTTTATGACAAAGTTTTTTGTCTGTAGTAACGGCTTCGGATCCCTACACTGAGCATGGTCCGACGTGTTCTTGCCCGATTTTTTTATACATCGCTTCAATAAATATTTGACTTGTCAAATCGCCGATACCTTAAAGAGAGGAAACCACAAAGAACAAGCAGACCATAGATCATGTTCCAACCCTAACAAGTGGGGGGCTGTTCCGAACTTTCCCCCTGTTCTTTAGAATTATAAAGCAAATTACATCCTGCGTACAGTTAGTACAAAAACCTAGTTTCTTTGGCTTGGTGAATTAAAAATAGTTCTTAGTACAGTCAGTGTCATCATAGGATAAATTTAAATAATAGAATGAATAATATTTGACGACGCGCTGGCCTAGTGGGTAGTGACCTTGCCTACGAAGCTAGCGGTCCTGGGTTCGAATCCCGGTAAAGGCAGATATTTGTGTTATGAGCGCGAATATTTGTTCCTGAGTCATGGATGTTTTCTAATGTTTTTAAGTATATATTTCTCTATATGAGTATTTATATCGTTGTCTAGTACCCATAGTACAAGCCTAGAGCTTAGTTTGGGACTAGGTCAATTGGTGTGAGACTTTACCCTTAAAAAAATATATATAATTATGGTCGTTGCAGTTGGACACAACCATAATGTAAATATTTTTGGTGTATGTCACTTAAAAAGCATCACGGGTCAATTTAGCATAAATTGACGTATAAAAAGCTCATTCATTACTAATATATTTGCGTTTACCGGGAATCGAATCTGGGGCCGATAGCTTCGTGCGCAGTGTCACGTCTAACTAGACCTATTCTATTCTAATCAAACCGTCAAACAATCAAGAAAAATATATGTCCCTATTTTTTTATTACTCTTATATTAAATAAAAGTGTTAAAGCTGGAAGTCCCAAGTGGCCTCCATTTTTTTTTACAAAAGCTACCACATAATCAATTCTACCAAATCAATTCGACACCTTTATGCTTTTACCAATCCAAGAAAAAAGTACATCCTATTCCATTGTAATAAAACCGTTTTTTGTATTAAAAAACACTTAACGCTCACAAAAAATAAGACGCAGTTGTTCTTATTTAATTTAAACTCTATCTCAACGTAGAAAGGTATAAAACAATTTTTTACGTGCACAACATAAGTGTGTTATAACAACGCCCTTTATCAAACCATTGTGTGACCCTTTTGATTTCAAACAAAAGGTGCAAGCTAACGAGATTTCAAAGGGTTTTTAAAACCCCACTTAAGACAATTAAGCTTGTTTTGAACCCCCCATTTCTATTCCCTGACACTCGAGATAAAAATACAAAGCATTTTTACCTTAAGCGTGTCAAGTTAAGGTTTATTTTAACTTTTCACTCTAGACGTTTATCGTAACGTGTGAAATGAGTGAAGTGTAAGATCGCACTTAGAATTTTCTGGCTTTTGTTAAATTTTGCGGTGATTTTTAGGGTTCCGTACCCACTTCGTCACTTTTGGACCTTAAGAGCGTTGAAATAGAGTCGAAAAATTACGAACCTTTTCTTACCGTGACTGTACTATACCTTCCTACCTACCTACTAAGCCTATTTTACTACGCCTCCGATGTCTTGTCTATCCGTGCGCCTGTCCTGTAGCTGGCTGTATCTCATGAACCGTAATATGTAAACAGTAGACGTTAGAGCCGGACCCGCGCACCGACGGTTCCGTACCGCCGAACAGTAGTAACTATTATATTCCGATTTGAATTCGATTTTAAATCGAATCAGCGCAAGCCCAACTCACACTTGACCATTTTTTATTTATTGTTTAAAAAAAAAACTTTAACACCCCTTTATGTAACAGGCAATATAATATGATATTATAACCTATCTTCAACTGGAATAATGTACCTTTTACGAGTACATGTAAAAATAATATATCAAATTCCGGTTTCCATACAATTCCTCTAATTACCTACTTTCTCTTCAATTTAGCAAAATTTTAGCTTAACATAGATAAGTTAATTATTTCAGTAACGAACTAAATTGATGACCCACATAGACGTAACCGCATTATCGGTTAAATTAGTCGTCAACACAGCAAATAATTCAAAGCGCTGTAGGAATAGATTATTTTGCTTTAACGTGATTTGCGAACAGTTTGTAAATTTAACTGATGAAGTTAAATAAAAACTAATATATACCAGGGGGACAATGTCACACTAATTTAACTAGTCCAAAATTCAGTCTCATGACTCAGGAACAAATCGTTCATTGAATACAAAACGGACACATTGCAAAATGAGTCAGTGTTGCATTTTAAAATTAGAAGCCGTTCGTATAAGATTTTTATTGCAAGAGATAGAGAGAGGTGTTAGAAGAACAATCAGGGGTGTTATTCTCTCAAAAACAACGGACGGGCGGACGAACGAGCAAAATCGCAGCGGCGAGTTTAAGTAGTCCAAAACACATTATAGCGCGTGCATTTTCAATTAAGCAGCCTTATACGTTCGATTCATCGGCAGAAACCATGCTGCTAAATTGAAAATACACGCGCTAAAATATATTTTGTTCGCACTGACTACTTAAACTCTTTCGTCTCCGTCCGAAAGTCGTTGTTGAGAGTCTCTACCCAGCAATTAAGTGTGTTAAGTTCTCGTGTCACAGTGTTTGTAACAAACTCCGAAACGGCTTGACCGATTCTTATGAAATTTTGTGTGTATATTCAGTAGGTCTGAGAATAGGACGTGAAGTAGGTATATTTCAAAAGGATTGGGTGAAAAACAATACCCCGGTGCGGACAGCTAGTGTACCTATCTCTATAAAATTATTAAACGAACCACCCATCTAAGAATATATTTTATTCCACAACTAATGTTAGCAGACGATAAAACCATTTCAATGATTTTAATTAGGCCTCAAAGGAAACGCGTGGTCTCATTATAACCATTTGCATATGAGATTAAAACATTTTTTAATCCAATTGAAAGTTACCGACTGTTGATAAAAATAACTAAATTAATTTAAGGATGAATTTTAAGCGCCCAGTAGAACTTCCTGTTTTGAGAGAAGCAAATGGATTCAGGAGGTTTAAAACTCTATTTCAAACCTTATTTATTACAGTGATAAGTTAATTTTGCCTCGTTCAATTATTATGACATCGTTCGTTCTTCGATGTACCCTAATGATTGTTCGCTGATGGATTTTTGATACGCGTATGTAAATTACTCGTGTAATGTTGGCAATCGAGTATTTTTACTGGTTATTTCTACTCGGAAAATACTCATCATTTCTGCTGTGGAAATGCATGCTTGATTAAAGCCATCAAACCGGAAAGTAGGTATTTAAACGTGTGCAATTGTACAGTTGGATAAAAATCTTCTGACACTGCAAGGTTGAGTTTGGATTGCGATTCATTAATATTTAAACAAAGGCACTTGTCCTAGCGATGGGCGAGTCGAGTTATCTGATTCGAATACCTCGAATCAGAGTCTAAACGAGTTGATTCGAATAGAGTTCATTCGCAACTCGAATCAACTCGCATACCTAACTCTCTAGCTAGAATAGATTTGATAGGAATTGTCGTAAAAGTTAACGCTTTCGTTTCACACAAGCAAAAGTTTAATATATGAAATATAATTTAAAGGTTTAACTGAAAGAGATCTCAGGGATAAGAACGTCCGTGTGTCCGTCTAATAAGAACAGTCGTGTAATAAGAATTATGAAAAACTGTTTAAAATATGTAATATATTACCTGTTAATGAAAAATTTAAGTTACTGATAGCCTCCCACAACTACAATATAGACCCCTTTTTAGTTAAAATAGACAAAAACACAGTCACAAGGAGAAAACCAAAGTTATTTGCCGACATGTTTTGCCCTGTTAATTATTATGGGAAACGTACATTTGAATATCTAATCCCTAAAATATGTAACTCCTTGCCCGAAAAATTGTTTGTGGAAAAAGTTAAAATGAGTACGTTTAAGAAAAGTGTCAGTAAGGTATTATTAGATAATTGTGATCAGGAGCAGTGAGAATATATACCTACCCATTCTTATTGGTCCAGCTTGCAGGGTGGTGGGTATTTATAGGTCTCTAAATATAATAGCATGAATATAAATTAGCCATATTATTATGTCTTTGACACAACTGTGTATCAAGAGCAATTAATGCACTGCCAACAAACTGTTATGCAGTTTGGCAGTATACTATCATTATGTAAACATAAATGTGTCTTTCATGAATAAATGATTAATAATAATAATAATGTTTGTGCACTATAGTTGTTACATACGTACTTATGTTAAATGTGTATACGTACATTTATTGTATAGTTAACTAGACTGTGAGTTGTACGCGTCTATTTAGTTGAAATAGAAATTTTATTCTTACAACTTATTATTACTACTTGTATTTTAACCAAGAAAAAATACTTAACATTCAATTCCCTTTAAGTTGTCTGTTTCCATTTAAAATACATACGAATACATTAATCCTTGTCGAGATGTCCCCTGTTTTTTTAATTTGCCAACCTGTTTTTGCCGGACGTTGCTTCTTGCTTGCACCACAATCTCTTTTCCCAAAAAAAATACATCGTAACATTAAAAAACAGACAAGCCAATTGCAGCTCTATGTCTTTGTGCGTAATATTTCAAGTTTGTGGCTTTTGTTTTGAAGTAACGACATCATGCTTTTGTTACTTTTCCAGCAAATGCATAGGTACATCGGCTACCATATCTTGACCTCGAACTTTGATCAGGTGTTGGTAGTTGGGGATCAAGATATGGTGGCCATTGTATGGATGCACGGTAAATTAGTACCTTCAGTGCCCGTCTTCCTGATTTGTATAAAAAATTTACTCGATCAGGAGGTTTTGGTCATGAATGTAATCAATTGAAGTTATTAAGGCCTTGTTCATTTATTTATTACTTTTGGGAATTATTTTTTAATATAATTAATCATTGACCGCATTATGTTAAAGAAAAACAATATAGGTATAAAAATTCAATCAATATACTTACGTTCCTATTTTTGCTTTAACAGTAGATAACCGAAATACTTTTTTTTAATTATACCTAAACGTGAAAGCGTGTATGGATGTATGAATGTTTCTCTTTCAAGCTGCAACGGCTGGACGGAATTGGATGTGGAATGGAGATAGCTTATATACACTGGATTAAAATGAGTTACTTTTATATCTGAAAATTTAAAAGTTCCCGAGGGAATACCGATAATCGAAACGCGGACGAAGTCGTGGGAAGCTAGTAATCCATACTAATGTTATACTCTTAAATGTGAAAGTAACTCAACAAATTATTGTTTTAACTAAAACATTATTGTTCCAGTGCGACCTCTGTGGGTACGACTTCAAGGTGGCAAGCGCCCTCTTGTGGCGGGACAGAAGACTGAGCTGATCTGCCAAGCCGTTGGAGCCAGACCCAAACCCTCCATATCGTGGTGGAAGGGAGGGACACGGCTTAAGACCATAAGGGAAACTGTGAGTACGATGAGAGCATCTGTATGTTATCGCTTAGCCTGTAAATGTAGACTGATTTGAATGCAGTTATTTTTTTTGTTTGAAAACTGTTGTTTTTGCCAAGATTATAATAAAAGTTTGCAGCTCTCAGCCATTTTAAATTTAAGTAAACTTAAACACATTTCAAAGGTGGGTAGATAGGCATTTATTTCATTTTAAAAATATCAATATTCTACGTCACATAATGCTACTTAACTGACAATAAGTTATCAAATGTAAAAAGAAACGCATGTGTAAAAAAAGTAAAAATAAGGATTGAAATTAATAAAAAATCGAACAAATTTATGTTGATTAGTACAAACCAATCTTTTTGGCTAACTGTACTTATATATTTATTTATTAAAAAGATATACTAATAGTATTTACACATTTAAGATATAAAAAAACATTCCTATAAAATATTACAAGCCTGTGTGCAATACCGGGGCAATATACAGCACTCTTCCAATTTAAGACTGCACCGAGCAAACGTCGAGTGTCCAGTGGCGCCCTCATTAGTATTATTGTGTTTTCTAATTAACTCAAGTATTTCCTTAGACAATACGTTTTTGTAGCGCAAGTAAAAACACAATTTATGGGATACACGTAACAAACTTTAATAACAACCCTTTGAGTAGACAGCTTAACGGGAAAAGGTGGCCACTTTTTTCCGTTAAGTTGGTGAATTATTATTAAACTACATGATACTATATAAATACATACTTTAGTTTATTAGAAAACACAACAATAGTAATGAGGGCGCCACTGTACATCCGATGTACGCTCGGCGCAGTCTTAAGTATCGCTTTTAATATAACTTTGAAAGTAACCTGTAGCCTGCACAACAATACAATTACATCCAGGTAGGTAAGTAACAAAAATATTCGATAGTTCTCAAGTTATTCCTGAAGTCCAAGAATGTCTACACCATTCACACTTGTTGGGAACTGCTGCTGTAAAGTGTTGTTACTAAAAGTGCACCCACTCGTCCACATTGAAACGCATTTCATACATACATACATACATAAGGTCACGCCTTTATTCCCAGAGTGGGGTAGGCAGAGCTACAGAATTACCAACAACTCTAAAAACTTGTTGATAATTCTGTAACGACATCTTGCACAATTAGGTTAAGATGTTTACCAGGGTAGTGCTTCTGTAAACAACGCCGGTCGTGCGGACTGTCGAGTGATATCCAAGCACGCGCTACAATGTGTTTTGTTCGCACTGACGGGACTACTTAATCTCGCCGCTTGGATATCACTCGACAGTCCGCACGACCGGCGTTGTTTACAGAATCACTACCCAGAGTAATGGTGACAGGTTGCAAGCCCATCGCCTTGCAGTACTACAAGCCTTTATTCCCTCAGTCGTCTCATACGATATCTAAGGGAACACATGAACTATTCTGAAACGCATTTCAAATTAAAGCTAATTAATATAACTTTATTAATGATGCTCTATAAAGATCAGTATTTTTTCATAAACGGAAGTCAACTTTAACATAACAATAATAAACCACACAATACCTTACATTAAGCTTCAACATGTTAGCATCAACAAGTTTTACTAAAATCAACCTTAAAACGATGGAATAATGTACATAATGGCTGAGTGTAATTTTATTTTGGTTCATTAAGAGTTAAATGCCTTAATTATGACACCTGCGTTTTATTTTAAAGTAATAACGAAATGGGATTTTAAAATAGCTTTTTGGTTTGATGTTTTTAACGAACCATGGTTCATTTCGTTGTCAGAATGCATTAACATTTACATGTCGACGTTGCAAAAACACCAAAGGGATAAATTATTTCTGTTTCATTAGTTAATTTAATTACAGTAAAGGAATCATGTTAATGATTGGTAAAGCTGCCTGCGATGCTAGCGGTCCGGGGTTCGATTATATCGGACGACATACAGTTTTCCCAGCTTCTTAAAATATCTCTAGGCACTTTATTCATATTCAGAAAATGTGTTATTTCGTATGCGGTGTCTCCCAACAGGCATTTATTTTGCTTACAGGGAGGCTCCATCCCTTAGATCATAGTTTACGTGTTTTTGTTGAATAAATAATTTTGTTTTTTTTATTAGATTCTTAAGACTGCGCCGAGCGTACGCCGGATGTACAGTGGCGCCCTCATTACTATTATTGTGTTTTCTAATAAACTAAAGTATTTTCTTAAAATTGGTCGGTAGGGTTTTCTACTACAAATAAAAACACAATTTATAGGGTATATCACATAGTTTAATAACAATTCACCTTCGAGTTATCAACTTAACGGAAAAAAGTGGCCACCTTTTCCCGTTAAGCTGACTACTCAAAGGGTAATTGTTATTAAAGTTTGTTACGTATCCCATAAATTGTGTTTTTATTTGCGCTACAAAAACGTATCATATGATCGCAAGGAAATTCTTTAGTTAATTAGAAAACACAATAATAGTAATGAGGGCGCCACTGGACGCTCGACGTTTGCTCGGTGCATTCTAATAGCTATCACGCTTGCACCCGCAGCTGGCAGTATATTTGTCACTCGCCTGTCATAGTACACACACGTATAAAAGTGCAAGCCGAAAGCGATTTGATAATACTCATTTTATAGAGGCGCTACTAAGATATTAACCTTACATCATAATTACCAGGTTAATTGCTTGTAGCGGTCTAAATTGCCAATTTATGTCCTGAGCCGGTTTTTTGGTAACCGTAGTTGCTAAGCGACATTATAAGCAAATTTCAAGTAATTGAGAATACCCGCCGGCTGAGTAATGACCAATTATTTGATAAATACGAAATGGAGTTCATTTATAAATATTATTACTTCCAAAGTATGAGTAATTGGGTTCCAATAATCTATATAGCTTTATATTTAAATGTTTTTTTATTGCTGTCTTACAAAATCTAAAATAAAGTCATGTTTTTTTCGAATGACCCTCGAAATCTCAGGCAACTTCTTAAGTTTTCCAATTATATCTGCGGTTCGGTTAGGTTAGGGTTGTATTATAACAACGGTAAAAAGTTTTAAAATTTAAGCGCAAAATTGCTTTAGGGTAATCGAAAATTCGGACAAATGACGATTAGGGATACCTTTTTATTTCACTAAGTAAACTCACGGTTAATGTGTAGTTTGTTTCAATAATTGCCGTTGACTTGACAGAAGCGTGTTGACCTAACCCCCACATGTGCTTCGGTTTAGTCCATAAGTGTAAATACTCGAACAACTGTCCTCGCGTGTGATATCCATGGACTTCTTTCTCTAATAACTCCATGCGGTCATTGTCTAAAACTTAGCCTTGGCGAAGTAGGTGCCTACATGTTCAGACATGAAGTGAATGCCATTTATTAAGACTGCGCCGAGCAAACGTCGAGCGTCCAGTGGCGCCCTCATGACTATTATCGTGTTTTCTTATTAACTAAAGAATTCCCTTGCAATCAAACGATGTGTTTTTGTAGTTCAAGTAAAATCACAATTTATGGAATACGTAACAAACTTTATTAACAATTTTTATTATTTATTTATTAATTATGAAAATAAGATGAAATTACATCATATTATATAGGAACATTATGTCCCACAAAACCGTTTGCACAGTTTGACTGTGCGATCGAGCAGTCTCTACTCTCTTATTATTAAGAATATAAATCTATAAATCACAATAAAGTATCCTAAATGACTACATGTTATTAATAAGGTACAGCTTTCTACCAATCTTTGCTTTAATGGCTTCCTGCCTGATGTCAGAGGGCAGGCTGTTGAGTATATAGGGTAGGCGTTTCTGGAGACACCTATCGCCGTAGTAATTAATTACCCTTTGAGTAGTCAGCTTAACGGGTTACGTTGATAACTCGAAGGTGGATTGTTATTAAACTATGTAATATACCCAATAAGTTGTATTTTGATCCAAGAAAATGGTCTAGTTTATTAGAAAACACAATAAAAGTAATGAGGGCGCCACTGTACATCCGGCGTACGCTCGGCGCTGTCTTAAGACATTAGCAAGACGTGTTTTAGTAATAATTATATCAACAATTTCCATGAAGAAGAACATCGAGAACTGTCAGTTTACTTCGTCTATTAATAAAATCGTAATATTCACGACTTTTGTAGATAGAAATCAACATTATTTGGCTTTTACATTTCTGCTAGAGGACGCCCGTGACTTCGTGAGCGTAGAATAAGTTTCCCTCTCTCCCCCCTATTTGACCCCCTTAGAGGATAAATTTCCAAAAATCCTTTTTTAGTGCTCACTTACATCATAAAAGGAACCCCTGTACCAAATTTCAAGCTTCTAGGCATAGTACCTACTTTCGGCTGTGCGTTGATATATGAGTGAGTCAGGTTTGCCTTTTCTATAGATAGAAGATTGCATGGGGATAAAGTAATATATTTAAAAACCGAGCGAGATTTTTGTGCAGCTCAACGTTTACAAGTTGTTGCCGACCGTACTGTTCCATTTGGTCGTGTAATTGCCCCTAATTGCGTCGATGGCCGGCACAATGACCGCACAGACAGCACAATGGGTTGCCCATTGTATTGACGCATGTTGATAGTCGATACTATTCCGCACAATAAAAACATGGACAGTACTCGCTTACTATGACTCGGTTTACTCGTAGCGTAGAGCTAGTCGTATAATAATATAACGTGGTGAGCACAAGTAATTTTTACTGAATTTGAAATATTTAATTTATTTAAGTATGTTTATTCACTGTCTACTAGTCCATAGTTTCAAGCCTAGAGGCAAAGTTATTGAAATATAGAATTTCACTGTTACGTTTTTTGCGCATGATCATGTTCTTCCACAATAGGGGCGTGTCCTGGTTAAATTAATAATAATTGTAATTAGTTTTCTTTATCAAATCACTAGTGGACTAGTGGCGTGACGTCACGCAAAACTTCAACGCACTTTATTTTCGTACCTACTTTTTTGTTTAATTGACACAAGAAAAAATATGTGCTCAATATTGTTTGATAATATAAATGACGGACTAATTAGATTTTTTAGAACACTAGCCTATTAAACAATTAGTATGTTTGCAAAGATATTTATGTTTAACCATAAGACATGTCCCAAATCTACCAATTGATCTCTTTCGTTATTATTATTAATTCAAAAACCTATTTCAATCAATATTCCTCTCAAAGTCTTTGTGTTTGTTCAAACGCTCCGCTTAACAAAGCAGTTGTAATTAAACACCCTTTAATTTTTTCTATGAAACCTATTCAATATTAGATTTTAAATAATGACACGTGTTCGCTCTAAAAGAGGGGTCACGTCACCCTTGTGACGTTTTATTGGAGTTCATTAATTAAGTTTAAATTGAAAAGGGACATGTACCTCGCCGAGAATATACGCGTTGACAAGGGTATTGGAATAAAAACTGAAAATATTGTGAGCTTTTTCTACAACTTTATATAGAATAAATAACAACGACACTGTTTTAGAATTGCATGCCAAATATATTTTAACGTTTATATTAAAAAAATAACTAGATAATTCAAAGTATCACCTAAAAGTTTTTTCATAATTAATTTCATCTTATTCAATAGTGTTTTTCTCTTCATGCGACCTCCGAGTACTACCTGTTCCAAATATTTGCTTGAAGTCTCTAGCTTTAACCGTCTTGGAATGGTTAGAATAGTGCCACTCCTTGTCTTCCCGTGGATGTCGTAAGAGTCGACGAGGGAATAAAGGCTTGTAGTACAGTAAGGCGATGGGCTTGCAACCTGTCACTAATACACTGGTAAACATCTTAGTCTAATTGTGCAAAATGTGGTTACTGAATAATCAAGACTTTTAGATTGTTGGTAATTCTGTAGCTCTGCCTACCCCACTCTGGGAATGAAGGCGTGAATTTATGTATGTATGTTCTATCAAATATTCCGAGATTCAAACTTTATTCATACCAAATTTCAATTAAATAGGTTTAACGGTTTAGCCGTGAAGGTGTAAAGAAAAACATTTTCCTCAGTAGAACCAATTTATAAAATACGTTTATAAAATTATGGTAAAAACGAATCAAAATTTACCTAAAAGTATTAGCAGTAACATACATACGGACAATTGCGACGGAGAAATTTAATTCGTAATAATGTATGATGTATTGTCTAAACGGCAACAAACGTCCCAATAACAGAATCATAATAATATAGAATTAAGCTTCGTTTTGCTCCGGAAATCCTCTTATAAGATGTTCGCCCGAGCGAATTTGATTGCTTGTTGTAAGTCTTTTATATCGTCATTATTAAACCGTTATCTATTGTAACGATGCTCATTCATATTTTATTTGCAAATAATATTACAGAGGCTTATTTTGTTTTTGAGAGCTTAAGTGAAGTGTACTATCAGACCATTGGAACCTTGACCCACCATAGAACTGTGTCACAGAGACGTTATGATTCAAGTCATAAGAAGTGTCAAACAAATTGTTTTATAATGTCACTGTGACACCGTTCTATGGTGGGTCAGGGTTCCATTGGGCTGATAGTACTTGGTGAAATGATAGATATTATTTTCAGTGAACAAATTGAGTTCATGATGATCTCGCCTCTCAATTTGACTTCGTTTAATTAATAGGCTGTGAGGAAGCGCGAGGTTTTGAGTGTTTATGACGAAGTTTCTCACCTTTTTACTGCCACTAAGTAATTAAGTAAATGTACGAGTAGATGTTAAAATTGTATTTTTATTGTTCCCTAGTTCACAAGGAACCCTTGCTGTTTCGTCTGTCCCTTTGCATCAACCTTAAATTTCCGTTGTTAATTTGGCCAATTAGTTGACGGATAAATTGATGGCACATGAAATTAAGTCCGTCATTGTTTATTGTAATAAAATATAATCTAACATAGAATCATAGAAGTTGGAGAGGACAAACATGAAGTTACATTTTATTAAAAAAAAACTTATCCAATATTCGATTATTTGATTTACTGATGATATTTTACTGTGTATTGATTTGATCGACACGGCCATGCTGAACGCTGGACCGGCCCACCAAGTTTCACTGTTGGACCTAACAACCGGTTGCTTCCGTGTTTTTGAATCATATACTTATACTCCATTCCAATTGACTTGTCTTTTTTAGTAAACAATTTTACAACCTCAAAATGCATAACTTTTGGCTAAAAGGGTAGTTCTCTGCTGAATGAAGCAACTAGAGACTACAGTTTTGCACACCATTTTCCTGATTTTACATCATGGGTGGTTTATTTTGTGTCAAAATTGTTATTTTAGGCGAAAAGGGAGCGTTTTGAGGTTATATAAGTGTTTAACAAATAAGACAAGTCTATTGTAATGCACTGTACATTAGTGTACATACTGACAAGACTGAGGGAGATGGTTTTATGGAGTTCTCAGTAAGAGAGACGGATAACGAGATATTTACTTTTGTCTTTGTCTTAGACGCGCCTTTTTTCCTGGGCGCATTCTAGTTTGTGGCAGGTAAACGGTTTTTATTTCTAATTGTTTTCGTGAACGTTATGTGTTAGAAGCTAATTTAACAAAGGAAACTTTGTTTTCAATGATTTGTTTGATGTTAGTAAAGTTATGTTATGTTTGTTCTATTAAATGTAATGTTGTGTGATCTGTAAAAGATTTTTCGAAAACAAACTTCAATGGGAAACAAAATAAAGACTAACCAGAGCCTAATTTTAGGCCTACAAAGTTGCGCGCTTTCCGTTAGTGCCATAACTTTTTAATCTATACGAGTAGGAACTAATATTATAAAGCTGAAGAGTTTGTTTGTTTGTTTACCTGAACGCGCTAATCTAATCTCAGGAACATCTGGTTCAATTTGAATAATTCTTTCAGTGTTAGATAGCCCATTTATCGAGGAAGGCTATAGGCTATATATTATACTCACATAAACCGAAGTGAAGCGAGGGCGGGTCGCTAGTTTATTTATAAAATGGTGCATTGTTGTGTAATATGCTGAAAAAGATTTATCGAAAATCAACCACAACTGGAAGCAAAGTATATATAACCAAAACCTAATTCTTCCCGTACTAAGTAGCGCGCGTTCTCCGTTAGTACTATAACTTTTTAAGTAAACATAGTTAAATCTATGCCGAACCGCATTCGCAGCGTGCATCGGCGATCTATTGTCCGGCCGCTGGATTAAAAATGCAATCAACTTTTCATTCGGTGTGCACAGCGATCGTACTAGTTGCAGTCTATGTGCCAATTGTTAACTGCCCGAGGTTCCGAAATATGAAAGCCGAAAATTTACTGAGCAAGACAAGCGAGAGAGTTACTTAAGTTGAATAGAATACGCTATTTGACAGGTTTTTGAAAACCATCTCAGATTATTTGTTGGTGTTTATTGAGTACTCCAAAAGTGGTAATTTTAAATTATTTTATGTATTTCGTCTAAAAAAAGGAAATAAAAATTCACTTTTAAAATATGCCGCCAAAACGCTTTCTTGGGCAAGATGGCGTTGCACAGGAATCAGTGACGTCAGTGGTCAATACATAAACAAACTGACATTGGCTAATCATAGCAAAGCCAGAAAAACAAACAAACGTCAACTGTCATATAGAATATACAGACATCCTATAATCTGTGATATTTACCGACCCTTGACGTCATCATGGATTCGGCGCCATTATCGATAAAATGGCTACAGATAAAAAATTATCAAGTTTTATCGTGGTTTTTTGGATAAAAGATCCATTTTTTTTAAGTAAGAATACCTTAAATCGATTTTAAAACTCATAATTTATATGAATATACATAATTATTACGTTTTTTTTCACCTTGTCAAATAGCCTATAGCAATGATACTATTCATAACATAACCGAAGCTGGTAGTAATATCAACATATTCTACTGACATTCAACTAACATTAGAAATGTAATGTAATGTTAGTCGAATCTCTCTGTTGTTACTAACATGCTTAAAATGATCTAGACACGACGTATTCTCTTGACAATAATAGTCGAATGCAGATCATTTTGACCTCTTCGGTTGCGTAGCGACTATTTATTGGTATTTAGAACCTAGAATACATACATACATACATACCTTCACGCCTTTCTCCCAATGGGCTAGGCAGAGATTATGGAACGCCAGGTGCACCGATCTAAACACGCAATTTTCGCTTCCTCTACATTCATCAATCTCTTTATGCACGTACGGCGGTTTCGGGTGCTTTTGATTTGGACCTAGAAGCTTATTTATAATCGTAACAAAACGATCCTATACATACATACATACCTTCACGCCTGTCTCCCAAAAGGGTAGGCAGAGATTATGGAACGCCAGGTGCACCGATCTAAACACACAATTTTCGCTTCCTCTACATTCATCAATCTCTTTATGCACGTACGGCGGTTTCTGGTGCTTTTGATTTGGACCTAGAAGCTTATTAATAATCATAACAAAACGTTCCTATAGTTGTGGTTTGGTGTAAGGATAAGACACCAATGCAATTACTAGCATGGAAGCATTTCAGCTTAGTCCTTGCATGTGCATCTGCAGTCTTGAGAATATTGCAGATGTCTCTGGGTTTCAGATCCCACTTACACTTACTTATCAATTCAATAAATTCAATCATTTATTGCATATCACATTACAATTCAAGGTGGAACAAACAGGAATAGGTATACATGTGACACCCTGCAAGGGTGCAGCAACACGAGACGGCTAGCTGCATTTATATAATAACTAACTTATGTCCACGTTACAAATACTTAAAATAATTTTCTCTTTAAACTATATGTTATTGCACTTCTTATTATTATTTATTTATTTATTTATTTATTTATTTGATATACACAGTTACAAACAATAAAAACAAATGTAACACAAACCATGCAAGGTTTTTCTGTACACCTGGAACGCCGAATACATCATATTACTAATTTTGTGTAACCTATTTAAACATTAGCAAGAAGGATAGTGCTGCGCCAATGTGCACCTTCTCAACCACTTGAGAATGGCGATGCGCATACGACGCTACACAGCAACAGGTTCCTTATCTGATCTATCATTCTAACATTTCATTTTTCATTTCATTTTTTATTTTTATTTTTTCTATTTTTATTTCTTATAACGTAACTAAGTAGGTTTTAGAGCAGTAGAGTAGGATTTATAAACTTTCATTAAAATAATCGTTTAATGTGTAGTAGCATTTATCAATAAGGAATAGTTTTTTCACGCCACTGCTCGGAAATATGGCCAAAGAAGGATCGAAATCAGAATAGAAAGTTGCTCTTAGTAGTACAACACAAAAACAGTCCAACAATGTTGAGTTGCAAAGTAAAATGGAGTGTTTTTAGACCAGTTTACTTTCTACTCTGCTATTGGTCGGTTATTTATGACATTAGTAACTCGTTCGGAAATAAATAAAAAAATGTTTGACAAATATGAAATTAGAACGTTTAATTAAAAAATTAAAACGTCAAATCCGCTCAGTGAAAGTGTATTTTTGCGATTGTAAACGTGTTTTTATGTAAGTTTTTAAGGCGTACGTGAAAAACGCCTTTGCATCTTTAAATAAGGTAAAAATTAAAAAAGTGAAAAAGGCGGGAATGAAAATTACTTCTGTTCTTTTAATTGGAAACAAACGCTAAACTTTTGAACTTTTGATTGGAAATTTGTACGATATTCAACAAAAATGAGTGATACAATTCCTTGTCATTCAGCAACTGTCCTAATGCTAATATCAATATTACTTTTAATTAAACTGTGTATTATGTCCTAACCTGTTTTATTTCCTTACATTAGGCGTGAAAAGCACATAGTATTGCCTCGGTAGAAAGTGCAATAGATGGACTCGTATCTTCGCGGTCCTCACCTGCGGCTCGGCCCGCGAACTAACTCGTCCATCTATTGCTTACTTTCTGTACCTGGGCTACAATGTACTATAGTTGTTTAATAAATGCAGAAGGTTTTCTATATTTTTTATGAAATTAGGTAGGTGGTTATAAATTTTTATCATCATGTGGTGGGGGCTATCTGTTACCAATATCATTCTGGAGAAGGGCAATATAAATAAAAATAAATAAATAAGGGGACAATCTCACACCAATTGAACTAGTCCCAAACTAAGCTCTAGGCTTGTACTATGGGTACTAGACAACGATATAAATACTTATATAGAGAAATATATACTTAAATACATAGAGAACATCCATGACTTAGGAACAAATATTCAAGCTCATCACACAAATATCTGCCCTTACCGGGATTTGAACCCAGGACCGCTAGCTTCGTAGGCAGGGTCACTACCCACTAGGCCAGCACGTCGTCAACACACAGTACACAGTGCACAGTATTAACCATTTCTACATTTCCAGGTCTCAGCTGACGGCAACATCACCAACAGCATCCTGACTTTCGAGCCTTCTATAGAAGACGCTGGTCGGGTGCTGTCCTGCCGAGCTACCCAGCCCACCATTCCGCATTCTACTCATGAGGATGGGTGGAAGATGGAGATCCAACGTGAGTTTATGAACTCGTTATATAAACGTATCTCCACTAATAGATTTCGGTGTGCTATAAACAAGGATCGGAAATTCGGATCGATATTTACCTAATCTTTGGCGGCGGCGTTGTTGTCCAGTTGTATGGAGGCGGACTCAATATTAATTTATTAATAAATTTCCCGGGATATCGGAATAAATAAATTACGCCATCATAAATTCATAATTAAGTATTTACATTCACCATTTGAAGTTATTTTCTGTATAACGATTTACCAATAATGTTATTTAATTTACCGGTAACTCATCTAACCTAACCTAACGAAGTCCGAGGAGCAAATTGACGGAACGTTTTATCCTAAATGTAAAATAATTAAAATTAACGTTTTATATTATTAAAATAATATTTTGAAAAAGCCGACGCCATATTCGCTTAACTTTTTCCGGGATTTTACCAACTTTAGGTAAATATCGATCCGAATTTCCGATCCCTGGCTATAAAGTTTTCCAGCGATGTGGTGTGAGGTTCTTGTACTTTCCTTTCATATTATGCGATTGTTTTCTATCCTATGCCACTTATACTATTTGTACGTGTAGCTCTTTTCAATATTTTCTAATTAGGAGTTCAAGGATTTGGTCATCTTAACTTATTCACACCAGTCGGCGTCACAGTCTACCAACGGTAAGGATGTTCTTCATAAATAAATCTCCTGTTTTGAACGTTGATTTTAAGACTGCACCGAGCAAACGTCGAGTGTCCAGAGTAGCGCCCTCATTACTATTATTGTGTTTTCTAATTAACGAAATAATTTCCTTGCAATCAGACGATACGTTTTTGTAGCGCAAGTAAAAACACAATTTATGGGATACGTAACAAACTTTAATAACAATTACCCTTTGAGTAGTCAGCTTAACGGGAAGGTGGCCACTTTTTTCCGTTAAGTTGATAACTCGAAGGTGAATTGTTATTAAACTATGTGAAATACCCTATAAGTTGTGTTTTCATTTGTAGAACAAGAACCTACCGACCAATTTTAAGAAAATACTTTAGTTTGTTAGAAAACAATAATAGTAATGAGGGCGCCACTGTACATCCGGCGTACGCTCGGCGCAGTCTTAATGAACTTGAAACTCCCGCGGATATAATGACTAGGTTAACTAAAATTTACGTATTATTTCTATAGATATTATGCTTCATAGTCCACCTCATACCATGGTCTATTGCAATATAGACATTAGGGTTGCTCATACTGAAGTGACTAATAAATATTCACCAATTAGACCGTATCGATGATTCCGTTTGAACCAATCGCTCGCCCGGACGGTGATCTACCGAGGCTTATGGTCGACTCACGTAAGTGTAACCTAGAAGTCAGTAGGTACGTTAATATGGGTCATTAGTTATTTTATAGAATCAAAAAAGTATAGGTGTTAAAGAATTAGTAGTTTTTCAAATATTGAACTATTAAAAACTATGTTTTCGTGAAATGAACTTGATTTCCATTTTCCAGTTTTATTCACGTCAGTTTGGTCCAGTACTTACACTGGTCTTCTTGTGCAAAATGTGGTTACAGAATTATTAACAAGTTTTTAGAGTTGCTAGAAATTCTATAGCTCTGCCTACCCCACTCTGGGAATAAAGGCGTAAGCTTATGTAGGTATGTATCTGGGTCCAGTTATTATTTCTTATATTTTGTATACATTCTTAACTATTAATATTTTAAAAAATACAAACTATTTATTTTGTTACTAGTCAAATGGGTGTCAAAAGGACTTTTGCACTTGGCTGGTTTCTATTATTATTAGATACTCGTATTATGTTACACGGTCTGTAAGCAGGGATACCTAACAAAGAAAAATAAATTAGTTGTATGGATAAAAATTATTGTCGAAAATTTGAGCTCATTAGAAGTTTTTTTAGGTCAGAGAGGGGCAAGCTTAGATGTAGTTACTTGCAGTTGTAATAATAAAAACGTGAACGTGCCTACAAACCTACTCACAAAATAAAAAATTTCATATTCATCGTTATTCTCGTGAACCTACTGTACGTAGTTCTCTCCATTGCATATTTCCGATTCGCCCTAATGGTTAGCTCTGCTTCATGAAAGCCTAGGATTGGTCGTTTCAGAGGTAATGTCCTGTGATTGGCCAATTACCTCGGACGTACCGCAATCAATATCAGGAGTGGTATCGTGATGACTTCTCTAATTAATCAGAGTAATTATAACGTGTTATTAGCTTTGATTGCGTGTACAGTCGGGCTTATAATTAGCTGCACACTTTAGTACGGTCACGGACTGTAATTGATGGACCACTATAGAACCTTGTCGCATAAAACCAATGATTAATTCCTATGTAATTTGTATCTCGTCACTTGACGCTGTCATTATGAAAAGGTTCTATGGTGGATCATCATTTAAAGTCACTTATGGCACTTCGTCAATTTCACACCATATTTGAACTGCAGCATTAATCTCTCAAATGCGGTAAAATGAGAAGGTAAAAACTCAGCTTTTTATGAGGCCGTCTATACCTTGTCACCTTGATATTAAAAGATTACTGCAGCAGTTCAAACATCACGTTAAAGTATTAGACTTTCATTATAGAATCGTGTTATAATGACGGAACATCAAATGATCATGTCATGCAAAATAGATTAACTCCAAATTGTATGCTAAGCTTGAATAATCCATAAGATTAACATTCATAATAGCACGATTGGTTCCTGTGATGTTTTGGAAGGCTTTTTGTTTGTCTTTACCTCTTTTTTCTTTCTTCATTTTTGTTGTCACTAACCCGTGAAACAAAAGAAGGGGTGTTATAATTGGATTCAAATTAATTACTAAATACATTTTATTTTATTCGTATTTGTCATTCTTAAATTTGAACGTTTCTTGTTTGTTATGGTAGTTAATTTTATGACGTTTTAACCTAACTTTATACATAAATGCGCAATAGTAAAAGTGTGCTTAAAATATGATTTGTCCTTAGCCGTCATAGGTACTTTAACTAAATTAGGTTTATTGTACGTTTATAAATAATGGTACGTGTAATTTCACAGGACAAGCTTTCCCTAGGGTGAAGTTACAGAATAGTTGATATAAATAATGTGTTTATTCTTGCATAAATCATTTCTTTTGTGTTTATATTATATAAATTATGTTCAACGCCCTTGTACATAATTGTGTTGTCTAAGACTAAGATTGAAAAGGGCATGCTTCGATTGTTCGGTCATTTGGAAAGGATGGATGAAAGAAGATTGACGAAAGAGATATACAGATCGAAAGTGAGTGGACGGGTTGGAAGGGGCCGCCCTAGGCGTGCTTTTTCGAGTCAAATCGGAGAAATACTGGAAAAGGGCCGAATCTTAAGTACCCGAAACCGACGTGCGTGTATGACTCGATGTATGAATATGGAAGAAGCGAAAAAAAATTGTCGAGATCGTAACAAGTGGAAAGAAGTGGTCTCTGCCTACCCCTCTGGGAAACAGGCGTGATTTAATGTATGTATGTATGTATGTATGTGTTGTCTATAAGTGACTTCAATGCGTTTATTTTTAGTACAGTCACGAGCGTTAATTTGGGACCCATTTCAAGAAAAATAGGCTTGAAGTCGTCAATGTCATTAGAGATGTCAAGTCATTTGTAACTTTTAGGAAACTCCACCTTATTGTTGTAGAATGTCAGATTGACTTTGAACCTAAGCTGGGTACCAAATTTAATCACGTGACTGTACCTACCTATTTTAAACTTGGAATTTTATGTGTGGTTTAATCATTCTTTTCAAAATCGGTCATGTCTAGAGTCATTTGTTCTGAAACAAACGTGTATTTGAAATCAGGTTTTATCCAGTTTTCAATTTTGCAATTCACGATACAAAATACCACTGAGTTTTACACCTAGAGCTCTGTTCTATATGGTCAAACTTAATTTCTTTTGACATGTTATCGTGCCACTCCATATTCCGTGTGGTTGCCGGGTTAGAATAGTGCCACTCCATATCTTCCCGTGGATGTCGTAAGAGACGGCTAAGGGAATAAAGGCGTATCGTATAGTATTGTTAGGCGATGGGCTTGCAACCTGTCACTAATACACTGGTAAACATCTTAGCCTAAGTGTGCAAAATGTGGTTACAGAATTATCAACAAGTTTTTAGAGTTGTTGGTAATTCTGTAGCTCTGCCTACCCCACTCTGGGAATAAAGGCGTGAGTTTATGTATGTATGTATGTATGTTATCGTACCTCTTATATACCTACTTGATCGATATGATGGCCAAGTAAAACAATACGATAAAATGTCTAGAGCAATATATGTTACCGAGTATAATAGAGCCTAAGTTCCCTTTATTAGAAACGGCTAAAATTTGGAATTAGTAAGACTAAAATCTAGTGAACATGTAAATATTTCTGGCCCACCGTATATTAATGAATCCTTCTCTTCTGATTTCCTAACGGAACCCTCTGTTACAGATCTGCCAGTGGTCAAGTTGGAGCTGGGAGCGAACCTGGATGCAGGCAAGGTGGTGGAAGGTTCAGATGTCTACCTCGACTGCCGGGTGCGAGCAAACCCGTGGTACAACAACGTGTATTTCACACACAACGTGAGTGTTTCGTTTTTATCTTCGTCATCGTTTATTACTAGCGATGCGCCCTCGCTTCGCTTCGGTTTATATGTAGCTGTTGCCCGCGACTCCATCCACGCAGCAAAATAAAACAAAGCCTTGGTTCATCAGAGATAATGTACGATTCTAATGGTGAAAGATTTTTTAAATCGGTTTAGTAGTAGCTTTGGAGCCAATTCAAACAAACAAACAAACAATCAAATCTTTCCTCTTTATTATATTATATTAGTGTACATTTAAAAGACGACACCCGCAAAGAATTAGTTTCATGATACTATGTGATGTAAAAAAACCTCCTTATTCATCTCAAGACGAATCTAACGACACCTCATAACGTTAAAATCAATAAAAATAAAGAGCCATCCATACACATACGAAAACTTGAAACACTTTAGTGCGTTGTCAGAGTAAACTTCAATCAGAACATCAAATGATACACATGACATTGACAATGAGATTCACAATGACAAGGTTCTAATTATGCTCAAGATTTTTATTGGGTGTCCGTACATACAATACATACATTCGAAAAACATAACCCTTCTCCTAACGCAGTCGGGTATAATTATTAGGTAGTCGCTTTTCTGTATTATTTTCTCATTTTAATAAAATAAAATGAAAAATGAGTCCACTACTTGAACTTGGAGAATTATTTTATCATTTGAAATCAGCCTTTGTAAAGCTGCAAAGAGTTCTAAAACGAAAAACCTAATTTTAAAATTCTATTGCTCTGTCGGTTACACTTCAAATTAGTGTCGGTTTGCATTTACACAAGGAACGTGAAAGGACCGCGGAATAATAAGACTGCATTACAAGAGAAAGATTGCAACCTTGTTTTGATGCGGATTCCTTGCAATCACCTACATTGAAGCATTCTGCTAAACTTAAGCTGTTCTCTTTATTACAAGGTGTTAACTCTATGTTCGTTTGTTTATACTAAATGTTTGGCTCCAATGTTGCAAGTCACTTTTGAAGCAGTTCTCGTTCTTAGAATGGGCTGAAATTTGGATCACGTAATAATAAAAAAAAAACAATGCGACAGACAATACGATATCATGATGCCTATTACCTAATTTGATGATCTGGGAAAGTGGCCAACCGGATCTCTGGACTTTTAAGTTTGGTTTCGATTAGCAAATGACTTGGCAAAATACTTAGAGTAAGTTAGTCGGCCGGCATAAAGACTTACTTTAGAACTATGTAGTCATCGCAGGCGCAAAAACATTCAAAAATATTTTGCCTGCTTTGGGAATTTCTGACAGCATGTACTCTCAGCTCAATGGATCTCTGACCCACCATGGAACTGTGTCACAGTGATGTTATGATTTAAGTCGAAAGAAGTGTCAAATAAATTATTTTATTATGTCTCTGTGACAACGTTCTTTGGTGGGTCAGGGTTACATTGGGCTGATTGTACAGTCGGCCAAAAATTTGGTCTATAGATGAATTAGCGAGACACACAATACCACTACATATGCAATGCCACGCTCTCGCTAATTCATCTATATCACCCTACGGTTGAAGTGCATTTGCACCTCATGATACAACAAGTTCGATTTTCCCTTGCAATAATATTATGACAGTGACAAGCGTCAACCTTAGCGATTTAGATCCCACAGTAACTTTTGTCAAAACAGGTGGAGCCCTTTCTTGGCCGACCGTACGTAGAGTAGTAAGAAGGCAAAAGGGCTCACCGGCTAACAAGTCTCGCTACATGTTACAAATTTTACAAATTGCGAACCTTTACCACTAATGTAGAATGCCTCTGTCCTAATCCTTTCTTTGTCTGCAATCATTTTTAAAACTTTTCTGGTCTTCTTCAGGGTGTGACGGTGAAGGCCGGGGCAGGCGTACTCCTGGCTAACCAGAGCTTGGTGCTGCAGAAGGTGTCCCGGAAAGCAGCTGGGGCATATGTCTGTTCCGCGAGAAATGTCCTAGGAGAGGGCTCTAGCGAGAGACTCATGCTGGATGTCAAATGTAAGTACATTCTGTGAGCACTTAGAGGAGCTTCGGGTTTGTACTTGAGTCTCACTCGCTCTTAATAAGAGCGTATGAGAGTGAGTGAGAGACTAACACAAACCCGAAGCACCTTCTAAGAGCTTTCGTACTGTATAATGTTTAAGTGATAGGCCGAATATTGGTGAATTGTAGAATTTACCAGTATGAGGTGGCAAATTTATCTCTGGCCACGACTTCTCGTGACGACGGCGGCAGCAGTAGACAAATGCAGATGATGTATGAAGCAGAGCCTCTGTTTTACATGGTCCTTACTCCTATTGTTACTGTATTATACACATACATACCTTCACGCCTATCCCTAAGGGGGTGGGCAGAGAGTATAGAACGCTATATGTACTGGTTTAAACACACTTTTACTTCCTCAATATTCATCATCATCAGATACATTTAAATGTTTCTAACTAATAATCACTACATAGTACAAAACAAAGTCGATTCCCGCTGTCTGTCTGTCCCAATGTATACTTAGATCTTTAAAACTACGCAACAGATTTTGATGCGGTTTTTTAAAATAGATGTGATTCAAGAGGAAGATTTTTATGTATAATAAATTCTGTTTTATGTACGGGTGTCACAGAAAACTCACATAAACCGAAGCGAAGCGAGAGCGGATCGCTAGTCTCTTAAAAAGCTCCATATATATTTCAGTATCTACAAAAGCCATCGTTGTTCAATAAGCGATAAAGTTCCCCACTCAAAACGACTTGAACCTATATTGATAAAGCTGTCGACCGAACTACACCCGGATCCGGAAATGAACGAGAGGCCCAATAAACTATTTACTGTTCCGACAGCTGGGACAAGGCAATCTCCCTGAGCGGAAAGTGTTTTCTACGACTTATATTCTTTGGAATAAGTTATTCTGGGATTACACGACTATATTTTTAGCTAGTGTAAATTATCCTCGTGAGGCCCACGTCAAATTTCGTTAGTTTGAAAAATAATCTTGTGTTAGTCAACTTAAGTCAAAAGTCACTTTGACAAATGTCTTTAATTTAGGACGTTGGGCCTCACGAGGTAACCTAGCAAGCTAAGGCACTAGCTTAGTGTGTGTGGATCTATAACTATAAAATACATAAGGACCCCCAAAATAATGGCGGCCTCTTCTTTCACAGGGCTTAATATAAAAAATATACGTGTCAGAAAGAAACGGATGTTTTATCCCTATTTTTTCACGTGATAAACGTAACCATACTATTTAGACCCGGCGAATTCGACGAATCTGGAATAAGACTTACTTACTACGAGAATAGCCTATACAAATTCGGCTTTTAATCTAGGTACCTACCTTATTCTTCTTTGGTCGAATCCGCCCTTAAAAGGATTGTGAAGATAAAAAAATCCATTACAAATATTGAAATTTCTCTTCTGGTCAGATTTTTACGACTTTTTAATATGTTATAGATACTCGTATTATGAAAAAGTGACTTTGTATGTTTTTTGCCAAGACCCTGGCCCTGCAAAACTAAGTATCACACTTTCAATGAAATTTTCATTAATAGTCGGTATTCAAAAATCGTTGAAATTGATTAAAAGAGTTATCGCCCGGAGTTAAATAAGTATGGTGTTCAATTATCATTTTCTTCACAGATACCCCTACTTGCAAAACAACCCAGCCTGCGGTACTGCGGGCCGCGAGAGGAGAGATCATAGAGATCGAGTGCGACTTAGATGCCAACCCTAAGGTAAACCTCGGATCGAAGGACCATCACAGTTTTAAATTTGAAAGTCTGCATGGTCCATTTGCTACATAAAAAATGAAGTTATTCATGATATTAATTGCAATAACTGTACTTGTTTTGCACCGTCGTCTACTTGTCAAGACGATTCTAACAAGCCCTAACACGACAGGTTTATCATGTGTAATTTAGGAGTTCTTATGGGCACCCTGTGTCCGACCAGACCAGCTCGATGGTACTATATTAATGTATTGTCATCAGAACTAAAGGCATATGCAAATTTTCAGCTTCATTGGAAATCAGGAAGTGGGTCAAATTTAACTTGCAAGATTTGACCCTTTCATGCATACAATGCAAGTTATATAAAAGCTTTTAAAAAACTATATTTAATTCATAAAAAGCTTTTTAATTTAAAAAACGTGGGTGACAATTCGAAATGTAATCCTGTACGAGTAGTATTTATGAAGGTTTCTTTGTTTGCAATTGAATTCTTGGAAACACTTCTTAACAATTGTAATGAAAATTGTGGAATAATAGAGCTTCTTCAGGTCACAAAATGGATCTGTCAAAACTTCGGGAAACCTTTGATTTAACTTGAGCGATGCGCGGTCACCTAGTTAACACAACCAAGAATACTAGTAAACAAATAGGATAAAAATACTTAGTTCATTCACTGAATACGAGTATAAGTTACAATACATAGGTGTTACAAAATACGTTGTTTGGTCCGTCATATTCTGTTAGATATAGAATGGGAATTTTGCATACTTAAATTGCTGTATTTTTAGGACACGCCAAATAAATCCTCAGCCTAGATCACAATTAAAAAAAAAATGTTCTCGTCTCAAAGTGTTTGTAACAGAACTTCTCCTAATCGGCTTGACCGATTCTTATGCAATTTTGTGTGAATATTCAGTAGGGGACGTAAACTATTTTGAAAGTTCGATTTTAAGAATTGTATGAAAAAGAAAATACGCCAGGGCGACGCCGGGCGCGGACAGCTTGTGTTAATATAAAAAAGTACTTATTGAGTAAATCACACAGCCATAGATAATCGTACAATTTAGTCTTAAACGGCCTACCGCCAAACAGCAGTGTTCGCATAGGCATGTGTTCGCATTGTTGTGTTCCGGTTTGGGGATAAGACAGCCGGTGTAATGACTAGCATAGAGGCATTCCATCTTAGTCCTCAGGGTTGGCAACGCATTTGCAGTCTTAGGATTGCATTGCAGTCTTGTGAATGCGAATGTCTATGGGTCACAGTTTCCACTTACCATCAGGTGGCCTGTGTGCTCGTTTGCCTTCTCTATGCCATAAAAAAAAAAAAAAAAAAAAAAAAAAAAACGGACTCAGAGGAAGATCTATTAGGAGTCATGGAAGCTTATATTTTTAAGCACATGTGACATAGCTGGTGACCACGTGTCATTTGTATCAGTCTAGTTACAGGTATGTACAAAGAGCGGGGTCGGGTTTGGTTGTTGTAATTTATAATTCTTAAGTTTCTTTTGTAGCAATGATTGTTGATAAAGCGAAATAAACAGTAGTGATTTAGTAAGATAATTTCATAAAGTACACGAAAACAAGACGAAAGTACGAATAATACCGGAATAGATTATCTCCCCAATTGTATTGTGCCATTGTCATTCTAAATTAGGCAATTTAGAAGTTAAATTGGATAGAACCGGATTGTTAAGTCATAAACATCAATCAATATTTACCTTATTACGGGATCGTCAAAATGTTACTTAAAAGTTTAAAGGGAAAAGGACGGTTTTACCTTGTAACCAACAATTAGTTGCTGCTTTTTAAGTTGCAAAGTTTTTCTAACTTCGGTAATTTGGGAAGTCAGAGTTTTGTTTTTAAAGGACTTTAATTAGAAATATCCGGGCGTGAGAGTTGTTTTAGGTTACGAGTTTTAACTCAATAGACATTTTTTTTCTGGACCGTTGTGATAATTACAAAGTTTTAAATTCAAAGGTATAATCATAAATAAAATATACTTTTAAGTTTTAATGGAACGCTCTGTAAAGCGCTAATACTACTGAAAAAGTAATAATCCATAGGTCAGAGCGCAATAACCCTCAACCCTTTATTCTACAAACCTAACAGCGACAAGTGACAGGTGACAATTCAGTATACATTACAATGCTTAACAGTTCATATATGGCTGGGCTTATTGTAAGCTACCTACGCAATTTTCACCGAATTGTCACATGTTACCCTGTCACTGTCTTTTTCGTCCACGTTTTTACAAAATAATTAATAACCTTACTTGTTACCAGGAGTCCATGATATACCACTGGTGGTTCAACAGTTCTGCGCACAGCAAGCACGAGCTCACAGCTGCTTCAGCTCTCAATGCTGCTCAGAGTCTACCAGGTTTGTATCCAAAAAAAAATTTTTGATGCCAGATTTTGTAGCTGACTGTATTTTTTTTGCAATGTCATTATCTGCTCGTCAAGACCAAACTAATGAGTCCCAACACGGCGGGTCTACGTTAAGTATAGCGGAGATCCTGTCGCCACCTTCCAACTCCATCATCAGATCAGCTGTTTGATAATATAATGTTGTATTGTCATCGGGTTCATATATCTGGTCCAAATTTCAGTCCATTCATTTAAAGGGAACTGGTTCAAAAACTTGCAAATGTTGACGGACAACTAACAAACTTACATACTTAATTACATAAGAACAGTGCAAGTTAAATAAAAGCTTGAAAAAATAAGGTTAAAACATTCACAAGAAATTTTTAAATCAATTAAAAATATAAATATTACGCATTGTTAAAAAGTATTTTTGTTCTAGGTTCTTACTTATACATGGTGAACACATCAGCTGACTACGGATGGGTTCAGTGCTCGGGCACAAATTCAGTGGGGCGACAGACTAAGCCGTGCCTCTTCCATATCTTGCCAGCAGGTGAGGATCAATTTAGTCCATACCTATGTTCTGCTAACTCCTGCGGGTCTAGTATGGTTACGATTATCGCGTGACACAATGTGGATAAATCATCCGTCACTCTCGTATTTATTCGTATTATACGTGTCAAAAAGTGACGGATGTTTTATCCATATTTTGTCACGCGATAAACGTGGCGATAACGGTGACCACCTGTTATTGACAGGTGAAATAGGGGGCAGCTCTGATTATGATTTCGTGTATGTCTAGGGCAATAACTAATACAGTATTTTTCATATATTGCAATTTTTAAGGAATTTGCTCGATTTCTTGGTCCTACTTATCTGATAGACCAGTATTCGAAATCAATTTTAATTGTTATGCCATTCACTAAAGCCGCAACAGGCGGAAAAATGTTAATTTTGTAGTTTTTAGAAAAAAAAAGTTTTTAAATCTGCTAACACCAAGTCTTCAATTTAAATATTGTCCTATCACTAGGTGACATTTTTACTATTGAAAATATTTAGGGCGTAAGCGAAGTCTGCATAACATTATGACGTTTATTTTTTTCCAGACAAATGTGAAAATGTGTGTGTGTGTTTGAATGCCATTGGGCATTAAGTCCGCCATTTGTACTTTATTGTATTTTGTGCAAAGAAGTTTAAATAAATAAATAAATAAATAAAGTCCCTATAATACAGGTTATTTCTCTGTGTACAGATAAACCCTCGACTGTGAAAGCGTGCGAGATTACGAACGTGACTTACGACTCTTTGACGCTGAACTGCACGCCAGGGCATGATGGTGGCATCAGACAGTCTTTCCTTTTACAAGTAAGTTGGGATTATAGTGTAGTATGTTTCATCATCATAAAATGCTGTTCTATCTTCGCGGTAAGACGTGTATGTAACGGTATCCTGCCTTTTGATCAAATCATCATTTGAAAAACTATATCATTTTGCAATAACGTTTTGTTCTTAAACCATTTCATATTACAAAGGTTACATGGGTTTATTAAATAAGTTAGGTTAGGTTAGACTTTTGACCACATGAAATTGTAAAATAATGCGGCGGGAAGAATCTTTTTTCTAAATGAACGTTTGCAAAATGATATAGTTTTTCAAATGATGATTTGGTAAAACATTAGTTAGTGAACTGTATGTAACACTTACCTATGCAAGTTCTCCTTTTATACGGTTCTGTACTCAAAGGGTGCCACACGGGACCCTATTACTAAACCTACGATATGTCGTCCGTCCATCCGTTAGTACTATCTTTGAAAGCTTTTTGTATCGGATATGTGTAAAAATAACGGCGGATTTCCCAACATTTCAATTAAACAAAAAACACTTCCTTACAAGGACTACAAGAAACCTTTCTGTTTAATTTAAAGTAAAGCATCGAATTTGATGTGATTATAATGGAAACTGTAAAATTACCGGTATAGGTGAAAAACTTAACTAAATCACCTGTTGCCTTTAGTTGTGTACAAAGCTAATATGGAATGTACGTCAAATTTCAAATATAGAATGTTGAACGGTCTATACAGGTGTTACAAAAACATGCAAGAGGTCAGTTACTTAAGTTTTTACCTCTACGCGGCTTGTACTTAATCGGTTTCTTAATTACTTTCTTATTTCTCTAGGTATTCGACATGGGAACAGGGCTGCTCCTCGCCAACACCAGCAGCGATGAGCCAGAGTTCCAAGTGTCAGGGTTGCCAGCCAGCAACTCCCTCTCGGTCGTCATCAAGGCGTACAACAGGAAGGGAGCCAGCGAGCCGCTGACCCTGACATCTAGCCTGCTTAAATACCCTCAGAGGCACACTGGTAAGGATAAAAAAAAATAGGGAACAAAACCAAATTGAACTAGTCCCAAACTAAGCCCTGCCTGTAGGATTGAACCATGGCTACCATACCAGACAGCGATAGACATAAATATATAGAGAAACAAATACTTATATACCTAGAACACCCTCGACTCTGAAACTATACGAGGGCCGATCCGAAAGTTTTTAGCTGTGTCGACATTTATTGAAACATATTAATATTGTTGATTGAAATATATTAACATTCATAAAGCAAATTTTATTACGAACAGGTTTGTCAAAAACATTTGTAAATAAATAATTCCATTTTTGTGATATTTATTTTTCACAGAGAAGTTGTTATCTATGAAATTTTATTTTTTGGTGAAAACATCAGGTTTTTGGTATTATTCAAAACCTGTCTTAAATCTAAAGGGGTCGTCTGATTCTGATGATATTGCCCGTGATGGAATCGTCAGTATTTTTAGTATATTTAAGCAGCTTGTTTTACTCTATTCCTAAATATAGTACTGCACACAATACTTTCATTGAAAGTCACTGAATTTTCCTGGACACTCTAATTTAGACATTTCTTCAAGGCTTGTTTACTCCATATTCTAATATCGAACGTTGAAGGAAACGTATGGTTTAAAATACGAAGTGATTTACATCTATTATTTTTGGACACAATGTTTATATTGGAATTTGCCTTATATATCCATCAACAATATAAATATATTTCAATAAAAAAAACGAAATTTAAAATGAGGATATTCCAATTTTTGCTGTATTGGTGAATAACATAGTACACCTACGAAAAACCTTTGTATTCATACATACATTAAATCACGCCTGTTTCCCAGAGGGGTACGCAGAGACCAGTCCTTTCTACCTGCTACGATCCTGACAAATCTCTTTCGCTTCTTCAATCTTAGTCACTACATCTACATAATACATTTTGTTTCAAAGCATTTTCAATTTATTCACATTACTTAAGTAAATTACCGATTTTGCTAATGAATTACAGGTTTTAAGGACCCAAGATACGGACGGTTTTCCCGGAAATCGGTTCATCGTTTCCATTTCATCCCATTCCATATAGTAATAGACTTTAATAGCTAGTGTTGGGAATAGTTTGGAATAACTTTCTTCCATTAAGTATTTAATAAATGAATTTGAATTTTAATTTTAATAAATATGAACATACATTACATTTTTTATTTGGTAAAATTGTATTGTTGGACAAGCTTTTTTGCCAAAAAATGTAATTGATGTAATAAGTTAAGCATATTTGTATGTATGTAAACACTTTATTGTAGAAACAATAGATAACAATTATAAAACAGACAAAAAAAAACAGGGATGTACAAAGGCGAACTTATCCCTTTAAGGGATCTCTTCCAATTAAACTTTGAGTGATTGAGAAATAATTAATTTACAAAGAATAGCCAAATAAGTTCAACACTAAAATTAACTGTGTGTTTCAATTAACTGTACAATCCGCCCAAATTATCCAAAAATTCAACTAACGAATTGTGTAATTATAAAATTACTGGCTGTAATCGTTTCAATCCAATTGTAAATTCCTAGAATTACACAGAGTTAAATAAAGTTGGTTTCGACTTGGCGTTTGGAATCCTTTGTTTCGCTTTACCGACGTGCAAATGAAATTGCAGGCGCATTACCGTTTAAACTTCAATGAATAAATTACTTTGAACTGCGAAATTTTACTGCAAATTTACTGGTTGGTGATAAGCTCCCGTACATTTTAGATCAGCCGCTGGGCCAAGCGTTTGCCGTGAGGGAATTATATGCTTTCTTTATGACCATGTTTTACGATGTTAAATTACTTAGCTTAACTTTTTTCAATACATTTCATTTTCATACTCAATTTAGGAATGTTATTCGAGTTGAGATTATTTTTTTATGTTCTACAATTAGGCGGTCGTTGTTTATTATTTATTATTCATGTACGACGACATAATTATGTTGCTGGATATTAGCAAGCGAATAATATGCTTGCTAGTATCCAGCAACTGAATAGTTTTAATTTTATGTAATGTATGTTAGTCTGTAAGGTATTTGTAAATTGTTGTCTGAAATAAAGTTTATTCTATTCTATTGTATAAAAATAAAAAACAATAATATTACATGGTCTACAATGAGGATACTTATTTCTATCTTATACAAGCTTCTGCCCGGGACGACAAAAGAGACAAATATATCAATAGTCACTGGCTATTCACACAGCTGGCGAGAACTTTCTCTCCAACAAAAGATATAGATCCTGTGTAAATAAAAGAGACACATATATAAATACTTGACCTCGGCGGTGAGGCAAGTGCCTTGGACATCGGGTGTGATAAAAAAAAACCCTCAGTAGTACTTATTAATTTGTCCAGTGCCACTAAGTAACGCCTTTGTCCACAGCCCAAGTGCCAGTCAAAGTGGAGTTGACCACGGTGCTGATCATCGTGCTGATCTCAGTGGGAGCTATCGCCACCATGACCGCCGTGTCCGCGACTGTCTTCTGCTGTAAACACTGCAATAAGAAAAACAGTAAGTTTGTATCGAGTTTTAACCCGTTATAGGGCAATTATAAGATCTAAAGCCTGCTTATCGCTACAGAGACACTTGCCAAGATGCATTACGCTAACTAGCGTTTCTATTCGTATCGTTTTTAAACCAATCGCGTCACTGGTAGATGACGTGATACGAAAAGTCACGTGATGTGCCAGTGACGCGATTGGTTTAAAAACGAAACGAACAGAAACGCTAGTTGGCGTAATGCATCTAGGCAAGGTGCTCTGGATGCTTATGACTGCGCCGAGCAAACGCCGAGCGTCCAGTGGCGCCCTCATTACTTTTATTGGGTTTTCTAATTAACTAAAAAATTTCCTTGGAACCAAACAAAATGTGTTTAAACTTTAATAACAATTACCCTTTGTCAGCTTAACGGGAAAAGGTGGCCACTTTTTTTTGTTAAGTTAATAACTCGAAGGTGAATTGTTATTAAAGTACGCTCGGCGTAGTCTTAACGCTATCAAAAACAATTTACGAAAACTGTTCAAAGTGTACAGTAGAACCGACACGACCATCTGGCAGCTTACGTCAATCCTATACATCTTCGATAACGATATCGATCTCACCACGCGTATTGTCTAGTTACTGTTACTAAAAATCCAATGAGACTAGAATACAGCCTTATTTAATTTTACATATTTTCAGAGGTTTAGTGAATTAATTATGTAATTGTGAAATATCACTATTCAATAATAAGTGAATAGCGACTCCTTAGATTCTAGAACCACGGTATGCCACAAAAATCCTAACTACATCACAAATTATATTCAGTACTTACCTTTTATAGTCGTTATTCTTATTAGCATCAATATCTACAACTCAATAAATTGAACGAAAAAATTAATACACAAACCCTACAACTCAACTGCAGTATAAAACTATATTATAAACTACTACTTTGTTTCAGAATTGCACTTTTAACTATTTATACTCAAAAGAGCACGCTAACAGCTTTTACTAAAAATGTAATCAGAGTTAACACCCTCTTTCTTGGTATACCGTCAAGTGTGCGAACATTTTCATAAGCCGGGGAATACACATGCCTGTAAAACGGAACAGTCACGTGCATAACTACTAGTTAACTGCATGTACAGTCAAGGACTTTAATTGTTAAGCCACTATGGAACCCTGTCGCATAAAGTTGATCATTAATTTTAGTGTAATTTCTTTCATTATGGTTTGACGCTGTCATTATGACAGGGTTCCATAGTGGCTTAACAATTAAAGTCATTGACTGTACAGTCGAGTTCATAAACATCGTGTCGTGTATACATTTGGTGTCATTTTGAGCAATTTATCCTGCTTAGCTACTTTTGATGCTAACTGTACCTAAATTAAATATTTCAGATCTCGACTATAGAAGTAACTCACACAAAATATGAAAAATGAAGTTGCATTGCAAGTTATCTTGCATGCGATTTCATCCAGGCAGGCATGCCTGTAGTTGTCACGTCCATTCCGACCCCTCCGTCATATTGCATGCCAGTAAATTAAATTGCCTGCGTTATCCTTGCTTGCCAGATACAGGCATGCCAGTGAGTGTATACATATGAAAATAGATGGCACGTTCAATATTCTAATAGCCCACGACACGAAGATGTAGTGCCTAAGATTGAAAAGGGCATGTTTCGATGGTTCGGTCATTTACAAAGAGATATACAGATCGGAAGGGGCGTACTTTTTCGAGTCAAATCGGAGAAATACTGGAAAAGGGTCGAATCTTAATTACCCGAAACCAACGTGCGTGCATGACTCGCTGTATGAATGTGGAAGAAGCGAAAGAAATTTGTCAAGATCGTAGCAAGTTGTAAAAGTGGTCTCTGCCTACCCCTCTGGGAAACAGGCGTGATTTAATGTATGTACTTATGTATGTACGATTTTTTTTAGTTATAAGTGTTGTTGTATCAATGCAGCAGTGGTTTGGCTTTGATTTTTGGAGGACAATGACTTAAGTACGAGGCGTCGCTTATCATTATAATGCTGTTGCTACTGATTAGGTGAATCGAGGAGGCTTGCAGCACTGCATTGTCTTATAGTCCTATCCCTCCCCTGTTCCGATGAACAAACGAAACTTGGGAGTCTAATTTATAATAGATGGCAGTGTTGCCAGATTTAGAGGTTTTCCCTAAAACTTAAAGGTATTTCCAGGTCGTTGAGGTTTTTTCGAGGTTTCGACGTCACTAAATCTGTCTAGGGGATTTTCTGAAGGATTCTCACAATTCTTACCAATCGTGAATTTCTTTTAAAATCGGTTAATAACATTATTACTTACACTGAAATTTTGGACAAATTTTAAGGAAACTTACGATTTTGTAGTTAAGTTCATCATGTACCATTAGTACCTAATAAGTTGTAATAAAAACTTGATATCAATTTAGTATTTTAGTAACTGAAAATAGTATGTAGCTTGTATGTAATAATCCTTATTTTTTAGATAATAAATATGATATACAAAAATCGTCAGAGGTTTTTTATCAATCGTACTTAGAACTAGGGGTTTTTTAAATACAGGGGGGAAGGTCCAAAAAAATCTGGCAACACTGATAGATGGGACATGGGACATATAACTAAAAAAAAAAAGGCTTGCCAGGTTTTTTCAATTGCAGCATTGCCATTTCGTGATTAATGACGTGTAATTTTGTATATACCATCCGGCAGAGTCTTATCGAACTAGCTTTAGTGTCATGAGCTCCCCTTCTACAAGGAGCTGTCATGCAAGTATACATGCAACAGGCATGTGTGTTCCCCGCTTAACTTCCCAGTCGCAATAACTTGCATATACTTCGCAACTACACACCCGAGCAAAAAAACGCGGTCACGTTTTATTAAAATTCTTCACATGTCCCGTTATTATTGCTAGCCAGTGTAGGTACAATATTAACACGTTACTACGTGTTCACTCGATATTCGGAGCGACGTTAGCTACGTGTGGTTGTTTTTGCGAGATTGCTACACTGCCGATTAAAACAAAAAGGTAGTATGCGCATATTGAAATGGTTGTCGTTGTAACGTGTCAAAATAAACAGTTCTCAATTTCTTATTTTCCATTTGCCCGAGATGAGGTTTTTTTTTTGGTGTATATAATTATGTAGCTGTCAGATTGTTTGTGTCCTCATGGTGAAATACGAAGTATGATGAAATTTGGTTTTTATCCAATATATTGTCATTGCCTATTTTTTTACTTCTTTAAAATGATTACATTTCATTTCGTTGATTTCATAACGTTTTTTTTCATAACGTTACTGGTGTTTTCTTTTGAACGGCAGTGCAGCTGACATTGTAACTTAAATAAATGGTAGGAAAATATAATAATATTGACTTTCTATTTCAGACAAAAACGAAAAGGACAAAAGGCAACAGGACGAGACGTCGAATATGCCTCTGACTGGTACGAAAGAGTCGGATAGTGTTGACAGTTTAGGTGAGCTTTATTTAAATTGAGATTGCAAATAAACAGGGTGTGGCAGACGGGTGTAGGGGTTTTAAGGGATGATAGTTAGGGAATTCTGAACACTTTTAACCACATTTACTATTGTGCAAAGTTGCACGGTTTTTACAGATATTGTGTTTTTTAATGTTTAAAAAAATGCTATCTATTTTAAGAAAAACAATTAGTTGTCAGTCAACATCAGTAGGCGTCAATTTGAATTTATTTTGAAGAACAAAGGTAAAACACTAAAATAATTGTTTATCAGGTAAACACAACGTATTTTCAACGATTAAAAAAAAATACAATATCTCAACAACCGTGCAACTTTGCATGATACTTAAATGGTGTCAAAAATGTTCAGAATTATCCTAACTATCATGTCTTAAAACCCCTACACCCGACTGCCAAACACCCTGTAAATGAACCTCAGAGTCAGTTTACCATCAGGGTCTATATTCCACTTTGTCTATATTCTCCTTACAGTAAAGGCGGCTTAGTCTTAAACAATATGATTGCAATAGGAGTAAAAATTAGTGAAATAAAGGCCCTGGTCATACAGATGTTTTCTTTTCTCCCTATCTAGTTCAAAAATAACCTTTATAAAATCTTCATTCAATTCATATTTCACCGCTAAAAGTTCCATATTTTGTGTCTGGTATCTATTTGATCTGACCAACTTTTCACCTGGCTGGCTTACAGTACGCTTTGTAAATGCATTTTATTTTTAAGAATTTTCGTTTCGCCGAACGCAATTTTCTCTGTGGCAGTTTTATGTTCGAATTTTCAAAGCGTTCTTTCTATATAATACACTTAAGTTGGTAACGTTTGGAGTAGCTGTTAAATTGAGACGTTTCTTACAATTTCACGTATTTCTTAATGAGTTCGAGTGATGTTTTTTTAAGTACATCTTAAACAATAATCACTGAACAATGTTACATTTATGTCGTTTTATGTAAAATAGTAGTTTACGTGACGGTTGCGTAATGACAGGCATTACAACATGAGTGTGGTTTATGAAACTAGCCGCAAGGCAAGGAGGTAAATATTACAGCATTCATTTCAGTACCATCGTTTAGTTATAGGTTTAGTTGGGTTTTTTTTAATCCTGTAATATTAACAGTTACAGAAAATATGGGTTGGAAAATGAGACGGTTGGGAAACGATACATTTTGCCAAACATATTTCGCCCGTTCTAATTATTACTCCCTTTGGTAGGGATAACATCATAATAAATTCATTCTGGTCAGAATAGATAAGCCCGAAGCTATAGGAGATAGGCCGTTTGTTATTAAGACTGCGACGAGCGTACGCCGGATGTAAAGTGGCGCCCTCATTACTTTTATTGTGTTTTCTCATAAACTAAAGTATTTTCTTGAAATTGGACAAAATGAAAACACAACTTATACGGTGGCTAATGTGGCCACCTTTTTCCGTTAAGTTGACTACTCAAAGGGACGCTCGGCGTTTGCTCGGCGCAGTCTTAAAAGTTTTAGAAAAGGTGGGATTAATGTTTTAGTCAAATTAAAATACTTAGTATTTAAAATAATTTTACTTTGTCTCTTATTTTATTAGTGATACGTTAACTTTATCGCAATAAATAATAACATACTTGCACTAAATCTCTTACAGTGGAACTGGAATTCTGTGAATCGCGTGTTTCCTGTGTCAGCCATTAGTGTATTTCCGTTAGACGTTTAAATGTTATCTTATTTTTAACTTCTATTTCCCCTCCCAGTACAACATAATGACGGTACGGTCACGAGCGTTAATTTGGGACCCATTTCAAGAAAAATATGCTTGAAGTCGTCAATGTCATTAGAGATGTCAAGACATTCGTTACTTTTTGGAAACTCAACCTTATTGTTGTAGAATGTCAGATTGACTTTGGACCTAAAGTGGGTACCAAAATCTCGTGACTGTACGTACAGGGCACTAACAACTCGTTTAAAAAACCCAATGACTTGCTTCTATGATCTTATTTATATTCTTTCGCCGGTTTAAAAACAACGCTACCTTTAAAACAACTCTTTGACGAAAAAATATTTCTGGTGTTGTAGTTTGAAACAGGAGTCCAAAAATGTGGTGGATGCCAATCTTATGTTTGGACAGATGGGGCTCTCTCAGATACATTCCTAGGTTTAGTTTTCATAACCTTCGTTTAAAAAGTTGACACTGCTTATAGTTTTATACATACCTACATCCTCCTCCTCAATTTTTCTGTAGCTATTATATAGGTAACATCAGTTTTTAACATCGGTAATAGTACCTACCTATTATTTTACTTTTATGAGTCCGTTATTTTTAATCCTGCAGTAAATATTAATATTTTTCTCTTATTTTCAGACAAAAACCCAGACATAATACCGCTAGACGGGAAAATCAGCGACAGCTGTTCGAACAAGTCTTCGACAACCGACTACAGTTCCATAAGGCCGTTAATCTCCAAGAACCCAGCGGAAAAATACGACTCTATACCACCCAACTGCGATCGCTTTTACGACCACAACATTGACCCTTGCAACCACTATATACAAGTCCGTCCAATAGAATACAGGGTCCGGCCAACTTACCAACCTAACATGGCTCCCATGGCCAACCTTGGCCCCAGCATACAGAGCATTGGTCCTATGAGTAGTTTAGGCATGCCAAACGTAGGCCCCAACGATTGCCACAGGCCTCCATATGATAAGGTGTATGAGGATTGGTTGAAATATAAGAATGCATTGCCGTTGAATACTAGCGGTCTGGTAAGTTAATATTTCATTTGTGTTTACTGTCCATCAATTTGTCTTTGTGTGTCAGGTTAGGTTACGTTAGGTTCGGGGGGCTACGTTTTGGCGCTATAGCGGTCCCGTAGCCCCCTCCTAAAGCGATTGGCGCAAAACGCCCCGGGGGTTATAGTCCGTGCAAGTCGGACATAACCCGCCCTGGACCCCGTCAGGGCGGGTATGCATAGGCATTTCCCACGGGTCAAAAAAAAAAAAGGTTACGTTAGATTAGGATTTCGTAATCAAATGCCATGCTTTGTCACTTTCTGTCAGATGCAAATTTCACAATTACAGATAAGGACAAAGCATGGTTTAAACTATTCCAAGCTTATTCCACGTTTATAAGTAAGGGGTAATAGTTTTGCCATATCCATTTGTTTGTCATATGGGACCAAATCTAGTGTTTAACCATTTACAGGGCACTCTTAGATAATAAATGGTCATCCATATCTCAAGTGGATACAGTTTCTGGTTGAGCAAACACTGTTCAACAGTTTAGTTTTATTTTTCTCTCACAATCACGTATCGGTTTAACGCTCCAATTTTCTCGATACATTTTGAAAGGGATGAACGTCGACACGTCGTTATTGTTGTTTTCTGGGAAAACTGTTCGTAAGTAACAGTGCGCGGTTGATTTAAATTTCGCAGAAAGGGACCGATTGAGCTAACTTATGAACAGCCAGTATAACAGGGAATATTCATGTCTTTAAATAGCTTCAATAAAAGGTGATTTAACAAACAATTGACAAAAAAATAGCTATAAAAATAAGTAAGATATAAGCCAACAAACAACTGTTCCTATTTCTTTCTAGCAAATCAGAATTTAACATGGAGACTGTATTATGGCCGACCTGTTATATGACATCACAGTGCATATCGGATCTGTCTGTCTGATCGTTGTCTTATTAGAAGTTTGAAATGTAGATATCATCCATATTTATTGAATGATTTTAATATTTTTTTTTACTTTTTGGTGATCATTAAGGTATTTTCATATTTTGTTCAGAAATGCGAATTAAAAAATCAATGCATATTCCCTATTAAACCTCGGTTTTACTAGAAGAGAAATGTCTCGCGTGACTTTGTTTGACATGACATGTCTGGCAATATTGCGCAACACGTGTCAACAGCGACAGACTGAGCCGTCTACTAGATAGCTCGACCAATCACAGGGCGTAGCCAAGACGCAAAGTTCTGCTTTATTCGATAACTGTCTGTGAGAAGATGACGTACAGTCAAAAGCATTAATATCTACACAGTCATCACGACAGACATATTTACAAAGACCTTATTGACAGTGGCATAAGGGCGTGTAGATATTTTCAGCGTATTGGGAACTACGTCTTTGACAAAGTTGACTGCGAGTATGCATGCTTGTACACTTTGCCTTTTATCAAGCTTATCTATTTTTTCCAGCTGCCAGCGGAACAACTAATGCCTCCTGAGCTGTACGCCTCTCCACCCCCCTCGCTGTATAGCAACCCCCGCGCCCCGCTGGGCTTCCCCCCCGCGCCCGAGCTCGAGCGCCGCTACCACGCGGAGCCCCGGCTGGCCCACGTGGACTCGAGGAGCTGCTCCAACTCGCCGCCGGTCAGGTTCAACACTGACAACACCGTGTTTTATAATAAGATGTTGGAGAGGAGTACTAATACGTTGCCGCATTTGAAGAGGATAAATGGTAAGTCGGAATGTTTGCTTGGTTGAATCAAAAAAATATTCCAACCAATTAATATGATGTGTTACCAGCTAGTGCTATCTTAAATTTGCCGCCATTTTTTTTTGTAGCAGCGTAGGTTTAGAGTCTCCTGACCTGGCCCTTTCTTAATACGACCCCGATCTGATCTCGTATGAAGAGACATGAGTATGCTGTATGGAGGAAGCGAAGGAAGTTTGTCTGGATCGTAGCAAGTGGAAAAATGTGGTATTTACTTACTCCTACGGGAAAGAGGCGTGAGTGAATGTATGTATGTATGTGGTAACCTGCTAACACAAAACTCATTCTCAGACTCTATATGTTCAATATATTTTGTTTCTGTGGCCTGTCTTTATTGGTTAACAATCTGATCGCGTGTTTTTATGTTTAGTTAGCTAGATACGTTGAAAAGCAAGTAAAGGTTAACCACACAAGATATTAACAAAAAAGTTGTTTGAAAGATGAGATTGTTTGTTATAAACATAATATTTTTATTATATGTATTTGTTTGTTACAGGTAACGCTATGAATCAAAAGGCCAGTGACTCTAAACAAATTCCCAATAAGCCAGCGGAAGGTAGTATAGAACCTGTCAAAATGGGCAGCCATGAGACGTGACTAAAGTGAAATTAAGTGGATAAAAGTGACATGAAAACAGTGAATTGTGAACAGTGTATAGTTTTATGTAAAAAGATAAGAATTATAAAAACACTAATTACGTGATCAAGGTAATAATGTACACTTGTTTGTTTTTTATTGTAGTCGATTGATCATTATTTGTATTAATATTCTAACCTACAAAAAACTATTTCTCCTCGAGTCGAACTACCTACGGACAATTATCGTATGATGTAAAGAAGTGATTTGATTAAGTAATATTTTAATCTGATTAAGTTAGAAATGTTCTTTTCTTTTATTTTACTTAATGCTTGGTTATGATGCTATAATTGTACCTTTTTTTTTAATACGAATTGACCACCATGTACATTGCTAAATAAGGCTGCAAAAATTAATTATTATTTGGTCAATAAATATTACAAAATTAGCGTCCAATGACGGCAAATGATTATTGCAAGTATTGAAAAAAAAAACATACATTATGATTGAAACTGATTAGTATTAATTAAGTACACTATCATGATTTATATCGGTTTTACTTTGCTATTGTAACATTTAACTGATACTAATAACATAAATCTTAACCCTCTGTTTTTACATAAAAACATCTGGAATGCATTTTGTCATGAAAGATGCGTTTCCATTCTAGCGAAGAACGGCGACATACAGGTAATGACCAATCAGATCGAGCGAGCCAGCGAACTCTATCATTTGATTGGCTGATTTTTATCACGCAGCAGAACTTAAAGTGGAAACTCATAATTTTTCTCCGTAATACTAATGAGTGGTTTTGTATCGACGAGAATAATGGAAGGGTACACGGAACTATGACAGTTAAATACTGTGTAACTTCGTAATTTTCGTGTAATTTTTTTAAGTGAAAAAATAAGTTATATTAAGACTTATGTCTGTAACTGAGCGGTAAGTAGTACTCGTACAGTTTATTGCGAACTCTACATTCCAAGATTAAAATCTCGTTTTTTAAGTGACATGTCATGTTCTTTCTTTGTACCCTTAAATTGGAATTCGTCAGAGCACGATATTAATGTAAAGCAAAGTAAATAATACGCAACAGCGAGTTCACTCGACGATTAAGATACCTAATTAAAATGCACACCTTAAATGTCGCTTGTACGCTCTGACAGACAACTTAAACTCGCCGGTCAATAACTCATCCGTCGAGTTGAAGTGCGAGTTCCTTAAGATAATATCATGGTTGGCGTCGGCAGAATTATATTATGGCCAAGGCATCAACACGTTCGCCGTGTTTACACGTCCGAGTATATTAGCCAACGTGAGGCCGGCTTGAATTATTGTTGGTCTACATTCACTTCCAAAGGGTGTAAAAGACTGAAGTAAAGTATAAAAAATAGATTCATTTGCAAGGGAATAAGCAGACTTTTACAATAAATATGATTACCATCATGGTGGTGGTATTTTGTTTGCTGTCAGATTTTGACACTATTTTTAATTTAAAATTCAGATCATGGTTATTTTGAGGTGATATGAATGTGACTATAAAGTGTTTTTTTTAAGATAAGCAACTAAAACTGCCAGATGTAATTAAAGCGGTTTGGTTTTTTAAGTGCATTTTTCTCGCCTGTATTGAACAAAACTGTTAATTTATGTTCGGTACGTGTGATTGGAATAATAAGATTGGAAATTAATAATGTAAATAGGTACATATGTATAAATATACTTACACACAATGAGTATGTTACAAGTTGCCATAATAGTTAAAGTTTTAGGAGACTTGAGACATTAAAATATTAATATAGTTATTATTAATATACGAGACGAGCTTTCTGTTATTAACAAAAATGTCGTAAATTAATTTAATTATAAATTAAGTTGTAAAATGACTTAGCTTTGTAAGTTTTTTTTTATGTTAAAGAATGAACTGTTTTCTGATTAATAATGAGAAATTTGAAAAAAAAGTTTTGTAATTATTGCCACTCTTACTAAGTGGAGTTATTCAATTTTCTAAGATATTTTAGCTTTTATCGTAAAAAAAAATTATATTTGTATTTTTAAATTTCAGTAACAGTTTGCCGCGCCTGCGCCCCTCGCTAATAAGATTATTTAATTAATTTGTTCCTAAAAAACATAATTATAGGTAATTCATCTAGTACGTTTTTAATGAAACACTTAATTAAAACATAATGAGTAGTCAGATAACAGTTCTTAATTGATCATTAATAATTAAATCGCTTCTAAAGTGAAAAATTATTGGGGAAATATTTCGACAGTTAATATTATTCGATTGTTAAAAAGAAAGAGAATTTCAAATTATTGCGGCTTCGATGCGGTGTTGTTACGTAAAATAAAAATGTTATAATAATTTATGTGATATTATAATGCCTTTGGGCAACTGTCATGAGATTTATTATTTAAATACAACTATCATCGTAATAAAAATACAAATTTAAATAATACTCTTGTATTTTACTCGTGTCAAATTTCAATTTTATTCTTTTTTTATCTTATTTTTCAGACATTTGTATTTTTTAATGGTACCAGTATCAATCTTGTCTAGTTATAAATATGTATATGACAAATTAATTACTTATTTGTATTTATCTGGCATTAGTTTACATCGGGTCATAACGCGATAAAAAAACGAACGGTAGTTTGGCAGATACCACGTTATTCACTCAAGACCCGATTTGTCTGATCTATTTATTTTAATTTTAGATTTGACCAAACGCAGAAATAAAAAGAAATTATTAAAAGTTGTGTAGAATAGTGCTGTTCATTTTGTATTATAAATAAATATGTCAATTTGACAAATCTTCAAGATTATCCACGTCGTGCATTTCAATGTTTTTAGTATTCAATCATTATTATATTAATTACGCCAGACAAGTCAGTAATAAACAGTGTTATAATAGACTCTGTTAATTTCTAGGGCAGTAATTGACGTTTAATATCTAATAAAGCTACAGCGCAAGGTAAAAAGATGAAAGAGAGTACACGAAAAGAGCATTCCATCTGTTCGTTTTATTTTAACGTTTTTGCTCTTTTACTTTTTACTATTTGGTCGTTTGTTGTCAGTGAACTACTTAGTTTCTTCGCAAGAATTACAAAAGGTATTTTTCTGTAAAGCTTGTAAAGTGTTTTTAGCCGTAATAAGATCGGGTAAGAGCCACTTTGCTGCATTTAAGCTGTATATTTGAACAATACCAGTTACTGCGTTTTACAAATACATTGTTATGCGTATTTGATATTTGTTCTGACATAATATTGTATTTAACTGAATATAATGTGCGTGGATTCATGTTTTTGCTAATAATTTGTCAGATTATTATAAACTAGATTTTATACTATATTTGATTTTAGTAATGATAGTTGATTCGCCTAATTCGATATAATTTTTGTACCATAAAATGCATAAGTGTTTATTTCATGGTGTAAAAGTTCTTTTGATGATAATAAATGTCGTTATTATAATAATCATTTGTTTGTTTTATGGATTTCCAATGTTGTCTAAAACTATTCATGGTTTTTACGGGAGAAAAGTAAGTATTTAGTTTATTATAACAGGACACAAGGGTCAGCTGCAAAATAATGCGTTGAAATATGTACCATTCAGAAATTATAAGTATTCTAGGTAGGATACTAGGTTCATTAGTTTCTTCAGATGTCCCAAAAAAAAAGTGCCACATATTTCAGCTCCGCTCAGCGGGGCTCTGTTTATTAACTATTCTTATAACAATGCAAATAACCATTTTTTACAATTTACAAGATTGATGAACTTATTTTTTTTGCATTTTACATATTTTGTCTCTGTTACAAGTTTTGTCCATTTGTGCTTTAATTGTGCACCTCATCCCACCCCCCACTTTCTCACATCGGACTCTAGACGCCGGGAGGACTTCCATCCACATGTAGTAGAATACCCAATGGTGCGCACGCGGCGTTTTGCTGCGTCGTTTCTTATTTGCACTGCTAAGGAGTGGAACGCTCGCTGCTTCTGTATTCCCGGAATCATATAACCTTGGTGTTTTCAAGGCAAGAGTGAATAGGCATTTTCTATAGTCTATACTTTTAGGTATTTAAAAAAATTTAAACATTCCAAATCACGTGACTTTGTTAAACAACCAATCAAAACTGTTTTGTCGAACTTTGACGTGCGACGACTTTGACGGCAGCCAATAGAAGCAGAACACTGTCTACTTCTATTGGCTGACGAACTATATCACGTGGTTGTTGTGTTTACATTTTTTTAAATGCTTAAAAGTATAGACTGTAGGTAAGCGTGTACCAAATTCAAAGCCTAATTCAATAATTTATAGCATATCATATTACAATTCAAGGTGGAAAAAACAGGAATAGGCATACATGTGACACATGGTGTAGCATCAACCATCTTTGACCTCGTTGTCACTTAACATCAGATGAGACAGATTACAAACGCTTATTAAAATTCTTATAAAATGAAAATGGTGGATTTTATGCCCTTTATTGTTTTTAACATATACAGTGTGTTACCAGCACCCTGGCTTTTTTTAAAGTAATTAATTTAATTAATAAACCAATTTTCGTGTTTTGTTAACTTTGTAACAAAATTTTAATTGCCAGCAATGCAACAGCAATTCGACAAGTGTAAATGACAGTCGACGGATACTTTGATTATTATGGTTTGCCCTCGTACTACGACATGCCTTGTACTGAGCAACATCGATACTGATATGATAACGATAAACACGCAGCACGTTCACTACATTAAAAATGGTCAGTATCTAAGAACATTAATTATGAAGTTATTTTAATTATTTATTAATTGGTAATACTTGCAAACAATTGCTAAAGCAACATATTATCGGCAGTTTTAATAAATGCCCGCATGCCGGTAACACACTGTATATATTGACGACAATATTAAAAGCCGTTGAGTTTTTAAAGCTTGCTTTTTATAAAGTTATTTATATATATTGTTTTACCTTTGACCAGGGTCGGCGAAGCAAGCCCGCATGCCTTCTACTGACTGATTCACAAATATTTACCCACTTTAAGTTTGTTTGTGCTTCTCGTCGAGCTTTGTTTTTAACGTGGGAACTTACAAATGGACAAACGTAATTATTTGCCTTAGCTGTTAAAATAAACTCAGTAAAATCAAGTTCTGGGGATTAAATTACTTTAAAAATAGTTTTTGGTCATCATTTCGAAGGTATCTCAATTGTATTGCGAAAGTGTTTTTGTTGGTATCGTCTTCACGGTGTAACGTTAGAACCAATGATGAATGTGAAATGTGGTAAAGAAGATAGTTTATATCCTGGAAAATGAAACTGTTCCCGAGGGAACAGCAATAAACAACTTCTGAGCAAACGTTATCGCAAGAAAAGATACATACATACATACATAAACTCACGCCTTAATTCCCAGAGTGGGATAGGGCTACAGAAATACCAACAACTCTAAAAATTTGTAACCACATTTTGAAAAATTTGACTAAGATGTTTACCAGTGTATTAGTGACAGGTTGCAAGCCCATCGCCTAACAGTACTACATGCCTTTATTCTTTTAGTCACCTCCTACGACATCCACGGGAAGATTAGACATGGAGTGGCATTATTATAACCCGACCACCAAACGGGAATGATGAACACTATATACTATATATACATACTATATGAGATAGGCAGAGATTGGAACCAGGACGATCTAAACATACAAATTTCACTTCTTCTACATTCATCAACATCTTCATGATTACTATTGTTCATTAAGTACTGTTCATTAGTATTGTTAGGTTTTTATGGCCCCGGTGCCTGCGGGTCTAGTACGGCTGCGTCTATATCGCGTGTCAAATGTGGATGAAGCATCCGTCACTCTCGTACTTATTTACGTGGCAGAAGGTGACGGATGCCTTATCCAAACTTTGTCACGTGATAAACGCAGCCATATTAGGGCCCCTGGTGAAGGCAAAAACGGGTATTGAGGACCAAAGAAAACTGTATGAGGACAAACAAGAAAGCTTCTGTGCTAGTTGTATCTTACCTCACACCGGTGCACAGCATTCCAAACACTGTGGCTTGGTGGCAGGTTGGCGGGTCAGAAGGTTAGAATCCGTAAAAACCATCACGTCAAAAAATATGCATTATATGTTTTTTTCAAAATAACTAATTATACACTTTTAACAACAAAAAGCTTTGCCAAATTGATTATCAGTTTGTTGGAAATTATAATGTAATAAATAAATATCAAGGGACTTCCTGACACAAATTGACCTAGTCCCAAACTAAGCTCTAGTCACGGTTAGAAAAGGTTTGTTACTTTTGGACCTTTAGAGCGTTAAATGAGGTCGAAAAGTGACGAACCTTTTCTTACCGTGACTATACTATGTGTACAACATTATGTAAGCAAAGATAAAAATACTTAGTATAGAGAAATACAAACATTTGTACATTAAAAACTCCCAAGACAACTAATACCTACCTTTGCCTTGACCGAGAATCCAACCTGGGACCGCTAGCTTCGTAGGCAGGGTCACTACCAACTAGGCTAACTGCGTGTAGGTATTGTAATGTGTTATCTACTCGCTCACTGCCTTTCAACATAAAAAGAACGCATGCGCAATTTGATAGTTAAAGCAAATTGAACCCTGTGTTTTAAGATATAAGGTCAGTAACATTCACGATTCTATGATAAATGCGCCCCATTTTCTAGTGAGGGCAGAATACCAAACGTTGGAAAAATAGGTACATCTTGCGCAAGATGGGTAAGCTATAAAAAAATGTTCTTCTCGTTTGTAGCATAAAACAGAAATAACAAACCTTTTCCTTAAATTTAAAAACCATACTCCATAAAAATATTCGGACTAATTGAGAATCTCCACCTTATTTGAAGCGTAGCCAAGAAATGACTTTCCGCAAAAAAAAATCTCGGAAACATTTTATAAACAGAAACCCTTCGGCGCGTTTATTTAGAACAAGATAAGATAAGATCAGGTTATTTATAAAACCGCGCTGGAACTGGATTAATCTCGCCGACTGTACTTTTGCTCGTTGATAGTAATGGGACTGTACTTAAGACTTAAAAATAGAAAAATAGTAATTTGAAGCGTTGGTTATTTGTAGCATAAAAAAACTAAACCAATTACTTTACTACTTATTGCTACTATTGAAACTAAGTAGGTACAGCTTAAGATTAAGTTTTTTTTTTTGTATAAGCTATTCATGCTTATAGAATTCAGTTATTTACAAAACATAACGTCGTGTATCTACATACCTTACACATTCGTCATAACTTAACGAATATAAATCTATAATATTCTATTTTTGTGAGTGGTCGATCTCGTGACCAACTTAACTTTGACGTTAAATATCTGTTATCCCCATACATCGACATAAAACAGTCAGTTTCGGTAATCAGTAATTCGGTAATCAGTAATCGGTCAGTTTTCCAACACCGCACATGAGTTTGTAATCGGAAAAACCCTCGCATCTCAATTTGAAAAAAAAAGGAAAAAATGAATCTACAATAAAAATCCATGTAATTAACGAATCTGCTCACAAATTCACGAGAATCGGTTGAGAAATGCGACCAGTAGAAGAATATCCGAACGAAGAAACAGACGTCCGACATACGAAAGCATTTCTGCCGTCCTAAGCAAAAACGCAGTAACTAAGATAAACCTCCTGTTGTAATATCAACCTTAATTTAAACTATATAGAATTGAATCTGCTTTGGTGATTAAACTTAAGATACTGCTTATTGGCTTAAGAGGGCTGAATTTTACCCAAGCTGACACTGCATAAATATGTTTTTTTTTTCTCCAGGTTACAACACAACAGAAGTACCTACACGTATCGCTTAATACTTATTGCATCAAACATCAAAAGAATTCCCTTCTATTTTGTGAATCTCTTACTTTAGATAGAGACCGTTGGTGTCAACAAATCCCTCGGACTTAATAATAATGACTAAAAGGTTCACGTCCACTGCAAAGTAAAATTCAGGTTATTCAACACTAAGTGACCGTTACTCCGTTTTAGCTCTCTATTTTATTTACAAACTTTTTAGCAAAGCAGTATATTTAAAGTGGAAATAAACGTACAAAATACAAAGTACTTTAATTGTTTAGGAATAGTTGAGAAGCACTGACTTTTGTAATAAACTAATAGGTATGGAAGTTGCAAATATATAATGTCGAACGGTCCCTCTCCCTGACACATCGCTTGCCCGAATTTTCATTTGCCCTAACCTAATTTTTAGATGAATCAGGTAACTTTTTAAGTTCTCCAATTATATCCGCGGTTCGGTTAGGTTATATTTTACGTTTTACGTTAATTAAAAAGGATATCAGATGATATGACGCTTATTGTTATTGTTTCCTAGGCCAGTGTTCATACATTTCAGCCTATTATCCTTTGCCAATGTGCCAACATGTTTTTTTTAAATCGTAAGAATGCTTCTTAACCGGACGCGGATTCTTAAATTCTGCTTTGAGAATAAAAACCATTTTAATTTTTCATTTCGTTTTAATTTAATAAAGCATACAGACTGGAGGGGCTATTGGTTAACGCACTCACAATCGCAATTGTTTTTATTTTGAAAATCGAAGGCTTGTCTGCATACAAAATAAAAACAACTCTTCTGCTTTGAAGCCAATTGAGATTGCGAGTGCGTTAGGCAATAGCGACGCGGGTGTTATTATGGTTTGGTTTTAAAACTTTAGCCGTCAAGTTAGTTATATCTATCATACAGTTAACATTATGTTAACGATATGGGTAAAGACAATTTAAAATAAGGTCCCAAGACACATTTAACTTCAATTTGCGCCGCATTGGACTTATATTTTTTAAGCTCTGTTTTCAATTAAATAGTAATATCCTATTTCCTTTGGTTTCTCCCAGCTTCTTTAATAATACTGCGGTCATAACTTCATTTTATAATGCCTGCGAGTTGAAAAGAGGAAGCTAAAAATAAATACCGGGTAAAATACTAGGTATTTTGAAGCAAGTAATTTACGTGTCAAAAATGCGTTAACGTTAAAAAGGGGAGCATAATCTTACTCATACTTTAGTGAATTTGTGTTACAACTTCTAATATTATTATTATAGTTATCTTAGTACTATACTTAAATTGTTTGTTTAGACCCTGTTAATTAACTAATAATACATTAAAGCATTAAATTTGCTATTAAAGGGCATTGGGTAAATTTGTTTGAAGAATATTGTCATATTTTTTTTCAGCGACCACAGATTATTTTTACATAGTTATTTAGAGGACCTCGAAATACACGTAGATATACCTATATAATTTATGGCGTTAAATAATATCGGAGCGGTATTAAAAATTTAAGTATTCAGTTTTGATACTAAAAGTACGCCCAGGTATGTTTATTTAGATATCTTGGCTCCGATGCACTTGACAGCATTAATACCTACCACTTTTACGAATGGCTGCTCACCTTGAAAATGTATGACTTTTACGAATGACAACACTTTTGCCCAAACCCCTTTCTACTTAGATTATGTATCGTAAGAAAAAAGTTAAATAATTACTGAAACGACCTATGTCCAAAATTAGGCAGGCGTGTTTGGGCTCATATGATGATGATAATTTTACTCATAAATTACTTATAATGTAAGTATTCACAAAGTCCAAATCAAATTCGTCAACATCCAATTTGAGATCAAGTATTTTTGATACCACCAAAAATACTCATACTCGCATACTAGGTAAAACTTGCAGTTAAAAGGGCGTCAAGCTGTTTCTTGCTATATAAATCTAAACTTTGGATTATCGCGTCCGAGTTAGTTTCTTTATTTACCGGAAAACATATTTTTCCTCATAAACTTCGAACTTTCTAACCTGTTTAAGTCTTTTACGGGCTCCGTAATATTGTAAATAAGGAACCCTCAAAAGATAACGACTTTGTTAAAAGAGAAGAAACTAAGTAGAAATGAGAAGACCATTTTAAAATGCTTGGAAATACGGCACATTTTTCACAGTAATTTTCTTGAATGCTTTTGACTTGCATAAGGGTGAAGCCAGACGAGCGTAATTTTATAAGTTGTGAGTCGCGTATTTTTGGTCGCGTAATTTCTGCTACATGCGGTTTCATATAAAAGTCCTGTTTGGTTCACACGGCGACGCAAATTTAGCTGGACTTTTGTATGCAGCAGAAATTAGGCAACCGAAATTAGGCGACTTACAATTTTAAAAGTCGGTTTCGGGTACTTAAGATTCGGCCATTTTCCAGTATTTCTCCGATTTGATTCGAAAAAGTTCTTCCACTTACTTTCGATCTGTATATCTCTTTCGTCAATCTTCTTTCATCCATCCTTTCCAAATAACCGAACCATCGAAAATCAACAATCTTAAATCTCAGTCACTACAACTTTTATTCCGCATTTCTCTCTGACTTTGTCCTTACTCTATCGATCAGTTTTACACCACACATACTACGCAAAGAGCGCATTTCAACTGCATTAACACGACTTTCATGCTTGTCCTGCCATATCCAACATTCACTACCATACATCAGGGTAGGGGCCAGCACTCCATTACGAACAGTCAGTCGGGCTTTTTGTGAAACGCCCTGTCTGCTCACAAAGGAGTACAGGGCCCCATTAATTTGATTCCCCGCATTCACCCTCCTCTCGATATCCTTCTCACACTTACCATCTCTTGTAAACACACTTCCCAGGGACACAAATTCGCTCACTTGCTCTACTAATTCACCATTTATAATAACGCACTCAGTCATCTCCATATTTAATAACATAAAAAGTAAAAAAAGTGAAGTAAAAGTAGTAATGCCAGCGCACACAATAAACACAACCAGCGAAGCTATTTAACAACTTTTAGAGCTTTAAAGCACTTGTTAAAAAGCTGCGTCGTTTGTAAGTTTATGTTAACATAGGTATTCTTTATTTTACTTCACCTTTTACGTATGCGCGGGACTTAAAATTACTTCTTGTGCAATAAAGGTCAGAGCTTGTTCGCTAGAAATAATGCACTCTGCAAGTTGTAGAAGAAACACTTACCATCTTTTACTGCGACAGGTGGAACTTATGGGAGTTTATAAATACTTACAATACCGTCAAGAGCAATGAAAATGGGTCACTTTGTATAGAATTTCCATAAAAAGTGACCCGTTTGTATTGCTTTTGAGTGTACTTAAATAGAGGACGTCAGCGACTTCGAATTAGTTTCCTGCTTCTCGCCCCTTTTTTCCCGTTGGTGGTTGATTTAGTTAGTCGATTGCTAACTGAGGTCGCATGAGTGCAAGCGAGTGCGCTTATACTGCCCTTCTAAATAAAAAGAAGGATAAGGATAATTGCGGGTGGTAGGACCTTGTGCAGGGTCCGTCCGGATCGCTACCACCATCTTATCCATTAACCTACCGCCAGACAGCAGTGTTCGCACTGTTGTGTTCCGGTTTGGGGATAAGACAGCCGGTGAAATCACTAGCATAGAGGCATTCCATCTTAGTCCTCAGGGTTGGCAACGCATTTGCAGTCTTAGGATTGCATTGCAGTCTTGTGAATGCGAATGTCTATGGGTCACAGTTTCCACTTACCATCAGGTGGCCTGTGTGCTCGTTTGTCTTCTCTATGCCATAAAAAAAAAAACTAACCATGTCTGAACATGGTGGAACCCTGCACTGATGTAGGGTTCCAAAGCCACTACACAAAAATGGTTGTCTGTAAAGTCGGTTTACGGACGATAATTTTACGTGATAACGTCATAAGAAAACACAGAAGCCGAACGTTTAGGCCGATCGTGCCTCTCTATCGCTTGTTCCGCGCAACGTGACACTTTTTCGTGCGTGCGTAAAAAACCATCTCAAAAAACAACAAGTATGAACGAAGGTTTACCATTGAATTGCCGACAAACTTTTAATCGAATATTATTTCAAAGACAACGTTTCAAGTATTTTCATTTCATCGACAAGTCATTGCGTCGAGGACTCGATACTAGGTAATTTGAAACGTGGTATTTTAATTGGTAGTTTACTTATTTCAATAGAATTCATGTCATGACTAATCATTTCGGGTTTTTTTAATTGTTTTTTTTTTACTTGTAATAATATTTATTCCGCATAACATTATTTCAATTGGTAATATTTTGCTATCAAAACTAAACAGTAATGTGTCATGCTTTTCTATCAACAGTTCATTTTCTTGGGGGTCGCAGTTCTAACCTAACCTAACCCGCTTCTGTCAACAGTTCGTTTTCTTGGGGGTCGCAGTTCTAACCTAACCTAACCCACTTCTGTCAACAGTTCGTTTTCTTGGGGGTCGCAGTTCTAACCTAACCTAACCCACTTCTGTCAACAGTTCGTTTTCTTGGTGGTCGCAGTTCTAACCTAACCTACTTTGAAAGCCTCGTACTTCTATTTCTTGATATAACTAGTTATGCAATAATATTATTAATTTAATATTATCAATAAATCTTAGTTTTATTATACATATTTGTTTGTCACACTACATAATTTGAAAAATGTATAAATGTGCAATAGGGCATATAAAAATTGTATTAAAGTAATACGTCGAAGAAATGAATTGCAATGTTTTGTAGTTGTACCAATTAAGATAATTTGAAACAAATCAGCGATTAAGTAGTATTCGTTGATTAGTATTTCCACGTAGTAAGATAAATTTAAATAAATAGTAGTTGAAATAAAATAACGCTAAACAATATTACTAGTACTAATGTTTCGATGAATCGTTGTCGATGAAATAATATTCGATGAAACGGTTGTCGGCAAAACAAGGGTACACCATGAACGAACTATCTATTTAAACTGAAAAATACTTAAATAAAAGCACAAATAACGAATTTAAAAGAAAAACTATCACGACTAAGTAGACTTAATTAGTTCCTGAGATACAGGCGACTAAAGCGTTTATACCTGTTAAAAATCATCTAACAATAAGACAGAACAGTTATTTGGTGCCGTAAAATGGTCCTACTTTGCTCCCCCCTGGGTAATTATGCTCCATGGTTATATTGAGGTAATCTGTATTGTAAATCATTCTATTGCTTTAATATACTTCGTAGCTGGATGTATACATCGATTCTTTTAAGCAAAGTCATCAACCTTGACTTATAAGGTAACAACCGAAATAGTCACTATGGAGCATAGTTACCCATGGGGGAGCAAAGTAGGAACATTTTACGGCACCAAATAACTTTAAATACAAAATTAGTTCATACATGTTGTTTATTCAGTTATTTTTTTGTGTTTGTCGTAACGCCTTCAAAACCCTACACTGAGCATGCTCAGATATGCTCTTGCCCGGTTTTTCAATCATCCATCAGACTAGAATAACGTCACAAATTACACGTCTGAATTACAAGAAAGTGAAATAAAGTCATAACTCAGCACTGTGTTGAAATGAAGGATTTCCTAACATTTAAACTTCATGAAAATGTCACGGGAACCGAGTAACTTTTGCTAAGAACAGCGCTTTCGTAAAAATATTTTTTTCACTTTGTTCGTTGTGAAATGTTAAAGTGGGTCGACCTTGTTCGAATGCTTTATTATCTAGGTTACAATGTTGATTGGTTTGGTGTTTTAGGGGTTGTATTCTACTCGGTAAAACCATATTGCTTTTGACATGGTTATCGTATTGTCAATGTTACTATTGCTCTTAGGTACTTGACAATAATAGAGTCCCAGTTTTAACGAACAGAAATAGAGTCCCAGGGATTGCAAAAGTGTCATTACTGGGTGCCTTTGATTTTACCTCTTTTTATATACCTAAGTACCGACTATATTATTATTCTATCTGTCTACTTGTATTGTTCATCTTTTAAGGTCGCCGTCAATATAACTTGTGTACGATGTAAACAAATTAGTACTATTTGACACATAACCTCAAATATTCACCAAGCGTGTTTTTATTAAAAATGACGTATAATTAATACTTAATTCATCTTAACCTCGTAAGTCCCCGTGTACTTGTACAAGTACAAACTAATGATAGTAGTTCAGACCTGACGACTCACTATCGTACAAAATATTTTGAACTCCAAAGCATTAATTAATAGACTCTGAAGCACTATTTTTAATATGTACTTTAAATAGTACATTAGGTAGTTAGGACTACTGCTATTAAGAAAACACAGGACTTACGAGGTTAAACTTAATATGAAAACAATAATCTAGTGTATAAATCATTGCAAAAACCTAAAATGATCTTTAAAAGTACGCGATTATCGAGTAATCATTTTGAATTGGTTCGTTTGGTTTTGATTACATCTTCTGCAAGTGCGACTTTAGACATATCTATACAAGTTAAATCATATCCTAAGGGTAGTTAAAAAATTACAGACATTAAATAGTACTTAAGACTGCTCTGAGCAAACATCGACCGTCCAGTGGCGCCCTCATTACTATTATTGTGTTTTCTCATTAACTAAAGTATTCTTTTGAAATTAAATTGTGTTTTTCACGAACAAATGAACACACTTTGCATAGAGTATATTACATAACTTTAATAACAATGTGCTTACCTATGAGTGAGTAAATTAACGGAAAATACATACATACATTAAATCACGCCTGTTTCCCGCAGGGGTAGGCAGAGACCACTTCTTTCGTTCGTTTTTAGATACATACATAAACTCACGCCTTCGTTCCCAGAGGCGGGTACGCTGAGCTAGAGATTACCTACAACTCTAAAAAACTTATTGATAATTCTGTAATCATATTTTGCACAATTAGGCTAAGATGTTTACCAGTGTATTAGTCACAGGTTGCAAGCCCATCGCTTAACTCCACTACAAGCCTTTATTGCCTTATTTATAAAGTTAAACGACCTAAGTATTTTCTGAACTTGTGTTCGTCTAATTAAATGTTTATAACAAAATGAATTTATAAAGAAAAAAAGTTAAATGACTCATATAAAACGTTGATTATATTGTAGCAATCTGCCAAAAGTGTTTTGGTGAGACGAGATCTGGACAGTGTTACCCCCAACAAGCAAAGTATTCCTATAAATAAAGACTATAAGTACTTTTTTACTAATAACGTTCCTATAGAGACATTGACGTAGAGCCATATACTTATAATAGCATACGATAAGCGGTAACATACTCAAGAGCATTCATGTTTATATTTCAGCCTTATAGTTTGCTACAAGATTGTAGCACTAAACAGTTACAGGATACTTATACTTATAGTAACATTTCACCAGCGTAGATAGTCTTAAGATCATTTGGTTTTATTTTACAGACTTCTAGTTACCTACAAGATCGTCTTATAAGACAGTTATAGGTTTAAGTCTCCTATAACAGTTTGCAGAAAGATCAAATAGGCCTGAATAATATTTGATCTTATAGTAGCATTTTGTAAGAGAATAAGATATTATAAGATACTAAGCTGAGGTTATTACAAGTCTACATCGCTATTAGTCTTGTCCAATGTTCTTATAAATGAAATTGTACTTGGTAAGAGTCTTATTAGATGAAATAATCTTATAAGTTATTTGATCAAACACCTTACTAGTAAACGTTTGGTATTTTTTGCTGAATCATTTGTTCGAATTTGAATTGGGAAAGTCGTTTAAAATGGATGTAAGCGAATGGAAACGATTTAAAAGGAGCGGCAATTATAGAAGAAAAGTGAGAAAATGTAATACAGAATTAGTAACGCCCAATTTAACGAAAACAAGTTCATCTGTATTAGAAAGTGAACCTGGTGCGTCAAGTGCAAATACAACTGAAGAAAATAAGGGTTCCGCGGTGGAGTGTGTTTTAGACTCGGATAGCGAACGAGATGAATACGACTTTGACTTAGAAAAAACCACAGAGTATGAAAAAAATTGTGATTTGGTTGAAGATATAAGAAAATGGGGTATAAAATTCAATATAGGTACCTCACCGAGCCTTAAATGAACTATCTGCTGTTGTTAACAAAAGATTAAGTAACGTTTTACCAAGAGATGCACGGACCTTATTACACACTAATAAAGAAATTTCAGTTGTTTCGGAAGTAACATAGACTACAACGATGAAAAGAGTGACGTTACTTACAGTATTCTGTATGAAATCTAAATAATAATATTATGATGTTCTAAAACTTGGTTGATACTGATTGTGTTTTTTTTAATAGCAGTAGTAACACTCATCTTCCATGTAATGATTGTACACGAGCATATATTGGCAGCCTTGACACCACAATTGTTTTATATTAAGTAGTTTCTTAATATTGATTACGTTAACAATAAAGTGGGGATTCATTCTTGAATCAGTGAATCGTCCACATCCATAACACTTTTCAGATAGGGTAAAAGGGTAGGGTAGGGTAGGTTTCATAAGGTCATCTTTACTTAAAAAGCAGTCAACGTCTAAATATACCACCATTTCGAAAAGAACTGAAAAGACAACAATAATTTATTTAAAAAAAGCATGACAGGTAAACTAAAATTGTCTCATTGATGATTGTAATCTGTAATCTAGTGTATTTCATACGGGATGAATTTAAGAAATGGTACGCGATATAATCCGTTTAAGTAGTTTTATTTAAATTTGTAACCATGGACAACCAAACCGAAACATTACTTTTAACTTAAATTAACTTTCTTAGGATTCATAGATAGTAAGAAGATTTCGTGAGGAACCCTAATACGTTTTAATATGGCGGCAAGTTATCTGGATTAAAACTGCTATAAGTGCAAATTTACTTATAATTGTCCTATAACGTACTCAATGCAGAGAATTTTTAGAAAATGGCGGATGTTCTTAATAAATGTGGTAATATTATTTTAACAACATATATGATATGTACACTTTTTCCATGGGCATTGTAAAATTAAACAAATTATGGTTGACATTTACAATAAAAATGACTTCCCCGGTAAATTCACACACTATACATACAGTATTTTACAATACTTACATAATGCTCTACACTATTACAAATTATATTAGTTAGATTAATAAGAAAAATAGGTACTTACGTTAGTTTTTTAGTATTTATTTCCCACAATCACACCACACCCACCGGCCGAAACAACGGAAAGATGTTTACAAAATGTACTTATAACTAATAACTAAGTATATTAGTAGTGCGTTATAAATAAGATTGCTTTAGTATGATGCTCATGCGAGATACTTATAAGAGTTATAAAACTTGTAAATGGGTAGTCTCAGAACGTTATAGGAGCAATTGTACTCTGGTAGAACTTCTGTAAGTGTATTATAGGGCCTAGTGACTTTCTGCTAGTTGATTATAAGATGGTTATAAGAAAGCAATGCTCCTATAACTGCGCCCATTTCCTTGTTTGTAGCAAACTTCAAGTATCTTATAAGTACAATAAAAAATAGGCTTGAGAACACTATAAGTACTGATTTTGCTTGTTTACCATGTAACATTTTTGCAAGTTATACTTACATTCATAAGCCAACATTGTATTTGCATTTTGTACAAACGTGCATGAAAAGGTTGATGAATGTAGAGGAAGCAAAAGTTGTATGATTATTTATTTATTTATTTATTTATTTATTTATTTTCATAAACAATACAATTATTGTGTTTGAAATGATGATTTGACGACGCGCTGGCCTAGTGGGTAGTGACCCTGCCTACGAAGCTAGCGGTCCTGGGTTCAAATCCCGGTAAGGGCAGATATTTGTGTGATGAGCACGAATATTTGTTCCTGAGTCATGGATGTTTTCTATATATTTAAGTATATATTTGTCTATATAAGTATTTATTTCGTTGTCTAGTACCCATAATACAAGCCTTGAGCTTAGTTTGGGACTAAGTCAATTGGTGTGACATTGTCCCCTAATATTTATTTATTTATTTATTTATTATTTGACTAGCGACCCGCCCTCGCTTAGCTTCGGTTTATGTGAGTTTTCTGTAACACCCGTTCATGAAACAGGATTTATTACACATATAAACCTTCCTCTTGAAACACTCTATCTATTAATAAAAACCGCATCAAAATCCGTTGCGTAGTTTTAAAGATCTAAGCATACATAGGGACAGACAGCGGAAAGCGACTTTGTTTTATACTATGTAGTGATACAAGGAACCAGTCATCTTATACTTAGGATATAAACTATGAAAATATTATATAGGACAAGATAAGTTAAATTTCTAAAAGCTATAAGTCACTTAAAATCTAGGTTTCCTCACATACGAACATTTCCTCAATATTATAGAAACTTCCTCTCAACAAATACTTTTTCAATTGTATATTGAATTTTGCACAGTTGGTAATGATTTTTAAGTCTGCCGGAAGCTTATTAGACCGGTGCACCCGGGAGAAAGGTGTAAAGATATATACCTATATGTATGAACATTCAAAGTACCTAGTAGTCGTACCTCAATAAGTACATACATAGGTACATTTGGTAATACTCCTCCGAGAATATATTGTAGACACTAATCGTGTCCATACATTATTTTAATCTATGAAAATAATGAAACTGAGCGTAACGGTTGACTTATGACTGAAAAACTAGCAGCATTATTCATGTTTGACGCGGTTAGACTACGCTGCTAGTGGTCCTAGGTTCGTTTTCTTGTTATTGCAAATATTTGTATGAAGATCGTTAATATTGTTTTTATCGTGATTCTTGTTTTTTCTATGTATTTAAGTAAGTATGGCTCTACATGTCTGTCGTTATCTAGTACCCAGCTTAAAGCGCTGCTTGGTGTAAAACTTGATATTACTTATTTTATTTATGATGCCTTTTGATAGGATGCTACAAAAAAATATAAAAGTAAAACAACAACCCTAATACAAAAATTTATCATTATTAATAAAAAGGTTAACTTTTGCTTGCCGCCGACAGCAGGGTAACGCTCAAACTACCGGTTTAATCACCACGGTGGGCTGCAAAAATTAACCCCCTCACAATATTTGCTGTATCGAAGAGTACTGATTTCCGCATTTGACCCCTGCGCAAGCCATCAAGAACCTGTGTTTTTTATTAAGATTTATCAATAAAGGAGGAAGTTCTTAATTCATTTGTTTTTTTACCACGGAACTCCGTCATTTATAGACTGATTTCGAAAGTACCTTTTTATTTGAAAGGGTACATCCATATCTAGTTCTAATGATGGAATCCAAGATGAATTGAGAAACCAGCTCAAATATACATACATACAAACAAATGAACGTCGGTTTTTGGTTAAAAATAAGAGCATATTACATATATATGAAGTTAATTTTATCGATATTGTCTCTCAATCATTTAATTGTGTAAACTGCGAATTTAACAATTAAACACTTATTTATTGATTACTTTATGAAAAAACAAGATCATTCCCCATATTTACAAACCAAAAACAACATTGTTATAAATTAATTCTGTTTTAGAACTAAAAAGCTATATAAACTAATAAGCATCATCGGGATAATGCCGCAGGGGCCTTTTTTAGAAAAAGGCCCCTCCGGCATTATCCCGATCCTGGCCGCATTTCCTCCGTCACATTATTCATGTTTAACATTTCGTTCGTCAGTCGTCACCCAACCGTTCCCCGGCTCATTGCAAAGCGAGTCTGCGAGTAAGAGCCGAGTAAGCCGTCGCAGAAATTTAGTGGCGTAGTTAGTAGCTTCCGCGGGAGCGCCAGTAGCTACCAGTAGGCAAGAAATATTTTATTTTACCGGTAGATGTGTCGCTATGTTGTGTTGGTTGACTGGTAGAGAATGCCTTAAAGCATTAAGTCCGCCAATTGTACTTTTCTTTTATTGTGCAATAAAGTTTAAATAAATAAATAAATAATTACTATTGCGCTCTTTGCGTATTTAGTATGTGTGGTGTGAAACTGATTGATAGAGTAAGGAATGAAAAAGTCAGAGAGAAATGTGGAATAAAAGAAGATGTATTGACTAAGATTGAAATGGGCATGCTTCGATGGTTCGGTCATTTGGAAAGGATGGATGAAAGAAGATTGACGAAAGAGATATACAGATCGAAAGTGAGTGGACGGGTCGGAAGGGGCCGCCCTAGGCGTACTTTTTCGAGTCAAATCGGTGAAATACTGGAAAAGGGCCGAATATTAAGTACCCGAAACCGACGTGCGTGCATGACTCAATGTATGAATGTGGAAGAAGCGAAAGAATTTGTCAAGATCGTAGCAAGTTGAAAGAAGTGGTCTCTGCCTACCCCTCTGGGAAACAGATTTGCAATTTATAGAGCAACGAAATCCCTATAGTTAGTGTGCCATACTATCATTATTAACTAATCCTACCTTCTAAGTAAAACGCCTGGCATTTTTATATTTGAATTAAATACATTAGCTATAATATTACACCAAACACAGAGCTCTATAAATTGCACACCTTCAATTGATTTTACAACCCCTTTGTTGCCCAACCACTGTCACACTCACCGGGCGCCCGGATTAATCAATAATGATAGTGATGACAATACTCGCCTTCCTGACCCTGGGCTGGCTGCGTATTGCCTCTGGTGGTATCTGATGATGAATGATGAAAGTGCTCCCCGGAATCTGGCGCGGGTTCGGATCGGACAGACTCCCAGGGTGGTTGATGATGATTGTTGACGTAAAATATGAACAACTGTTGACTTGAACTGATTTAATGCACAGGACGAACTTATCACGTTATACAGTAATATTATAATGAATATGCGTCCGCACGCTCGTGAGTTGACAGCAAGAGAGTGAGCGGAAGTCATAGTAACCTAAAAGCAATGACAGTTTTGTCTATGCCTAATTAGATTCCTAATTTATGAATGTAAAGGCGGCACCACACATTATCAATTACAAACAGATAAAAGACATAGTAATTTCCGTGAACATTTCCTGGGCCGCCAGGGGAAGAAATGAGCTGAATACTTGAAGCCCCTACTGAACTAGAGACACAATATAATGACACATGATATTTATACACAAACATAGTTTAACATAAGTTGAAACACTATAGATAAACAGGCATAATGAATATGTAATAAATACACAGGTTGACACTAGGTATATGAACAGACACATAAATGATTAATTTGAGTTACATTCCATAGGTAATTTACATAACTTGACTACTGGCCTGACAAGCTCACCAGATTGAGTCTTTAATTTAACTGACCTAACAATGTGATCTGAACCCTTGAACAATTCAATAACTCGGCCTCTTCTCCATTGAAGTGGCGGTGAATTTTCATCAATGATAAGCACTAAATCATTGAGCTCGACATTGTTATTATGACTATACCATTTATTGCGTGACTGTAGTGTATTGAGATATTCAACATGCCATCGTGACCAAATTGACTGATACATTTTCTGAATGACTTGAAAGCGTGATAATCGCGACATTTTAGTATCCTTCCAGTGACCCTCTGGTAAGGCTACTAGGGACTGACCAATGATGAAATGACCGGGTGTGAGTACTTCGAGATCACAGGGATCTTCCGACATCGGAACTAAAGGACGAGAATTAAGAATTGACTCTATTTTTGAAAATAGAGTAGATAACTCCTCGAAAGTCAAAATGGTATCGCCGACCTCTCTCTTAAGGAGATTTTTAGCGCTTTTGACTGCAGCCTCGAATAGGCCCCCCATGTGGGGCGATGCAGGAGGATTGAACTCCCAACGAATACTCTGTTTTCTAAATTCCTCCTTGAGGATGATCTCGTTGTCCAAAAAGTTGCCCGCAAAGTCAGTCGCTACGCCTGAAAATGGCCTTGCAGCTGTGACTCTATCTGCGGGCAGGTCTGCCATGAACGGTGGCTGAGTTGAAGCATTAAATCTGAAACAACTTAAACAGTTTCTAATAACCCTAGACACTTGTCGCCTGGCCGAGGTTATCCAATACTCTCGCCTGAGTATGGACATGAGCGCGTTTGTCGCAGCGTGACAATATGACCGATGATAATATTCTATGAGTAGTTGACCCCACCTATGATCCTTAGGTATCAAATATGGATGCCTTGCTCCGTAAGGCAATGATGATTTGCGGAGTCGTCCGCCGACTCTGATAAAGTGTTCGTCATCCACGAATACACTTAATTTCTGTAGTGATTTACAGACCAATTTTCCTTGTTTGATCAATATGACTTCATCCCTGTATGAATCCATTTGGATTTTCTTAATCCAATGTTTCGTAGCTGCACGAGTCTCGTCCAGTGATAATGATGACGCAAAATTCCGTTTCTCCTTCGGTAATCTGGCATTCCTGCAAAATCTGAGTACAAATGACGTAACCCTGATCAGCTTACTGAATGAACTGACACGTGACAATAACGTGTCCTCCCATGGTTCGACAGGGGTAATGAAGTGGACTAATTTCTTAAATCCAGGTAGGTCGTGGGGCATCGTGACGGGTAAGGAAGGCCATTGTGACTCCTCCCTCAGTAACCAGTCTGGTGACCACCACAAATTAAATCCAAGTAGATCCTTTGCTGACAGACCCCTTGAAGCGACATCTGCGGGATTTAATTCAGACCTGATATGTCGCCATGTCATGTGACGTTTGGAGTTTTGAATATCTTGTACTCGATTGCATTCGAATGTTTGCAGCATGTGAGGTTTCGTATTTAACCATGAAAGCACGATCGTGCTATCTGACCAAGCATTAATGCTGTCAAACTGAATTGAATGGTCATATGAGGCTGCTACGTGATTTAATAGCTTGTACACTAGATGTGCGGCGCTGAGCTCTAACTTTGGTATCGTTTGTCTTGACTTCTGTGAAGCTACTCGTGATTTAGCTAAAAGCAAACGTACCATGACGCTCCCTGACGTATCCACAGTCCTGAGGTAGACGCTAGAAGCAAATCCGGCTTCCGAAGCGTCTCCGAATCCGTGGAGTGAATATGATACAGCCTGAGGTAGTGCAACACATCTAGGAATCTGCAAATTAGACAAATAATTTAAGTCTTGAATAAGTTCGTCCCACTGACGACATTGATATTCATTGACGGGTTCATCCCACGATAATCCGTCTGAAAATAGTGATTGAAGGAACACCTTGAATCTGAACACAATAGGTGCGCAATATCCGCACGGGTCATATAGGCGTGCAATAGTACTGAGTATATGGCGTTTAGTGATCGGTTGTCCTAATGGTACATTAATCTGATATGACATTGAATCTGATACTGGGTCCCATTGAATACCTAATACCTTAATGAAGCTTTTGTCATCAGTGTCAAACTGACGAGGCTGCTCGCAGTGCTCTTGAGGCAAATCTTGCAGTAGTTTACCGCAATTCGATGACCATTTTCTAAGCTCGTACCCGGCGCTTTTCATAAGCGCGGTGAGCTCCGATTTGAGCTGTTGCGCCACGGATAATGAATCTGCGCCCGTGAGAATATCGTCGACGAAGATATCTCGTCTGATGACGTCTGATGCTAATGATTCGTGATGATCCGCCTCCCAATCATCGGCTAGACGCAATAGTGTCCGAATTGAGATGAACGGACTTGACCTTAATCCGTAGGTATTAGTATTCAATTCGTATACCTGAATTGGTTCAGACGGGTCCTCCCGCCATAAGATGAGCTGATACCTCCTGTCCTCAGGTTGTATCCAGGTCATCCTGAACATCTGCTTGATGTCGGTTGTGAAGACTATTTGATGACGTCTGAAATTTAACAATATCTGAGTAATATCGTTTTGAAGTGGTTGGCCTGTATGCAGGCACTGATTAAGGGATGTCCCAGTACTTGTACGTCCACTGCCGTCAAATACTACACGGATCTTATCCGTTCCCCTTTTGAATATACCATGATGAGGTATTATAAAATATTCTGAATCGAACTGAAAATCTGATTTTGACATATGACCAAGAGATTCATACTCCTTCATGAACTCCTTGTATTTACTAGCAAATACTGAATTTCTATCCATCTTTCTTTCTAAAGATCGAAACCTGTGCATGGCTAAGGCCTTTGATTCACCCAATGGCGGCCTAGTTGACAGTAATGGTAACCTAACCATATATTTGCCGTCTGGCATACGTTGAGTATAGGGTTTGCTATCCGGATATCCGGATATCCGAAATATCCGGATATCCGCCCGATTTTGGATCCGGATTTAGTGACGACCCGGATCCGGATAATTCGGATCTTACGGATCCATATAATATAAGTTCAAGTTTATAATTATAACGCAAGTACGCAAGCATTCGAAGTAAAATGAAATAAAGCATGTTTTGTGTAGCTTATTTTATATGTAATAATATATATTATGTTATTATACATATATTTATGAGTACGAGAGTTTGGCGACCGGTTTAGCGGTTTAACCTTATAGTGAATATTTATGTCATGTCAACTCATGGATGACTTGAGTTTAATAATTGTTTCTGAGTAATTGGTGTTTTCTGTCTATTTAAGTATACAATACAAAACAATACAAATACTCTTTATTGCTCACAAAAAAAAAAACAATTAAATATATTTGCGGTCTAGTTCCCATAACATAACATAACACAAGCCTTATTGAGTTTACTATGAGGTGATGACAAATCTGATAATGTCGGAAAGAAACAAAGCCAAGAGCTTTGTTCAAATATGTATTTATTATTATTATTAATCGTTCTAATATAAATAATGTAATGTAAATTTATCTTCAACGAGTTTTAAACAAAACAACAAAACAACAACGGGCTTACGACGCCTTACTTACAATATCACCAACCAGCGTGGAACCTGAAAGAGTATTTTCATCAGCAGGTTACTTATGCAATCATCTCCGTACACGGCTCAACGTAGATTCATTAGATGCGTTGAGTTTCCTGCGTTCACATTACCAAAGGTCCAAAGCCAAAGGACGAAAAAATTAGTTGTAAATAAAAAGTAATATCGTAATTATTACCATTTGTTTGTTATTAGCAATCAGATCAGAACTATGTCTTTTATCTATAAAAAAACAATACTTTGGCTTCATTCTTATTATTTTTTGTTTTGCTGATTCTTTTTTAATGTTCTTTAATTATTGATAATTAATTACTAATGTTTAAGTAACAGTACTGTTGGTTTGGGTTGGGGCCTTGGGGCTCTCCAAGTGCTAAGTGAGATGTGTAAACAAATTTTTATACGATTTTTTTATTTTAATGAACGTTGCATTATGTTATCAAAGTTCTGTTAGTGTTTTATATTGATTGTTGATTTGATAATCTATAATAATTATTGATGTCCTCTCCAAGACTGTTTTATATGCGACAGAATTTTTTACTCAATTGTTTTATTTTAATTTAATAGTAGGGCTTGCATTGTCAATGTTTCTCTTAGTTTTTTAATATTTCTTGATTGTTGATTATTTTTCTTTGATGTTCCTATCTTTCTCAGACTGATTTATTTGACAGAAAGAGTTTTTATACAATTGTTTTATTGTAATTAGTCGTAATTAAACTTTTGATTTTATTAAATTTTACCTATACGCAAGTTAACAAAAAACATTAAGACAAAACAATGAAGATTGTCTGCCATTATTGAAATTTAACATACTTCTTTCGAATGAACATATTTTTCAATGAAAACTTACTCTTTTATTTACTATGGATCCGTTTTATCCGAATTACCCGGATATCCGGATCCGAAAAATTTTAATATCCGAATTATCCGAATCCTAAAAATCGACGGATCTTGCAAACCCTAGTTGAGTACTTGAATTATACAACCTTTCACATTCCAAGTGATCCGGATGAACAGCTGGCTTTGAAGGCGGCTCCTCGACCTTCCAAAACCTTTCCAATACTTCCTCCAGCCTGACTGCGTGAAGTCCATAGTCTTCGACTGAAGTGCCGGCTGACTGGGCGGGAGACGTGACCGTCGACGGTGACCGTGGAGTAGGCACCGCGCCCATGATGACGTGACCAAAGTATGATCCGTAAGCTGTTATCCCTGGAATGTTGGTAGATATCTTAGACCCATCAAGTACATAATTAAGTATATCTGTACCTAATATAATATCTACATCCTGTCACGCGATTATTTAAACTCGCGCGACATGTATTGCGTTTTGTTTATTTATTGTTCCTAAACTCATCTATGGCGTCTTAGAGCGTTTTATCTTACTACGTATGCAATGACATTTGCATTGACGTTTGCGTTTATGACGTCGTGTTTTTGACATCCTCGCATAGTTTTTCAACTTGGGCTGGCAATCCCTTGAGCTGATCTGTCAGACCGGTGTTGCGTTTATTTCTCTGGAACGCCACCGTGACGAACGGGCGTTCTGTCCATGATGTTCTAATCAGAAGCTAAGATAATCCCGTCAATCTTATTGGACTTTTATTCGGGAGTTGCTGATTTATAGCGGTGATGTAGTACCGCGTCGTTATATAACGAAATCTTGGGAGAACCATCGGTAAATATACTTTTATTTCAATGGTTATTTCTTTCTATTTTCTCCAGCCTCGTGCCTCGTTATTTCACGTACTGTTTTATTTCAGTCGGGATGCTACTGTGAGCAATTAAAACGAAGTACCAGCGGATAACCGGCGATGGAATCCGGTCTCTTTTTTATAAATGGGTGGTACGTATTTTCACATTTTCTTGTGAGACGTCTTCTCGCCGCCATGCTGCGTAAGCAGGCAACTTGTTGCTACCAAGCACGTGTTTTGATTCGGTTCTTTTCTTTTTCTTTTTCAGCGCTATCGCACCCATTTTATGTACCCCTTAAACTACATTTTGGCATTTTGGCGTTTAATTTAAATACCATTTAAATAACTTTTCCCTGTCAGTTTAACTTTCTATTTCAACTCGCAATGTTAACTTGACATTTTCTTTTTAGACTATTAAGTCTACTCATTTAAACTTTGTGGACCATTCTATATGGAACCATGTCCCTTTAACCCATTATATATGGACCCCTATTTTGTGCATTTTATGCCGTACTTAGCTTCTCTTTTGTTAACTCCCATGTAAGCACTTTTTATACTTACTAAGTATTTGGGCTTTGGCCTCCTACTATTAGGGAATTATGACTTTATGCCTTTGTGCAACCCCGCTTATTTATGAAACCTCCGTGTGAGCTTTTTCAAGCCTTTTCAGGCTATACCGCTTGTTCCTAGGGAAGTATGATTTCACGCCCATGTGCATTTTCTTTTCCTTAATTTTCTGTGACTTGTCTCACTATTTCCCCCTCTTCCGACATAATTCCATTTAATACTTGGTCAGGATCCTTCCGATCCAAGTCCCTTTAATTTTCCCCTCAACGCTGCTGCTTCTTCAACGGTACCGGATCTGTGAAGCAAGAGTTCTGCGACCGGACGTGGTTGGCTTGCAACGACCCCGTTCTACCTGGAGACTCTGGTGCAGGCGGTGCAGTTGACAGTGACAGTTGGTGGACAAAGTGTAATTCTTTCTTCGTTAAATTGTAAGTTTTCTTTCCTTTTCTATATAAACATGACCAGGTGAACGACCAAGCCATATTCTAACTTAAAACCTAAGACCTAGATTCTATGTAACCTATAGACCTAAGCTCTAGCTAGGATACCACCTAAGTATGTAGGTTATCAACTTCCGTGTAACCACCTGAACATAATTTGTTAATTAAATAGCCTATAAACAATATTGTGTTAATTATTTAACTAGTGACTATAACCACGCCCCCCTTGAGATTAAAGTTTCCAGTACTCTACCATTTATCTTTTTTAGCTATCCGTTTACTCTTTTGCCTGGCATAGGACCCTGGCGCCCGATAGACTTCTTTTCTTATTTTGTGCAACTTAGCATATTTATATTTTTGGGTTCTAGCCTTAGGTACTTTCATTACCTTTTTATGTGACCTCTGTCACAATTTTATATTTTACCTTTGCCGCTTGTACAGCATTGCAAGAGGAGTTTCTCATTCCCCCCTTTTTTCCATCAAAAAATATGACAATTGTCGCTCGCGAACAGGGACATGATATAGTCATTGTTTTTGTATTTTATTTTTGGGCTTTTATATCTCAAGTTTGGGTATTTTGTGGTGTCATTTATGACATAAGTTGTGTTCAGTGTAAGTAGTGGTCATTCACCTGCTTCTTTTTCTGTTAACAGTGTTTATTTTTTATTATTTTTTATCTCGGCCATAAGACGTTTTTTGCTGGTCATATGCTGAGTGTTATTTTTTATGGTATCAGTGTAATATTGTTACTGTAACTTTTACTGTTAACTTACTTTGCGGTTAGTACATGCAGTATAGTTTATTTGTGGTTGTGTATGAAGATTCTTAATTAACTTAACCTACAGTTTTGATAATTTTTCAGTCTGTTTATTGTATTTTATACAACAGTTTAGTTTCTGGATATTAATTTAAAAATATCATTTTTTATATTTGTTAAAATTAATAACAATTACTTTTCAATATCTTTTGTAACTTGATTTAAATTTAATAATGGATAGTCAAGAACATTTAGTGTCTGCTGGAGGGAATCTTAATCCTTCAGTTACCGCTCCATCTGAGCATACTATGGCTCCTATTACGGAACCAACTTTTGTTTCAACTGGTATTGGTACAGATTCAGATCCTCTCACTAACCATCCTCATGGTGATTTGATAACATTGTCAGTGTATCCGGAGAATTCTCATAATACTAGTTCTATTCGTTCTCAGTTACCTAATGCATTAAATTTAACTAATGCTCATAATAATACTATGCTTTTGGATAATCGTATAAGGTCAAATAATACTTTTGTAAAACAGCCAGATTTATCTAAAACTAAAATTAATTTCAATGGGCGCACTTGCGTTCGCGAATTTTTGATACAGGTAGAAGATTATCAGTATGCTCGTAGCATTGATGAATCTTATCTGATTAGAGCCTTCTCTTCTTTGCTGTCTGATCAGGCGTTGAAATGGTTTCGTTCCGTTCGTACTACTATTGCCACTTGGTACGAATTGAAAATAGCTTTACTGAGACGTTTTGATAAAAATGATTTTGATTATACACTTGAGTATCAGCTTCGCATACGTAAGCAGAAGCCTAGAGAGTCTCTTTCTGATTATATTATTGATATGATGGACATGTCTAGTCAATTGACATTTCCTTTGTCTGAAGCAACCTTAATCGATATTATTAGACACAATATGTTACCGTCTCTCATGGTACACTTTATAGGCAGACCTATTACAAATTTGGATTCCATGGTTCGTCTTAGCAAGGAAATTGATGCATTTAATTCTGTTAATTTGTTATCTAATCCGCCTACAGCTAGTGTAAGGAAACTTAATCCAATTTATGTAAATAAGGATCTGATATGTTTAAAATGTAAAAAGACTGGTCATCATTACAGAGATTGTAAAACTGTAAAAGGTATAGTTTGTTTTAAATGTAACAAAAAAGATGTCACCTCTATGACATGTGACAATTGTAATTTGATGGGCGTGTCACCTGGTACTAGTAGTTCAAAAAACTTGTAGGCTCCGGTCGAACACCACTTTGCACTAAAGTTACTTGTGATTCGGCTGGCAAAGATAATATTACTTTTCCCTCTAACTTTAAACCCTCTGATACAGAAATTAAAACTGATTTTAATTCTTGGCTTGACCATTTAAAAATATTCTTTGGAGTTCATAAAGCTGCCCCAGTGTTGTTTGTTGATACTAGTGATTCTAGGCCTTATTTAAATTTCAGGTTTAGAGATCAAATTTTTTCAGGATTATTGGACAGTGGTGCGAACAGTTGTGTTCTTGGTTCAAATTCTCGTTTGGTTTTTTTGAATTCTGGTTTGACACTTAAACAGAATCCTAAGCTTGTGGCTAGCACAGCTGATGGCTCTTCCAGTGGTGTTCTGGGTGTTCTGGATATCCCAGTTACCGTTGATAATGTAACTCACACTATTCCATTTTTGGTAATTCCTTCCTTTGAACCACCTATCATACTAGGATTTAATTTCTGGTTAAAGTTTGGCATAGCTAAAGAATTATTTGATAATATTTCTTATAGTGACGTTCCACCTTCAATTTGTTCGGTAACGTCAGCTGCTCTTCTGACTACATTTCAAAAAACTCAGTTAGAAGAACTTATTAAAAAATTTGAAGATATCTCTTATGAAAAGAAGGGATTAGGTTCGACTCATTTGGTTGAACATAAAATTAATACTACAGGTGATCCTATTAAGCAACGTTATTGGCCTCTAAGCCCAGCAAAGCAAAATGAGTTGTATGCTGAGGTAGAAGTTCTTCTTAAGGATGGCGTTATACAACCTTCAAAATCTCCTTGGTGCTCTCCTGTCATAGCAGTTGCGAAGAAGGATGGTAGTACAAGATTATGTTTGGACTCTAGGCGTCTAAATTCAGTTACTGTTAAGGACTCTTATCCACTACCTTATACTTCTAGAATTCTGGATAACCTGCGGGGCGCTAAATATATAACTGCTATAGATTTATCTAAGGCATTTTTGCAAATTCCATTGGAGAAATCTTCTCGTGAAAAAACCGCATTTGTTGTTCCAGGTAAAGGACTTTTTGAGTATGTTCGTTTGCCTTTCGGGTTGACTAACGCACCTGCTGAATTACAGCGCTTAGTTGACAGATTATTTGGTCCTGAGTTTGATGATGTTTTGTTTAAATATTTAGATGACTTAATTTTGATTTCTTCTGAATTTTCTGATCATATTTCACTTTTAGGTAAAGTTCATAAAATCTTAAAAGACGCTGGTTTAACCATTAATTTAAAGAAATGTGAGTTTTGTAAGGATCGACTTCGTTACTTGGGTTATGTTGTTGACAGTCAAGGTTTACACACGGATCCCTCTAAATTAGAATCCATTCAAAAATTTCCTAAGCCCCTAATTGTGAAGGAGCTTCGTGGTTTTATAGGTCTTTGTTCTTACTATCGAAGGTTCATTTCAAATTGTGCTGATATTGCTGCTCCGTTAACTTGTCTTACGGGTGGTAGTAAAAATTCTAAGAAGATTGTAGTGTGGAATACCGAAGCTGATGATGCTTTTGATAATTTAAAATTGGCTTTAATGTCCGCCCCTGTCTTACTGTGCCCTAACTTTAAAAAACCCTATTTCCTTCACTGCGACTCAAGTTCGGTGGGAATTGGAAGTATGTTATGTCAGGAGGATGATGCTGGAGACCAGCACCCTATTGCATTTTTTTCCCGCTCCCTTACGAAGTGTGAAAGGAATTATAGTACGACAGAGCGTGAATTGTTAGCGATTTTAGTGTCCATAGAACATTTTAGACCCTATATAGAAGGAATGAAATTCACTGTTATTACAGACCATGCAAGTTTAAAATGGTTGTTAGGTCTTTCTAATCCTAGCGGACGTTTGGCTAGATGGGCTGCTCGGATATCTCAATATACATTTGATATAGTTCACAAAAAAGGTTCTTTACATGTTGTCCCAGATGCTCTTTCTCGCATTGAGATTGCTGCTTTTGTTGGTCCCTCTGACTTTGTTTCCCCAGATGATGAAATTTTGGATACTTGGTATAAAAAGATATTTACAAATTGTCAAAAATTTCCCACTAAATATAAAAATTACAAAGTGGAAAATAAAACTCTTTACAGATATTGTAAACCCAAATTTAATCAAAATTCACGTTTAGATTGGAAAATAGTAGTTCCCAAAGAAAATATTATGGATACCATCAGGAACAACCATGATGATGTCAATTCTGGTCACTTAGGTATACATAAAACCTTACATAAATTAAAATTACATTATTATTGGAATAAAATGTTTTTAGATGTTCAGAATTATATAAAACTCTGTGACACCTGTAAAGCTCATAAATGCTCAAATACTCCTCCTTTCGGTATCTCTGTCAATCCTAAAATTGTTGATAAACCTATGACTATGTTATCTATGGATTTAATTGGAATTTTACCCCGTACCTATTCTGGTCACCGTTTCATTTTATCAGTTGTTGATGTCTTTGCAAAATATGTTTGGCTTTTTCCCCTAGCTAACGCTACTACTAAAGTTATTTGCAAATTTCTAGAAAAAGATATATTTTTAAAATTTGGTTCACCTAAGGTAATAGTTTGTGATAATGGAACTCAATTTACTTCAAAACATTTTGTTAATTTTCTTAAAGGATTTAATATAAATAAAATATTTTATAATACTTTGTACACTCCACAAAACAACGTTATTGAGCGTTACAACCAGACCGTAGAAACTTGTATTTCTTGTTTTGTTAAGGACGACCATAGCTTATGGTCAAAGTTCGTGCCTCATATTCAGTTAGCTTTAAATAACTCTATTAATTTTGCTACTGAATTCACTCCTAATTTTCTCATGTTCGGAAGAGAACTTATTTTTGATGCTGCTCTGCATCGCTTTAGTAATTCATTTGATAATTTGGACGACTTAACTATAGATAGTCGCCATTCTTTTGCTAATTCCTTTTCGGTATTAAAACCTATTTTTGAAAAAGTCACTTCTTCCCTATTGAAAGCTTTTAAGCGCAATGCGGCTTATTATAATAAAGGCCGCAGAGCTGTTTCTTATCTTGTGGGTGATGTAGTTTGGAGACGAAATTTCGTTCAGTCTAGCGCTGCACACTATTTTTCGGCTAAGTTAGCTCCAAGGTTCGTTAAATGTGAAATTCTTAACAAAATTTCAGATAATGTCTATGTTTTAAAAGACCTTGCTAAAGGCACTTCAGGCCGTTATCATGTAAAAGACATTATTAAAACTTAATTTTATTTTTTGGTCTATAACTTCACTGTTTGAGTTCTGAGTAGGTCAAGGCGTCTGATTGTGTGATGAATGTAAGGTTGTTTGTTAGAGCCATGTAAGGTAAATTTGAAAGGTAGATTTTTCTCATTTGCTCTTTCAAATGTTGTTATTCTAAAAGGAACTTTGGACATTTTCGGTTTACTAGTTTGCTCTATACCCATTCCTACAAATAAGAGTTTTGTATATTTTATATGTACATAATTTTGTGTGCGTACTCTAAGTTAGATAGTTGAGTGTCGTACCTATTCTTAAGTACTTTTTATAAGTACCTACTCTTAAGTACTCGTTAGTACATATTTTTTGTTAAGTTTATATTATAAGCATTTCCCTGGACTTGACACACTTCCTACGCGTATTTGTTTTGACTTTAGCCTGTCAGCTGATCCCTGACGGTGCATTTTGTTTCAGCTTCCGGTTTGTCGTAGCATCTGCTTCGCGGTCGCTGAACCTCTTTTCTCTACTTTCTGGTAGAAACCTTTTTGTATCACCGTTTTGTTGTGGTACAAAGCTTCTTTTGTTTCAGCTTCCGGTTTGTCGTAGCATCTGCTTCGCGGTCGCTGAATTTCTTTTCTCTACTCTCTAGTAGAACCCTTTTTCTTCTTTTTTGTATCACCGTCTTGTTGTGGTACAAAGCTTCTTTTGTTTCAGCTTTCGATTTTTCGTAGCATCTGCTACGCGGTCGCTGAACCTCCTGTCTGTACTCTTGAGTGGGACATTTTCTTTTTTGTATCACCGCTTTGTTGTGATACAAACTCCTCTCTATGTGCATGGAAAGTTGGTGGGGTTGTGCCAGACACATAGCAGAGTTTTCTTTTGTTTTGACTTTAGTCGAAATCTTTTTTCGCTCCTTGTGCTTGGAAGATTGGTAGAGTTGCGCCAGTCACTTGGTTGAGTTTCTTTTTACTTCTCTGTGCGGATGGAAGGTTGGCAGAGTTGAGCCAGTCGCATAGTTGAAGATTGTTTTCTCCTGTTTTTACCCTTTGTGAATGGAAAATTGGTGGGGTTGAGCCAGTCACAAAGCGGATTTGCTGTTATGCAACTAATGCTCTTAGTTATTGCGTTATAACTATTTATAGTTTGAACTTTTGTAAGTAATGAACTATAACTTCATCTTATAAATCTTATAATTTATTTCAGCTGTAGTGGTCGCTTACTGGTTGAAAGATTTCGAGCCGGAGGCGAGGGTGCCTATCTGTCTTTTTGGTCTTCAACTAGGAGCTGCTCTAGCTGATAAATTTTGTTGTGAAGCTTTTATTAGCCGGTGGCTAGGTGGCCTAACCGTTCTATATTGTTAGCTTTACTACTAACTTAGCTTGTTTTCACTTTTTTCATTATAGCCGGTGGCTAGGTGGCCCAACCGTTCTAACATTTTTTAGCTCTATGCTAGCTGAGATTATTTTTCTTTTTTTCACCTAAGGTTATAGGACCTTTAGGACTTAACCGTTTATGAGTTAATTTTCTCTTAGACTTTTTGATGTTTTGTGGTTTTTCAGGATTCCTGAAGTTTCTCTACTCCGGAGAGCTATGGCTCTGTTGCTTGCTGTCTCTACGAGTCCTACCTTACGATTTTTTTTGTTTTTTACTTTTTTATTTTTCTTGTTTTGCTTGTTTTAGGTGGTTTTACCTACCGTTTGGTATCCTTCGGTAGTTACCGTCGTATAACTTTTGGTTTTTGGACTTTAACCTTTTGCATAAAAAATAGTTCCTATTTTTTATTTTTTCAGGAAAGGGGGTAATGTCACGCGATTATTTAAACTCGCGCGACATGTATTGCGTTTTGTTTATTTATTGTTCCTAAACTCATCTATGGCGTCTTAGAGCGTTTTATCTTACTACGTATGCAATGACATTTGCATTGACGTTTGCGTTTATGACGTCGTGTTTTTGACATCCTCGAATAGTTTTTCAACTTGGGCTGGCAATCCCTTGAGCTGATCTGTCAGACCGGTGTTGCGTTTATTTCTCTGGAACGCCACCGTGACGAACGGGCGTTCTGTCCATGATGTTCTAATCAGAAGCTAAGATAATCCCGTCAATCTTATTGGACTTTTATTCGGGAGTTGCTGATTTATAGCGGTGATGTAGTACCGCGTCGTTATATAACGAAATCTTGGGAGAACCATCGGTAAATATACTTTTATTTCAATGGTTATTTCTTTCTATTTTCTCCAGCCTCGTGCCTCGTTATTTCACGTACTGTTTTATTTCAGTCGGGATGCTACTGTGAGCAATTAAAACGAAGTACCAGCGGATAACCGGCGATGGAATCCGGTCTCTTTTTTATAAATGGGTGGTACGTATTTTCACATTTTCTTGTGAGACGTCTTCTCGCCGCCATGCTGCGTAAGCAGGCAACTTGTTGCTACCAAGCACGTGTTTTGATTCGGTTCTTTTCTTTTTCTTTTTCAGCGCTATCGCACCCATTTTATGTACCCCTTAAACTACATTTTGGCATTTTGGCGTTTAATTTAAATACCATTTAAATAACTTTTCCCTGTCAGTTTAACTTTCTATTTCAACTCGCAATGTTAACTTGACATTTTCTTTTTAGACTATTAAGTCTACTCATTTAAACTTTGTGGACCATTCTATATGGAACCATGTCCCTTTAACCCATTATATATGGACCCCTATTTTGTGCATTTTATGCCGTACTTAGCTTCTCTTTTGTTAACTCCCATGTAAGCACTTTTTATACTTACTAAGTATTTGGGCTTTGGCCTCCTACTATTAGGGAATTATGACTTTATGCCTTTGTGCAACCCCGCTTATTTATGAAACCTCCGTGTGAGCTTTTTCAAGCCTTTTCAGGCTATACCGCTTGTTCCTAGGGAAGTATGATTTCACGCCCATGTGCATTTTCTTTTCCTTAATTTTCTGTGACTTGTCTCACTATTTCCCCCTCTTCCGACATAATTCCATTTAATACTTGGTCAGGATCCTTCCGATCCAAGTCCCTTTAATTTTCCCCTCAACGCTGCTGCTTCTTCAACGGTACCGGATCTGTGAAGCAAGAGTTCTGCGACCGGACGTGGTTGGCTTGCAACGACCCCGTTCTACCTGGAGACTCTGGTGCAGGCGGTGCAGTTGACAGTGACAGTTGGTGGACAAAGTGTAATTCTTTCTTCGTTAAATTGTAAGTTTTCTTTCCTTTTCTATATAAACATGACCAGGTGAACGACCAAGCCATATTCTAACTTAAAACCTAAGACCTAGATTCTATGTAACCTATAGACCTAAGCTCTAGCTAGGATACCACCTAAGTATGTAGGTTATCAACTTCCGTGTAACCACCTGAACATAATTTGTTAATTAAATAGCCTATAAACAATATTGTGTTAATTATTTAACTAGTGACTATAACCACGCCCCCCTTGAGATTAAAGTTTCCAGTACTCTACCATTTATCTTTTTTAGCTATCCGTTTACTCTTTTGCCTGGCATAGGACCCTGGCGCCCGATAGACTTCTTTTCTTATTTTGTGCAACTTAGCATATTTATATTTTTGGGTTCTAGCCTTAGGTACTTTCATTACCTTTTTATGTGACATCTGTCACAATTTTATATTTTACCTTTGCCGCTTGTACAGCATTGCAAGAGGAGTTTCTCATTCCCCCCTTTTTTCCATCAAAAAATATGACAATCCCTAGCTTTATCGAAATTGCTATCAGCAAGTATGATATTTGATGATAATAATTGACCTTTTAATTTAATATCATATGAAGGAATATTTCCTGTCAATGTGTACATTACCATGGCCATAGTACCAACAACTGGTAATTGAGTACCTACAGGTTTGATTACTAATTTGACAATAGAGCCAGGCGCATCAACCCTTTGATGACCTATTCCATAAAGTGAATTACTGTTAGTCTGTTGGTGCAACTTTAAACCATGAACTAATGAATGTTTGATGATTGAAACAGCGGCTCCTGTATCCAACAGTGCCCTGACCTTGACGTATGTACCATCACCTGACCTGACCATAACCATTGCCGTGGGGCAGATGGTTATAGGGAGTGATGGACCCTGATATGCGCCAACAGTAACCTTATCTCATAGTCTATCAGGACTCGTCCGAGATCCAAACCTGAGAGAATTAAATTTGAGTTGAGCATGATGTGCCCTGGCACCAATTTGTGGTTTAGGCTGATGGTGCGCCATAGACTGCAAAGAGGGTGCCCCTTGATAGTGAACAGCTGATGATGGGCTATGCACTGGTGAGACATGACGCGCTTTTGGTGAAGTTGGCGTGTCTCGACCGCCAGCATGCCGTGTGACCACACGAGCGGCAGATTGATCCGGCTGCTGAGAAGCACCGGTGTTCGCATCGGCATTACATATTAATGAATTATGCGCTGGGGACCCACAATGAGAGCACCAGTTCGTGTGAGTGCACTCTTTGGCATAGTGCTTCCTCAAGCATCGATAACAATGCCCGGTCTGAGTAGCCCACGATCTACGGTTAGACCGTAACATCTGTTGAAAACCAGAGCATCTATAGAGTGTGTGTCCCTGGACACTACAATATGAACATGGTGGCCTCACCTGATGAGCTGATGATGCTCCTTGATCGGTTGATGATGACATCACCTGATTATACTGATGAGTTTTGCTAGAAGCCACTCGATGTTGAGGTGACCGCTGTGCTGATGAACGCACAGGCGGTGGTGATACGCGTTGTGGTTTGAGTGTTTTAGGGGTGTTTAGAGTTTCGCCTCCTAGTGTGGGTGGATGGTAGGAAACCGCGAGGACCTAAAAACCCGAACGGAATACTACCAACTACCACGGCACACCCCGGGCAACATTGCTGGTAGACTGGTCGCAGTTTCACTGTGCCCTCTTTACCAGCAATGGCTGAGAAATCTCTCGGCTCCATCGGGTTTGTAGGCGGCCCGATGGACTATCCAGCCTACCTGCGGTAGTCCTCCGCAGTTGAGCGCCGTGAGCGAGGATGCAGGAGTCCTGGGGGGTTGAGTCGAACGGAGTCGGGATAGTACTACCGGGAGACAACACGCCCCCTTTGGTCCGAATTTCTGGCAAAACGGTAGCCTTGTATGCTAGCCACTGCAAGGTAACGGACACGCGTCCGTACGGTCGAGGTGGGTACGGTTTCGCAGGCGAGATGTGTGGGGGCTCTCTGGGAGGGCGGGGTGTCGGCCATGCTGACGGGGCAAGGGCATGTGGAACACCTGGGGGGATCCGGATCGATCCACCCAGCCACATTGTCTGCAGCTCCCGATGTCGCGCATTGATACCCAACTCTGCACATCTATATCTCACAAGTAATCCTGGTGTCATTTTTAAGACATCCCCGGTGCGGGCTCCGTGGAGGGTGGGAAACTTGTGAGATGAAATTAAAATCAACGGAATATGGAAAATCCAAGATCCGAAAACCCGAAAGTGCCGGAGGGGAAACCCAAAGGCGCTCAACAAGAGAGCGGTGCTCCGTTAGGCGTGCCAGTCTCTCCAAATCCAACAGGTGCGGGTAGTAGTGGCCAAGGGCCACACCACACACAAACACCACACAGGGGTGGCGGTAGGGCGCAAGCCCCGCCAGCTACTCACACACACCAAACACAGCGGAAGGTAAGTGGCGCGAAAGTGACGCTACCTTCCTTCACACGTGGCTTCGAGGCATCGTCTTCGACCTCGAAGACCACAAGCACACACCCACGCGGGGGCGGTGCTAAGGCACCGCCACACACACACACGAAGTCTGCGAGGGGCAGAAAGTCTGCTGGGAAACCGGCGGGCTCAAAACCCCGAGCGTGGACTCAACACACCCAGCCCAGGCCACTACGCAAAGCCAGCCCGGAGATCGTCCCGCCTGCACCTGCGGAGAAATCCGCAGACGCGGGGCAGACACCGGCGCTGCTACCCACGCCCTCTGTAGCTTCCCAGCTGGATGCCAGCTGGAATTTTCCCGTGTTGTCCACGTGGGGAAGAAGGGAGAAAACCGCTGAGCGGGATGCCCCAGTACCCAGTGCGACCAACCTCGGGAAAAAGAAGCACAAAAACCAGAAGCAGCGCCGCAAGTACCGTAGGCTACTGGCGGAACAAGCTGCTGCTCCGGTGCCTGACCAACAACCAGGTGCTCCCGGAACGGAGACGGTGCGAGGCGTTGCTGGTGACCCTTGTCACCCGTCAACAAGCCGTGCCGCTCCCAAAGGGAAAGGAGCTGGCAACAGGGCCTCGGAGGGGAGCCCCGCGGTGGCTCGAGCCAATGCTAAGAGGGTGCGCCTGGACGAGACTCTGTCTCCGAGAGGCGAACCCAAAAAGCAGAGGATCGAGCCGTCGCCGGGAACCCCACGAGTAGCGTACGCGGACGCGGCGAGAGCGGACTTGATGGTTGCTGTCACATCAGCAGCCACGGGTCACCTCTCGGCTGAACTCGCTGACGAGGCCCTAAACCTCATCCAAGCCCGCGTGATGAGGGAAGCGGTCCAAAACCTGCAGAGCAGGGGCGGACCACAGTTTCAGGGAAAGCCGTTACACGTGAACGGCACCCTGAGGCTGTGGTGCGGGGACCAAGCAGCGGTATCCTGGCTCAAACAGTGCGTGGCTACCATCACCCTCTCCTCAGGAGACAAGCTGGTGGTGAAGCGCCAGAGCGAGATACCGCGCAGAGTACGCTGCGGCATTCTGCTCCCGGGTGTTTATGACGACTTCGGCGTAGTAGCGCACTCGCTCCGCTACCAGAACACCTGGGTGCAGATAGACCGGTGGCTTCTGCACAGCGCAGACAGGCAAGGTAGAGAAACCTTCGCCATTGTCAGCATACCGGAGACGGAGGTGCAGGCCATCCTGGACAGAGGGCGCCGGCTCGCATTTTTGTGTGGGTCGGTGTACCTGAAGTTTCAGGGGCCACGGGGGAAGTTCGTGGAGACTCCACCCCCAAGCACCAACGCCACAACATCAGGCTCACAGCCAGAACCAGAGCCGATGGACACGGCCACGGTGACCGGCACGGCCGACGACGCAGTCGTGGTCACGCCCGGGTCCCAATCCCCGGCGCAAGGCGCCCCCTGCTCCGAGCACGACGAGGAAGAGCTCCTCCGTGACCCGTCGGAGAGCGGGGAGGAGTGCGCAAAGGGGTTGGGCTTGCTGGCCATCGGCGAGGGGGACGGCGGGGAGGGGTCATCGGGGATTCGCACCAATGACGGAACCCCCTTCTCCCGGTTGTAGCATCCTCCAAACAAACCTCCACCACAGCGAAACCGCGACGGCTCAGGTCCGGAAGTGGCTGGAGGCCAACAACACCGCCGTGGTCCTGATCCAGGAGCCGTGGATCAGGAAGGGGGCCATATGCGGGCTCCGAAACATTGGAGGTAAGCTCATAGTGCACACGGGACCGGATAACCCCCGGACCTGCATTTACACCACCAGGAATATACATGCCGAACCCTTAACCAGTTTCTGCTCTAGAGACCTGTGTGCCATCAAGGTGCGAGGGGCGCAAGACTCCAGCCTGCCGGAGGTGGTCCTGGCCTCGATCTACATGCCAGAGGCAGAAGATCCGCCGCCACACGAAATGACGAGGCTGGTGACCTACTGTGAGGAGTACAAGCTGCCGCTAATTGTGGCCACGGACTCCAACGCACACCACCCCCTCTGGGGCATGAAAAACGCCAACAACAGAGGTAAGCTACTTGTAGAATACCTAATGTCAACTAACCTTAACATCCTGAATACAGGCTCTGAACCCACATTCGTAAACAGACGTAGTAGCACAATCATTGACTTGACTTTAGCAACTGAAGAAACCTCACAGCACATCACGGGATGGCACGTTTCAAAGGAACTGTCGTGCTCAGACCATAGATGGATACGTTTCGATATTCAGGTAAATACAATCGCAGAAGCTCCTAGGAGGAACCCACGAAGAACCAACCGCTTGCAATACGCTGAGCGGCTGGAACTTACGTTGCCATCGGCGACTCCACTCCAACTAGAGAGCTGCGAAGCGATAGAAAACCAGGTAACTATCCTCACGGAGGCCATTGTAGCAAGTTATCAGCATGCCTGTCCTCTCTCTAACCCCCCGGCCAGCCGCAACAGCGAAGGTAAATGGAGGGGCCCTGAGCTGGAGAGGCTCAGGAAGAAGATGAGGCGACAACTGAACAGAGCAATGAACACAGGCGCAGACCACGACTGGGATAAGTACAAAACGACTAAGTCTAGGTACAAGAAACGCCTCAGGTACAGGAGTACGAGCTCATGGCGTAACTTCTGCAACAACATAGAAGCATGTTCACAGGCCAATAGGGTAAGGAAGGTTCTCTCCAACCAGACCACGCACACCATGGGTTCCTTACGCAAGCCAGACAACACACTCACCAGCTCGTCAGAGGAGGCAGAACGGGTCCTCGTAGAAACGCACTTCCCTGACTGTGTGATATCACAGTCGACCAGCTGGACGAGCGAAGAAGCCCCCCCTACCACGGTAGACTGGGTACGGGCACACGAGGTAATCAACCCCCATAAAGTTAAATGGGCAATTAACAGCTTTGACTCCTTCAAATCACCAGGTCTGGACGAGGTCTTTCCAGCACTTCTGAAGTGGGGTGGCGAAAGACTAACTCGGACTCTTGCCGAGATCCTAACTGCTTGCCTAGCACACAGGTATGTGCCCAGGCGGTGGAGGGAGGTCAAAGTCATTTTCATACCGAAACCAGGTAAGAGCGACTACTCAGACCCCAGATCCTACAGACCCATCAGCCTAACCTCGTTCTTATTAAAGACCCTGGAAAGGCTATGCGACAGGAATCTGCGGGAGAGCTGCCTGGTCAACACACCAATGCACCCAAACCAACATGCCTACAGCCAAGGTAAATCTACAGACTCAGCCCTACATGCAGTAGTAAGCAAGGTAGAGGAAGCCATCAAGAACAGATCAATGTGCCTAGGCGTCTTCATAGATATTGAGGGGGCCTTCGACAAGACCAACTTCAGCAGCATAACAACCGCGCTAGTCAGGCACGGGGCGAACCCGACCCTGGTTAAATGGATAGGTAATATGCTTAGCAAAAGGGTCATCAGACTCAATGCAAACAACAACCAACTAGCAATGGTGGCAAAGGGCTGTCCCCAGGGCGGCGTTCTCTCCCCGCTACTATGGAACATAGTTGTGAACGAGTTGATCGCCAAACTAAACGACAGTCGCTACTACGCGGTAGGTTACGCGGACGACATAGCGATACTCACAACCGGCAACGTCACCAGCACGGTCTGCGACGTCACCCGCGCAGCTCTAAGTATCGTAGAACGCTGGTGCTCAACCAACAAACTATCCGTCAACCCAAAGAAAACGGAGATGGTATTGTTCACTAACAAACGCAGCCTGGGCAACTACCAACTCCCCAAGTTGTTTGGAACAGAACTCCAGCTATCGAATGAGGTAAAGTATCTAGGAGTCGTACTTGACAGCAAATTGAACTGGAGCAAACACCTGAACAGCAAGATAGACAAAGCAACAATCGCTTTCTGGCAGTGTCGCAGGATGGTAGGTAAAACATGGGGTCTACACCCCAAGATCATCCTATGGCTCTACACGTCAGTGATACGACCAATCATTGCCTATGGTGCGGTAGTCTGGTGGCCACGCACCAGACTGTCCACTGTGGAATCAAAACTACAACGACTCCAGAGACTAGCCGGCATGGCAGCCACCGGATGCATGCGGACTACGCCCACAGCATCCCTGGAAGCCATACTCGACCTCCCGCCACTGCACCTCTTCATCCAGCAGGAGGCGGCGGCAACAGCGGTACGTCTTAGGAATTTGCACCTGTGGAAACCTGCCAGGGTACCACACACCGAAATACTCTATGAAGCGGTTAACGAGGAGCCACTCATAGAGGCGGCTACCGACAGAATACCGAAACAGTTTATCTTCGACAAGAAGTACAAAATTCAACTGTATGAAGATCCGTGGGAAGGCCTCAATCCCAGGGAAGTAAGGATCTTCACAGACGGATCCAAGACAAAGTCTGGATCCGGAGCAGGTACTTTTTCAGAAGATCTAAACATACATATCTCAACGCCATTAGGAGCCCATACCACAGTCTTCCAGGCAGAATGCGTGGGCATCATTATGGCTACAATAGCGATTGAGCAAAGGAAGGTAAAGGATCTCCCCATCCGTATACTCTCCGACAGCCGATCAGTTCTCCAAGCCTTACAGTGCTATACAGTAACGTCAGGGCTAATATACGAATGTCACAACGCCCTCTCTAAGGTATGTAACCTAAACCCCATCACCCTACAGTGGATAAAGGGACATAGCAACTCACGCGGTAACGACGCGGCTGATGTACTCGCGAGAAGGGGCTCAGAAATGGAACTGATAGGTCCTGAACCGTTTCTGCCCCTGCCGACCAGCTGGCTGCGGAACAAACTGCGGCGAATCACCAAGGTAAAGCACCAGCACCACTGGAGCAACCTAGACACCTGCAGGCAGAGTAAGGAAGCTCTTCCGATAATCAATCCCGGATTGTCGCGTAAGCTACGATTACTCAAAAGGGCCCAACTCCGGTTGTTAACTGGAGCCATAACTGGCCATGCCTTGTTTAACAAACACTTGTTCACATTAGGTGTTACAGACAGCCCCCTGTGCAGAGCTTGTATGACGGCGGAGGAAACCGCAGCCCACGTCATCATGGAATGTCCAGAGGTGGCAACATACCGGGCACGTCACCTCGGAACACCGAGGTCGCTACCAGAGGCCGTCGGCAACATCAAGGGTCTGCTAGGCTTTCTGGTTGAACTGGGCTGGCAAGAGTAGTGCCAGTAACCCAGCACGCAAAAAAGGCGCATTTGTTAAGTCGTCGAGTTGCGGAAATTAGCCCGCTACAACCTATAACCTATAACCTATATATATACGCGTTGTGGTTTCCTGACAGGCTCCGGCTCCGATGCAACTGACAGCTGCAGTCGGCACTGCTCATCCAACAACTCCAGCAGTTGCGTGATGGTGGGCAGGGTGTCCGGATCCTTGCCATAGCGCTCCTCAAACAATGAACGCAACTTGATAGGCAGCTTCTGCAAACATAAGTGTAACAGCAAGTACGACCACTCTTTGACAGGTTGCTTTAGTTTGTCTAAAGCCTGGATTGCCTCCTGAAGAGGGTCGGAGAACTCTGAACGCAGTTGACCAATTGACGTGACTATAGGTAGGTTGACTATCCTACTGATATAGGCGTCAAGCAGCAATCTAGTATTTTGAAACCTAGATTTTAACAAATTAATGGCCACTGAATAATTTTTATCATCCACTGGTAACTGACATACAATATGAAGAGCTTCACCTGAAAGTGATGACCTTAAATAATAGTGACGCTCTGCGTCCGACATATCCCGATCATGCACCAATGATTGAAATAAGTCATAGAATGACATCCATTCCATGAGGTTCCCTGAAAACTTAGGCAACTCAATAGCGGGCAACTTCGCTATGGTTTGCGAGGACAGCTTTGCGCGAGACGAAGTGGGCGCGTCGCTTTCGCAGAGCTCCTCGATTTTAAGCAACAACTTATTTATTTCAGTGAACTTTACTCTATAAGAAGTCATGTCCTCCGCGGACACTTCATCATCGGCCCCCACCAGTATCTCATAAGCCTGAATAAATAAATGATAATACTGGTTGAAATGTCGCCTAGCGACTGATGCGGCAATTGAACTAGACGTGTCACTTACTGTTGCAGCAAAGTCCAATAACATTTGATACTTAGAACTAAATTGCGTTCGCGCACTTCGAACTGACATTTTGAATACTCAAGATACACTCAATAAACAACAAAGTAAGTTAATCACCGACTGATGGTGAATGAATTAAATGAGGTTTGTTTACGTAATAAACAGTAACACCTTGATATTATTACACGTTCAAACACTAATAGTTCACGTAATGACAGATAATACTTTGATTAGTACACTAAAAACAATAATAACTGAATGTAAACAAACAATCTAACTGATAGGTGACTGATGACCTATTTTTCACAGTGACATTTGACACAACAGACTGATACGTGCATAATTTACCACAGATTAATTACAGATATTGATCAGATCGATCCATTTATAATGCTATTACAATCTGTCAACCTCAAGTTGACATTGACAGTTAACAGATGTCAATTGAAATATAAATGTCCATAAGCAATGTTTGACGTTTGACGTACCGGTGAAAGGCGCCAACCTGATTGTCACCCCGCTCCGCGCGAGACAACCTCGTGGTGCGATGCGTGCGCCCTCTACTGGCCGCATCGGCTGCGTCGTGGTGCAAAGTCCCGTTACAAATGAAACGCCCGTTGAGTAGACGAATTGACGAATCGACACGTACACTGAATTTAAACACTGATTAACACCGATAATGATGATATATATACGGCACTGAAGTTAATATTAACACTAAATCGATATTGAATGACGATCGATGTGTACCGGCGGCGTAATCTGCGTGACACTGCGCTATGATCGCACGCCGGTTTCTTCCCGATTGAATAGGTATAAACTGCGCTCCGCGCTGCGTTGAATAATTGTGATGAATGACTGATGTGGCTGCAATCAACCCTTGATGGCAGCTTTGACGCGAGTTTGCCGGTACTGACCTTGACGGCAACCGCGTGTCCCGTAAAACCTTTTATTATCCCTTTCTGGGTATAATGTTCTTCCCCTCATGGGTTCCACCAAAAATGATGACAATACTCGCCTTCCTGACCCTGGGCTGGCTGCGTATTGCCTCTGGTGGTATCTGATGATGAATGATGAAAGTGCTCCCCGGAATCTGGCGCGGGTTCGAATCGGACAGACTCCCAGGGTGGTTGATGATGATTGTTGACGTAAAATATGAACAACTGTTGACTTGAACTGATTTAATGCACAGGACGAACTTATCACGTTATACAGTAATATTATAATGAATATGCGTCCGCACGCTCGTGAGTTGACAGCAAGAGAGTGAGCGGAAGTCATAGTAACCTAAAAGCAATGACAGTTTTGTCTATGCCTAATTAGATTCCTAATTTATGAATGTAAAGGCGGCACCACACATTATCAATTACAAACAGATAAAAGACATAGTAATTTCCGTGAACAGATAGTATGGCACACTAACTAGAGGGATTCCGTTGCTCTATAAATTGCAAACCTATTTCCGTAGCTAGCTCTCCCGCTATTATGATATTTCTTGCTGGCCCAAACTTTTAGATTCCCTGAAATGTCACTTTCACTTTTACATTTCGCAAGGGGCCAGCGATTAACGACTTCTACGCGGACAGAGTTTCTAAACATACAATTGCTTAAGATATAAACACACACAATAAACAATATTTTTATAATAATCGCCTTGGAAAACACGACTTCAAATCAAATAAGTAAACAAATCCGGCCTAGCATATAAATCAGAGGCGGGTCAAACACGACCTGATTTCAGATACAGACCAAGATATTTGGGGAGAAACTCATTTTCTCTTCACCTTGGTGACAATTTTAGGGGTCCGTAAGATACCTATATAAATATTTTTGACGTTTTGATTAGATTAAATAATATTAACTATCTGCCCCTCAGCGACTTCGCCCTGCTGCAAAACGTTTTTGGGTTTTTCATTTATTTTCGTACTTGTATACCTTAACCTGACAATAACAAACACAACAAAAACGAAATCATCCAAATCGGTTCAGCCGTTCTCGAGTTTTGGACTTAGCAATACATGTGATTCATTTTTATTTATATAGATAGATAGTAAAATCCAAGCCCCATCCGCCGGTGTGCTCGTTAACCTTCTTCAAGCCATAAAAAAACATCGCTCGCAGTACAGGTGGCCGATGGGGTCGAAGAGTTCTCGAGTGGCATCCGCATACCAGAAGACGAAGGCTGGGTAGACCTCCAACAAGGTGAACCGACGACTTGGCTAAGGTTGTGGGAAACCGTGTCCACCAAGCCTTGTGGCAAACCCTGGGAGCTATGTGAAGCAGTAGACGACTTTCGACTGATAAAAGGAAACTACCTTATCAGCTGTTGAAACACGGAACCTGTGTCACATTTGTTTCGCACTTAACTGTCTTTTTATTGGAATCTAATTTCATCCCAACAAGTGCTGAAGCTATCGACACCGGCCAGAGAGATCAGCGTTTTCACTGACAATAAATACCTATTCTTACCATTTTAGTCCATTTAGGCCTAACCAAGATACAAACACTACTGGTAACCTTTCCGTTTCCTTTTAGTTCTAAGTATGGAGTTATCATAACGTTCAACGCGATCTGTCATCAGCTTACAACCATCCTATAAGACCTAAGAATCCTATATAAGAGACTTCACATTCCACCTCGCAAAGGAGCAGAGTAGGGTGGTCCAAAAAAAAGTTTTTTTTTTATTTTCTTTCTCCACAAGGGTATTTTTATTCGATTAGACTTTAAATACCTCTGTGCAAAATTTGAGTGAAATCGGACAATATTTAGGGGTCGCTATGATTTGCAACTTAAATACGCCAAGTATCCACGACAGTAATTTTTGATAAAAATTACTAGCATAATTTAATTTCACTTTATGTTTATTTCACATAAACCATTAGTATTAAAGAAGTGCATACAAAAAATGTCATTTTTATTCTTTTTATCAAAAAAATCGCCAAATCATAGCGACTCCTAAATATTGTTCGATTTCACTCAAATTTTGCACAGAGGTATTGAAAGTCTAATCGAATAAAAATACCCTTGTGGAGAAGAAAAAAAAACTGATGTTTGGACCACCCTAGTACAGAGATTAGAAATAAATCGCCATTTTCGACAATCGCTAACTTAGTGTTATACTTGACTAGGCCCCCAGAGCACTGGAAAAGATGCATTCGGCGATCGTTATCAGTATTGAAAATGAATAGGATGAACGTAAGCTGCCGGACACGGGTACAGTCGACGTCAAAAATATGTTTACACTTTAGTATCTTGTCTATTTAACGTCACTAAACTGTCATATGAAATTGTCACAGCGATAAAAGTGACATGGTACTAAAATGTAAACATATTTATGACTTCGACTGTACACTACATAAGTCAAAATGGCGAATTGATCAAAATTCCGAATACAATGTTTTGATAGAAGACTCAATAAAAACGGGTCTCTATTGACTGCCATAATTATTTTTAGTCATAATGTGTTTCTTTCAAGTCATAATTTTCGCAAGTCATAATGCATTTTTCTCAGGACACGGTTATTATTTCAAGATTTTTATAAAACTAACCTAACCTAACCTAAATAATCTACACGATAAACGTTTATCAAAAACTGTAACATCAGCCTGAAAGAAGTTATGACAAAAAAAAGTATGACTAACAATACATTATGACCAACGATATGTATGGCAGTCAAAGGGATCCGAATAAAAACTAACCTAATCTACGTATAGCAATTAAATTATGCATTTATTCTAAAATTGCTCCAGCATAACATAGCGTTTCGGAAAAATGTAAATTCGGACAAATAAATATTCCGAATAAAATATTTCGGTATTTGGGTGTTCCCGCTCGACAGGACGTTAGCGATTTTTGAAAACAGACAAAATACTGTTGACATGAATCAGTAGGTCGTGTGGGAAGATATTCATAAATGGGTGAGGACCAAAAAGTTGGACCACAGTTAGGCGCAGTTAACCATTCAAACAACGCTGACGAAAAAAGGTTCCGTTGTGCGACAAAAAGTATCCCTACTGTATGGCTAATTTTCGTGTCACAGCGGAAAAAAATAATTGATTGAGTTAACGTGGCCAACTTTTTGGTCCTTACCGAATTATGGTCACGTTGCACGCAAAATATGCGCTAGTTAACGTCGAGTTGCGGAAACCAGCCCGCTCATAAAATACACGTGTCGCACCATGGTAACTTTGAGTATGAGAAGAATGGAGGTCATATCACATGTCCGGCAAGTTTCTTATATATTTAGCGCTGCGTTGAACGTGTTAAAATCTGCGTTTCTCCATAACTCCTTGGTCTTTTCCTTTTGTCGTGTAAGGGCCTATCCCAGTACCTCGCCGATCCATCACTGTGTCCGACGGAACCAAGTCATTTAAACTTTTTGCGCTTTTTCACAGAATAAACCCGGTTTTTTTGACAGCCGTCAAAAGTTAAAGTATTTGTAATTGTGTTTTTGTATGGAGTTGGGGTTTGTTGAGCAATTCATAATGAATTTTATTGAAGTTCGATTCTGGATACATTGTATTATTTTCGTGAATTGAATCATTTGTGATTAAATTGTATACGTATTTAGGGATCAATTTGTAATGGTGCCTCCTATATAATCGGTGTCTTAAAAACCTTTCAAGATACTTGACCTTGACCTTTTGACGTTGATACTTTACCTACTACTCCAAACATAAGTACAAGGTCAAGGTCAAGGCTATATGTACGTTGTTTACATAGTATGTAATCAAACAGTTCGCTACAAGTAAACAAAAATCAAGTTAACGTTATAAAAATGATTACTTTTAATGCAATTTACTGTATTTTCGTTTTCGCAATTGAGCATTTTAGCGGGTTTTGATTAGGGCATGAATTCCGAGATCTCGGAATCTCGAAATCTCGGAATCTCGGACCATTTTTTACGATATTACAATTCCGAGATTAGACGGAGCAATACCGGAACACTTTTAATATTGAAATTGAATTCCGATATTGGGCCTATCAATACCGTAATTCCGGTATTCATTAGCTTTTAATTCCGGTATTCTAATACCGAAACAAAACGTAATTTTTCGATTATTTCGAAGTTATCTATGGAGTTCCCTGGTTTAGTTACAAGCTTCAACACATAGATGGCAGCACCTAGTATGCAATAATTACATGTTAATCCTTCCATAGATTATTAGTTCAATTATTAATTTGTAGATCTTTAAATGAGAGTTATTCTGTTAAGCCAAATTCGTGATCTCCTTTTATTAATAATACAACTATAGAAGATGATTCTATAATTCAACATTTAGGACTTTATTAACTTAAAATAATGGTAAAAAAAATATGTATTTTGTTAATACAAAAAACCTTACTTAAGGGGCTACCCGGCGTATTTTAGCGATTTTCAAGTCGATTCAAATAAGCCAAAATGTAGTACAAAAATCTGTAAAAAACATATATTTAAGCTTGGCATTTGTTCTTTATTTTTCACGGAAAAATATTTCGCAAATGTTTATATTTTAAGAGTATAATAATTTCCCGTGAACCCTTTTCTCGATCTATAATCCATTATAACTGCCTAATTATGCGATATTTACACATGAGACTTAACTTATAATTGGAAAATAATATGAACTTTAATTTGGCCGGATGTTTTTTTAATTGATTCTGTAGTTTTTGAGAAAAATAAAATATTAATGTTTGCGCGCTAATCCCCACTCCCGGGTCTATGCGGGGGCGACGGGCGGCATACGCCGCTTGGCCGTCGAACGGGGAACCCGTGCCGCTCGGAGCCACGCGCGACATGGCGACATGGCGACATCTAACGGCAAACCATGTACCACCAACTCGCCAGCGCCAACAGCGTCACAACGTCAGACAGCGGAACTAAACTGTTCTACAACGCGCAAGCGAAATTTCAACAGTCAGTTGATATATGTAGCACTTCCAACTTCATCCCAATGGACTTTGGTCCCCAGGCATAACACCCGCCTGGAGAGAGATTTCTCTATTGCCCTCTCTAACTACATTGGTGACCCTCGACAATGGACAGTTACGCAACCTGACGACCTTCCAAGCAAATGACGCAGAGTCTCACAGCAAGCCGACTTACCCGCACTGTGCACCAACTAGCATTCTGTCATGTCTCTATGCCTGGTGTCTACAGTGTGCTAACACTACTCTCACTCAACATCGCGACTCACTGCGTCCAACTACGAGTACTTTACGAGCAGGTACACGACTCACTGTTGTACTCCACTGACGAGTTTGTTATATTTCTGGTAAATATTATACAGGGTGTTTGACAGTCGGGGTGTAGGGGTTTTAAGGGATGATAGGTAAGGGTCATTCTGAACATTTTTGACCACATTTACTATTATGCTAAGTTTCACGGTTTCCGAGATATTGATCGTTTTAATAGGATTTTTTGTAATTTTTCCTTATGTCCGTCATACAAAAAACCCCTTAATTCAAGTATTAATTTAAAAAAAAAACAGTGTTTTCTTGCATGACTTGAATCACTATGAAATAAGGAAGTTTTAAAGCTACATGCCATTTTTTTTTCCTTACAACTTTTTGAGTAAACGCGCCTAAGTTACTTTCTCCATACTAAGAGAACCCCGCGTTTGTGTTTCAACAAGTATGGAAAAACCAATTTTGTAAGGTTACTCAAAAAGTTGTAAGGAAAAAAAATGGCATGTAGCTTCCTTATTTCATAGTGTTTCAAGTCATGCAAGAAAACACTGTTTTTTATTTAAATTAATACTTGAATTAAGGGGTTTTTCGTATCACGGACATAAGGAAAAAATACAAAAAATCCTATTAATGATCAGTATCTCGGAAATCTCCTATTAATGATCAATAAAAAGTCTCAATACCAACTGCAAGTTATAGTAGTACGCCAACAATCCGTAAGATGTCGTTAGCGGCCTAAAAAGTTGGCCATTGTAGTACATTTACTTTATACTAGATGGCGTTACGAAAAAGCGATGGCGCATGTACGTAAACTTGCAGAGGTGAGGAAAGGAAGTGGGGAGGGAAGAAGTTGAAATGCTCGAGGTCATCGAGACGGGGTACGCCCTTAAGAATAAATAGACTGCGCAATATAATTCGAGACCTCCCTAAACCTATTTTTATGAGTGGAGACTTTAATGCTCACCATATTGCATTTGGTTGCTTATCAACGAAAGGTCGTGGGCAAGACTTATATGACGTTATAGATGAATGTGATTTGTGTATCTTAAATGATGGCAGTTTCACGACAGTTAACCGTCCAAGAACTAATCCTTCATCTATTGACGTCAGCTTTGCGAGTGCATGTTTAGCACCATTTTGTGAATGGTCTGTTCATGACGACTCAATGGGAAGTTATCACTATCCCACTATAACTGTAATATCCCTGTGCATTGAGAAATACCAAATCAACCCTCCCGTTGATAAATTTTTGTACAAAAGAGCCGACTGGCACAAATATAATGAACTTTCTGAGAGAGCTTTTGATGACTTAACAGTTAATGTTGAAGACCCACTTGCTTCCTATACAGAATTTTGTATTCGCCTTGATGCCCTTATGCAGTCGGTTATTCCAAAGTTCACTAAACGTGGTCGCTTTACTAGCAGACCTCCAACACCTTGGTGGAATGAGATCTGTGAGCAAAGTGTAATAGCATCATATAATGCTTTAAAACTGTACAGAAGTGACTCTACTATTGATAACTACATAAATTATAAGAAGTTAGATGCTTTAAAAAAGAGAACCATTTCTGAGCAGAAGAAAGCTGGATGGAATGACTTATGTCATTCATTTAATAGAACAACCCCTATTAGTAAAATTTGGAACATGATTAAGATGTTTAAGGGTGTCAAATCTGGTATTAAATCTCACAAAGGCGAGTTCATTTCTCCCTTTTTAGATAAGCTATCTGACAATAATAATTTAAAGGACACTAGTAACTTATTTTACTATTTTAACAGCAATAATAATAACCATAATTCCAAATTTTTGTTAGATCCCTTTACATGGAATGAATTCACAGCAAGTCTACAATCTAGACGTAACACTAGTCCAGGCTTAGATAATTTTCCATACATAGTTATTAAAGAGCTTCATATTTCCATTCAGCAAATATTTCTTAATATTCTTAATGCTCTATGGCATAATCAAATTATCCCTGATTCATGGAAAACACAGTGTGTTATCCCAATACTTAAGCCAGATAAAGCTCCAGAGTATGCCAGTTCTTATCGTCCCATATCTTTATCTTCATGTCTGGGTAAATTATTTGAAAACATGATTAAAGTCCGACTGGACTGGTTTGTAGAGACTAATGGTATCATCCCATATGTGCAGTATGGCTTCCGTCGAGGTCGTAGTTGTGCTGACAGTTTCATTTCTCTGATCTCAGACCTGAAAATTGCAAATAATTTAAAATCACACACTGTTTGTGTATTTCTTGATGTTCAGGGAGCTTTTGATAATGTTGATCCAGCTATCTTGGTTAACATTATGTCTGATGTAGGTATACCAGGTCAACTATGTCAGTGGATCTACAATTTTCTAAATAAAAGAACTTTATATGTTAAGCATAATAATATTTTACACGGGCCTAGAATAGCTTCAAAAGGTACAATGCAAGGTGCCACACTTTCACCATTACTATATAATTTGTACACATGTGAAATATGTAAATATGTAAATAGTAGAGATGTAAATATTTTGCAATTCGCAGATGACATAGTTTTGTACAGTAGCAATCAGAATTTACAAGTTGCCATAGACAATATGAATAGAGCCCTAAACCAGTTGAGCCTATATTATGATGGCAGATTACATCTAAAGATCAATGCTACTAAAAGCAGTTTAATGATTTTTGGTGATGATGACCCAACCTGTGATATTATGTATTGCGGAGAAGCTATTAACAGAGTTAGATCAAAGAAATTTTTAGGTGTCATTTTAGATCAGAAACTGACTTTTGAAGAACATGTTCGACATGTTTCAAAAAATGCTTTAAAAGCCATAAACATTATAAGATGTCTTGCTGGTGTGTCATGGGGTGCAGATCCAAAAATATTGTCTTTATTGTACAAGGCTATAGTCAGAAGTCATTTTGATTATAGTGCTATAGCATATATGAATAGCCCACATGCAAAAAAATTAGATATCTTGCAGAATAAAGCTCTGCGAATTATATCTGGTGCTATGTGTTCAACTCCCATAAGGGCCATGGAAGTTGAGACCAAAATTATGCCACTGATCTTGAGACGTATCATTCTAGCTGAAAGATATTGTCTTAAATTATTGTACTCAAATAATACCGAAATTATTAAAAAGATTTTACCTCATCGAATCCAAGTGTCTGGTCCTTTAGCAACTAGCGAGGGTCTCCTGATTGGTAACTCTCCAATGTTGTTCCATATTTTTTTGGAAACTGAAAATAATTGTAGTAAAATCAGAAAACAGCGCCCATGGCCTTGCTATTCCTCCCAGTATAAAAGTATAGTACATCCAATTAAAGTAGTTGAGTCAGTCACCAATAACTCAGATATGTTACAGTTTCTATCTGAACATGAATACTACACTATATATACAGATGGAAGTAAAGGTAAGGGTTATGTGCGCTGTGCCATTTATGATCCTCAGATTAAATTTTCTCAGAGCTTTATTTTGCAGGAAGCCTGTACTATATTTACTGCAGAGGCTTACGCAGTCTATCAGGCTCTTTTACGAATTGGCAATGTATATAACTGTAAATATTTTCTAATTGTAACTGACTCTTTAAGTTTGATTCAGGGGTTAAATAATTTAAAAATTAATTTCAAAACTAACTTCATTTTGTACATGATTAAAGAATTAATATTAAAATACAATCTTAAAGGTTTAGAAATTGATTTTATGTGGATACCTTCTCATAGGGGAATTACTGGGAATGAAATAGCAGATAAAGCTGCTAAGGAAGGTATTAAGGGGCTACCCGGCGTATTTTAGCGATTTTCAAGTCGATTCAAATAAGCCAAAATGTAGTACAAAAATCTGTAAAAAACATATATTTAAGCTTGGCATTTGTTCTTTATTTTTCACGGAAAAATATTTCGCAAATGTTTATATTTTAAGAGTATAATAATTTCCCGTGAACCCTTTTCTCGATCTATAATCCATTATAACTGCCTAATTATGCGATATTTACACATGAGACTTAACTTATAATTGGAAAATAATATGAACTTTAATTTGGCCGGATGTTTTTTTAATTGATTCTGTAGTTTTTGAGAAAAATAAAATATTAATGTTTGCGCGCTAATCCCCACTCCCGGGTCTATGCGGGGGCGACGGGCGGCATACGCCGCTTGGCCGTCGAACGGGGAACCCGTGCCGCTCGGAGCCACGCGCGACATGGCGACATGGCGACATCTAACGGCAAACCATGTACCACCAACTCGCCAGCGCCAACAGCGTCACAACGTCAGACAGCGGAACTAAACTGTTCTACAACGCGCAAGCGAAATTTCAACAGTCAGTTGATATATGTAGCACTTCCAACTTCATCCCAATGGACTTTGGTCCCCAGGCATAACACCCGCCTGGAGAGAGATTTCTCTATTGCCCTCTCTAACTACATTGGTGACCCTCGACAATGGACAGTTACGCAACCTGACGACCTTCCAAGCAAATGACGCAGAGTCTCACAGCAAGCCGACTTACCCGCACTGTGCACCAACTAGCATTCTGTCATGTCTCTATGCCTGGTGTCTACAGTGTGCTAACACTACTCTCACTCAACATCGCGACTCACTGCGTCCAACTACGAGTACTTTACGAGCAGGTACACGACTCACTGTTGTACTCCACTGACGAGTTTGTTATATTTCTGGTAAATATTATACAGGGTGTTTGACAGTCGGGGTGTAGGGGTTTTAAGGGATGATAGGTAAGGGTCATTCTGAACATTTTTGACCACATTTACTATTATGCTAAGTTTCACGGTTTCCGAGATATTGATCGTTTTAATAGGATTTTTTGTAATTTTTCCTTATGTCCGTCATACAAAAAACCCCTTAATTCAAGTATTAATTTAAAAAAAAAACAGTGTTTTCTTGCATGACTTGAATCACTATGAAATAAGGAAGTTTTAAAGCTACATGCCATTTTTTTTCCTTACAACTTTTTGAGTAAACGCGCCTAAGTTACTTTCTCCATACTAAGAGAACCCCGCGTTTGTGTTTCAACAAGTATGGAAAAACCAATTTTGTAAGGTTACTCAAAAAGTTGTAAGGAAAAAAAATGGCATGTAGCTTCCTTATTTCATAGTGTTTCAAGTCATGCAAGAAAACACTGTTTTTTATTTAAATTAATACTTGAATTAAGGGGTTTTTCGTATCACGGACATAAGGAAAAAATACAAAAAATCCTATTAATGATCAGTATCTCGGAAATCTCCTATTAATGATCAATAAAAAGTCTCAATACCAACTGCAAGTTATAGTAGTACGCCAACAATCCGTAAGATGTCGTTAGCGGCCTAAAAAGTTGGCCATTGTAGTACATTTACTTTATACTAGATGGCGTTACGAAAAAGCGATGGCGCATGTACGTAAACTTGCAGAGGTGAGGAAAGGAAGTGGGGAGGGAAGAAGTTGAAATGCTCGAGGTCATCGAGACGGGGTACGCCCTTAAAAGAATTATTTTATTATTTATTCAGTTATGCTGATTATTTAGAGGCTTTAATCTTATTTCAATAAAAAGTGTGTTTTTTTTAAAAGATCCCCAATTCCGATACTAGTATCGGAATTCCGAGATTGAGACAGAAATACCGAATTTCAATTCCGGTATTGGAAAAGTCAATATTGTATGCCCTGCGTAATTCCGAGATTCCGATATTGAGGTTCAATACCGACTTTCAATTCCGATACTGGAAATCGTCCGATACTGCATGCCCTAGTTTTGATATGTTCAGTAGGGATGGCCGTCTGGTCGCATAACCACTATTGTTATAATTTTGCTTCTAATAACATATTAGGCATAAAGTTGATGCTCACATATTTTTTTTGGCTTAAATTTGTACTATGGCATAATTTGTTCCCTGTCATAATTAAACGGAGTCATGATTGGTTTAACCATAATGTAGAATGTCATACATTTATTTACTCATAATATTGATTATTATAAATTATTTTTAGTAATAATTATAAATGTCATACACGTATCAAGTCATAGTATCGGATCGCGGATAGGTTAGGTTTTTTTTTATTATAAGAGAACGGAAAAACTTGTTGATGCGTTTAAACAGTATAGTTAAATTCTTTAATGAGCAACCACTTTATGACCATTATAAAGTGTGGTTAAATAATTTTATACGCATCAAATGTATGCACGTTACACAATAATGTTCTTAAAACAGTATGATTAAAAACGTTATGCGCATACATGTATGACTATTTACAGTTATGCATAATGATGAGTATGACGAATCCATGTATGCCTATCAAAAATATGACTTCAAACTTTATGCAACCCGACCCCTACCCGTTCACTAGATCTGACCTCTTGGAACACGCACTGCCGAGACCTGCGTCGCTATTGCCTAACGCACTCGCAATCTCAATTGGGATTGTTCATATTTTTACAATTACTCCAATTCGAAAACCATTTCGAGGTATAGGGTTTTAAAGCCGTTCTGGATTATTAAGTTTTTGAAATACTTATCTATTTTGGGTATTTCGACAAAAGTATATTTAACCTTTGTTTGACTTTCCTTTTCGGCTTGAAGCCCTCCTAGGTGTATCTTACGGGTTAGGCGAAAACAGCTTGAAATAGTATGTTTTAATACATTATTACAATCACTCTTTTTCATTGGATATAATTTAATTGTTGTAATTTATTAGAAAATGCCATCCCTAATTTAAAATAATCATGTCATCTATAAAATGTCTGCTAAATAAATAAAGATATTAAAACAAAACTATTGGGTCAAATACAAAATTAATGAAATGAGAAAGTAAAAACCATGAGTTATTTTTTTTGGTCAATCCCAATTGGCTTCAAAGCGGAGCAATTGTTTTCATTTTGTATGCTGACAAGCCTTCGTTTTTCATTATAAAAACAATTACGATTGCGAGTGCGTTAAGCAATAGCACCTCTGCAGGCCTATTGTCTAACGCACTCGCAATTCAGATCGTTTCCATTTTGAAAATCGAAGGCTTGTCTGTATACTGCTGCAACTGTTTGCGGGTGGTAGGACCTTGTGCAGGGTTCGTCCGGATCGCTACCACCATCTTATCCATTAACCTACCGCCAATCAGCAGTGTTTGCATTGTAGTGTTCCGGTTTGGGGATAACACACCCGGTGAAATTACTAGCATAGAGGCATTCCATCTTAGTCCTCAGGGTTGGCAACGCATTTGCAGTCTTAGGATTGCATTGCAGTCTTGTGAATGCAAATGTATGGGTCGTAGTTTCCACTTACCATCATGGTGGCCTATGTGTTCGTTTGTCTTCTCTATGCCATAAAAAAAATATGAAAACAATTGCTCCACTTTGAAGCGAATGCGATTACGAGTGCGTTAAACAATAGCGATCTGATCGAATCATCCGTTTAATATTAATGTTGAGATCGAAACATTTACGTACTATATTTTTCCACTCCAAAATAGCTGTAAACGTGCACATAGTTCATAAAAATTGCATAAAGATTTCACTATCAATAAATAAATGTCATGTTAAGTGCCCGGTGCATTTCGCCATAAATTCTCAGAGGGATGCGGATGCTTCTTAAGTTTCGTGGAACTGCAATAGAGCTTCGAAAGTAGACACGAGTAAGTACGAGAGTTCAAAATAAACCACTTAAAATATTTTGATATATATTAGTTTTAAGTAGAAAAGCTTTTAGTCTTTGCATAGTATAAAACAATAGTACCTACATTGTGCATCAAGGGTAGTAAGAAGGGAATTACTAACGAGAGTGTTAGAAGCCCGACGCCGAAGGCGGAGGGCTTTTAATGACTCGAGTTAGTAATCCCCTTACTGCCTGTGATACACACAATGGTTTTCATCACATTTGCGAGGAAAAAACACTTTAACTCTGCAAAATATAAAGAATTTTTTTTGACGAACGGGAACGTAAATGGAAACGATATTTTTTTTGTGATCTCTACCACAGATAATAACTGCGTTTAGTTTCGACCTGGATTCGAGCCAGATTTAGCCAATTTGATAAAAATGTATAATTACTAAAATTAATGATAAATGTTGATATAAACTTGAAATAGGTATAAAAATAATGAAGTTTAATGAAGCGTATAGGTTTTGTGTAATGTAAGTTAGTCTATAGCTAATTTTTAAAGATGAAATTAGAAACCGATTTAATTTTTGGCTGAAAATTAAACCTCCTTAGTCAGAATTATGTACGAAAGAGTTGCAAATTTCAAAAGTCATTACTCCCTAGGGACAAACTCGCCATAATTCCCGCGGGAACAATTTAGGCCATTGTCCTTCTGTATACAGGCATGGAATAACACCATTTACGAGCAAGTGTGATGAAAAGTTACTTTCCGTGTCTGTTTGTCTGGATATCTGATATAAAAAAATTGGTTCCTGGTTGTAATGGGAAAAAAATTATAAGGATGGGGGGGCCGAAATTCTAGGCGTTAAAAACTATACTATACAATACAATACAAATACTCTATATTGAACACCAAAAAAACAAAACACGGAACAGTATATTCTAACTATAGGTATACAACAGGCGGTCTATTGTATACCTGTAACCTTGGATAGAGAAATAATAAAAGACAAAAATACATGGCAGGCGGTTAATATCATCTTTGATCTGTCATCGTATTGTCATCGTTTTGATAGCTCTTATTTACTTGACCGTAGTGACGACCGAGTTAAAGACAATATATATATACCATAAAAAGTCAAACACGATATGGTTTTTACCGTCTGGAGTAGGGTTTGTTTGGTTTCGTGTACACACTTCAGTATCGCTCGGCTTTTTCTTCGAACTCGGCCGGACAATTTCTTCTCCTTTGATAACTCAAGGAGGAAAACCGTGTTTTTTTTTTAATTAATCACATAAAGTTTGTTTCTCCATGACTTTTCACTTTGTATGGAAAAAACAACTTTATCTAATAATGTAATTAATGAAAAACAACATAAAATAATACAACAACCATAACACAATAACTGAAAAAGAAAACTAAAATTAAATAAAACTAACTCTATATATAAATTAACTAAAACATTAAATCTAAGAATGGCCCCTGCGGCATTGTACCAAAGATGCTGGCAGCATTTCCTCGCTGGATGGTTAAACTTATACGTTGAGCGAGGAAACTGCCAGCTCTTCAGTCTCCCGTGACGTCAATGAGCCTCTTCGAAACTTCTTTGAAGAACCTTTATGTAATTACTTTAAAAAAAGGTGCTGTCAACATGCTAAGTGGAAACCCTTTCGGTGTTAATTCCAAATTATGTATTACGCTAAGTTTGTATGACTTTACTTATATAAAAATGTTTTTGCTGTTGTTTATGCTCAATTTATTTTAACACCATTTTATTTTAATAGAGGAAATTGCTTTCTAAAATAGTCCATTTTTTAATAATATTTTCGATAAAACTGTCTGCATTTTTTCTATGGCATAGAGAAGACAAACGAGCACAGGCCATCTGATGGTAAGTGGAAACTGTGACCCATAGACATTCGCATTCACAAGACTGCAATGCGATCCTAAGACTGCAAATGCGTTGCCAACCCTGAGGACTAAGATGGAATGCCTCTATGCTAGTCATTTCACCGGCTGTCTTATCCCCAAACCGGAATACAACAATGCGAACACTGCTGTTTGGCGGTAGATTATTGGATAAGATGGTGGTGGCGATCCGGACGGACCATGCACAAGGTCCTACGACCCGCAAAATTTTAGGTGTTACCATTTAAGAAAATAACCAATAAATAATATAAAGCTGTTTTGAGGATCATAGCATTTTAAAACCATTAGAGAATCGCACTTTTCTTGTAAATTTCACCAATCCTTGTAACTTGTTTAATTTGAAAGGATAACTCGCAAAAGTTTGTTGTAATGCGTTTTAAAAAACTCATTAAACTCTTTACGCAGAACGAGATGAATAAACTTGGAAACAACTTCTGAAGCAGACCAGAGCTTGGGAAAAAATATAGACAAAACTTATTATAAATTACGAGGGAATAAAACTACATCTTATTTGATTTATTGTACATTTATTTGATACATGTAATGACCATTAAAATGTAGTCAGTTAAATAAGCACCTTATTCTACATAATTTGAGCACGGACATTTCAATCATACTAACGATCCATACTAACTGATCCGTGGCACGAATCCCTCATTAGCGGTACACCCCGAAATTCGGTAAAATACTACAAATGGTGTTAAAAGCATGAAAATCGGAACGATTGATCCTTTAGGCCATAAGAATTAATATGACCCGTAGCACGATAAAAAAGGAGAGGAGTTGTGACGTCATATTATTATTATTTTTGTATAGTTTTTTTTTGTTCTGAAACCTATCGCGTGTGGTTTCTAATGCTGCCGTGATATATCTATAATGCGGTTATCTACCAAATTCTCGTTTTAAAATCGCAAACACGGATTGATAGAGAATTTTTCTCTCATTAATATAACATTAAAAATAAAAAATAAAACAAATGTCAGATAACGGCATTATAAATATATCACGGCAGAATGACAGGGCTTACTAAGCCAATTATAAAAATACTAGCGACCCGCCCTCGCTTCGCTTCGGTTTATGTGAGTTTTCTGTAACACCCGTAAATAAAACAGAGTTTATTATACATAAAAACCTTCCTCTTGAATCACTCTATCTATCAAAAAAAACCGCATCAAAATCCGTTGCGTAGTTTTAAAGATCTAAGCATACATAGGGACAGACAGCGGGAAGCGACTTTGTTTTATAATATGTAGTGATGATGATATCACATCACTTTATTTCAGTCACTTGGTTTAAAGTAAAATAAAAATCATTGTTAAAATGTTCCAAGTTTGGGCTCCTCCAGAATTGATACGGATGAATTATTATTTGTAAAATATGTCTAAAATGATAATGTAACATCCCCATCCAACCCCAAGAAAGGAATTTTGATTTTTTTTACATTTAGAACACCAAAACGTCGTCAGTATCGGAACAGCATACGAGGATAATCTTGTCAACTTGCTCCGTTGTCAACCATGCACCAAGTACAGTCACCACCCGCGAATGTTACGCCACTTGCCACTCTTCTTAATTTAGCCGTGTACTACACTCGGGTAATATGTCAAGTCGGGTGTCAACCCAAAATGCATTACACGGTTAAATTAAGAAGAGTGGCAAGTGGCGTAACATTCGCGGGTGGTGACTGTACAAGTTTTTTTTCTTATCTTGAATTTATAAACATACATAAAGTTTTGTTGATGCCAAATAATCGATACAGCTAATGGCAAGGGCTACACACATCCTTTTCCGGCCACCATTTTTCCCAGATTTCGACGGGAAATCGTACCGCACCGGAAGCGACGTAGTTCCACCGAGCGTCACTTCCGCCTGTGTTTTTGATACGGAGGGTTGGTGAAACTGGCTTTACCGTAAACAAGCTAACGGGTTCCTGTTTGACAATTATCCCTTACAGGAGCTGTCGAAAAGTATTACAAGCAAACTTGCAATAACTATATAAAATGCAAGCGTTTAAAAACTCATCTGCATTTTTTGATACTGTTATTAAACCCGTTTATTAATGCTACTATATTCGTATATATTTGAGATGGTCACATTAAGACCTTTCAAATGATATCCATATTGTAATAATTAAAAGACTTTTTTGTTGTCGTAAATTTGAGATTGACGAAAGAGATATACAGATCGAAAGTAAGTGGAAGAACTTTTTCGAATCAAATCGGAGAAATACTGGAAAAGGGCCGAATCTTAAGTACCCGAAACCGACGCGCGTGCATGACTCGATGTATGAATATGGAAGAAGCGAAAGCGTAGCAAGTTGAAAGAAGTGGTCTCTGCCTACCCCACTGGGAAACAGGCGTGATTTAATGTATGTATGTAACTATTGGTCTAAGAATTTTTAAAAGAAGTTTAGAAAATTTGTCAAGATCGTAGCAAGTGGAAAGAAGTGAACCTACCAAAACTTCACTTCTGGGAAACAGACGTGATTTAATTAATGTCTGTATGTATGTAAATGAAGAGTAAGCTTTTAAAACCCGACCGCATTTTTGATATTGTTGTTAAACCCGTTTCTAATGATACCTATACATATTGTAATAATTAGAAGAATCTTTATTTGTTGACGTAAATAATTGTCATTTCGCCATTGTTATTATTTCAATTTTAAAAGTTTAGGTATCCTATGTTGCCTGGGATGTTGAAAGGATTCTAACGATACCACAGACATTTAAATCGGCTCAGGCGTTTAGAAGTTATGGTCGAATAAAGAATCGTACATACATACATACATGAACCCTGAAAACATTAAACTTCTTTTTTTGGGCAGTCGTGTAAAAACAAACAAACAAATAAAAGTGATTTACGGAAGGAAACTTAAATAAAATAAAAAAACGCCTTAAGCATCCTAAATTTCAATTCTTTATCGACATTTTATTATCTAATTTGCGTAACATAGGAATACTAGAAGCGTTCTCATTCGAGCTATTATTATCCATGAATTCTTCAACATATACATTTTCTTCTTTATTACAGCCATCTCGCTTTGGACGTTGAATAAACAACCATCTGAAAGTTAAAATTAAATGTTATTTCGGACCTTAAAATAATGACACGTAGTATAGGGTTACTAATGTATTAGCGATTTATTTTTACCGATTATGACTTTCCAAATTATTAATCGCAAATTTTCATTTCCAAAATATTCATTTGGCAACCGGACATTTTCCATATATATTTTTCCCAACCCTTCGTTAGCAAATGTATGTTTCGTCATCGAATAATTTTGTCACTTATTTATTTACCAATTTTTATTTAGTCGAATGATTCAGTTCAGTTCATTCAGCAAATGAATTGCATCCTTATTTTGGATCAATGAAGATACTAATTAGGATATACTTTATAGCGGAGTTCGACGTTACAACAGCATGCTATTTATTAAGCTACCCACTTTACAAATTATAAACAGGGTATTGGGATAGGCTTAGCGCTTAGTCGAATTAACCGTATCGTTTGGTTGCCCTTTCTTTGAGCTAAGTCGACGATAAGCTTAGCGCATCCTTGGGGTTTGTAACAACAAGTCTATCAAAAAGCATATCGAAAACCCCTTTCGCGCTAAGCGGTTCCTGTCCCTGCTCCGCAACTGCTCCGGAGCTGCCGGAAGTGCAACCCCTTCGCCCTTGCGTAGTAAAGCAGAGGCACCAACGCTCGACTTCGCAGCTTCGGCTTGTTGGTCAGCTACTACGTCTCGCACTGTGCCTCTGCCTTGCTACGGCGAGCGATGGTTGCTCTCCCTCCGCGCCTCTAGCTTTTTATATACACTCTAGGGGTAGAGCAGACAAGACCACGTGGAATCGGGAATGGTAGATTCTGTTCTATGACTTACTTTTGGACCTCTCTATCTCAGTAATTATTGATCTGACAGATTTTTTTACTTATTTAATTACTTGGTTAAGTTAAACATTTGGCAAGCTATAAGTTGTCTCTATGAAAGTTGCTATAGTAGTATTCTACCTAATGATAATTTGATCAAATTATAGTATGCTAAGTAAATATATGCCAAAGATTGGGTTGGTTAAAATTTGTTTGGGAAGTGATATTTTACTAAAAATATTTCGTCCAAACAGCAGACTCCCAGAGTTATAGTATCGTACAGCCGACGCGTCGAACTTGAAGTCACAAATGTAAGCAAGTTGGCGTAATCTTCTTGTACAGTAGTGTATTGTGTATTAAAAAAAATATGTATTTGCACCTTATCCGACTAAAATAAGGCGCAAAACAGTATACATATCTTTGTATTTATTTGTACAGTCAACCAATTTGAATCCTAGGCAACTATGGAACTATGTCATAGAGACGTAATGATTCAAATAATTATAAGAAGAGTGTTGTATCGTAAAATCGGTAATACATATAAGCGTCAAATTTGATATGATTATTAAAAACCACTACTGAAAAATGAAGTGTGATTTGGACTAGCACTGATTCAGTTCCTAATCGAATTCAAATAGCAATGTAACAATACCTACTGTGTAGCTCTGCGGAACTCTCAGCGCGCTAGCCCGACTCACGCTCGACCGGTTTTAACTTACGCAAATATGAGTATTGGGATGGCTGACAGCGCAGCGCTGACGTAGAGGGTTGCGCCGGCGTCGACAGCAACCGTCTCCTTATAGATCCAGGGGTACAAGGATCCCATAACCAGAGAAGAAAACATTTCTGCCAAAGTGAATAGTGACATCAGCTTACCTGTAAAGTTATGAATACATTAGTGAATTAATATTTACTTTAGATAGATAAATGTATAAGCCGTATATTGTCCTGTGGGCCTATTATGACACTCCCACACAGCGTTTATAATAGTAGTTTATGAAATTGTTGCATAATGAGTGGTATTAAAACACGAGTGTGTGTTTAAATACCGAGTCGCTAGGCGAGGTTTTTAGTAGTATCACACGAGTGTTTTAATACCTAGTTATGTGCAGTTTCATACACTACTTTATCTACTCTCATACATTACATTACAACACAACGTATTCAATGAATGGCGCCAAAACCTAGCACATCACCGCGCATGCGTTGCAAGTAAAAATTGGAATGAAAACTTTTTGTAATGCTGTAAAAATTACGCGAACCGCATGTGCGTTCTATTATAAAATAATAATTTATATGGAACCTCGTTGGTGACATTAACTTTTTGGATTAACTTGTATCGTAATGGTAAAACAAATACTTTATAACATTATTTTGTTAGCAAAATAATGTGAAATAAAGGGTTTTTTTTTTTAAATTTCGGTATTGTGTTTATAAAGTATGCCAATATAAATTCGTTTTAAAGTTTATAATTCGAACTTTACGATATGAGAGTAGATAAAATGTTATATTATATAACGTTATGAAATATTTTATAACACGTCAAAATTATCTTAATCCAATAATAATATCCCGTTATAAAATGTTTCATGCAGTTATATAACATTATATAACCGCAGTGCGGGAGCACCAGTATGGTCGTGTTTGTCGATATAAAACATCTGTCACTTTCTAACCAGCACGTAAGAGTGAAAGTGAGGGAGGGTTTATCCACTGCGATAAAGGTGACCATAATATGGGCCCTGAAAATATATTTAATAAAGAATCAAAACCCACAAAAAAGCTGATTGTCCTGTATTTTTGTATAAAATGTGAATTTATTTTCGCCGTTTTCCCATTAAATAAATTTAAAAATAAGATTTAATTTGACAACTTCGTCGCTGTAGTTGTCCTAGTTGACTACGGAACCCTAAAAAGAACACCTCCCCTTGCAGGTCCACTCATGGCATGGCATGGTCCCTATGACACTGGCCGCATTACCTCTCTGGATATGTACGATTTACATCATACAGTATTTGGCTGACTTACGACCTACTTTATTACATCGACTTATATACCTCGTACAGTTAGCCTGGTTTCACACGGCATTATACTGCACGTTTTATTCGATACTAATAATATCGAAAAGCAACCAAATATGGCAAGATTTGTATGGAAAAAACGTACAGTACAGTGCGGTGTGAACACATACAGTCATATTCGAATGCACTATAAAAGTACTTTGTACTAAACAATATAAGTACGAAAAGACCTGGAGGTTCATTAATGAATACACATAATAATTAAAAAATGCGCGTGAATAAATTAACAATACGAATGAAGTGAAGAAACACTAAAGATGACAATATGATGATGATGATGATGATTTAAATAGAATAGATGTCTATATAAATTGTTATAATGCACTGCATATGCAAATTTTAAGAAATTGAGCTTTTAAAATATACGTATTCAAGTCGTCCTCTCCTCACCAATTTGGTCGTGCCCAACAGGGTCCACAATTAAGTTTTATTATATAACAACTAAAACTTAAGTTAACCTAATATCCTGTAAACTAATATTGTGGAGTGCAATAAATGATTGAGTATTGAGTATATAAGATAGGTACTGGTAAACAAAATATGGACGGTACTTACCCACCTCATCGCTCGCACATATCTTCGAAATAATGGAGCGCAAAGCGATAAAAGTTATCATGCTGAACATTCCTAATACAGCTCCTGAAATTAAATGGAAAACTTTAATTCAATACGGTTGACTGTAAATTTATGATATCTAAAATCTGACTTTTTTTCAGGATTATGAATTAGTTTTTAATAATTAACTGATTTAACATTTACTTTTAGTAAAAAAAAATTACGCGTGCTTTTATGCAATAAACATTGATCGATTGATTGATTTGTGTTTACAAATTTGCATGATTTGATAGGTTGAAAAAGGTTTTCAAATGGTAGGTCAGTTCAATTATATATTCCAAAAAACCCGACCTCTGAGGAACCATTTTAAAATAAGCAATTTTTTGCGTTTTTGACGGTAATTTTTTGTTTTTTAATAAATAATAAATATCTGGGGGACAATGTCACACCAATTGACCTAGTCCTAGTATAAAACATCCATGACTCAGGAACAAATATTCGCGCTCATCACACAAATATCTGCCCTTACCGGGATTTGAACCCAGGACCACTAGCTTTGTAGGCAGAGACACTACCAACTAGGCCAGCGCGTTGTCGAACAGCTAATTTATAAAATGTGCATACCAATGTCCAGAGATGACTTGGCGGAACTGGTGACTGCGAGGCAGATGATCTTGGACCCGGCAGAGATCAGTCCCAGCATCGAGTCGTGCCATTGCAACCAGCGGGCGCCCAGGGTTACCAACATAAAATTACCTAAATAATATCGAGTGAATTATTCGATATCCTGCCTTTTGACCAAATCTTCATTTGACAAAGTATAATCATTATAAGACTGCATCGAGCAAACGTCGAGCGTCCAGTGGCGCCCTCATTACTTTTATTGTGTTTTCTACTTAAGTAAAGAATTCCCTTGCAATCAGACAATACGTTTTAGTAGCGCAAGTAAAATCACAATTTATGGGAAACGTGGGACACTTTAATAACAATTGCCCTTTGAGTAGTCAGCTTAACGGGAAAAAGGGGCCACCTTTTTCCGTTAAGTTGATAACTCGAAGGTGAAATTGTTATTTAACTATGTGATATACCACCCTATAAGGTGTGTTTTTATTTGTAGTAGAAAAACCTACCGACCAATTTCAAGAAAATACTTTAGTTTAATAGGAAAACACAATAATAGTAAGGAGGGCGCCACTGTACATACGGCGTACGCTCGGCGTAGTCTTAAACTTTCATTTCGCAAAAGCGTGTTTGTGCTTAAACCATTACATATTAGTATTACAATAAGGTAAAGGTTAGGTTGGGTAAAGGTTACATCAGCGTGGTCACTGGTCACCTTTACGTAGAAATGCTTACGAAGCATTCGCTTGAAAGTAAAGTGCTTGACGGCGAAGGACTTTGACATGAAACAGCTGAAATGAATTATTAATAATATTTAGAGTGCGGAAGAAACGCAGTGGAGGATCTCAAAAATAATCGAGAAAACAGTGCACTAATATTAAGGTGGCGCCAAATCTGGTAAGCTTACCTAATGTGTGCGTCATAGTTAAACAAGTGTTGTAAAAACTGAATTGGAGCATGTCCCAGTCCAAACGGTACCGCGTGAAAAGATACAGGATAGTTCCTGCAACGATACAACTGCAATTCGTGCGATGGCCAGTAAGATCACCTGGTAGGACCCGCCACGTACAAAATTCATAGGTAGGGGATCCTACCAGGTGATCTTACTGGCCATCGCGGCTATTCGAAATACAAAATTATTTGTTGTCTCCCTATATAATTCTTAGTAGAGTTCCTTGTTGCATACACTTATCAATTTTAATTTATATACTTATTCACTTTTTTGCTGTCTCTATTGAGTAAGTAGAGTCTGACCAGCAAGTCGTGACACAAGCTTTTTTGTCTAATTCTTCACATGGCAACAATTTTACCTATAAAAAAAGCTGTCACATTTTGCGTAACTATCCAGTCGTTATGCATTTCGTGTTACCAAGTGATATTTTATATTTTCCCCTAAAAGAAAAGAGATCGGTGAATCTATATATAATAGGCACAACTGACTCACTGACTTATATCAACGCACAGCCGAAACAACTGTACCTAGAATCTTGATATTTGGTACAGGGGTTCCTTTCATGATGTAAGTGAACACTAAGAAATAGGAGGAATAGTGGGAAATTAATTCTACGCGTACTAAGTCGCGGGCGTCCTCTAGTTTTATATAAAAGGCGAACCTGTTACTCCTTTAAAGAAATAACTGTTCAATTTAACCTTAAAATTAATGTCGAGGACGTGCCAATAGGCTTAATAAGAGAACAATAAATAATTCCAAAGAGTCAAAATTCCAAATTGATCAAAAACCCGTTCATAATTTCGAAAGCAAAGTTTTGAGAAAACACTTTATTTTTTGATATCGCATATAAATGAAACATAATTTAACCTATAAGTATTTATAGGAATTTAATAATGCATTCGTTCAATTATTCCCTGTTATTTTTTTGTCTATTTTATAATTGTTATATCTTGTTTGTACAATAAAGTGTTTACATAACGTAAAATGTTCCTACTTTGCTCCCCCACGGGTAACTATGCTCCATAGTGACTATTTCGTTTGTTACCTTATAAGTCAAGGATGATGACAAATTTGCTTAAAAGAATCGATGTATACATCCAGCTACGAAGTAAATGAAAGCGATAGAATGATTTACAATACATTTTACCTCAATATAACCATGGAGCATAATTACCCAGGTAGGAGCAAAGTAGGAACATTTTACTGTACATAGATACATACATTATTTGGAAAAAATATTGGAATTTCAAATCATACGTAAAACATGTGCTTTTAATAATGTTAAGCAAACATAATTATAAATGACCAATGCTTACCTTCACTTGGTGCACAAACAAAAAATGTACACACTAGTATCAAAACTATCTTCGTTTTGCGTTTATTCGGCCCCTTTTTGAACGAGAAATGAAAAATATCTTTTATAATATTTATATCCAAAAAGGATTTGATCCCAGACACGATGGATGTAGATTCCTGTAAAATTATTTGGAGTTAATTAAGTTTATAAGATACAGTCACTAAGCTAATCGTAAGTCAAAACTTTATTAATTACCAAATGTTCCATATTTTTTTCAAATGGAACAGTTGGGGTACGAACATTCGGAGTACCTAAAGATGGGTAACCCCGAGAAATATCTGAATTTGACCATATAAAAAAGGCGTTATAATTTGTTCAGATATTCTTCTTGGAAAGCTTTTTTTCCCAGACTGAAGCATTTTTGTGTCAAACAGTTTTAGATCAAAAGATGTTTTTTTTTTGTTTTGATGGTTTGGTCATGAGGTCAGAGTTACGAAAGAGATATGGCGAGCGATGAGCGGAGATGTCGGTAGGGGACGTCCTAAACGGACGTACGGTGATCAGATTCGCGAAGTACTGAGTAAGGGCCAAATCAAAAGCACCCGAAACCGACGTACGTGCATAAAAAGATTGATGTATGTAGAGGAAGCGAAAATTATGTGTTCAGACCGGTGCACCTGGCGTTCCATAATCTCTGCCTACCCCATTGGGTAGACAGGCGTAAAGGTTTGTATGTATGTATGTAGATGATGTTTTTTAAATATCTAAAATGTAAAATAAGTTGATAATCAGTGACATTAGACCCCCAGTTAAATGGGACAAGATTATTGCAAATTTGCCCTTTTTAATAAATAGGCCGATACCTGTCACCCTGTAGAAACAGAAACAAATACCGCTCATAACATAACACAAAATGCCTCCTACCTTATCTTCGTGTTCCTTATCGGTTCTCTTCAGATCGTGGACATAGACGAGAGTATAGCAAATGTTAAGTGCATCAAGTAAAAAGCTCGAAATAAATACTCCATAATAACCCATTTTGCTAAGTAAAATTCCACTTAGTGCAGCGCCGGACGCTACCTGTGCTACACCGATCCTAAAAGTTCTGGATTCTTCACTAGTTATATCACTTAAATAGCAAAACACTCCCAAAAACATTGTAAAAAATCCCCCTGTCAACGCGTTCAATATGGATTCTAATAATGCAGCAACCTGCACCGACAATTGGTCGAAGAAATACACGCTCAATATGTTAATTGAGTGCAACAAGAGACGACCAATCAATGGTAACAATATACAGATCTTTCTCTTCCCTGTTCTGTCGCTCCACGCTCCCAGAAACAAAAGCAAGGCCCAAGGAACTGCTGTCATAATAATGTGCTTCCATACTTCCAATGAAGCGATGATCTCTTGGACAGCTATTTCTTCTTTCTGGTAGTCTTTGCTTTCTCTCGCAATTAAGGAGTCACAGACAGTGTTGCCGTATTTCAAATTGACTCGGCACGCTTTGTCCAAATCAAGATTTTGCGCTGCAAGTTTAGTGAATGCAAAAGAAAAAATGTAGAACAGGAAGCATGGCTCTACCGTTATGTTATGAAGTAAATACTTTAGATTTTGAATTACACTTTTCCTTTTTGAAAGTGTTTTGGATTTTAAAGGGGTTTTTTCAAGAGAATTAATTTTTCGCTAATGTAGTACGGTTTGACAATAGTTTCACTACCTTACGATACGGTTATGTAGTTTGCTACTGCGTTTAAATTTACAGATACCGTTCGTTCCTCACTTATTGTGCGCCAACACCCGAGTCAAGATTATGAAACTGTCAAGTTGTGTCGGGCTCACGAGTTTTGACACACGTACAAAGTATAAAAACCGGTCAAGTGCGAACCGAACTCACCCACCTAAGGTTCAGTACGTAAAGTAATTTTCTTCTAAAATCTTTAATTACTTTTATAAACCCAATGTGTACAAAAAGTTAAACTAATTGATTGGTAATTTGGTACACTTTCAAACAAGCTGAAAGCGACGTTCGTAAAGGTTAACCTTTTTAGTGTATGTCATTTTAATAAGTAAAACGGGTAATTCCCACCTGTTACCACCAATTTGTTACCACTGGTAACAGCTGGGATTTTTTTCCCCACCTGTTACCACTAGTAAATAAAATTCCCAGCTGTCACCACTTAACTAAAAACTTTTTCCTCAGTAGTTATCACCAAATATTTTAGTGGTAACAAAAAGATACAAAAAAACTTATATATTGAGCATGGCCTGACATGCTAACCCGGTTTTTGGTTCATGTCACCGTTACGGTGACAGAACCCTACAGTAAGCATTTTTCCCATCTATAAAGTTTGCTTCTACAACTTTATAATTAAATTTACATTTGCCACTTAGCAACGGAACCCTGAAACTAGATAAAGCGGAACAAGCAGTGGAACCACCAGAAGAGAATCACCAGACTATGAAAATCTTTAAATGACCTGCATATACAACAATAGAAATCCACTTGTATGTCACGGTTGTAGTCTTTTAGAATTTTCTTGTCACAAATTATAACCGCAGCAAGCGTGATACGGTGCTTATGAATTAGAATTGGTTCCAATTATTTAACTAGCATGCTAAATTTGGAGACCGTAATGGCTGTTGGTGGAAATTGACTGTGGCTGACTGTTGGCTTAATGAAGTCGCGGTAATGGTAAAATATTTAATTACATATTTCTCATATTTAAAGTATACAGGGTGGCTCATTTAGATCGGTCAGTATAGGATCGTCCGAAACTATAAGACATACGATCTGTTCTTAGCATTTTCGAAAACAGCGTAATAAGTTCTAACAGGGTGGCTCATTTAGATCGGTCAGTATGGGATTGTCCGAAACTATAAGACATGGGTAAAATTCAAAATAAATGTACATAAAGACGCTATTTAAATGTAACTTAGGTAAATGATGTCTAACTTACAATTTCATTACAAAATGACGTATGTTTGACGTTAACCAACAGTTTCGTTACGGTGACAAAACTCTCTTTAACTGGACATTTATTTTGATTTTTACCCACATACATCCTGTTCTTAGGAACCATGTCATCGATTATAATAACAAGAAGAACTGCATTCATATATTTAAAAAAAACCCAGTACTCAGCTCGGGAATCGAAATAGTATATTATGCAACTAGTGAATAAAAGACGGATTTAATGCGAGGGCCATAGATGACTCTCGAGCAAGTGAAGGATACTAACGACTGAATCACGACCGCAGGGAGTGATTCAGGATGATTGAATCACGAGCGTAGCGAGTGATTCAAGTGTTAGAATCCTGAGCGACGCGAGTGATACATGGCCCTCGATATAAATCCGTTTTATTCAAGAGTTGCATACTAAACTTTATACCATGACTACGAGAAAAAGAAAGATTTAAGCGAAAATAGATATTTAATGACGAAAAATGGAAGGTAAAATTAATTAAAATGCACATTAAAATTGGAACAAATGTTTTATTTATTAAGAAACACTAAATTTTATGTTCGTACAACTTTCAGTATTCAAAATGGCGCCAATTTATTTTTCCTTGTATTTTTCACAGAGAGAAAGGCAAAAGACATCGATCCATACAGCCTATGGCGCCAATTTACCTACTAATGACAGCAAATAACACAAAACTTTTTTAATGCTAAACTCTTTGTGGTTAATGACGACCAATCAAATCTCGAGGAGGAGTTTGTATCGCGTATTTTATGTTCTAAATTCAAACACCAAAATAGTGAGTAAAAGTGCTTTTTATTCACTGTTTTGAGTGAATAAAATAAGCCTTTAATAGGGGGAATGGTATAAAAACTATTTCCCTTTAGATATCGGTTGTGTAGGTCTTATGCAGAAAATGTTACTATGAAACATGATGTGTAAAATTAATAAAATGCATTGTTTTTATACGATAGAGATAATCTTACGCGATTAAACGGTATTGAAAAAATGGTAGTAATTTTGAAGAGCTACTAAAATAAATTAAGGAATATAAAAACAATGCATTTTATTAATTTTACACATCATGTTTCATAGTAACATTTTCTGCTTAAAACCTACACAAGCGATATCTAAAGGGAGGTCCGATTCCCGAGCTGGGTACAGGTTTTTTTTTAAATGAATGTATGCAGTTTTTCTTGTAATTAAAATCAAGAACAGGGGGGTTATTATGACATGGCTATACAGCTAATTTTACGGTGAGCGTAAAGGACAGAGCTATAGCAGCTATATAGCTCTATCCTTTTCTCTCAGCGTAAACAGAACTGCATTGCTATGTCATAATAACCCCCCAGACCTTCGTATGTCTCATAGTTTCAGACTTTCTTATACTGACCGATCTAAATGAGCCACCCTGTATAGAACTTATTGCACTGTTTTCGAATTAGTGATGGGCAGCTTGTAAGTTTCAAAAGTGAAACTTTCATTTAAATTTCTGAAATATTATATTCTGGCGGACTTGGTATTCGATGCTCATCTAGCGTGGCACTACCTGCTTTCCTGTCCTCCGCTTATGGTTCGTTGCCTCTCGTCAGTATTATCTTAAATCTTCCACAGATACTTGACGTTGAGATTGCCAACCTGGTGGAGGCCAGGGACGCTTGGTGTGAGTCGTGTCCAGGAGTGGATATGCCAGTCAAGAGGCATATCCAAAGAGCATGGGATACACCTCGCCTCGTATCAATTCATGAATCTCTCATACAAAATAGTCCTGATGATACGGATCGTGCCCGTCTCCTCGCTGTCTCAGCAGGCGAATCAGGTCACTGGCTCAATGCTCTTCCTTCCCGCAATATAGGCACAGTCTTAGACCCAAGCTGCTTGCGCATTGCAATAAGCTTGCGGCTTGGAGCTAGAATATGTGAACCTCATACTTGCTCGTGCGGGAAGGGAGTGAGTGAGCTGGGTCGACATGGCCTTTCATGCTCTAGAAGTGCCGGCCGTTTGTACCGCCACGGCACAATTAATGATCTGATCCGTCGTTCGTTTGCCACTGCCTCTGTACCAGCTGTCCTGGAACCAGCAGGTTTGCATAGAGACGATGGCAAGCGACCAGACGGAGCTACTTTAGTGCCGTGGAAACTGGGTAGGGCACTGGTGTGGGACGCGACATGTGTTGACACATTCGCCCTGTCCCACGTACAGTCAACCCGTAATCGAGCCGGTGCAGCAGCTGATCAGGCCCAAACCATCAAGCGCCGCAAATATTCATCTTTATTAAATAATTACGAATTTATGGCGCTTGCAGTAGAGACTATGGGACCTTGGTCAGCCGATATGAAAAGTTTTATAAAGGCCCTATCATCCCGGCTCATAGACGCCTCCGGAGATCCTAGAGCTGGTTCTTACCTCTCCCAAAGGATTGGGCTAGCTATCCAGAGAGGTAATGCAGCCAGTGTTATAGGGACTATGCCGCGCGCGGACCTGCTAGAGGGGGTATTCTTTTTGTAGTGGTGATTTTTATTTTAATCTTTAATTTTTCAGTAGCTTAGTTTTATTTTAATTAAAATAAGTTTAGTTTTTAACTTTGAATTGTAGATACGATTGTATTGTAGTATTACAATAAAATTTATGTTTGGATGTAACATAAATAAAAAAAAAAAATAGTGTGAAGGGTAAATAATATGTGAAATCGTTTTATTTCTGAAAATTACTATAGTCTCAACATGTTACCCAACTTTTCATGAAATTTAAACGAAATTTACTTGTGTTAGAATAATTTCCATCTAATTATGTAACTTTCAGAAGCTGTAATTTTCAAAGTTAAGAAAAGTTGTGCAATGTTTCAGAAATTGCCCATCACTATTTCGAATATGCTAATAACTTATGTTCGTCAAAATGTATGTCACCGTTGTTATGATCTGAACGGCAGATTTTTTTGTTAACAAATAATAAAATATGCGATGACATTGTGTGTTTAAGTTGGCATTAATGTTTTTTTACAATTGGGTGGATCAACTTTTTTTTGTTGTTATTCTGTCCCGTAGCCCAGGAGACAACAGTGTTAGAGTTTCTTAGAAAAAATGCTATAGTATATTCTTCTAGCATACTCAGGAGAAAGCCCATAAAAGAATGGATTTGGAATTGCCAATAAAACTGATTTTTAGTGGACTTATGTTCTTTGAAATCACAGTTTTAAAGTGACTCAGGAGTCGTCTCCTCGGCAATGAGCTGCAAAGAAAAGTTGACTAACCCAATTGCACTTTTTGTTTATAAGTTACTTTTGTAAGTTGTCGGTCGAAATTTGCAAACCAACTTTGAACCAGTTCCCGTTGATTGAATGGGCAAATTTAGAGCACATGTAAACCCGGTTAGAATGATTGCATTGTGCTCGCGTAGGTATTACGTGACAACGGCAGTCAAAGATGTTTCACCAGTAAATCATGCGTCGACCGTCTAGCCAGAGGGCCCAGACGAGACGCATTACGCTAACTAGCGTTTCTATTTGTTTCGTTTTTAAACCAATCGCGTCACTGGTAGATCACGTGATACGAAAAGGCACGTGATCTACTAGTGACGCGATTCGTTACCAAACAAAATGAATAGAAACGCTAGTTAGCGTGATTCAGCTTGGCTAGGGTCTCAGTAACTACGCCTGTTATGTTCGAAAGGGAATGTTGCACTTTTAAAACGCTTTAGCATTCCACGTTTTTATTCTCCTTTGCTTAACATAGGAATACTACAAGCGTTTTCATTTGCACTACATAATGATTGTCAATATTTTTTTCATTATATACGATGTTTTCTTCATTATTACAGCCATCTCGTTTCGGACGTTGAATGAACAACCATCTGAAAATTTAAATTAAACGTTATTTGCACCTTAATATAATAACTCGTAGAATTACTCCCCCCCTCCCCACACACGCTCACGCACCCGAACACGCCCACGCACACGCAAACACACACTCACATGTACACGGACATGCACACACACACGAATCGCACTAAGTACTTATAGTCTATACGTTTAGGCATTTAAAAAAATGTAAACAAAATGACCACGTGATATAGTTCGTCAGCCAATAGAAGCAGTCAGTGTTCTGCTTCTATTGGCTGACGTCAAAGTCGTCGTACGTCAAAGTTCGATAAAACAGTTTTGATTGGCTGTTTAACAATGTCACGTGGTTTGGAATGTTTACATTTTTTTAAATACCTAAAAGTATAGACTATAGATCACAGCGCAAGCATGAGGGTGCGGACAAGTGGGAAAAGCCCCTATAGGCCCCTGGTAGGTACTATCTTTTTTTCTAACTTACGCATATATGCCTATTGGGATGGCAGACAGCCCAGCGCTGACGTAGAGGGTTGCGCCGGCGTCGACAGCGACCGTCTCTTTGTAGATCCAGGGGAACAAGGATCCCATAACCAGAGAAGAAAACATTTCTACTAGAGTGAAAAGTGACGTCAGTTTACCTGAAAAGTACTGAATAATTGAGTCGATAATCAAACTCCAATATGTCCTTGAAATTTGGTATACCTACGCACAGAGATGGGCCAAATGTAATCGACTAACGATTAACGATTAAGATTACAAGATTTAATTGCGACGGACGATTGAAAACGAAGTTAAAGATATCTGCTTCAAAATAATTCGCAAAATTCAACCCAAACTAACATAGTTACAACATACGAGTACCTCCAATATTACATACCTACATACCTTCTTGTAGTTACATATTACAATATAAAAATGCAAAAACGGGCGACTACGTCGTTTTACTATAAATTTAATCGTGAAATTTAGTCGATTGAAACTAAAACTAATTTAGTTGCTAGTCGAACATTCTCACAACTAATTTAATTTTAACTAAATTAATCGCGATAAAAAAATGACGATAGATACTTTTAATCGATTGATTAGTTAACTAAAAAAATAATCGATTAATGCCCATCTCTGCCTACGCATTTAGAATTTAATCTGTTCAAATTAAGTTTTAAATTCGTATACCACATTTCAAGCACATATTGGAGTTTGATGTTTATGAACTCAATTGAGAGAATTAGTGAGTTCATGTTTGCTTGACCGCTCGACCTTATGTAACATTGAAATGTAAAATGTGTAAATTTACTTATTTCCAACAAATATGTTATTAAAACACGAATTTGTACTAAATTTGATAGCGCTTTTCAACTTGGCAGTAATAATGGCGGGGACACCGAGACGTAGTATATTTGTTTAACTTATTTATTTGCGCCAAGTCGTGGCTTACCCCGTCCTGTGTGTGTAACCTTCCGTGGGTTCACTTGATGGTTACAACGGACCGCTCATCCCCGAAATACCAGAATTTTAAAATACCAGATTCTCAATAAATATTTATACTTGAATCTCAAAAAATAACATTTAAATTTCGGTATCGTTGATTATGCTTACCTAATATTTCGAAGCTGGTGATTTGGGAATCTGGTAAAGGGAGTCTGGTATTTTGAAATTGTGGTATTTTCGGAGTGAGCGCAACGGACCAGCGCTGACTTTAAAGCCAGCATTACGCTGAGTTGGGGCCATTTCGTGGCTAGTTTCTTCGTACGTTTTTATCTGTTCTTGTTTATGTTTGTCACGAATAAATGATTTTCTTTCTTTCTTTCTTTCTTCAAGCGGGTAACTACACAGTAATAGCATAAGCATACGCATTTTAAACTTTATCCCCCCTGCTTATAAATGTGGAATAAACTTGGAATAGTTTATGCCATGTTTACCGGAGGTATTCATAATGGTAGGGGGTGAGAGAGTAACCAGTTTGTCAGTCAGTTGCAATCTAATTTAATTACAATATTACACATGCGTAATACAACGTTAACTTAATACAGTACTAACTGATGCGCGCTAGCTACACGTACAGATAATGTCTAATCTGAAGTCATCAATACGTGAATCGATAACAATTACAGATGTAGTGAATAATCCTTTCCCATCGTTTTTGGTCGGATAACTTCGTATTTATCTTGCTTTCTCAGTTGGCTTATTGATGGGTACTGAAGCTAATTGAGAAAGCAAGATAAATACGAACTTATCCGACAAAAAACGATGGGAAAGGATTATTCACTACATCTGTACTAAACGTGCCTACCGGCACACCATGCTTTGTCACTTTCTGTCAGATGCAAATGTCACAATTACAGATAAGGAAAAAGCATGGCATAAACTATTCCAAGCTTATTCCACGTTTATAAGTAAGGGGGTATGTGGTTAGTTGGTTACCGATAGAGTAAAGCGTTCCGCGTTCTTTAATATTATGGCAGTGTTACGGATGGTACTTACCTAACTCATCGCTCGGACATAGCTTCGAAATGATCGAACGTAAAGCGATAAAACTTGTAACACCAAACATTCCTAATACAGCTCCTGAAATTAAAAAAAATATATTATTTATAACAATTAGATAGATAAAAAACCCTATATAATGATGACCATTCTTTCACAGCTAATATTTCTTAAATGGTCAAACCGATTTTCATGAAACTTAACCTTAAATCATTGCTTAAAAAGCAGCTTTTAAATAAAAAAAACTGCATCCAAATCGGTGCACGATACGTCATTATTTCAGACCGTCAAATAGACGTATCATTTGATTGGCTACCCCCATTATAACCAGAATGATCAGCATGATGCAGCACGACGCTTTGAACCCAACACCTAACTTGGAGAAGGCGAAAAAAAAGGTCAATCATCCATCATCCACCTATTAAAACAAAAACAAAAAAAAAAAAAAAAAGACAAAATTTTGGTTTCAAAATGTACATATCCAGAGATGACTTGGCGGAACTGGTGACTGCGAGGCAGATGATCTTGGACGCGGCGGAGACCAGTCCCAGCACCGAGTCGTGCCACTGCAGCCAGCAGGCGCCCAGGGTTACCAACATTAAGTTACCTAGACAATAAAAATATGAATTATTCCAGTAAACAAGCAGTAGAGTCTGAACGGTTGGATTCCTGTGTGGAAATTGGATGTGCGGGTGGTAGGACCTTGTGCAGGGTCCGTCCGGATCGTTAACCACCGTCTTATCCATTAACCTACCGCCAAACAGCAGTGTTCGCATTGTTGTGTTCCGGTTTGGGGATAAGACAGCCGGTGAAATGACTAGCATAGAGGCATTCCATCTTAGTCCTCAGGGTTGGCAACGCATTTGCAGTCTTAAGATTGCTCTGCAGTCTTGTGAATGCGAATGTCTATGGGTCACAGTTTCCACTTACCATCAGGTGGCCTGTGTGCTCGTTTGTCATCTCTATACCATAAAAAAAAAGACGGAAGGAATTACTACAGTAAGTAGGCCGCACGGGCACTTTTACACGTCAAAAATCTACCATATCCAATAAAACCAATCTAAAAGGGCACATGTTCCATAAAACTGTGTATGTAAGTGACCTTATTTCTTAAGGTAGGGGGTTAAATTTGCTTTGATTATCAAAATGCACAAACGTCATTTTTATTTAGAAGGGCAGTATTATTATAGCGCAATATTTAGGTGCAGTCAACAGCATAAATAAGTAATAATTTATCTACTTTGTCACTTTAACGTCGTGTTAGAAATGTTATACAAATTGTAAAACGATTGAAAGCGACAATGTACAGAAATTATCACTTATTTATACACTGTTAACTGTACTAAGCTTACCCAATGAGTGAGTCACAGTTAAGCAAGTGTTGTAAAAACTGTATTGAAGCGCGTTCCAGTCGAAGCGGCAGCGCGTGAAAAGATACAAGATGGTTCCTGCAACGTAACCACTGCAATTTGACAAAATTTCATTTTGGTGACACCTGCAAATTACTATACGAATCGAAAGGGTTTTACCTCCTGAACACGGCAAAATATTTATTTAGATTTATTTTTCTTTATTTACAAAATGACAAGTTAATAAAAATATCGAGTTTTACCAATACTATGCCTGAATAGATATAATACCATTGCCATTTTCACGAGAAAAAAACTGTCATTCTTCAAATTTGACATTGTCAATATTGACAGATGGATAGATACTTAGGGCCACTTGCACGCAGAATTTAACACTGGGTTAAGGCACTGACTCGAGTTAGTAGACGTTAGCTTCATACGAATACTGTCATTTTAACTCGAGTTAGTGTCTTAACCCAGGGTTAAACTTTTCGTGCAAGTGGCCCTTAGAGAATTATCGGTTGACATGATACTTTTTTATATACAGATTGGACTAACGTAATATGTCTATTGTGTCGTAGAAATGAAGTTACGCCCTTTTAGAATAAGTACATCTTAATAAATTAATAATAAAATAATTATTCGTTCTAGAGAAAATTTAAAACTATTAGTGTCTTCCTCCTTCCAAACAGTATCTATAAAACAAATAAAATTAAAGTCTTGAAAATATGAAATCTTGTCAATTCAAAATTCATAATTTAATTCCATTGATTTAGTATATACTAGATACACAATCAGCACGAAAAAATGGCAAGTCAAAACTACTGCCGAATCGACTTGGGCAGTAGTTTTGCTATTAGTCTTGTTCCGACCACAGACAGTGGCAGTTGTCAATCATGACAAAATGTGTGGTGAAAAACTGCAAAAATAATAACAAAAAAACAAGTAAAAAGGATGGAATGTCTTATTTTACGTAAGTTCTATTTATTTATAAACGTTTCTAGCTAAAATTATAATGTTTTCATGATTTTTAGGAATTTATTTTGTGCACACAAATTATGACTTACCAAGGAACAAAATTATTATGGAGTAGCTATTACTTTCTTAAATTTTAATATTTTTTATTTTTAAATTTAAGCTTTCCACGAAATCCTCTATGACGTGCAAAATGGGTCGTAACATTAGCACGAGATAGGGGTAATCAACTATTCAAGGCAAATAAGTCGTCTGTTGTGTGCTTGACCCATTTTCGTACAATTATTATAATAAATTAAACTTATTTCAAGGAAATTAGGTTAGGTTGGGATCGCGTCATAATACCTATATATAAAGTTCAAAATACATAATGGGTCATATTACATTATGGTCATAATAAGTAAACTTTTCAATATTTTTAAAAGCCCATTGTATAGAACCCATTAGGTTAGGTTAGGTTTGTTGTATAACAATCTTGAAAAGTTCAGGGTTCAAAAAAAACCATTATAATACGTTTTTTTTGAAACCCTGAACTTTTCAAGATTGTTATACAACAAACCTAACCTAACCTAATGGGTTCTATACAATGGGCTTTTAAAAATATTGAAAAGTTTACTTATTATGACCATAATGTAATATGACCCATTATGTATTTTGAACTTTATATATATTATGACCATTATGAATTATGACCCATTATGTATTTTGAACTTTATGTACATATTATGATACGTAACCGGTTAGGCTAGGTTGGTTATGATAGGATAAGATCTTGTCTTGTCTGGAGTAAAGTGTAATGTTTTAATGGTTCATTTATGTCAGTATGTATAATTCTTTATTCCAACATAACTTTGAACAGCTGAGCCAATTTATATGTGTGTGGTATCGTTAGAATCATTTCACCATTCCAGGTGACAAAGGATACCTAAACGTTAAAATTTGAATTAAAACAATCGACGGGACGGGTTTTTAAACCTTGCTTTACATTAATTTATTCATTATTATTATTGTATATATAGCTTAAGTTGTGTAATACAATGACACCATTTATAAAACATGTCAAAAGTTTTTTTGTGTAATTTGTAATTTCGTTAAAACAATACAATATAAATAGAGAAATTCGTCTCCATTCATTCGATGTCCACTTTTGTCATAAATAGTATGATAATGGCGATTTCACTAAAGAGTTTTAAATATTTTAAAACATTAGTTTGCAAATTTGACACTTGAGTGCTAGTATATTGAGTTTTTTTTTGCATGAATGTTTAAGGTAAAAAATTAGCGATGTTAGCATGTATCTGAATGCAGCTATCAATGTCATTTGGGACAGTTTATAATAAAGTTTTGTGCGGGATTGTGTATCTTGTATATACTAAATCAATGTTTAATTCAGATCACCTATAGAGTAATGAAAATTCGGCGAAATAACTTTTCTATGAAATTAAAGTTGGTGATTCAAGGTTAAAACAATAGGGTCGTACGTTTCCGTTTTATTCTTAATGTTTATCGTTCTAAAATATGTTTTCATGGAAAGGAATCGTGCAAACCTAGTTTTTCATAATATCCATAAATATTGAAAAATTGGTGTAATTCTGTAACTCTGCCTATCCCACTCTGGGATGAAGGCGTGACGGTATGTAAGTATGTATGTTCAAAACTCGTAAATATCAAACTAAGTTTTAGGAGAGAGAAACGTTATAGCATTTTGTATGGAAATTTTCAGCCTTACAATTATCTCAATTCAACATTTTAATTAATGACGAGACACCAATAAATGCAAATAAATAAGTAAAAAAAATTATTCCATTATAACGAAAAACCAATTCTTACCTTCACCTGGTACAAAAACAAAAAATGTGCACACTAATGTCTAAATTATTTTTTTCTTATTAGGGCCCTTTTTGAAAGCGAAGACAAACATATCCTTTAAAATATTTATATCTAGAAAGGATTTGATGCCAGAAACGATGGATGTAGACCCCTGTAAAATTATTTCGGATTAGTTTGGTTTGTACGAGGTTTGTGCCCACATACGGCTGTTGTTGTCGGCGACTTCAAGGGACTGCAATGCACTTTACATGAACGAACGAACTATACGCAATACATATTATACATATAATGACATTTTCGTCCGTTGCGATAAACCTTAGTTTCGTGTTCGTCACCAGGACATCAAAATAAAATTTGAAAAAATGCAAAGGATGATGGGCAGTTTTATATGGACACTGTCCTGGAAACCAATAATGACAAGCCATATGTCATTTAAAGGTTTTTTCATATTCTAAAATTTTTTTGTACGGCAGTAATCTTAAATCGCTGTGTGAAATATTAAAAAATCTGAAACATCGAGAAGCCTACATAGACGACTTTAGCATAATTACTTTGGAAAACCGCTGTCTTTGCGTGGCGATAACTTTTTTCACACAAAGATTTCGAACCACTTGCTATAGTAATAGTTTTACAACACATATCGCTTGTCCTTTTTGTTCATTAGGCCAATAAGCCCATCCTCCTTGCCCTAGTTCCAATCTAAGCTGAATGGTACAGTAAACAAGTGATCATTTCTGCACCTTGTCGCTTTCAATCCTTTCACAATTAGGTATAAACATTTCAAACACGACTTTAAAGTGACAAGGTACATAAATGATCACTTATTTATGCTGTTGACTGTACAAACACACATTGAACCATGACGTTCAGAAGAACATTAAAAATTATTTAACTAGCACGTTTAATTTATTTGCTACAAACATCAATACTACCCTACCATTATGAAATTCAATAAGGTATACACTTTTATACAGAAAAACACTCAGTTTTCCTTTTACCTGATCGTCGTGTTCATTATCAGTTCTCTTCAGATCGTGGACATAGACAAGGGCATACCAAACGTTCAGGGTATCAAGTAAAAAGCTCGATATAAATACTCCATAATAACCCATTTTGCTAAGTGAAATGCCACTCAACGCTGCGCCGGATGCTTGACCGACAGTAAGGCATAGTTGTGCTACACCAATTCTAAAAGTTCTAGACTCTTCGCTAGTTATATCACTTATATAGCAAAACACTCCCAAAAACATTATCAAATATCCTCCTGATAACGTGTTGAATAGGGCATCTAATAATGTAGCAACCTGCACTGACACTTGGTCGAAGAAATACACGCTCAATATGTTACATAAGTTCAACAAGAGACGACCAATCATTGGTAATAATATACAGATCTTTCTCTTCCCTGTTCTGTCGCTCCACGCTCCCAGAAACAAAAGCAAGGCGCAAGGAACTGCTGTCATAATAAAGTGCTTCCATACTTCCAATGACGCGATGATCTCTTGGACAGCTATTTCCTCTTTTTTAAACTCTTTGCTGTCTCTCGCAATTAAGGAGTCACAGACAGTGTTGCCGTATTTTAAATTGACTCGGGACACTTTGTCCAAATTTAGATTCTGCGCTGCAAGTTGGGCGTATTCTAAGGAGAAAATGTAGAAAAAGAAGCATGGCTCTACCGTTATGTTACGAACTGAACACTTTGAATTTTCTTTTCTTTTCTTTTTTGATTATTTTCTGATTTTAAAGGGTTTTTTTCGAGGGATTTCATTTTCTCTAAGTTATTTAATTCGGTAATTAAAACGTACACGGTGTCATTACGCGGAATGCCACTTTATTGAAATGAACATATACCGATCTTTCTTCACCCATTGTTTGCCAACATCTGAGTCAAGAATATAAATTTGTCCATGCATGTCGTGCACGGTTACAAGGTTATGTAACACACAAAACAGAAAAGGTATTTAAGTAGGTAATTTTATCTGTAATATAATGAATATTAATATTAATTATAATATTACCCGTGTGGTTGCCGGGTTAGAATAGTGCCACTCCATGTCTTCCCGTGGATGTCGTAAGAGACGGCTAAGGGAATAAAGGAGTATAGTACTGTTAGGCGATGGGCTTGCAACCTGTCACTAATACACTGGTTAACATCTTAGCCTAAGTGTGCATAATGTGGTTACAGAATTATCAACAAGCTTTTAGAGTTGTTGGTAATTCTGTAGCTCTGCCTACCCCACTCTGGGAATAAAGGCGTGAGTTTATGTATGTGTGTAATATTAATTATATTTAACCTAAAACTGTTGTTGTTTTCAGAATATTAATGCAAGAAGAGTAAGGAATAATGTATTCACTATACTATCATTCAGATGAGGGTATTCAGTCAGTCTACCAGGAGTTCAGAACCTGTAGGGGTCTGTTCCAAACTAGTGGTCTTACGGTCAGACATAAGTTTATTAATTGAAATGAGACTGTCATTCAACAACAGCATTTTACAAATTATTATTATCTTAAATTAAGAAGCTACAATAAAAGGAGCTTAGAGTATTAGTAGAACTAGATTGCCTATCGCTGTCACACTCTATCTGGCATAAAAAAACACTGATAGATGTGGTTTCAATATACACATTGAAATTTACTATCACGGGACTTTCTCACACAAACTGACCTAGCCCTAAACTAAGCTCTAGGCTTGTACTATGTGTATAATGTGTATATAGGGAAATACATACTTAAATACAAAAACAAATATCAAAAAGTTTTTATACTTGTTGGAAATTCTGTAGCTCTGCCTACACCACTCTTGGAATAAAGGCGTGAGTTTATGTATGTATGTATACAAAAAAAAACCAAGACAGGAACATATACTCGCCCTCATTGCACAAATTTTGCCCGTAATCGAACCCGGGACCGCTAGCTTCGTAGGCAGGCCACTGCCAACCTATTACAACAAGACACAAAAATATTAATCAAGATTAAAACTTCACTCAGATAGCACGCATGTCATGTCCATTAAAATTTATAACAATTTTCCAAGTACTACAAAATATCAAAAATGAAAAAAGCTTTGTAAGTGTTGCCAATGTTGCCATGTGTAATGGAAACATTTGAGGTGCGGTGAAAAATGTAGAATTTGAATAGATAAGTAATGTCTTATTAGAAAAATAAAAATAAAGAGTAATAACCTAGGTCCCCCTGAACGTGGGTGGTATGCGCAAAAGCATATCCCCAAAGTTAAAAAAAAAAGGTTACTATGATATCCAAGCGCTTAGCGCCTAAATGACATAGAATAGGAGGTTCGCGAAGCCTGTTGTTCCAGAATAGGTATATACCTACATATGAACACAAAATTAACCTTTTCTCGTAGTGCATCAGGCAGGTTGTGGTTCTTTATTTAGAATTTTTCAGGAGAATATTTTTATGCATTTTGTAATGATGAAAATGAATTATTATGTATTTTTGATGACTAAACAATAAATCAATATCATAACATAACCTATACCTACTTATAACTAGCTATGTAGACAAAAATCTATTAGTCATGTTTATATGACGAACCTATTAAGATTATTCAATAGTTAAGATATCAATATAATTAGAAGTGATTTAGAGATATCTAAGTACTTCGATTGTAACATTCTTGGCTAAAGCGAATTTGAAGTGGGATAGGTAGACTGAAACTAATTAGATACAGTGTTTTCATTCCACGACACGTCCCGGCCCTTCTGGATTTTTAGGATTTCGTACTCAAAGGGTGCCAACGGTAGGTACCTTAATACGAAGCTTCCGCTGTCCGTCCGTCCGTCCGTTTGGCGGCCAGCTGTATCTCATGAACCGTAATATAGACAGTTTAAATTGTCACAGAGTGTGTATTTCTACTGTCTCAGTAACGATATACAATATAAATTTAGAGGGGCCATAAGAGAATGGGACGGAACCCTTCGCGTACAACTCGCACTTGGAATAAAAACAGTGTTATACAAATGCAAGTAATACTAAAATAGTTTACTAATTATTACAGGAACAAAACAATTCACGAAATAATATTCAACGTGACGTCATTTATTTATTAATTTATAATAATGATCCTCCATCAACAGAATAATTGGACCCAGTAATGCCTCTTGCGGCATCGCTTGCTAAAAATATAATCAGCTCTGCGACATCTTCCACTTTCGTTTTCCTTTGCAGCGGAGAATTTGCTTTCTTGACCAACGAATCTTGCGTCTCTTTATCAATTCCTGCATGAGCAAATAAATTCGTTTCCACGTGACCCGGCATCACAGAATTAACTCTAATTCCATAAGCGGACAAATCTAGCGCTGCACTTTTTGTGAAGTGATTCACTCCTGCCTTTGAAACAGGGTCCGGGAAATTGGTACTTATCTTCTTTGCGGCATAACTTGACACATTCACAACGTTTCCTTTTGTTTCCTTCAAAGCTGAAGCGGCAGCATTAGTTAAAGCTACCATTGCTCTTAAGTTCACACCCATAACTCGATCGTAAGTATCCATAATATTCTCATCAAATATGCTCCCAATTGCAGCAATCCCAGCACAATTCACAAGCACATCTATCCTTCCATATTGTTTAAAAGTAGTTTCAACTACTCGTTTAATGTCATCGTCTTTCGACAGATCAGCTGTGATACCGAGTACTTTAGTACGGCTGATTTTTTCACAGTTTTCGACTGATTTCTTGAGAAGGTCCGCTCTGATGTCCACTAACGCTAGTCTTGCCGATCCTTTGGCAAATCTTGCGGCAGTAGCCTCTCCTATTCCAGAACCGGCACCAGTAACTATTACCACTTTGTTGAGGAAAGGCATAGTTGTTGCTCAACGTTTTTGTTGTGAGTGACAGAATGCTATACAATATATTTTTCAACTAGCATATCTTATCTCCAAATAACTAGAGATAAGATATTGTATCATAATTTTAAACTACAATTTTTAATCTTACTCATGCTAATCAATAATTGATTTGGCCTTGAAGATAAATAATATACGTAAACTCTATATTGCATAACAATATTACAATTTCATTAAGCTGTGAAGTGATTTTAATGTAGACTTTATTGTAAGGTATGGTCTTCTATCATGACATTCATGATATAGTTAAAACTGCGTATTTAGTCAACGTCATTAGGAAGTGTAATTTGTTTACCTATTTGTGGCACTTGCTTCACTATTTTGTATACTATTTTTGACATGAATTTAAAGTGATAAGGTTTAGGTAGGTATAGATGAATTAGCGAGAGCGTGGAATTGCATTTGTAGTGGTTGTACGGTTCGCATGAAAAGTAGAATAACGTAAGTCTCTTATCATATTTCTCTTCTTAACAAGTAAAACAATACTAAGTCTTTTCTTGCTTTCATTCGCTATTATTTTAATTCTTCATCTGAGCTGTCACAAGTATTGATAATAATATTATGATCTTTAATTCGATCCACCACCACATGGTCACATATTTTCTCCCAGTCCTCAGCAGCAATAGTATTAATTCATTCAGTTGCTAAATTCAATACCATAAAAACAGCCCTCTAATATTTAAAATTTCATACTGACATTATTATTGAAATATAATTATTTTATTACAAACCTCTTTTTATGCTGATAGTACGAGAAAAGGGAAAGTTCAAATATAGAATGCCTATAAACACACAATACCACTACATATGCAATTCCATGCTCTCGCTAATTCATCTATCCTCCTAAGGCCCACCATACAACGAAATTTATCAATGGAATATGAATCAATTACGAAAGAAATAAGGTCGATTTTCTAATTTGATCATTAGTTATAAAAACAAAAGAAATTCCACTTTACTTTCTTTGCACTAGACCTTAATTTGAATAGCCGTACGAAGGCCTTTTAAAAGGACTTCGGGCCTTAGGAGGCTATACCGTGATCAATAAGGAATATATTTACATGGACGGCACCAAAAGTGAAATTAAAATTATAATAGGCCAAGAAATAAGGATGATACAAGCATTTTAAACAGCTAATTAGTCAGTAATTTGGCAGAGAGCTATCTGATACGCCGCGTGATGTCATGTACACGTCGGTCATGTAAAGTCCATGCTAAATTCTTTTTTGCTAGAAAGAGAGGAACAAAATCTTTGTCGGCTTAAATGTTGATTGGTTGACGACGCGCTGGCCTAGTGGGTAGTGACCCTGCCTACGAAGCTAGCGGTCCTGGGTTCGAATCCCGGTAAGGCCAGATATTTGTGTGATGAGCGCGAATATTTGTTCCTGAGTCATGGGTGTTTTCTAATGTATTTAAGTATATATTTCTCTGTATAAGTATTTATATCGTTGTCTAGTACCCATAGTACAGTCAAGGGCAAAAATATGTATACACTTTAGTACCTTGTCACTTTAACCACTGTGACAGTTCATATATGGCAGTTCAAATGTAACGAAAATAGACAAGGTACTAAAGTGTATACATATTTTTGCCTTTGACTGTACAAGCCTAGAGCTTAGTTTGGGACTAAGTCAATTGGTGTGAGATTGTCCCCTTATATTTATTTATATTTATTTATTTATATAGCCATTCAAAAAAAAAAACTCAACTGTAACAAACAGTTGACAGACATGGATCAGTTTTTATTGAAGTTGTGAAAAAAGTAATGAATATTCTCTATTACTTAGAGAGCGTCGGTGGCCGAGTGGCTTAAGGTGTCGAAACGTGATCGAACGATCCAGTTTGATCCCCAGCAGTCACCATGTGCTAAGAATATTTTCTGTTTTTAATACACTACCTAATGCTCCTACAGTGGACAATGGAAAACATCGTGAGGAAACTTGAACATTAAAACAGCTGAGTGAGTAACAAGGTCAAGGTCAAGGTCAAGGTCAAAGTCAAGAGCCTACAAGGTCAAAGAGTGTGTGGAAAGATCTGGGGCTCTATTCTACTTGGGCTAAACCTAATTGCTTTTGTCATGTTATCGTATTGTCAACGTTATGATAGCTCTTATTTACTTGACAGTAATGGCGGTCGAGTAAAAACAATAAGCTAACAATACGTGTAGAGACAAAGTAGAATAAGGGCTTGTATAAAATATGATAAGATGAGATAAGATTACGTATTACGTACCAAATCTGGTTAATTTTCTTAACGCCATTCGACAAAGAGCATTGTGCATTTCGATTTTGATCGAACAGAATCGATATTATTACGATTTTGATCAAAGAGCCAAATAAAATTGTACCCTTACCGTGAGTTACAATTACCGTACTCGCCAGTGACTCAAATGTTCTGTCCCTCGCACTCTGTAACAATACTGTGAGGGACAAAGCATTCGACTCGCTAGCGAGACCGGTAATTATAACTCATGGTATGGGTACTGTTCCTACTCGAAATAACAGTCAATTTCGCTCGCTAATTTATTCGCTCCGCCTACCACCGGGTACACTAATTAATCCCGAATTCATTAAAAGCTGTAATAATCATAATTCTGAATGCAAAATTTTGAAAGAATAATTTATTTTTCACCTCAGCAGCTCAAACAAGCAGGTTTTGCTGCTTAAAAACAGTGAGCAAAATTCAATTTTGCTGCGAGCGAGAGGCAAAGTAGCTTTTTAATTATTTTTTTTAAATGCCGTGAGCAGTGCTGGGGCTACTCACAACATTCGAAAAAATTGAACTTCACTTTGTTCTGTCACTTTCACTTCGATAGGAAAAAAGCGAGAGATAGAAACAACTTGATTCGAAGTTCGATTTTCAAATTCCACACATAGTAGGCCCAAAAAGAAACGCACGTTCGGATGCACACATAACCGTAAAATTGCGAATAAAACTATCTGTTAAACTTTGAAATGTGTTTATTATAATTATAACTATTTTATACAGTAGGTACAATCATTTTTTTTATTTAATGTTTTGAAGACAAAATTAATGAAAAATAAGAAGTTATGTATCTACATAATTTTGTTATCGTTTTAACAATCTTTAATTTCGTGACATAAACCGCGGGGGCAGTTTCAGAACGCATTTCAAAAATAGCGGGATTATTGTACTTAAAAAAAAAAAGTAATGTAATGTAAATGACGATGTAATTTTTGTTAATTTGTCCGCCATAGCCAATAGCCATAGACAAGGCCTAGTTAGGTTTTTTTTAAAGCCACAGACTACATAAAGCTGTATAAAGTTGTGTTTGCACTACGGCATTATCAAGTTGAGTGACAGGTTTTATCTGTTTCATGTTTATTTTTTCCACTTTTTATTTTATTAGTATTTTGCAAAAATGCTTGTGATTGATGCATATGCGATCGTGTCGTTATTTAGTCGTGTCTTCACCAAATGGTCACAACGGAAGACCTGCGTTGGCCCTACCAGCTTCACGCTGTGTTGTTCTCGCTGCTGAGGTGAAAAGTTGTATGTCTCACACGAGACCAAAGTTTTTTACGTCTCGTATCTTTGAATCCCTCGCTACGCTCAGGATTCTAACCTAGAATCACTCGCTACGCTCGTGATTCAATAATAGAATCCTTCGCTTACTCGGGATTCAAAATCATCACTCGCAGCAAAAACCAACTTTGCTCTCTTGTTGAACAAATAACTATTTCCAGATCGTTTAAAATAACGTAAGTGGCAATTGAATTTTGCATTGAAACATGATATACATTTGTGTATCGCATAGTTTTCAATCTACTACGTCCAGCCCAGACAAGACGCACTACGCTAGCTACCGTTTCTCTTCGTTTACTTTTTAAACCAATCGCGTCACTGGTAGATGACATGATACGAAAAGTCACGTGATGTACCAGTGACGCGATTGGTTTAAAAACTAAACGAATAGAAACGATAGTTAGCGTAATGCATCTTGTCTGGGCCCTACCTCCACTATTTTCCCGTCAGTGTCTATATTTTTTGGACATATCTTCTATTATTAAGATTCAAATTCAAATTTTAAAATCAACTTGGCAGCATGGCTTCTGTCAAAAAGATCGAAACTACGTGTTAGCTGCCTAATTGACAACGCACACGCTAAAATGTGTTTTGTTCGCTCTGACGGGAATACTTAAACTCGCGCTGCGACATTCACTCGATCGTTCGTCCAACCGCGGTTTTGAGAGAATCACACCCCTGTTTAGCGGCAGGTCGAACGATAAGATGGAGGATGGACAACGTTCTACCACCACTAGATTTACCCTGTAGTCCGTAAGAATTCGCGAAAACTATCTTTTAAATAGGATACATCATAATAATATAAAGTTCAAAATACATAATGGGTCACAATACATATTGGTCATAATATATGTATACATACATACATACATACATAAACTCACGCCTTTATTCCCAGAGAGGGGTAGGCAGAGCTACAGAATTTCCAACAACTATAAAAACTTTTGATAATTCTCTAACCACATTTTGCACACTTAAGCGAAGATGTTTACCAGTGTATTAGTGACAGGTTGCAAGCCCATCGCCTAACAGTACTACACGCTTTTATACCTTAGTCGGCTTTTACGACATCCACGGAAAGATACGGAGTGGCACTATTCTAATCCGGCTACCACACGGGCCAAATGTATAATGGTTTTATTTCCGAATTCGTTAATATTTCAGGATTTTTTAAAAGCCCATCGTATAGAACCGATTAGGTTAGGTTAGGTTTGTTTTATAACAATCCTGAAAAGTTTACGGTTTCAGAAATAAAACCATTATTTAATATGACCATTATGTATTTTGAAGGGCATGCTTCGATGGTTCGGTCATTTTGAAAGGATGGATAAAAGAAGATTGAGGAAAGATATATATAGTTCGAAAGTGAGTGGACGGGTCAGAAGGGGCCGCCCTAGGCGTACTTTTTCGAGTCAAATCGGTGAAATACTGGAAATGGCCCGAATCTTAAGTACCCGAAACCGACGTGCGTGCATGACTCGATGTATGAATGTGGAAGAAGAGAAAGAAATTTGTCAAGATCGTAGCAAGTGGAAAGAAGTGGTCTCTGCCTACCCCTGGGAAACAGGCGTGATTTAATGTATGTGTATGTATGTATGTATTTTGAACTTTATTATGATACGTACCCTTTAAAATAGTAGAATCAAACGTTCCACCAATAAAGTTTTGTGGTAAACTTTTCCGTAAAATACTTCACCCCGGAGCGCAGTTTTAAAATGTCAATGCGAATTTATCTTTCTTCGAGGTAATGCCGAGGGACCAAAATACGATTGGCTCTGACTCGAATTTATGCAACAACCGGGTATTCAACCCGTGTGGTTGCCGGGTTAGAATAGTGCCACTCCACGTCTTCCCGTGGATGTCGTAAGAGACGACCAAGGGAATAAAGGCGTATAGTAAGTACTGTTAGGCGATGGGCTTGCAACCTGTCACTAATACACTGGTAAACATCATAGCCTAAGTGTGCAAAATATGGTTACAGAATTATCAACAGGTTTTTGGAGTGGTTGGTAATTCTGTAGCTCTGCCTACCCAACTCTGGGAATAAAGGCGTGAGCTTGTGTGTATAGAGAGAGACATTTTGTTACAACGGATGGGTCAGCTCTTGTTTGTTAGATCTTTACGCGTGGGGTGGTTTCCTAAAGAGTTTTCCAAGATTAATCTAACATATTGCTAACTTAAAGTGTATGTGAAAAACCTTACACAATAATCATTTTTTTTTGATACGGTAACATTTGTCATTAGTGTTAAAAAAAAGATTTTATTCAAAATATTTAGAACAATGTAAGAAAGTCATTTAGTCTAACTAAGCCACTGTCGAACGTCAACAATACAACTACCTAGTTCGATTTTCCTTTGCAATATATTATGACAGTGACAAGTATCAACCTTAGCGATAACTAGATGTCACAGTTTTTTTTGTCAAAACTGGTGGAGCACTTTCTTGGTCGACCGTGCATACTATGCACTGAAAAAAATAAATAGCTGAACTTGTTAGGCTACTTGACGTTTAGCCAAAATTTAATACTTAGGAACCAAAATAATGTTAATATTGCAAAACTGATTTTGGAAGACATCATTTAACTAGTTATGTTATTTGAAAGTTATTTTATAGTTACTATTTTTTACAGCTAATATTTACTAATATCAATATTTTATTACTGGTAGACAAACTCATGCGTTTGTTATTAAAACCATGCGTTAAGTAGCATTTAAACAAATCACTTATCTAATTTAGTTTTATATACTTTATCAAATAATAACTAACATGCGATGTTAGTGTAGCTTTTTTTTATTTGCAAATGTTTAACAATATCAGAGTAATGAGTAACTAAACAAAAACCTAACGCGTCTTACTAAAGTTTCTTAATGTTTTACAAAACATTTTAGAATTAGTTAAAATTATATTTTAGTAAGCAATAACAAAACAAGTTTGTTATTAAACCATACGTTTAATAGCATTTTACCAAATTAGTAGGTATCTAAATTAGTTATACACTTTATAAACGAATTACTAAGTTGCGATGTTGGTGTAGCTTTCTTTGTTTGCAAATGTTTAACAATATGTGAGTAATGAGTAACAAAACCTAAAACATAACGAGTCTTACTAAATTTTCATAACGTTTTACAAAACACTTTATGAATAGTTTAATATATTTGTCCACCAGTTTGTTGCTAGCTACATAAACGCGCCCCCGCCCCGCTATTTTCCCTTCGCAGTTTGAAAAAGAAACGTGTTCGTTCCTGTTTGATTTGGACCATCACAAGTATTGGGTGCCTCAGCCAATATTGCGCAATTTATATATTAAATTAAATAATAGTGTCAATATTTCAATAGTGATCTGTACCGGTACCTAGATAATACTACACAAAAAACAATCTGTGCTGTATGGTGTTTGTGAGGTATTTAAGAGACCTCAGAAGATTTCGCCGGGGTATGGAGGAGGCAGATTACCTTCGGTCATGGGGACTAGAAATGTACTTACATAGAAACATTCACAGGTATGTGTCGTTTTATGTGATTCCTGTTTGAAACTCTTCCTAGATACCTACTGCCTATATAATATATGTATAATAAGTTAGTTGTAATGTTGCGATTTTGTAAGTATTTAACGATGCTACTTGCCGCCGGTAGGCACGAACTACCTACGCCAAGAGGAAATTATCGCTATTCGCAGGTCGAGTTTCCAGGACTTCCAGGTCCAGTTTTACAATAAGTACCTTACCTACTCGTACTCAGACCTCATATTCTTTGGTAACTAGGTAGTACCTATGCGTTATGTGTAAAATGTGCCATGTGGGTACACACACTGGCACTACTTTAACTTCGTCTATTGCTATCCCTTTTGCTCTCGATGCGTAAATAATACGCAAGAAAGTGACGGTGCGATCCGAAGTTCGAATTACGAATTTTGCTATTTGGCCCCAGAACGAGCACGACATGATAAAAATGGCGCGCGTCGAAGCGCTTGTACCTTACACTATAATTATAATGTTGTCCTCTTGTTAGTAAATAAGTCAGTGCCTACGCTACGCCGACGTCGGCGCGGCGGCGCACGTTGCACAATGCAAGACTACCCCTTTATCTTGTTATTTTTAGATAGATATGCAATATTTTTTTAATATTTTTCTATTTTATACCAGAACATGCCATTGATACCGAGACCCTACAAATGCTGTCCGATGAGGACATTAAAGAACTTGTACCAGTCACAGGGCGAAGTTGACTGCTCAACTAAACTTACTAAGTAAAACAAATAACGGATTCGGTTCCCCAGGTAAGGAAGAATTGCTGTAATATTCGCCTTATGCTTGACCATGTGGTAGGAATGCTGTTATACTTATAATTACTTTAAGTAGTCCCAGGTTCGATTCCCGGTCAGGACAATTATTCAAGTGATGATTGAGAGTATTTTGTTCCCGAATCTTTGGTGTTTTCTATGTATATAAGTATTATTTCTCTATCTAAGTATGGTTATCATTGTCTACTATCCATAATACAAGCCGAGAGCTTTGTTTGGGACTAGGTCAATTTGTCTGAGATGTCCCCAGATATATTTATTTATATTAAGGTTCCATAACTTGAAAGTTAAAACCGGAGCCAGAATAACTTAAACTGCCATTTTACCACCCAGGCTAACATTTCAAATAACCAATAGCCCCAATGTAGGGTTTATAAAATGTTTAGTTTTCAAGTTATTTATAACCACAATCATTTTATATCTAATATTTGCAGGACAACACATTTAAGTGAGACGGGGCAATCATATAATGTCTTTGAGGACCCAGGGACTTTCCAAGGACATGGACTTACCAAGCTCGAGGATCTGAACAGTTTTTTTCAGCTACAATAATTTTTAAACTAAGTTATTATCACTTGATTTTCTAGTTTTTATTTATGTGATGGGAATAATGTTCAAATTTACAGTGTAACATTACATGATATAACACTAGTGACTTGCCTACCCAAGCAGTAATTTTCCAGACAATTTAAATTCTCAGAGGTGTTGGGATGACATAACCTCTAATATAACTTATAACACCCTTATAAGGAGCAGTTCAGGGTCTGAGCGTGCCAGGCTCTTGGCGGTGGGAACCAAAGAAGCTGGCTACTGGCTACATGCACACCCATCGCCAAATACTGGTACTTTTTTAGAGCCTGAAACACTCCGAATTTCAACTTGTTTGCGTCTTGGTGTCCGGGTCTGCTCTCCACACATATGCCCCTGTGGCAATGAAGTCGATTGTCTGGGTCACCACGGACTTTCATGCCAAAAAAGTGCGGGCCGCTTCTCTAGACACGCCGCGCTCAATGACATTATCCGCCGGTCTCTTGCCTCCGTCAACGTTCCCGCTTTACTAGAGCCAACCGGTATCGCTAGGGACGACGGCAAGAGACCTGACGGTATGTCTTTAATTCCGTGGAGTATGGGGCGAGTGCTGGTGTGGGATGCTACTTGTGTAGACACCCTAGCCTCGTCACACCTCCGCGGAACGGTAATTAAACCAGGCGCGGCGGCTTAGGCGGCCGAAAGCATGAAGAAAAATAAGTACAAGGGTCTCGGTGCGGAATATCACTTCGTTCCTTTTGGCGTCGAGACCCTTGGTCCGTGGGGACCCGGTGCTATTAGCCTTTTTAAGGAGTTATCAAAAAGGCTAATAGAAACCAACGGAGACCATAGAGCTGGCAGCTTCCTCGGCCAACGCTTAAGCATTGCTGTACAACGAGGAAATGCTGCCAGCATCTGTGGTACTTTGCCACGGGGGCCCTTTCTTAGTTTTTAGTTTTTATTTAGTTTTAATTTTATAGTATTTAGTTTAGTGATAAGTAGGTTTTATTTTAGTTTTAATTTATTGTAAATTTATTTGTCCTGTAATTGTTTATGTGCAATAAAGGTTATTGTTATTATAATGATAACTTAATATAAAGTTGAAATTTAGCAAGCAGTAGTAGTTTAAGAATCTTCATATTCCTGTATATTATACAGTGAGTGTGTCCCGTGTTAAGGTGCACAAACAAATAGGTATGTAACAAGATGCAATTACAAGAGCAAAAAAAAAAAGTGTCATTTAGTAATTAATTAGACCCAAGTAATTAAGCGTGAATGCAATATCTTCGCGGTCATCTAGCGGTCAAAGATATTAATTACTAAATTACACTTTTTTTTTGCTGTTGATTTTGTTCATTATCATTTTGCTTTTATTACTAATAATAATAAACGTTCCTTTCAGTGCATTTTTTAATAAAGAATGATATAAGTAATGTTTTGTTTTATTTTTGGATTTATGCTATCAATCCACTAAGGGCTACTGCATGGGTTTTAAGTCATTTGTATTCATCTTCATTACTTATTAGTAAAAGATAGTTCAGAGCATATTTAATACACTATACTTCACTCATATTTTATTTACAGCCTAACATCGAACTGTATGCTGCAGCCCTAAATTACCTAGCAGCTATACTGGGTGTCCCGCAGCCACGGTTACGCCATAAGGAGGATAAATACTTTCAAATATTGTAGATAGGTAATAAATTACTCTATGGGGTTATAATGGGGCTAAATTTTTTCAACAGTATTAGTAATAATATAAAAATAAAGTCTTGATAGTGTAATTAAATTCCTGTCTACAATATTTGACAGTATTTACCCTCCGTATGGCGTAACCTTGGGGCGCGCCGTGTAGTAAAATAGATAAACTGTTAAGTAACTTTTAACTAAATTAAGTTGTTAGGAACAATCAAACAAATCGGTTACAAGCTACAAATCATTTAAATAACCATACGCAAACTGTTTATCTATTTTAAATTAAATAGTTTAATAACCATTAACAAAATAGGTAATTTACGAATAATCAAACAGGTATGTTCCCAGAAGCCTTATTTATTAATTAACTTTAACCAAATTACGTTGTTAGAAACAATCAAACAATTCAGTTTCCAGCTGCCGAACGTTTAAATAACTATACGCTAACTACTTATCTACTATTATATGATAAATGTTTATCTATTTTGAACTAAATAGTTAAACTATAAACTAAGTAATTTATTTACGAATAATCAAACGGGTATGTTACCAGATGCATTATTAATTAATTTCTCAACAAAACATTTCAACTAATTTAGCAAATCTATTTTGCTACTTTCAGTCAATCTAATTGATTATTTCATATTAAACAATTTGTCTGTGGTAACTAAATGATATCCTGGAAATAACTTAGTAATTTGCTGGAAATAAATAAAACTGTTGAATTACTAATTAAATGTTGTGCCACTACTTAAAATTAAGCAGTTTTGTTAATTACTAATAAATTAATTTAATCACAATCAAATAAAAGAGATTACTTAATAACAAGTGAACTTATTTTACTGAAGCGGTTTTAGCTACTAGTAGGCCTTAGTTTTGTAGTCACTCAAGTTAGGTTACAAGCAGCTAAAAATTTTGCTACTGTTAGCAAATCTTTTTTTTCAGTGTGGGTACTAGACGAGAACAAGCTACTTTATATACAGAAAAAATACTCCAATAAGTTACTTCAGAATGTTCAAGACTTATAAACAAATAAGCGTGCTTTTCACACAAATTATGCTTTCGTCTATTTCTTCTGACTTTGGTCTAACATCGCCGTGGGTATATAATCGGGGTGCATCTTAGCCTTCCAGAAACCAATTTGGGGGGTTATTATGATATGGTTATGCAATTCATTTTACGGCGAGCGCAAAGGACAGAGCTATAGCAGTTGTATAGCTCTGTCCTTTTCTCTCAGCGTAAACAGAACTGCAAAGCTATGTCATAATAACCGCCCAGGACCCAATCTTACCAACTCGTTGACTCGTTTCAACCCACAAAGCAGAACATACTGATATATGTTTTGTACAGTCTCCGTCGTAAGTGTTAACCTTAGCCCGTATTAAACATTCCAGAAGCGCGAGACAGCTCGGAATTCCAATAAAACCTGCAAGCGAGCGACTATTGGGGTTATCAGGAATTATTGGTACAGTTGGCATTGGATTTATTTACGAGTACAACTAACTTTGGCCTGCGACTTCGTCCGCATCAGTTGCTATCAGGAACTGTCCACGCTCGGATACCGGTTAAATTTTCAAACCGTTATTATGTAGGTACTTGACGCGAAACATTTTCATTTCGGTTCCGTTCGCATAAACCAGTATAACATTTTTTTTTTTATGGCATTGAGTAGACAAACGAGCACACAGGCCACCTGATGGTAAGTGGAAACTGTGACCCATAGACATTCGCAATCACAAGACTGCAATGCAATCCTAAGACTGCAAATGCGTTGCCAACCCTGAGGCTAAGATGGAATGCCTCTATGCTTGTCATTTCATCGGCTGTCTTATCCCCAAACCGGAACACAACAATGCGAACACTGCTGTTTGGCGGTAGGTTAATGGATAAGATGGTGGTAGCGATCCGGACGGACCCTGCACAAGGTCCTACCACCCGCATATTAAGTAATCAATAGAACTTATGTATATAAATAGAATTAAAATAAAACTATATTCAAATACCTACATAGTAAAGAAATATACATATTAATAGTTAAATATGCATACATAAACTACATTTTACGTACCTAGAGGATTATTGATATTCAGAAGATAGAGTCAAGCCAGAACTTCTTTAATTTTCCTTTTAGGGAATCTACCGTAGTAGTAGGAGTGCGAGGGACAGAGCATTCGACTCGCTAGCGAGTACGGTACTTGTAACTCATGGTAAGAGTAGGGTAGTGATTCTGTAAACAACGCCGGTCGTGCGGACTGTCGAGTGATATCCAAGCGGCGAGATTAAGTAGTCCCGTCAGTGCGAACATAACACATTGTAGCGCGTGCATTTTCGATTTAGCAGCACGATGGGTCGAACGTATAAGGCTGCTTAATTCAAAATGCACGCGCTACATTTGGATATTTGCTTGGATATCACTCGACAGTCCGCACGACCGGCGCTGTTTACAGAATCACTACCCTGGGCCGAGACCACATATTTGTACGGACTACTGTTTGTATTGTGACTAAGTCTGGAGTCTAAGGGCCGATTAATAAGCTGATCTCAAGTCTATTATTATGCCTCCTCCCTCCAGACCAAGTTAAAAAATCCTAAACAACTTTTAACACCGCGAACTTATTAAAAACTTGGTACATTAACATTTGTCTGACCTCCTCGCGTTAGGAAAAAGTTTGTTCTCGTTTCGTTCAATTTGCCATTATTTGGTAAACGATTTCTTTTTGTTTGGACAAAAATTGCCCGTGAGTTTCCTTCGCGATAACTTTTTTTTATTATGAAGCGGTTTAATGTGGTGTTTTTTTTTGGTATCAGTGGAATATTTTAAGCCGAAAATGGTAAAAACGGACCTTTAAGTGTTAGCAAATGTTCATCGTGTAAACTGCCGTTGTTTCAGACAATTATTTTGAAAGGAAAAATAGTAAAATTTCACCGCAGTTTTTCAAACACGTGTATTTTACGCTCTCAAAAGTTATTTGACACTAAACTTTTTGTGTAAGCTGAGCTTTTACAAATTCCAAATAATACCCGAAACCTGCGCGGGTTCATACGAAATATGCGTTTTTCGTTGCACAGTGAAAATGAATTTTAAAACAATTAAGGGCTCGGGGTGCGGCCCGGTCTGCTATCTTATGCATGTAAATAGCCTAGGTAGAGTTATACAGCACAGCACTCCCTACATGTTCGCAGACGATCTGTGCACCGTGACCGTTGGAACGGACCTTGCGGAGATGTACCACGTGGCTCAGCAGGATATAGACTCTATTGTAAAATGGTCTCATGACAATGGCATTATTTTAAACTCAGGGAAAACTAAACACCTTATAATACATTCGCCACATTTAGAGATAGACTGTCAAACTTCTGCCTTGTTTTTACATAGTTATTCTTGTTTACATAATAATTTAACTAAATGTCAATGTGTACCAATTGAAAGAGTGGATTGTGCTACCTATCTGGGAGTTAAAATTGATACTAAATTCTCATGGGCTTGTCATATCGATTACATAAGTATAAAGTTAAGAACACTATTAAACAAATTTTATCACCTTAGTTATAGGGTACCCCTTGGGACCTTAAAGTGTCTGTATCACGCATTAGTTGACCCGATTTTGGGATATGCTCTTGATAGCTATGGTCTAACGTTTAAAACATATATTAATAAATTAGAGACATTACAATTAAGATTTATAAAATTACTTGTAAATAATAAAATTAAAGAAAAATATAAAAATGATTACCGAAAATTATTTAAAATATGTAGTATTCTTCCCGTTACTATAAAACATAAATGGGTGAATTTTCAAACAGGTATTTTTGGGTGTCACACGGCTGTAATACGGAAAATAATTAATAAAATAATATAAAAAAAAAGGTTTTTCATCATATACACTGTCATATTAAGAGGCCATACATAATCATCACGCAAATGTAAGCCAAATCTCTGAAAAAAAATATTGAACTTTAAAAATAGCGCGAATATGACCACTCTGAGGCATGTCACACTTCCAGTTTTGTCCAAACAAGCTCGCGTAACTTTGTGTGTACGCAATATCTTAATTAGGTATTATACATCATTAGAAAGAATATTAGATGACGCTTCTTAATAATTATCCAATTATGCAAAAATATTAATACCTAAAAGTAGGCAGACCACTTTGTCTTTGTCCCGCGCCGACCACTCACGAAACGACTCGCAAATACCTGCTGATAACTGGTTCGTCTAGCGACTTACCGCCATGTTTACGTTTTTATTTAAAGAGACCATTAGTTGTGCTTTCGCGACCGAATGGAGTGGACATGTATCTGTGCGCCGTTAGAGCTAGCGAGGTTAGTCTTTTTCGCGATGTATTTTGGTACCTTGTGAAGTAATTTCAGTGGCGCGTAATTTCTGTACGTTAAATAAGTATATTTTAGTTATTTTTTTGATATTTATAATATACCTTTATAGACTAAATTAAACCCGTAATGCATCTTTTAATAAAGTATATAGTGCAACCGATATCTTTGAAAAACTGTTATGCCGTAATTTCTGTGGCGTAATTTCAGTGGCGTTTTTGTCCACCGAAATTACAAATTCCCACCGATATTACAAGTCAAGTCAATTTTGTACAGGATTTTGTTAAAAACAGTCATAGATTTAGCATAAATGCGTAGCTAAAATTACATTTTATATAACGATGCTCATATTTATTTATTAATGATATTAAAAAATTTAATGATGTCTATAATCAGAACTATTTAAATTGACTAAAATAAAAACCAATTGCCCTATTCTTGAGTGGACTAATCAATCATTTTTTGATATTTTTTTAGGAGAAATAATGACAAAAACAAAACAGAGTAAAGAAGAGCGACTGGAAAAAAATAAGCTAGCCGAAAGGTTACGAAAAGCTAAAATTAAAAATGATCCTCTAAAGTACGAAGCACGTATATTCATCATTAATTTCAAAGTAAATTTACGATGTAATTTCGGTGGCACCGTTGTAATTTTCGGTGGCGCAAAAGAAATAAAAATAGTTTTTAACTAAAATAATAACTTCAGAATGGTGCCTCATACAGCATTTCGATTAGAAATTTAATCTCTTTCTAGTCATTATATAAATTATCACCAAACGATGAAAAAAAAATGCGCCACCGAAATTACGAAAAAACGTCCATCTCAAAAATTCACCCAAATACCTTCTTGCCGTCAATAACCATAGCAGTCAGGAGCATCACCTATTTCGGGTTAGTCATAACTATGGCACAAGATCGGTGTCGGAGGGTAAATTTAAGGTGCCAAGGATCAACAACTATTACGGAGACAGAACACTTAAAAAACGAATACCCTACACTTTAAATAGTCTACCCGAAGACATCCGATCAGAACCTAATTTACTCAAATTTAAAAGGCTGCTTAAAAAACATTTACTTCATTTATTATAAATTAAATTATAAAATAAATTTGAATAAAGCTAGTATTAAGGAACCAAATTGTTACGTGTTAAGTTGTTAAGTTTAAAAGGACTCAGCTGCAGTCAAACTGTTGTGACAGTTTTGCAGACTATTTTTTAAGAAAAATATGTAATATATTTTTTTTGGTTAATAAATAAACAATAATAATAATAATAACACAACTTAAAGCCTTGGAAAAACACGTAATCAGTAACAGCACGTTTCAATTTCAGTTTAGACTACAGGTACTTTATACTTACCTATATGATTCGACTTCGACCCTATAATCAAGCTGCATGAAGAGATTGATGAATGTAGAGGAAGCGAAAATTTTGTGTTTAGATCGGTGCACCTGGCGTTCCATAATCTCTGCCTACCCCATTAGGAGACAGGCGTGAAGGTATGTATGTATGTATGTAACCAAGCTATTTGAGGTACACGAAAAACGCTTACGAATTGGTTCGAAACAAGGATTTTTTGTGTTCCTGCTCGAACTACGTATGATATTTTCATTTTATATTCACTGTTTTATATGATGCTAGGTTATAAAATACTGGTACCCTTAGTTATTCGTCCGTCCATCTGTCTTTAAGACCCATATTCTGTGAAACTGCTGAAGGTACAAGACTTTTTCTATAACCTTAACAAATACTTATTTCGCAAATATACTGGGATTCGAACCCGGAACCGCTGGCAACGTAGGGTCACTACCAGGCTAAACGCGTTATCAAATAATTAGTATAAGTAGACTAGCGAGCCGCCCTCGCTTCGCTTTGGTTTATGTGTTTTTCCTGTAGCTCTCGATCATAACCCAGAATTAACTTTACATAAAATCTTCCAGTGGAAAATTATCAAACCGATGGTTAAGAAACCGCATGAAAATCCGTTCAGTAGTTTTTGAGATCACCGCGAACGTACAGACCGACGCGATGGACTTTGCTTTGTATAACCATACACTGGTTTGACGGGGGCAAAAATGTAGCAGTGCTAGTGATTCAATATCGACAATATTTATCGACAACGATAAAAAGCAATGTTTGATGATCGTTAAAATAAGTAATGGCCTAGTTTGAATGACTTGTAATTATGTGCAAACCTCTTATAATACAAACAACCGGCATCTGACATGGACTCTGGACTCGAGTCACTTTTGACAACCGTTGAAATTACATTAAATAACAAATTAATTCAGTACAACAATATTCTTTTAGCATTCCGACGAATTCAGAACTTTTTAGTTTTTTAAGTCGGTTAAAAATGATTCGAAAGAAAAAGATCGTTTATCTTCATGGAAAGCTGATCATTTACACATAGAAGATAAAGGTATTTACAACTTACTTTTGTAAGTAATGGAAGATCCATATGTCACGAAAAAAATTGTCCATAAACTTAATCGATATTTAATGAATCACTAGCACTGGTACATTTTTGCCTCCGTCAATCCGGTGTATGTTTATAACATGTAGTATTTACCTAAAAGCTAATAGATACACGAACATGTGTCTTATAAATCGTATGATACAAATAATGTAGTAGAAAAAAGAAACAATGGCAAAACGACCAAACTCGAAAACTATCAATATGGGAAATGGCGAGCGCGATCCAGTGACTCGTGTTACAAGGCATAGGCGGCAGCGGTTCTTTTTTCTAGAGCTAGTTTATGTAACGTACGGTCGGTCAATTCGATTCCTAAGCCACTATACAGTGTGGGGCCTGTAACTAAAGCAGAAAATTAAAACGTAGATTCTACTCCTCAAAATAGACAACTTTTGTTTTGCAACTTTTTTAAATCATAAAGTTTTTAGATTGTTATTTTTTCAAACAAAGTAAATAGTATTTTCAATGTACTTAAAACTCCGTCTAATTGACATCGCCTGTCAGTCTAATCACTCTACAGACATAATCAATTTTATAGTACATTGCGTGTTCGGATTAACTTTAAAATGTAATAAAATTCAAACCGCAAGTTTTTTTTCAAAGTCGTCAAACAAACATTGCGTAGTTTGAGGAGAAGAATGTACATTTTTAATTTTTGCCCTAGTTACAGGCCACACACTGTAGACTATGTCAACGCGACGTTGTCGACCAAATCATGAGAAGTATTTAACGTTTGGTTGACAATCGTCACTTTCATAGTCCATAGTGGCCAGAGGGGCTATTGCCTAACGCACTCGCAATCGCAGTCGGCTTCAAAGTGGAACAATTGTTTTCATTTTGTATGCAGACAAGCCTTCGATTTTCAAAATGAAAACGATTGTGATTCCGAGTTCGTTAGATAATATAGATAGTTTAGGGCGATTAAAACAAATTACTTTTTGAGTCTCGTAATGCCCAGAGGCCTTTTTAAAGGCCTTCTGTCAAACTCCTTTTTGGGCCCCGCGTTTCTCAAAAAGTATTAGTGTAATTATAATAGTGTTTTGTCTCATTTTTTTAGTTTTATTTACGCGACAAAACACTAATATTATTAGACGCTTTGAGAAATGAGCCCCTGATGACAAATAATCCAAAATCCAATTTTAAATCCACGACACGTGTGCAATAATTGGTTTAAAAACGACACGCTAATCGTAAATATGCATCTAGGCTTTTTTTTTTTTATTGCATCGAGTAGACAAACGAGCACACAGGCACCTGATGGTAAGTGGAAACTGTGACCCATAGGCATTCGCAATCACAAGACTGCAATGCAATCCTAAGACTGCAAATGCGTTGCCAACCCTGAGGCTAAGATGGAATGCCTCTATGCTAGTCATTTCACCGGCTGTCTCATCCCCAAACCGGAACACAACAATGCGAACACTGCTGTTTGGCGGTAGGTTAATGGATAAGACGGTGGTAGCGATCCGGACGGACCCTGCACAAAGTCCTACCACCCGCAATAGGCTAGAGCTACTCAGGCCCCAGACAAGATGCATTACGCTAACTTTTATTTCTATTCGTTTCGTTTTTAAATCAATCGTGTCACTGGTGGATCACGTGATTGTTTGTATCACGTCACCTACGAGTGACGCGATTCGTTTAAAAACGAAACTAATAGAAACGCTAGTTAGCGTAATGCATCTTAGCTAGGGCTACTGTAAGCGCTATATGCCAACGCTTGTAACTTTTCTGTTTGATATCGACTCAAAATGCATGGAGTTGCTATAGCGGTCGACGCAATCTGTCAACCCTTTACACTTAATCATACATATACATACATTAAATCACGCCTGTTTCCCAGAGGGGTAGGCAGAGACCACTTCTTTCCACTTGCTACGATCTTGACAAATTTTTTTCGCTTCTTCCACATTCATACATCGAGTCATGCACGCACGTTACACTTAATCGATTTTCGAAAATCGCTAACTTAGCATTTAGGTACTAAATAGGTATATTTCACAGCTAAAACCTGAGGTAACTAATCCGCTACCGCTTATGATTTAGACAGTTTTATATGATCTGAACCATATGCGATAGGGATATCGGTAAATCAAAATATATTAGGTCATTTGTAGGAACAACGCCGTTGTGGACTGTTTCACAGCTTAATTGTATGAAAATATATTCAATGTTTTTCCTTTTCACCCTGTTCCTTTCTTGGCATAGGAAGAGTAAGACAAAAAATAGCAAGAAATACCTATACGCCAGACATGTTTGTCAATGTGACTTTTGACTTTAGTTAACCGAAACTAAAATCTTTTTCAAACTAACGAAATTTGACGTAGGCCTTACGATATAGGACTCCGTCCGTATAGACGTCGTTTATCGCTACACGGGATAAAAAGTATAGTCAGGATAAGAAAAGGTTTGTCACTTTTGGACCTTAACAGCGTTGAAATAGAGCCGAAAAGTGACGAACCTTTTTTTATCCTGACTGTACATGAGGCCCTAGCCAAGATGCATTACGCTAACTAGCGTTTCTATTCCATTTTGTAACCAATCACGTGACTTGTGGATCACGTGACTTTTCGTATCACGTGATCTACTAGTGACGCGATTGGTTTAAAAACCAAATAAAAGGTAAACAAGGATTTTTTCATTTCTTTGTAATAAACTTTAGAGATAAAAGGGGGTGGGGGGGGGAGTTTGCTGTAAGTCAAAAACTACATCACATTTTTTTTTAATTTGCATATTAAGCCTTTTTATACGACACCCCATTCGCTATAATCAAACCACTTTCATTATTCAACCCCCCATTCTGGACCCCCTTTCAATTATTTATACTAAAAACAAATGCGGGCAAGTAAGTTGTACAACTATGCAAAATTTCAAGTTGATAGCATTTGTAGTTGCTGAGAAAACGTTCTGTGACATACAGACAGACATAGACAGACAAAACAAACAGTCGCACCATAAGGGTTCCACTTTTACCATTTTGGTACGGAACCCTAAAAACCAGAATAAAGTAAATAAGTTAGTGCTTGACATTTTCGCAGCGAACTTGCCATTATTTTGCTAACAATAACCAATGAACAAACAAAACCCGATTCCCTCTCGTCACAATTCCATTTCGCTACCTGAAAATAATTAACGAAAATACCAACGAAATATTGTTTACCGGACCGAGCGGCAGCGAAAACACTGTTTCCGATAGAATGGGCCCCAACCGGAATGCCCGTTGGGAAAGGAACCGGTTTCCGGTGAAGTAATTAAATATGTTTCTTTCGGATCACCGGCTGTTTCCGGGAAAAAACTTCGCAACGATTTTAACTTAATGACGTGTTTTTGTAGGTTCCATATATATCGAAAGCGTACAGACGGACAGACTGCAGAATAATTAATTGAGAATTAATAAATTAATCTATTTTTTATGACTGACAAGATCAAACCGGACTTGCAGGTTGGTAGGACCTTGTACAGGGTCCGTCCGGATCAGTACCTTCATCTTATCCATTAGCCTACCGCCAATCAGCAGTGTTCGCATTGCTGTGTTCCAGTTTGGGGATAAGACAGCCGGTGAAATGACTAGCATAGGGGCAATCCATCTTAGTCCTCAGGGTTGGCAACGCATTTGCAGTCTTAGGATTGCATTGCGGTCTTGTGAATGCGAATGTCTATGGGTCACAGTTTCCACTTACCATCAGGTGGCCTGTGTGCTCGTTTGACTTCTCTATACTTTAAAAAAAAACCTAAACTTCATCAAAAATCCACATTTTGCTACAGTTAGAATTAGGACGCACATACAGGCTGATTATGTTATATCATTTGATCCCTTATTTCTTCACACGTCCAACATTTCTCTCTTTCACTCCATCAACGTTAGAAAAAGACAGATTGAGATAAACCTTGCACATCAACCTCCGAAATCCCTCTGCGTGCCCCTGGCAAGGGAAATGAAATCTTATATTCATAGACATATTATACCAATTGCAGAAGCAAGAGCGCCTCTCATTTTTTACTCGCCCTCACTAATGTACGACAGGCATAAGCATATAAGGGCTATTGCACACTATACCAAGAAATATTTCAGGGTTTCATACAAGCTATAGAAATAAACCTTATAATAATAAACCCAGGCTTTAAAAGCCCGACAATTCTTTAATTTTTTGGATTAAAACATTGTAAACGTAATCAAAATTCAATATGTCGCCAACCAGACGCCATGTTGTTAAAAAAAAAAGTCGACAAACAACAACAAGTGGGGTATCATTGAATAGGTATTTAAAAATCATATTTATTGATCTCGTGTCACCACTCGCTGATCGGACTCTAGTATAAACAAAATGGTCATCGTATCTATACAATCTTAGTCGGGCGGTAGTAAAATGCAAAAAAAAAGGATTTCCATTATTCTTTTAATGTATTTTGTAGCCTAATGTTTAAAAAAATTGAGTTGATAATCTATGGAAACCTTCGAAGGCGGCTGTTATCTGCTTTAAAAAGCTAAAAAATGATAAAAGATGTTTATTCGCAAGAGACCACTGCTGAGAAGAAATGCCGCAAAACTCAACAGTCAGTCGTTCTTTAAATATACAATTATAAAACTTAACCAAACATTATACAAAACAATGAGTATAACATACAATAAGAAGTAAATAAATTCACGCGTAGTTGAGCAGGAAAATGTGTCAAAGCTCAGGATTTTCACCAGAACTAATAAAAATAAAATTTATAAAAATTCAACTTAACGATGACGGTGCAAGACAACTGCAAAAAAAAGTTTCGATACATTCTCCTACAGAAACCGTGTCCCCTAGACAATATACTATATATTTACATATTTTTTTGACTAAGTTATTAAGTTATTTGGCCGTTTAGTTTAAGCCAAGTATTTTTATCTGATAGATAGTCCTCGACCTTTAACTGCGAGCTCGTTGTCCTAATTTGTGGTTAAATACACAATTTCTTTGTATTCTTAAGTGAATATTCAGTTTAAAAAGTTTAAACTATACCGCGCGCGAGCAGCCCACCGCCATTTTGGATCCATTTGCGTGGCGCGACACGAATTGGCGCCATTTGTTAGAGCCTCGGCAGTGTGGCGAGTGTGGCGACGTATTAATGCAAATGCGATCTCGTATTTGTAGAGGGGATAAAGATTGAACTAGTGACTAGACCACGCAGGTGATTGTTTATCTGTTATTGAGACCAGTGTAGCAGTCTTCAATTGTTTACTTGTTATAGAATAAAATATAATAAAATAGAATATGTTATGTTATGTTCCCAACCGTCCAGATATGCAGTAAAATGATGAAAAAAAAAGTTACAAATGGAAGTGGGAATTTTTACTACAGGAATTTGCAATTTAGATGGAACTTGCACAAATCGAGTTTTACAACACCCCTTATTAAAGTACATTTATTTCCAATAAAAAACTTATTTATTTTTGGGAATTAAAAACAACCAATTAAATGCTATTACACGGCCTGTATTTATTTATCGAAAGCAAACCCAGTGTTAAAGACTTTACAGTTGAGTTTCAAACGGATGGTGATCGAAGATGCGATTACAGGGTGTTCAATTATGAAAAGGAAGGTACTTAATACATGGGTAAGATTGGTGGTTGCTATCTTAGGGTGTAATTTAAATCAATAAACTGACGATAACTGTATAGGGATTAAATGTAAATGATAATTTAATGATACGTCTCAGTGTAGGGTTGTCAGATATACAAAACAAAAATAAAATATTGAAAATGTAAATAACTATAATTAAACATCAAAATTAATAAAGGTAACCAAACTAACCAAACACATTGTTAAACAAAATATTTTGTTGAGTATGCTTTTGTTTGAACAGCCAAAACCGAGCATTTATTTATAAATTTGCGGATGGTAGGACCTTGTGCAGGGTCCGTCCGGATCGCTACCACCATATTATCAAACCATAAGTATTATCCATTAACCTACCGCCAAACAGCAGTGTTCGCATTGTTGTATTCCGGTTTGGGGATAAGACAACCGGTGAAATGACTAGCATAGAGGCAGTCCGTCTTAGTCTCAGGGTTGGCATGGCAACGCATTTGCAGTCTTAGGATTGCATTGAAGTCTTGTGAATGCGAATGTCTATGGGTCACAGTTTCTACTTACCATCAGGTGGCCTGTGTGCTCGTTTGTCTTCTCTATGCCATAAAAAAGACAATTACTCGCTTTTAATCGCATACTTAACAAGTTAATTATCACGGTAACATGCGTTTTGGCATTGCGAAAATTAAACGTAAACCGTGCCCAAGTATCTACTCATTGCGCACAACTCGCGCCCATAACATAAAGTTTGTTATTCGTGAGATTCGATACTACAACAATACACTAGAACTTCATTACTTTGACTTTGGTTTGACAATACAAAAGTTCAGTTGCAATTAAGTTATTGTTGACAACCCTGTATATAATGATAGTACAGCAAAGTCATAACTGCGATTGATGCCGCATTAAACTGGGAACATTAACAAGATAGTGTTCGCGCCCTACAATCACACTTGATAAATAGGTGCGTGTGAACGCCGCTTTACATGCCTTTTTAACACATTCGCGGTTGCCAATTGGAAATTGTATATAGTTAGTACCAACTCTGCATGCCGCAGGCAAAAAACGTGTTAAATTAAAGGATAGGGCTATCAAAAGTATGTTATCAATATATAGGGTGTACACATTTAGTAGTCATTGTTACAAATTGTTTTTTTACAGTACCTTAGTATTGTATGTATGTGAACTCTTTATTGCACATAAACAATTACAAGACATGTTTGCATCAATATAAATAATGTACATAGGCGAACTTATCCCATGTGGGATCTCTTCCAGTTAAACTTAGAGTAGAATAAGCAAGGACAATGCAGAAGGATAGACAAATTAACAACATTTCAGGAAATAACAAATAGTACCTACCTATATACAACAGAGAAACAGAAAAAAATAAAATACCTTTTTTAATACCAATATAATTATATACCTACTACCGCACATACGTAAACAGCAGTTAAAACCTACAACAAAGGTAAGGATCAACACTCACTCAACCTGTTGATTTAGCCACAACTTCTTTAATCTTTCCTTCAATGAACCGTCAGAGACAGACAGTATTATTTTTAAACACACTGTAGGTTTTTAACATGAAGAATTTCTTGCCGCCTCTACGATTTATAATTAATAGAAAACTTCAGAACTGCTGAACGTGCAAACTCTAAAAATAACACAAACCTGAAACTCGAAGGAAATAATAAAAAGATTTCATACAACGCGATTTCCTCTGCTCGAATGGAATCATCCTGGGGTGTCATTCTCTCAAAAACCACGGACGGGCGGACGAACGAGCCAAATCGCAGCGGCGAGTTTAAGTAGTCCCGTCAGAGCGAACAAAACACATTTTAGCTCGTGCATTTTCAATTAAGCAGCCTTATACGTTCGATCCATCGGCAGAAACCATGCTGCTAAATTGAAAATGCACGCGCTAAAATATGTTTTGTTCGCCATGACGGGACTACTTAAACATTCACTCCGTCCGTCCAACCGTCGTTGTTCAGAGAACTGTATTGGTCACTTTAATGTAATTGAATTAAATACCAGAGATATTAAAAACTTGACAGTTATTTAAGAAATTCCTACAAATTCCATAGATTGTATATTACCTATTTATAAAAGCTGTCAGATTCTCAACAGGCAATCTCTTCCGTTTAATATTTATCTTTACTTCTCTGTTAATAAATAAATTATAAGCACAGAACAAAGATTCTTAAACCAAGCAAAAGTTTAAATTGCCTTCCGATAATTTGCTTGGGAAAATCTGCGTTTATTTTCCAATCTTATCCTGTCGTTTTAAGATTCCGTTTAGATTGAACTTGGTTAAAAGCGAAATAAACAAAATGTATAAAGTGATTGTGGTAAAAATGTATAACTTGGTATTTATGTTGCGTAGTTTGGTCGGAAAAGTGGTCCAGTATATTTGTGTTCGGAAAGGTTTGTAACATTTTATGATACTACAAGGAATAAAAATAAACGATATAGCAACTTTGGTTTGTATTGTAACCACGGAGCAACGATAAAGTTTTTCTTTTAAAGGGCGATTGCAGACAACTGCACTGCGCTGCACTTGTTTTGTGTTTTTCCACGATAATTGGTAAAATGAAGACTTTTTAGAAACATGGTCCAACCGACCTTCTGTACAAGCTTGCTATAAAAAGCCATTTATTAGGCATAGGAGTAAAAACACACAGACTAATAAAAATAAAACTGTATCATTTCACAACTTTTAATTTTGCCGAAAGTTTCCATCGCAACATTTTCTGTCTTATTTTTTAACAACCTGTATATTCACATAGACCTATTAGAACTAATTTGCTTCGCGTTTGCGTTCACATACGTGTTAAGTAATATGTAAGGGTTTGTGTCATGGGTACAAAAGTACTTGTGTTTAGAAATAAAAACAGAAAATCCTCTAAGACTCAGGAAGAATGTACAAATGCTCGCACTCTTCACACAAACATTTGCTCTTACCGCAAACTACCCTTAATGCGTTATCTATCAATAATTGACAACATTTCATTTTGGTGACACCTGCGAATTACTATACGAATCGAAAGGGTTTTGCCTCCTGAACACGGCAAAATATTTATTTAGATTTATTTTTCTTTATTTACAAAATTACAAGTTAGTTAATAAAAATATCGAGTTTTACCAATACTATGCCTGAATAGATATAATTCACGAGAAAAAAAGCTGTCATACTTTAAATTTGACATTGACACTATTGACAGATGGATAGATACTTAGAGAAATTATCGGTTGACATGACACTTTTTTATATACAGATTGGACTAACGTAATAATGTCCATTGTGTCGTAGAAATGAAGTAACGCCCTTTTAGAATAAGTACATCTTAATAAATTAATAATAAAATAATTATTCATTCTAGAGAAAATTTAAAACTATTAGTGTCTTCCTCCTTCCAAACAGTATCTATAAAACGAATAAAATTAAAGTCTTGAAAATATGAAATCTTGTCAATTCTGCGATAGATGATAATCACAACCTTTAAATGGACGGACGCGTAAATTTTTAACCCCCAACAAAAAAGATGGGAGGTCACAAGTTTCACGCATGTATCTGTGTGCGTGTATGTGTATCAGTGTGTCTGTGGCACCGTACCTCCCGATCGGATTGTTTCTTAGCTATGTTATGTAAATCGGTTGGGCCAAAGAGATAATCAGCTGTGAACGCCCAGGTCACCATTATATCGGGGGTTTTATCTATTAACAGTAAACATTTCAGTTCTCAGGGTTGGTAACGCATTCGCAGTCTTACGATTGCAGTCTTGAGATATGAAATGCCCATCAGACAGGTTTACAGCTCGTTGGCCATTTTCATGCCATAAAAAGGGTTCCGGATTGGATGCATTTATCAAATTTACCTCCACCTAAGTGTAACGGTACACTCGAGTAAAATATAGGGTACGGTACACTCGGATAAAGTATAGCCATAGGTATATTCGTGCAACAGCCGGCACGTACGTAACGACACTTCGCCACTTGCCTTCGACAACTGGCCGTGAATAGGGCTACCACACTTGTGGGGTTTACCGGACATTTCCGGATATTATTATTTTTGGCGGGATTTCTACAGATATGTGAAATTAAGATACAAGGCGATCTGGGCCTTGATTTTGTGTGAATGAGTATCTTTACAAGGTTGAGAATAGGTATCAATAGATATAACCTTTTATGAATTAGAAAATGGATGGAATGAGTAGATCAATACAGTGTGGGGCCTGTAACTAAAGCAAAAAATTAAAACGTAGATTCTACTCCTCAAAATAGACAACTTTTGTTTTGCAACTTTTTTAAATCATAAAGTTTTTAGATTGTTATTTTTTCAAACAAAGTAAATAGTATTTTCAATGTACTTAAAACTCCGTCTAATTGACATCGCCTGTCAGTCTAATCACTCTACAGACATAATCAATTTTATAGTACATTGCGTGTTCGAATTAACTTTAAAATGTAATAAAATTCAAACCGCAAGTTTTTTTTCAAAGTCGTCAAACAAACATTGCGTAGTTTGAGGAGAAGAATGTACATTTTTAATTTTTGCCCTAGTTACAGGCCACACACTGTATATCGCACACAGAGATGGTCAGCGCCTCTATTCTAGGTGGTTACAATTACAACGATATCGTATTAGACCTGTTATGGAATTGTTTTTAATTCAGCCGCCATTACTGTCAAGAAAATAAGAGCTATCAAAACGTTACATACAGACATACATTAAATCACGCCTGTTTCCCAGAGGGGTAGGCAGAGACCACTTCTTTCCGCTTGCTACGATCTTGACAAATTTCTTTCGCTTCTTCCACAGTCATACATCGAGTCATGCACGCACGTCGGTTTCGGGTACTTAAGATTCGGCCCTTTTCCAGTATTTCACCGATTTGACTCGAAAAAGTACGCCTAGGGCGGCCCCTTCCAACCCGTCCACTCACTTTCGATCTGTATATCTCTTTCGTCAATCTTCTTTCATCCATCCTTTCCAAATGACCGAACCATCGAAGCATGCCAAACAAAGCATGAAAACGTTGACCATATAAATAACAGGTCAAATACGATATCGTTTTTACGGCCTAGAATAGAGACGCAGAGTGACAAACATACAGATATATAGACGACATAACAACGATCGGAGTCGCAGCCTAACACCCGTATTTATAGTCAAGAAAAGTAATTACTTGAGTAAAAGTAATGACTTAACCAACGATTTTTATATGACTTTTGACACTACTAATACTCAAGTAATTACTTTTCTTCACTATAAATACGGGTGTAAGCGTTCCTATCTTAAAATTTCGTTAAGGACGTCAAACGCGAAAAATATAACATGTTTCGCTAATAGCACATTGTTTCAAACGAGTCCGTAAAAAACCCGGTTCAATCTAAACGCCCGGAGTTTACGAGTCCGTCTTTTGTCCGATGTCAGTGCTTGAATGATGGGAGTCCTATTCGTGAAATATTATACATCGATGGTTACTGCGACAAATAAATAGGGGCCTATTGCGGTCTCGGTCCGAAATGACAGAGCTCCTATTCGATATTTTTGTAAAATATTGATCCTTTTACATATCGCTATCCATTGTTGTACAGTATCCTTACCGTGAGTTACAATTACCGTACTCGCTAGTGAGTCGAATGCTCTGTCCCTTGCACTCTATAAGAATACTTGCAAGATCTGCGAGATACAGAGCTTTAATTCGCTAGCGAGTACGTTAATTTTAACTCATGGTAAGGGTACAGAGAACTATGATTCACAAATTGACTTAGTCTCAAACTACGCTTTAGGCTTCTTCACAAGACAGTGATAAACATACTTATATAGACAGAGAAAACAAACACATAAAATACAATAATATTTTAAGTAACTTACATTACAAGGTAATAAAGTGACAAATATAAATTATTAGAAGTAGCAAAAATATAAAAAAAAATAAGCATAATGGCGATATCTCACACAAAACACCTGTAGAAATTGCCACCTAGTTACAAACCGAACAGAGTTGGATCTTCCTTGGCTATTGATTTTCGTTATTGCATTTTTGCTTAGAAGGGCAGATAGTAAGGTTGGCCATTATGTCAAAGGTTTTATCAATTTAATGATGTATTGTCGTCGTGTCGAATCGGCGCGTTCCCTCGTCGGCACGACACCTGCCGACGCCATTACGATTCCTCGCACAGCGCTCGCCGACGCGAATGCGAGCGATATTATTTTTTTACGATATGTTACGGCAGCAAATATTGGACGCTTTTAGAATTTACACAACTCGCAGCATCTGACACTAAACAAATAATCAAAATCTTGCTTATCCACTATAATATATCTTCTTTATTTAGCACAGAGTTGGCCGATTTATGTTAGCTATAGTTAAGACTGCACCGAGCAAACGTCGAGCATCCAGTGGCGCCCTCATTACTATTATTGTATTTCCTAATTAACTAAAGAATTTTCTTACAATCAGATGATACGTTTATGTAGTGCAAGTAAAAACACAATTTATGGGATACGTAACAAACTTTAATAACACCCTTTACCCTTTTTTACCCTTTGAGTAGTCGCTTAACGGGAAAAGGTGGCCACTTTTTTCCGTTAAGTTAATAGCTCAAAGGTGAATTGTTATTAAACTATGTGATATACTCTATAAGATGTGTTTTCAAATTTAGCACAAAAATCTACCGACCAATATCAAGAAAATACTTTAGTTTATTAAAAAACGCAATAATAGTACTGAGGGTGCCACTGTACATCAGGCGTACGCTCGGCGCAGTCTTAAAAATGGTACAGTAGTGTTAAAAATATGTTTACACTTCAGTACCTTGTCTATTTAACATCATGTTTAAACTGTCACATGAAATTGTAACAGTGATTAAAGTGACAAGGTACTAAAGTGTAGATATATTTTTGACTTCGACTGTACGTTACTTACCCGCTTACTAATAAACGTTGAGTAGCGGTGGTATAGCTATACAATCTTTTGTCTTTGTCTGTCAAATCCAAATGTCATAATGACAAATAAGAACAAAACATTGTATAGCTATACCACCGTTAGGTACCCAATGTTCATTAGTAAGGGACGATTTTTTGATCAGTAGTTAACTGCCCCTCTATTCTATAGGTGGTAAAATCCAAATCGTATTAAAACCCGGGTCTCTTAAAAAAAACAACAAAAACAACGATCAAACTTACATACTTACTTACCTATACTTAAAACGGGCTATTCCCAGTTGTCCACCCTCGAAATTACCCGGACGTTTCACAGTCTTTAATTTAACTCAACTGTGTTAGTTTTTAGTTAGTTTTTATTAATGTACTTTAGTAAATATTAAACTTACACAGTTGAGTCAAATTAAAGAGTGTGAAACGTCCGCATTATTTTATTATTCCCAGTTATCCACACTGTGGACAACTGGGAATAGCCCCTAAAAACTACACTAATCTAAAAACCCGCTAAGTAATGGATTTTTACAGTACTTTCATTCACACTGTAAAAATATGTAAAACTTGAGCGAAATTATTGTTTTCCATTCTATTATTCTTGTTTGGCTTCCAAAAGCTTAAATAAAAACTTTTTTTTACGACAGCTATTTATGCATACATTTTTAAATAAACTTTTGCGTCATCTAATTTTGACCACTTAAACATAGCACGCTTCCTAAAACTTGATTTATCAAATGGAGTTTATAAACTTTATCAAGTATAAACCTACCGTAACTTGAGTTAACAGTATTGTCGCCGAAACTGGGCTTGAACTAAAACTTTAGTTAACAAGCGAACAACGGACATATACTATAGTGTGTAGTGTTAGTACTTTCTCGAAGTAATTTTCCTTGTTCGTTGGCTGTCGCCCCCCGGGTATCGTACAGTCAGGCTCAATAAAGTTATAGTGTTACAGTTTAAAATGTTGTATTATTGACTAGAATTTTCTTGCGAGTTGTTACTTAGGAAAGTTCACCGTTCATCGCTCATTGAATACAAAACGGACACATTCCAAAATAATTCGCTCTTCCATTAAAAATCGTATTCCAACCGCTTCTAATTTTAAAATGCAACACTGACTCATTTCGTATTGTGTCCGTTTTGTATTCAATGAACGATATATTTTAAGGTTATGACTTCCTTTTTCTACTCCTTTTAACTTGTGGAATGTTTTTGAGTTTTTCATAACACTTTCACTTGTTTCACTTGTTTCGATAGTGAGTGGACGGGTCGGAAGGGGCCGCCCTAGGCGTACTTTTTCGAGTCAAATCGGTGAAATACTGGAAAAGGGCCGAATCTTAAGTACCCGAAACCGACGTGCGTGCATGACTCGATGTATGAGTGTGGAAGAAGCGAAAGAAATTTGTCAAGATCGTAGCAAGTGGAAAGAAGTGGTCTCTGCCTACCCCTCTGGGAAACAGGCGTGATTTAATGTATGTATGTATGTTTCACTTGTTTTTCTCCTGTTATGAATCAACGTAAACTTATCTAAATATATAAAAGGAGAAACTGACTGACTGACTGACATATCAACGCACAGCCTAAACGGCTAAACGTAGGCACTTGAAATTTGGAAGGGACGTAGCTTAGGTACCGTAGAGGTGCACTAAGAAATAAATTCCCGAAATTCCCACGGGAACGGGAACTAGCGGGAAAATTTGCCCAACGAAGTGGACACGGGAACAGCTAGTAACTTATAAGTACCAAAGTAACTAAAGTGCTACAGCTTTTAAAAAGGCATTCGGGTTTGTACTGCTCTCTCACTCGCTCTCATACGCTCTTGTGTGAGTCTTACTGAATTTATCGGAACCTGAAATACCTTATTTTTATAAATGGTACTGTGCCATTCAAGCAAAAAAAAATTAGGTGCAAAAAATGGTAAATTATAAGCATGGTCATGAAATTTCCCGCAGTATTTTGCATTTTACACAATTAATATGTCCACGTAAAAATGTACGGACTTCTAAAAAAGTGTGAATTTTACCTAGTTTTTTCTCTACGTAACATCTGACTGTACAGAAAGTACTAATATCTATACGGCCATAGCTTATTATTTGTGACATAGGGGCGTGTACATATATTAGGCACCTTGGTAACGTATATTCGACGGCAGCAAAGAGTTATCTACAAAATCACAACTTTAGGATACAGCGGTTTTTGTATAAAAACATGATTATTTTCTGTCGTAATTGTCCAAATTAGCTGAATTTTGGAACAAATCCTAATCAGAGCAGTATCTAACGAATTACTATAGTGTATTGATGGTACCTAATTGGTTTTTTTACCGAAATAATGCAGATGTCTTTGTGTACGCCGCGCGGCGCGAGAAAAATAAATAAGTGAGATAACTGCCACTTATCTGTTTATACCTGGGATGGCTAAAACCCATTTGTTTCATTTTCTATTAAATAAAAGTGTTTAAAATGCCATAAAATTTTTAATCAAAGAGTATTCTTTACTTTTATTTGTACCAAAAGACACTAGTTATCATTTTGTTGTAGTTGTTTCGAATTACATTGCAACTTTATGAGAAAATGCGTTAAATAAGACAACTGAAATAATGTATACTTTTTAATAATGAAACAGTTTAACCAACCTTTCGCATGTTATTTTTTTTTCTTATGAACTAAACAACATAACTCACCTTATTATTATTTTTCAAGTTAGGTATAACAATTAGTTTAATCGTAATCAGTTTGTAGTATCAAAAATGAACTCAGTATCAAAGCTTGCTTTGAAGGCCAAATTAATAGGAAATATTATTCATTATAACTTATCTTAAAATTTACAAATAAAATGAAAAAAAAAAGACAACTGTTTTTAAAGCAAAGTAATAAAAGTCAAGTGGTATTTTGTCCGTTTATGCGTCGATGAGTAACCTAAAACCACTTTACTAATATTTTTACTGAATTCGTTAAAATACTACATAAACTCCCACAAAATCCCTCTTGTATATTTATCGAAACGATTGACCTTCGTTATTTAGACTTCTTTCTTCGATTCTATTACTTACTACTAATTAGTTCTGGAGAAAATTCAGAGTTTTGACACATTTTCCTGCTCAACTACGCGTGAATACATTTATTTCTTATCGTATGTTAGATTCATAGTTTTATATAATGCTAGGTTAAGTTTTAAAATTGTATATTTAAAAAACGACTAATTTATGACGTGTAAAAGTGCCCGTGCGGCCTACTTACTGAATAAACATCTTTTATCTTTTTTTATCTTTTATCTTTAGAACTTCAAATGTAGGTACCTAAGCTTTAATTATTTCGTGAGATCTCCACTAGTAGACATCACTTTGTTGCCCTTTTTTCGCTAAATTGAGCATTAACTATTTCTTCTGTTATACATGTTGATTCACATAAAATGCACGATTTATAGTACCATTAGAACAGATTTTACACAAAGTTTTTGCCACTTACATCTGTAGAGGTATAAAAATTATTTTCATTTTATCAAGCAGGCGACGAAGTTTGACTTCATATAAATTTTAAAAACATTGTTAATTTATTATGAAATTAATTACAAAAAAAAAATGTTTTGTTAATTTCATAATAATTCAAAAATAACTATAGCAGATCTCTGTTAAGTATGAATCAAATCTTTTGTCATGTTAGAGAGTTAGTAAATTGTTTAAATTTTTTATCGATTCAATTGCCCCATCACTTGCCCTAAACTGAGCATAAGATAACGAGGTTTATTCATTCATTACACATAATTTTATGACTTGGACTGTACCTACAGCAAGTTCTGGACGTTGACTTACCGGAATTTAAATTCTTCGTAAACTGACACGAACTGATTCACTTACCATGTTTTCCTAACAAAGCTTTGTTTGTTATGTTAGGATGTGTCTTGCCATGGACTTAAATTGATTTCGCTAACAAACAATGGATGTTGCTTTTACTAGAAATCCATTAGACAAAACCGGAAGATCAGGCTTTTAGTGCTACACAAACTAGTGGACCTTCAGTATGTGTATCTAAATAATCCATATACTAATAATAATAATAATTAATTATTTTTTGGTCGCAGGGCAGCTAGTGGCGAGCTGTTGGTGAGTGGCGACACCACGTACCTGATTGCTCCCGAGGGTAGGTCCTGTTCCTCACCTCACGCTTGCCTTCACCGGCCGGCTGCGGTGTACAATGACGAGGAACAGACCCTCGATCACCTGTGGCTTGCCTTTATTGGCCGGTCAGAGTGGAGTCGCAAGAGCTATATGCTCGAAGGGTGGATGTGTTGCATAAGTGGCGAGTGGGCACCTTATGGTCGTTTAAAGTCCAGAAGCACCTCTCCACCCTTAGCCCCTCTGGAACTGTTGCCTCCCTGCTGCTATATATATATGCGGCTATTTCGGGAGGCCCATTCCATTGAGTTGGCGAGTCACCGCCTGCCATTTCAACCAAAGTAATTAGCATTAGCCAGGCAGGCGCCGTAGTTTCATCAATAGCCTGGTCACCAATCCATATCAGTTCATTCATAGAACTTATTATTAATGTTCCAATCCTTCTTAAATAGTCTCTTATACTAACCGGTGGTTGTCCGTGGGAGCATACCTCTATAGTTTGAACTCAGGGACAATCGCCGGTTGGTATCCCATCACTTTACTAAATTAAACTTGTCTAAAGGGCCTCTGCGTGTTGGCTTCGGCTCCATGTACGCCTTCCAAAGGTCCGGGACTCCCATAGTTCCGTGATTGGTAAAGACATAATAATTAATCCATTTATAATAATAAATGCCAAAGTGTGTCTGTCTGTCTGTCTGTTACCTCTTCACGCTTAAACCGCTGAACCGATTTAGGTGAAATTTGGTGCAAAGATAGTTTGAATCCTGGGAAAGGACATAGGATAGTTTTTTTCCCGAAATTCATTCCCTAAGGGAGTGAAATAGAGGGTAAAAAAAAATTATGGAGCTACGATATAAACGAGTTCCACGCGGACGGAGTGGCGGGCAGAAGCTAGTACAATAATAAAGATGTATAACTACTGTTTTTTTTTTTTTTTTTTTTTATGGCATAGAGATGACAAACGAGCACACAGGCCACCTGATGGTAAGTGGAAACTGTGACCCATAGACATTCACAATCACAAGACTGCAGAGCAATCCTAAGACTGCAAATGCGTTGCCAACCCTGAGGACTAAGATGGAATGCCTTTATGCTAGTCATTTCACTGGTTGACAGGTTGACACTTGTCATGCATGACGTGCAAACGAACTTCAACCGGAGGGTGCTAAAGCTAAGCTAAGCTACTACCATAAGTAGTACATTCTGTGATACTACCATACACATAAATGAAGGATGAGTGACTTGACGGGCATTATGCCAATCAGTAACGTATTGAAAATCACTTTTTTTTTTTTATGGCATAGAGAAGACAAACGGGACACAGGCCACCTGATGGTAAGTGGAAACTGTGACCCATAGACATTCGCATTCACAAGACTGCAATGCAATCCTAAGACTGCAAATGCGTTGCCAACCCTGAGGACTAAGATGGAATGCCTCTATGCTAGTCATTTCACCGGCTGTCTTATCCCCAAACCAGAACACAACAATGCGAACACTGCTGTTTGGCGGTAGGTTAATGGATAAGACGGTGGTAGCGATCCGGACGGACCCTGCACAAGGTCCTACCACCCGCACGACTGTACTGTGCTACTACACTTTTTTTGTTTCATTGCGATTCCTAACTATTAAAATTCTGTTCATATTTATCTAAACTTTGGTCGGTGGAAAGTGCTTGTTCACTCACTATTATTGTAAAATAAAGTACCTAATGATAAAGCCCGGATGACGGGAGCAAAAATGCGCTTTTCCTAGTGCTTAATTAAATATCGACTATTCTATCGACATCCATACATGTCATGTCAGGTTGTTAAACAATATTACATCAGGTACCTAGGTAAGTGTAGTAGGCGATGGGCTTGCAACCTGTCACTAATACACTGGTAAACATCTTCTCCTAAGTTTGCAAAATGTGGTTACAGAATTATCAAAATGTTTTATAGTTGTTGGAAATTCTGTAGCTCTGCCTACCCCACTCTGGGAATAAAGGCGTGAGTTTATGTATGTATGTATGTACCTAGGTAAGCTTACTATACAGGATGTTTGGCAGTCGGGTGTAGGCGTTTTACGGGATGATAGTAAGGGTCATTCTGAAAGTTTTGACCACATTTACATTTATTATGTTAAGTTTTACAGTTTCCGTTATATTGATCATTTTAATAGGAATTTTTATAATTTTTCCTTTTGTCCGTGATACGAAAACCCCGTTAATTCAAGTATGAATTAAAAAAAAAACAGTGTTTCTTGCATGATTTGAATCACTATCAAATAAGGAAGTTTTTTAAACTATATGCCATTTTTTTTTCCTTACAACTTATTGAGTAAACGCGCAAGTTCCTTTCTCCTTACTAACAGAACCCCGCGTTTGTTTTTCACCAAGTATGGAAAAACCAATTTTGTTGTAAGTTAAATGAAATTGTAATGAAAATTACAGTTTTACAGCATACTAAGATCTAAGTTCGTAGTTTGACTGCAGAACAGTGAATGTATGTAGATACATTCAATCCATGTTACCGACGTGTTAAAGAATCCTCATATGGCCTATTTACGAGAATAACATTTAGGATTTTGTTCTTTTTTTATTTTGAATTCGGGTGATTTCGTGTTTTTTTCTAACTCGTATGTACCTACATATACATACGTACCTATACCATTACCTAGTGGTCACTCGAACTGTTCACCAAAACATGAACAGCATACAAATGGTCCGACAGATTAGTGCAAACAACCGATTGTTCAGCGGATAGGGCAGTTAAGACGGGTGGTTGAAACTGTTAGAAGTGGGTTATCTGCGCAACTGCCGTTCATCCGGGCGTAAAGATAACGACGAATTACTGAACACACTGCCTTTAGAGATTAGAGATAATTTCGATAACATCTTTATAAACGCTTTAAATCCGGTAGAGGAGCCAGCTAGATGGTAGAAAAGTTAGCCAATGGGCATTCAATCTATGTGGACGAATGTGAGAGCCAATTAGTAGTAATGTAAATAGGTAGCAAGGATAGGCAGGAGGGAATTTGTTTTTAGGCTTCTTAGTTTGCTAGGAAGCCGTCGCCATGTCCGTCTGTTCGTCTGTCCGCGACTTAACTCAGATTTTCGTGGTACTACAAAGCTGTGATTTTTTCGTGTGGCGTGCCGTTGAATTGTTCTTCAAAAATATAATTATGTATTATTACCAGAGATCGGAATAGGTAGAGCTAATTTGCCTAAACTTGACGCATTCGCAGGCATTCATGCGTGAGCGAAATGGGAATACGTTATTGAATGAAGGTGCATCCAGTTTAGGCAAGTTAGCTCTACCTATTCCGATCTTTGATTATTACGTACAGACTTACTTTTTCATAATATCTACCACTAATTCAGAAATGGTACAAATCGGATCAAGTTTCAGGGAAGAGAAACGTTAACGCATTTTGTATGGGAAATTTCAGGTTCACTATCCTCTTAAATGGAAAATTAGTTCGTAGATAAGTACTTGTTGTTTTTAGAGATAGTTTTTTGTGTTTGTAGTAACGGCGTCGGACGGAACCCTACACTGAGCATGGTCCGACATACCAATTTTTTTTATGTAAGTCAGATCGATTGACCTTCATAGTGACGGTACGTGAAGGTAAAGTCGAAGATGGAATTTTAAATCTACCCAAACCCATGTCAGGTAAGATCAGTCAGAGAGATTAGTGAAAACAAGCGATTGTTCAGCAAATAAGGCAGACGGTGTCAGGAACTGGAACATCCATACTCGTACAAATATTCACATTTATTTTAAAAGTACGATAGAATTAGGTTTAGGATGTGTGCCATCTAACCGGTCCGTGTGTCAGATGGCACTGCAGTTTTCAGCCCCGGTATCATCTGCGCTATGGCCGATTGCGTTTTATTATTGCAAGCAAGGATGCAGGGAGTAAAAACGACTTTGTTGTTCACATGCATGCATTCATGGCTTTTGTACGCGTTTAAAATATGGACGCTGCGGTAAGGACATGTTTTATCCGGTATAAGCTTACGGGTATTTCTATTTGTTTTAGTAAGAAATATTAACGTGTTACTATTGATAAATTTTGAGAGTTTACGACTGTGTACACTGGCCGCGAAAGCGAAACTGATGCGTTACCGAACATTTTTAATGAAATTTAACTTTGTTGTAATACACAGTTCTCACACGTTCTCAGCTTTTTCAGCCACCTAGTAAGATCAGGACCGGAAAACCTGGAGAAGCTTATCATCACCAGCTGTTGCAGGAAAGAGAAGTAGAGGACAGCTGCAACCGGAACGACATATTAGGATAGCATTCATCGATCACAAGATCGAGCTATTGGCTGGATAACGGTGGTGAAGCGCGCTTACCAGTCACATCCTTCAGACTTGAGCACACGATAAACAGGAACAATGCACTGGTTCACTTACGTTTCACATCTATTCCTGCGGCTCTAGACAAGCATTGCGAGAAGGATATCGTTATTGGAAATGTATAGGATTGACGTAATCTGCCGGGCGGTCGCGTCGAACGCTTATGTTAATTCCATACATATGACAGTTTTCGAAAATCGATTTCTTTCGTTAGCGTTTTGTATTTTCTCTGAGGGCTCTAGTATGCCACACATGTTTTAGGTATCTGTGTATCCTGAAAAATAACTATAAGAATAATAAAAGCCGTCAAATGGGAACGGTTTAGAAAAGCTGCAAAACTGTTTAAAACCAACGACACCTCTGGTTAACCGAGGATGGATATACGTGTACTTTCACCAGCAATATATTATCCATTGGGCAAAAAAAAAAATTGTGCAAAATGTGGTTACAGAACTATCAACAGGGTTTTGGAGTTGTAGGTAGTTCTGTGGCTCTGCCTACCCCACTCTAGGATTACAGGCGTACTTGGGACCCATTTCAAGAAAAATATAATTGAAGTCGTCAATGTCATTAGAGATGTCAAGTCATTTGTAACTTTTAGAAAACTCAACCTTATTGTTGTAGAATGTCAGATTGACTTTGGACCTAAGGTGGGTACCAAATTAAATCTTTTGACTGTATGGGTGGACGCAAAAACATCTGACATGCACTTATAGCTTTAGTAATAAAGACGTGTCAGATGTTTTTGCGCCCACCCATACAGTCAGGATATTTAATTTGGTCCTTAGGTCCTAAGTCAATCTGACGTTCTACAACAATAAGGTTGAGTTTTCTAAAAGTTACAAATGACTTGACATCTCTAATGACATAGACGATGTTGGATGATATACTCGGATTACTGCTGGAGACTGTACACCTTAATTTACAATGTTTTCAGGTTTCTAAAACTTGACATAAGCAGTGATGCGGCGTTTTCAGAAGTGGTCTCATTTAAGGAAACGCTGGTAGAAAAATGCCTCTTACTGAATAAACATCTTTAAATCATTCCTTCCCCTTGAAAACTGCAGTAACAACCGACTTTCAAACTTGCGTTTTGTTCCGGGCGATCTCGACGTTTGCAGCCGCGGGACTCCGTTAGACAAGTGCTGGTGCGCGGCGCCACTTACAGCGGAAATTTCTTCAACATTATAATCTAAACTTGGCGCATGTTCATTCGTGTGAGAGTTTAGATTAATAAGCACTAATTATTCCGAGATTCCGACCTATCGTCGACTCCAACTCTTTATCAACCGCTGTCTTCGGCGTATTCTCGGTGTACACCGGCCCGAAAAAAATCCAACGTACGGTCACGATCGTTAATTTGGGACCCAGTTCAAGAAAAATATGTTTGAAGTCGTCAATGTCATTAGAGATGTCACGTCACTTGTATCTTTTAAGAAACTCAACCTTATTGTTGTAGAATGTCAGATTGACCAAATACCAAATTAAAGATCGTGACTGTAGATCTGTGGGAACGTTGTGATGAGACTCCGATCGACCGATCAGCAGATCAAACGCCGCAAGTGAAACTGGATCGGCCACGCACTCCGAAGGGAACCCGAACACATGCCGAGGCTAGCCCTAACCTGGAACCCCCAAGGAAAGCGGAAAAGTGACCGTCCTAAGCAATCATTGCGACGGCCGACCAGTGCAGAAGCGAAGGCGATAGGAATGACCTGTGGGGCTAGACAAGTTGCCATAGTAGCGCGAGTGATAGTGATCACTTTTCAGCGTGTCAGTTGTAACGAGTGTTATATAACGTGACTTACGTCATTCCCATACATTTTTCAATGACAACACATGTCGCCAGTGATCACCTAACGCTAGCGTTCGTGAACGATGGCAACTTGTCTAGACCCACTGGAGCGATACTTCGCCTTACTAAGCGCGAAGCTCAGGACCGTTCGGGTTGGCCACGTACTCCTCCACCCTCTGCCCTATCCAGGGGACATTGGACATTACGTCAAGTAAGTCACCTATTCCGACCCCTATTTGCAACGAACGCAGGGCACAGAACCGAGTTAATTACAGCGGAGTTCCTGTTGCCACCTTGCTACTCCAACTCCATCATTGGATCAGCTCTTTGATACCATAATATTGTATTATCATCGAGTTCCAGCCCATTAAAAGTGGCTCACAAATTGACTTATTTGAACCGGAATGAAAGACATACAATACAACTCTGCAGTAATGTTATAGGCTGACATCATAATTATAAGTGACTTTTAACTAATATGTAAATTCTAATATTTTTACGAATGATATACAATAATCAGCATTTATATTTAGTATTTAATTTATAGTACAATACAATATACAATACAAAACACTTAATAGTACACCAAACAAAAACATTACAGAGAAACAGCACAATTAAAAACAACACAGGTAAACAACAGGCGGTCTTATCGCTGATTAGCGATCTCTTCCAGACAACCTTACTAGGGATAATGATGACATGTTTGAATTTCAGATAAAAGATAAAAGATAAAAGATGTTTATTCAGTAAGTAGGCCGCACGGGCGCTTTTACACGTCAAAAATCTACCAGCGCTTCGCAAGAGACCACTGCTGAGAAGAAGCGCCGCAAGAAACTCAACAGTTAGTCGTTTTTTAAATATAGGTACAATTTAAAACTTAACCTAGCATTATATAAAACAATGAATCTAACATACGATAAGAAATAAATGTATTCACGCGTAGTTGAGCAGGAAAATGTGTCAAAACTCTGAGTTTTCTCCAGAACTAATTGATAGTAAGTAATAGAAAATAATTATGAAAAATTATACTTAATTATGATGGTGTAATACAACTACATAAAAAGTTTCGATACATTCTCCTACAGAAACCGTGTCCCCTAGACAATATACAATGTTTACATATTTCTTACGATGAAGTTATTATTAAGTAATTTGGGTGTTTAGTTTAGGCCAAGCACTTTTATCTGATAGATAGTCCTCGACCCTATAGTAAGCTTTAGACATCAGCGACTTTTTCAAGTAAGTTTTAAGTACTGGAAATGGTAACTTTAAAACTTCGTCAGGTAATTTATTATAGAAATGGATGCATTGACCTACAAATGATTTAAAAACCTTACGAACACGAAATTTTTTAGTAGCTATTTTATTTTTATTTCTTGTATTAAAATTATGTATATCACAATTCTTAATAAAAGAGTCCTGATTTTTAATGACATAAATAATATTCTCATAAATAAATTGTGACGCTACTGTCAAAATACTAATTTCTTTAAATAGTAATCTTAAAGAATCACGGGAGTTTAGGTTATATATATAGTTTCATTTTTAATAACGTAGTTTTATTGAGTTGATTGCAGCGCCCTTACAGGGTTTATGTTTGGACAAAATATATTTTTAAGATCATGTATACACGTAATGCAATAAATAAATGAGTATGAGTATGAGTAAAGCAATAAATAAAGCAGTAACAACCGACCTGCAAACTTGTGTTTTGTTCCGGCGCGATCTCGAGCACGCTCGCAGGACGACTCCGTCAGACAAGTGCGGGTCCGCGTGTGGCGCCACTTACAGCGGAATCTCCTTCAACTCTATCCGCTCACGTGCTTTGTGCAACTAGACTTGCGATTGACAGCCTCTATCTATAACGACGAACGCTGGGCACGGAACCGTGCTACTTAATTACAGTTGAGACCCTGTTGCCACCTGATTCCATCATCAGATCAGCTCCTTGATATAGTGGTATAATGGTCATAAAAAGCGCTCGCCACTTACAGTTTTTTTTAAATGCGTATAGTATATGAATGATGTTCAGTGTTAGATATAAAAACTCCGTGGATAGCTATAATAGCTACAATGGTAAACTAAAGATTTCACAAAAATTATCTTACCAAAAATGCGTTATTTTACCTACTCGGTTATTCTTGATAGCTTTTATTATCGTCACAAAGTTTAAAGCTTCATGAGACTGTTGTCCTGTTTCTACGAATCTAACTTTATCGAAAGCTATTTTGTGCTGAAGCCTTGCGGTTTTCATCTTGAATATTAATAAGGTAGGTTAGATTTAGTAAAAATTGTGTTTATCTTAAAATGTTATCTAACTCCTATAAAAGCCTGTAGGTAAATGTAATTAAAAATCTGCGAAATGATACATCTATAAACCGAGAATTGACAAAGGGTGGACCATTATCAGTGAAACATTTAAATGGAATGAGTACTTTAAAATCGCTTAAGACACGCTAACACTTGGGACTCAGCCGTCTCAGATCAACAAATCGCAGAACGACAAAGAGCGTCTAGGACGGGACTATTCACGACGTAGCTCGGTGCGTGCGCGTCTCTATAGATATGTAGTCTACGTAGCTCTATATACCATATTATATGTTTGTGTCTCTGTCTGTGGCATCGTCGTTTCCAAACATGAACCGATTCAAAGCAGTTTTTTTTTAAATAAAACGCTGTATTCACTGGGTTGGTTAGTAGCTAGATTTGATGAAAATCCTCAGCCATCAATCAACAAAGCGCAAAATGACAAAGAGCACCTAGGAGAAGCATGAAATAAGCAATATTATTACCTCCGTTTTTCCAATGTCTTTTGTGTCGCATAATATGAATGTAAAAAATAATATTGAATAGGTAGTTAGAGTACTTTGTTTTAATTTGGTCAAGACCCGCTAACACTGGGGCCTCAGCCGTCTCAGATCAACAAAGCGCAAGACGACAAAGGGCGTCTAGGACTATTCACGACGTCGGTGCGTGCACGAGGTATGTCGTCTACATAGCTCTTTGCCAATTCTCTCATAAGGAATATTTGTCTACAGAGGTGGTTGTTTGTTTACAGGGGATTTCTATTTGCGTTGATATTGACAAGACATCACGAAGTTAAACATAAGGACGTATTTTATTCTATTGTATTCTTGAGATTGAATAGGCGGTAAAGTAAACAGTACTACGAAGGATATACCAATGAATTGAGTAGGTACTCGTATCTATGATTTATTGAAGTATTTGTTATTATTATTGGCTTTCATACCTTGTTTCGAATAATAGACAATCATCATTGTATTTGTTAATCTGTTCTTTGTTATGCATGTCACGAATAAATGATTTTCTTTCTTTCTTTCTTTTTATCATGGACTTTGTAGAGAATTCCACGGATATCATACGCGAGGACAGTATTAAATAGTATTTAGTCTGGTAGACTAAACGAAGCACGGGGTTAGCTAGCTCAAAGCGCTACTGTGAAATCAAGAAAATATTTATGTTGAAAGTTTTTTTTTACATCAGCAGTAAAAACTACTACGTATTTTTTTCTATTGCTTTAGTTTTGCTACTATTCCATACTTTTAGTGAAGCTAGACAAGTTGCTTAAAGCTAACGTAAATTATTTTCGAAAAACTGATAAAATGTATAGCATTGACGTCGGCGCTCGACGCGACCGTCTGACGGCTTACGTCGATCCTATACCTCTTTAGTAACGATAACGAACGCCGAATGCATCTTGTCGCTACTTGTCAGAATTGCAGTTCGACGTAAGTTAAAAATCGAATGCAGTTTTTTTTTAAGGAAGTACTGTGTAGAGAAGAAGGTTATTGTAATTTTGGTCGATTAATTAGTTGTTTTCGTTGCAAAACTTGTTGTCACTTATGTTTTATTATTATCGAAGTGAACCCCATTATCCTCGACTTAATTATCCACCCTCGCCTACGGCTCGCTGGGATGAATACCATTAGTCTTGGATAGAATAGTTTGTTTAATACCCTTGTCGTACAATCTACACTAATATTATAAAGCATTTGTATTTGTGTGCGTGTGTATGTTTGTAATGAATAAACTCAAAAACTACTGCGCCGATTTCAAAAATTCTTTCTCCATTGGAAAGCTACATTCACCCTGAGTGACATAGGCTATGTTTTGTTTATCTCCGTGGACGGAGTCGCGCGCGACATCTATCTACTATACGAGGGTCATGCCAAAAGAAATTAGATATTCAAAAACTACAAAGTTTATTCTTTATTATTGCTATCTATTTTCTCGAAGTATTCACCGTGAGCACGTATACACTTTTTCATTCGGCTAAACCACTTGGAAAATGTCAATGACCATTCTTCTTTGGGTACCTCAGAAACTTCATAATTATAGGCAGCCAGGGCATATTCTTTGGTTTCAAATCGCCTTCCTTTTAATTTTTCTTTAATTTTCGGAAACAGGTAAAAGTCACAGGGTGCCAGGTCAGGAGAATATGGTGGGTGAGGGAGTATAGTGATATTTTTCGAACTAAAATAGTCGAGTGTTCGGGCAGAAGTGTGCGGGGCGGCGTTGTCGTGGTGCCAGAGCAGGTGCTGGGTTCCTGACTTTGGCCGCTTGTCACACCAAGCTGACAACACTTGTGGAGCACAAACTGTCACATACCATTCTGAGTTGACAGTTCTTTGATCCTCTAGCACCACAGTCGCAATATGCCCTGTCTTGCAGAAAAATGAGGCAACCATTTGTTTCTGTGTGCTTCGTGCTCGGCGACATTTTGTTGGAGTCGGTTCATCTTCGAAGCACCATACCGTTGACTGCCGCTTTGTTTCAGGATCGTAGTTATACAGCCATGTTTCGTCACCTGTCAGTATATCATACACAGTTTTCTTCTCGCCAGCGTCGAATTTATTTATCATAAATTTACACCAATCCACGCGGCGTTCTTTCTGCAAATCGTTGAGTTTATGCGGCACCCACCTCGAACAACGCTTATGGAGGGACAGTTGTCCATGAATTATGGTTTGCAGTGCTGCTGATCCAATGCCTAGATCTCGTTCAAGCTCTACGTATGTAATTCGTCGGTTCTCACGGATATTTTTTTCCACGGCTTGCACATTTTCTTGAATAACTGCGGTTGGCGGTCGCCCCGACTTCGCCTCATCTTCAAAGCTCTCCCGCCCTCTTTTGAATTCAGCAAACCAGTTAAAAACAGTTGCACGAGAACAAGCAGACTCACCAAAAGTCGTGGTTAAAAGTTCAAAACATTCTTGGGGCTTTAAACCTTTTTTAAAGTCATAGTAAATCATAACACGAAAATCTCGTCGACTAAGTTCCATTGTAACCGCAAATTCCCGTCAGATTCAATCAGAAAAAAATATTTATAAAATAATTACGCAGATTTCCGGAGTATTCCATTTTTAAATTTATAGCTATATAATCAGCCTTCACTATGGTGTATAACTGGCCAGTATCAAACAAATGAGCATGGAGTATCTAATTTCTTTTGGCATGACCCTCGTAATATTGTATATACCCGAAACTTAGTCATTGATAATTTGTAAAATTGCAAAGTTGTTTGTCTAGGGGACACCGTTGATGTAGGAAAACATATCAAACTTTTATTTGGTTGTCTTGTGTTTTTTTTTCCTTTTCTCCCTTTATCTCTCTCGTATTATTTTTGACATGTTGTCTTGAACTACGCATGATATTTGATATTATATTTAATTTAATATTTATAGCTTTATATAATACTAGACTAAGTAGTATCATTATAGTTTTAAATATGGCTAAAAAACCACTGACTGCTGAGTATCTTGCGGCGTTTCTTCTCGGCAGTGGTCTCCTCTTGGCAAGCGCTGGTAGATTCTTGACGTGTAAAAGTGCCCGTGCGGCCTACTTACCTACTGGATAAATATATTTTATCTTTTTTTCTTATTATGAATTTCAGTATCCGAATTCTACTTATCAATAATCTTTGTAGCTGAATACACTACGACTCACGGAAATATCAAGAAACATTTTTAAAAGTATTTCCTCACATTAACACGCGAGCGCGTTGCATTTTTGTTTTATTTAATTAGTTATTTGGTTTAGTTTTCAAACGGTGCACAATTGATTGCCAACAACTGCTATAATTATCCATTTCCCTGCAATCTGGGGCTCATTAAGATCGGGAGCATTCGCTAACGACGGCCCACATGCGATGCTGTCGTTAGCTGAAAAAAACAACTACGAACATACTCTTTAGTTACTGTAAAGAGGCACTTATGAAAATTATATTGAATTAGGGCAAGTTAATAATTGAATTTAGAGTGTTATTTATGCTTAGGGAATGCAATTTAACCGGTTTTAACCATTTTAGTATGTAAATAACCGGTTAAAACCGGTTAAAACCGGATATAACCGGTTCCGCTCGGAACTCGAACTTGACTTGTTTATATTGTTATTTTTGTTTGTATAATAAAATATTAAATACAAACATAACAAAACATTGCAATACCCAGGAAACAACCAGTCAACAGACGTGGAGTTGAACAGAAAAGCCGTGTGCGCAAGAGGCACTCGGCGCTGTTCGGTGCACAGTATTAGCTGTCCGTAGTGCTGTCTGGACGGACGGCGGGCCAAGGGATGCGCGGAAGCGGATATGAAACAACTAAGTTTCGAGTATATTTTTTTTTACAATGAACTATGGGAACTACATGCATACATACATACCTTCACGCCTGTAATCCCAGAGTGGGGTAGGTAGATCTACAGAAACCACAATAATTATGTAACCACATTGTGCACAAATTGATGGTAACTATCAATTTAGAATTTAGAAAAGTAATGTAGGTATAGTAGGTATGTTTACCTGTGTTGTTTTTAATTGTGCTGTTTCTTTGTAATGTTTTTGTTAGGTGTACAATAAAGTGTTTTGTATTGTATTGTATTGTAGGTATAGTAGCTATTACCACCATGCTATGCTCGAAATAACTACACCCGTACGTCCTGCCTTGAAAGTGAAGATTAGAAATAACAGTATTTTTAGGGCCTTAACCGGGTTTAAGCTATTCAACAACATAACAAATGGGTTCATATATTGTAGTTTAACTATGAAATTGTAGTGGTCAGACAAACAGTCAGGTAGACAGACAGACGTATTTTTATTTTGGATTCAGAATATTTACAAACGATGTAGTTGCAATAGAAAAACTCATTACGACATATAGCTGAGTGGTTACCATTTTCGCAATACTACTTTTCACACACGCACTGTAATAAATAAAAATTAAGCGAAATAAAAGTTTTCTATTCTATGCTATCTAAATATACCTATCGAATCACGAGATACAGCCCAGTGATAGACAGAACGACAGACCGACAAACAGACAGAAAGATAAGGCCTTTATTCTAGGCGGTTAAAACCATGTCTTTGATCTGTTATAATATTGTTTTTAACTCTGCCGCCATTACTGTCAAGTAAAAAAGACCTATGAAAACGTTGTCAATATACAGTGTGTTACCGGCATGCGGGCATTTATTAAAACTACCGATAATACGTTGCTTTAGCAATTGTTTGCAAGTATTATAAATTAAAAAAATATTAAAATAACTTCACAATTAGTTTTCTCAGATACTGTCCATTTTTAATGTAGTGCATGTGCTGCGTGTTCATCGTTATCAGTATCGCTGTTGCGTGGTACAAGGCATGTCGTGGTACGGGGGTAGACCATAATAATCAAAGTAGCCGTCGACTGTCATTTACACTTGTCAAATTGCTGTGCTTTACATTGCTGGCAATTAACATTTTGTTAGAAAGTTAACAAAGCCTGAAAAGTTGTTTATTAATTCAATTAAGGTCATAGTTACGTTACAGATATACGTTATTTTAACCTACTTTAAAAAAAGCCAGGGTGCTGGTAACACACTGTATTATATCATATGTCATTATAACAGGACAAAGACGATATGGTTTTTAGTGCTTAGAATAGAGTCCCAAATAGACGGATAGCGGAGGCTTAGTAATAATAGTACTGTAAAAAATATAACAAAATGATCGTTTACATAACTTGCAAAAATTAATCAGCGTAAAAATGTGTGTTGTCTTAAAGATATTGTCAACCGCGTCTAGCTAGTGGCTTGTCCCAACCGGCGGCGGCGCGTTGCACGAGGCGACGCGACACTATGACGCGTTTCACGTGTTTTTACGTATTTTCTACTTGAGCCTTTACGCGGTTTTCCATTTGTTGGCTACGTATTTTATCGACACATTTTTCTTTTGCAAAAATATAAAGCTGCGTGTCCACTGGTTCGGAAACGGAGCAAACAGAGCGGATGAAATTAGTGTTTTTATTGATTACTAGCGACCCGCCCTCGCTTCGTTTCGGTTTATGTGAGTTTTCTGTAACATCCGTACATAAAACAGAGTTTTTTATACATAAAAACCTTCCTCTTGAGTCACTCTATCTATTAACAAAAAGCATCAAAATCCGTTGCGTAGTTTTAAAGATCTAAGCATACATAGGAACAGACAGCGGGAAGCGACTTTGTTTTAGACTATGTAGTGACTATAGCGTGCAGTGGATTACTTGGCTCATGGCTTGGGGAAGGCAAACGAGCACACGGCCTACCCAAGTGTAAACTGTGACCTAGAGATATAGAATGTCAGTCGCAAAGTTAACACTGTATACGTTGGCAACCCTGAGGACTAGAACGGCATGGATTTATGCTAGTAATTTCACCAGAATACAACAATACGAACACTACTGTTAAAGATAAAGATAAAGAGAAATTTATTCGCAACAATACAAAACCACAGGTACAAATATACAAAAAATAAGACACACTACAGTTGCGAAACGGTCCCAACTCAGCATTCGCTAGCCGTAAAGCCAGCACTGGTCTTCCGTTGGAACCGCTTGGTGAAGAGACGGAAAGTGACACACTTAACACAAAATAACATAAAATGAAAAACATCAAGGATCAAAATTTTAATCATTTGTTCGAGATTATCGAACGAACGACCATAAAAATTACACCCTGTTAAGGTTGGCAACGCTAAGGAAACAGAAAACAAAAGACTGGTACTACTACTAGTCTTCTTTCTTCTCTACAGATGTAGTGCAAAATGATTTTCCTTCGGGAAAACTCGGATCTCAATCGGAATACGATGGCACCCGAACTGTCAATCAATGATTGTATTAAATGAGTGACGTTTTCATGTCCATTAAAATGGAACTTTATTGTTTAGTGTCAAATGACAAATGCTGTCATTTGTCACTTTGTCATTTGACACTAAACAATAAAGTTCCATTTTAATGGACATGAAAACGTCACTCATTTAATACAATCATTGATTGACAGTTCGGGTGCCATCGTATTCCGATTGAGATCCGAGTTTTCCCGAAGGAAAATAATTTTGCACTACATCTGTACTTCCCATCAACCCCCTATTTTAACACCCTGACAAGTACAGGTGACAGGTTACATTTCAGTGTACATGGAGTAGCTTATATGAATCCCAGTGATGTGAAAACTTGTTAACTCTGCAATGTATACCGAATTGTCACCTGACACCTGTCACCTGTCGTTGTCAGCATGGTGAAAAAGGGGGCAGGTAGCCCGCAGGCTCGTTTGCATAACTCTCAAATAGAAAACAACTTAGGGTAAAATACTAATTACTGGCCTCTTAAATTCCAGTTACAGGCACCTAGTTCTTGTTGAATTGTCTCATCGTCTCTATTAAGTTATGTTGAAGTTCATCGGTCAACTTATCTTATCTTTTAATTAGATTAAAACCTCCGATATAATAGCGACACTTTCGCTTCACAGCTGATACGATCAGCTGATTTTAAACGGTATATCCGATTTTCATGTAAACCAGTCAGGAAACAACCCGAATAAACTGGCTAAATTAATAAAAAAACTGCATCCGAATCGGTCCTTCCGTCTAGGAGCTACGATCCCATTGACACGTTAAACTCTTTTTTTAACCACCGACGCAAAAAAGAGGGGTGTTATCCTACTAATCCTACTAATATTATAAATACGAAAGTTTGTGTGTGTGTGTGTTTGTAACTCTTTCACGCTACAACGGCTGGACGGATTTGGATGAAATTTGGAATGGAGCTTATACACTGGATTAACACATAGGCTACTTTTTATCACGAAAAATGTAAACGTTCTCTAGAAACTAGTAACTTAGGTATAAACTTAACCACTACATTTGTGTGTGGCACCGTGGCTCTTAAACGAGTAAATAGATATGGATGCGGGTTTTTTTCATTTGAAAGCAGGTTTTTTAGCGCTGGTTCTTAGCAAGATTTCATCAAAATCGGTTAAGCCGTTTAAAAGATATCAGCTCTGAAAGAAGAGTTCATCGGGGAGTTTTATCTATGTAATATTTTTTTTGTGTCGGGTTTAAAAAGACATTCGAGTCGACACCAGTGGCAAACGGTCGTGTTTGCAATTAGTGGGGACTAGGGACGACATCGTTACTCATAAGAGGCATAAGTGCGCATTGTGTTGTGCTGCGTGTATCTTGCGATGAGGCGTGTTGCGGTGCTGTAATGAGATGGATAGAGGCACTAGAGTGTTGAAGAGGGACTGTTGTCGCTTTACCAACACTACTCTTATGTTATCTTTATCGGAGGCCAATGACCTTGAATAATCACTACATAGTATAAAAAAATATAGAGGTATACAGATCGAAAGTGAGTGGACGGGTCGGAAGGGGCCGCCCTAGGCGTACCTTTTTGAGTCAAATCAGAGAAATACTGGAAAAGGGCCGAATCTTAAGTACTCGAAACCCAGTTTTTCCCAGAGAGGTAGGCAGAGACCACTTCTTTCCATTTGCTACGATCTTGACAAATTTCTTTCGCTTCTTCCACATTCATACATCGAGTCATGCACGCACGTCGGTTTCGGGTACTTAAGATTCGGCCCTTTTCCAGTATTTCTCCAATTTGACTCGAAAAAGTACGACTAGGGCGGCCTCTTCCGACCCGTCCACTCACTTTCGATCTGTATATCTCATTCGTCAATCATCTTTCATCCATCCTTTCCAAATGACCGAACCATCGAAGTATGACCTTTTCAATCTTAGTCACTACATCTTCTTTTATTCCACATTTCTCTCTGACTTTTTCATTCCTTACTCTATCAATCAGTTTCACATACATAGTAACATATAGTTAAATATACTATAATAACACTAGGTCTCGTTAGTATGAAACCTCACGTTAGAAATGTCACATGTCGATAAACATGATTAAGCACTCCTCAAGCTTTTATCGACTTATTTGGAATCTTGTCACGTTTCTGGTATAACGAGCCTCCGTACTTTTATAAAAAAAATACTTGGAATACGTGGTATCTGGTAACAAGTATTTTTAGGACCGTACCCCACTGATCAACGTTAAAAATATCGGGAAACAATGTCACATACATTTACCTAGTCCCAAACTAAGGTCTTTAGTTGTAAGAAAACTATGTTTGATTGACTTAAAACTCTGAGCTATGAAGTCATCGAACCCGTCCTGATTAAAAATTTATTGACATATAATTATCTTTGTTTAACTACACACACACAAACACGCACACAGACACACACCACACACGCACACACACACACACACACGCACACAAATACACATACATATTTCATCTACTACATCTCTACTGTCACAGGTATTCTTTTACTTACTAGGACATCCCAACCTTTGAACAATTTTGTTCCTAAATTTTAACAAAAAAAAACATTTTCGTTTTTCATATTTATTATCATTTTTCGTTTTCAAGCTCTAGGCTTGTAGGTACTATGGACAACGATGTACTTACTTGTATATATAAATACATTCTTCTACTTGTAGTCCTTCGGGTTGACAAAGCATTTGCAGTCATAAGTTTTTTATCATAAGATTGCAAATGTCTATGAGCTTCGTGGCCCACTTACAATCAGGTGCGATGTGAAAAATTTTTTCTTCTCTAGGCCAAACAAAAGTTGTGGTTAACGTTGCTGGTTGTACAATAAATACACCCCCACCTGATATTAAGGTAAGGGCACATATTAACGACACTTAAAAATCGGTACCGATTTCCGTGGTATTTTTAAATTAGCTGAAAGAGTCGAAATAAAGAAACTTATTCAAAACGAGCGATGCACTTTATTTTTAGCTCTTATTTGAAAGCTTCCTTAAGTACTTTGGAAATAGGAGCCTTCACTTTATAATATTTTGTTCACAGCTTATTAACCCAAATAATAAATAAATTAATAATTATGTGTTATCCAAGAATGGGCTTCAAATGGGGTGCCATCGCTCTCTCGCTACTCGCTATACTACAAGAAACTCAATTTATCAATTCAACGAAATAAGCTCATGCGAAAACTAGCTTTCTGCGAAACTAATTTATGCGTAAGTCATTTTCTGCCAAATTACTTTTCAAAATTCAGAAAATATGCGAAAAACCAACTCGGCTACAATTGGATATGCGTGATAGAATTCGGCGGGAACATCTACTTAATTATACGAGAACAGTTTCTGCACAAATACAATACGGTTTAAACAAATTATGCAATATTGAAATATGACAAAAAAAATGCGTAATCAGCGTAGTAGGTAGGTATTACCGACACAAAGCATATAAGATAATATTCCTGGTGACTGTACAAAACGCTTTAAAATAACAGCGTCCAGTGCACCAATTAGCTTCAGCCACGCTATAAATAACAATTATACGATTTCACAAAGCCCACGTTCCGCCATCTTTGCATCGCAGTTTGCTCGGCAAATAGACGGCAGAATAATCAACGGGTTCTTTTCCGATTCGTTAGGTTCTAAGGAAATAAATGTATATCTATTGGAGTATTATTCAATTCGTCGGAAAAGCGAGTAATAAAGGCGTCTAGTACTGTTAGGCGATGGGCTTGCAACCTGTCACTAATACACTGGTAAACATCTTCGCCTAATTGTGCAAAATGTGGTTAGAGAATTATCAAAAAGTTTTTAGAGTTGTTGGAAATTCTGTAGCTCTGCCTACCCCACTCCGGGAATGGAGGCGTGAGTTTATGTATGTACCTATGTATTATTCAATTTAGAGAATTGTGTGGATGTATTTGCAACTTATATTAGCTTTACTTGTGACAATTATTAATATTAATCAAATCTTGAACGTCAATAAGGTCTGGTGGAGTAAGAGCGTCAACGGGGTAATTGTGAAAAAGCATATATTTTTTGAAGATATTGCTGGTTTTATTGATATAATATTTACAAAAACAATAAACATACATAAATACATAAGCTCACACCTTTATTCCCAGAGTGGGGTAGGCAGAGTTACAGAATTACTAACAACTCTCAAAACTTGTTAATAATTCTGTAACCACATTTTGCACAATTAGGCTAAGATGTTTACCAGTGTATTAGTGACAGGTTGCAAGCCCATCGCCTAACAGTACTACACAGCCTTTATTCCCTTAGCCGTCTCTTACGACATCCACGGGACGACATGGAGTGGCACTATTCTTACCCGGCAACCACGCGGGGACACAACAACAACCAACAAAACAATTAACAATCATATTTAAAAATTAAAACTAAACGTAAGGTACCTGCGGGTAATAAAGCCTGTCGGGTAGTAAAGCCTAAGTAGCAAAAATCGTATTTAAAATGCACGCTCACGCTCAAGGCCGCGGTAAGTAACACCTAGCGGGCGAACAAGAAACTACAAGTTCATTCCGGCGCGCTGCACCGCACCCCGCTGCCAGTGTTGTGTCATTCATGTTGAAAGGTGGCCGCGCGGCACGTGTTATAAAAATTGACCGGACAGAATCTTAAGTATTTTTTGTACTATTACACTTAGGGATGTCAGTTTTCGCTCATTTTCTTTGTTAATATGCTCTTGTAATGGGTTAAATATGTGAGTAACGTGTTGTGATCCAAATATTTTTTATTGGTTTTTGTTCAAACACGTGGTTGTTGGGTATTATGGCCTACAAAAAGTACCTATAGGCCTTATTGCCCCTCTTATTTCGTGTATGGAAATAAATTTCTCTTAGGCTTTATTATCCTCGTACTTTATACTTCGTTTTTGTTTATTCTATAACTTAGTTTAGGTTAATACGAAGTTAGTGTGAAACGTTTTTTTTATATTTTCATGGTATGAAACATTATTTCTTTTAGGCCTTGTTATACTTCGCATATCGTTTTTTGTGTGAATATGTAATGTACAGTGATCGGAATTAGGTGAGCCAAAATAAGTACTCTTTTCAACTTGAAATATGTCAAGTATTATTTCAATTTTTATGTTAAAGTAGAAGTAGGCCTTCATATCCTAGAAATAGTAAAATATGGCCTGTAGTACAATATGGCCTATAGGTGAAATGGAAAAAAATATTTAATTTTGTTTTTATTTATGCCAAAAATGGGTATGTTTTGTTTATTTGATGTGTAAGTAGCTCTCTAAGACTGTTTATTGTTAATTTTATTAACAGTTTATTGACCGGAAAGTACTGATGATTTTGAGTACCGTAAACCGGGGATACTTTGATTTACGGGGTGACTTTGATAACAACTACCATTCTACACAAACGTGGTATTTTTTGAGGAGTTTAAAATCGCCTTAATATTATTTTTTCGCCATTGGTAAACCTGATAGTTGCTCCATCATATGTTAAAGTGGCGCGTGTGTAACTGTGTTATTTAGAATAGAAAAAATAGATAAATGGTAAGTGTACTTTTTGTCTATATTTTTGAGGTAAAATAACTTCACATGTACCTATGTTCAGCAAAAATGTAATTGCCTTGTTTTGTGCCTTATGATAAGCAGACCTAATTGGTGATATCGAAAAAAAAATATATCAATTTTATAACCTATAACGGCGCACGCGCCCGGGGAATCCACAGCTCGGGGTGTCTTTGATCGGTCACGTGGGGTTAGATTGACCAAATCCATGGAACCAACTGCAGTAACAGAAGACAGTTCGGATGATGACGAACCTGAGCCAGAGGAAGATATCGACTCGGAAATTTCTATCGGGCGATTTGTTTTAGCTAAATTTTTTACCTCCCGAAAGAAGAAAATTTATAAGTATGTTTTCTGTATTATAGATCTTATCTTATCTTATCTTTTGTATGGGGTCCTTACGGATACACTTCGACCCTATGGGATCTTTTGTGTAATTACCCCTCTTTTAGCTCTTACTCCAATGCAGCCTCCACCCCTTCCAGATAGCGGATAGTGGAGTGCAATGGCAGAGCCTTGAAATCGTTCGGTTCTGGGTAGCCACAACCGAGTATTTTCATTCTTACTCCGGCGAGTGCGTCACATTCACACAATAAGTGTTTCATTGTTTCCGCCTCCTCGCCGCACATTCTACAATCTGTGTTGTCATATAGGCCCATCTTTGCTAGGAGATGTTTAACCCCAAAGTGCCCTGTAAACACTCCGATAACGAATCGGAGTTGTCTTCTGCTGAGTTTCCAAAGCTTTTTGGTCCAGCTCTGGTCAACTCTTTCTATGAAGAGCTTTGCATGCCCTAAGCCTACCGCAGTTTTCCACTCCTTCTGGTGGTTTTCTAGGGTGTTATCGTTCAGGGCTGCTTTTATGGTGCCCGGCGAGGGTGCCACAAATGGTTCTGGTCCGACGTATGCGTCCTTGGACCCTTCCCTTGCCAGCTCATCCGCGGCTTCATTTCCGGGATAGCCTTCGTGTCCTGGAATCCACATCAGTTTCACTTTGTTGTGCCTACCAAGCCTGTTTAAGGCTTGGATTCCATTGTAGACTAGTTTCGAGTCTACTTTAGGCGCTGTCAGTGCCTTTAGTGCCGCTTGGCTGTCACTTAGAATGTAGATAGACGTGTCCTGTGGAGATCTACCTATATTCTCTTGCGTACAGGCAATTATCGCATACAACTCCGCCTGGAAGACCGTTGCATAGTTGCCCATACTAATGCTACTGTTATAGTCTTTGGCGTAAATACCCGCCCCCGTACCGGTGCTCATTTTTGAACCATCAGTGTACCATATCGCGTTGTCTTCCTCTGAAAGGTGCAACCCATCTTTCCATTCATCCCTGGTTGGGATGTGGACATTGAAGTTCCTCCGGAATACATACTTGGGCTGCATTTTATCGCAGCCCATCGTCAGTATTCTGTCTAGAACAACATTGTGTGCCATTTTAGTGTGTCTGGTTCTAGGCGATGCGTCGCTCCACAGGCCCGTCTCTTTCAACCTCTGTAGCGACTTGCACGCCTCAGACTGAATGGCAATATGCAGTGGTGGCAGGTTTAGTAAGACCTCCATTGCCACCGTCGGCGTCGTTCTGAACGCCCCTGTTATAGCCATGCAAGCCACCCTCTGCACCTTAGTTAGAGAGTCCTTACACGTCCTTAGCGTTGTTCTTGGCCACCAGGCCAAGCAGCCATACATGATTATGGGTCTTACCATCATGGTATAGATCCACTTCAGAACTTTTGGGTTAAGGCCCCAAGTCTTTCCATATGCTGATCTGCACATTCCAAACACTCTCAACGCTTTTGTTAACGCGTTGTCTACGTGTTTCTTCCAAGTGAGCTCTTTATCTAGTATTATACCTAGATATTTCACCTCACTTGACAATTTTAGTTCCTCGCCAAACAGTTTTAGCTGTTTAATATGTTTGAGGTCCCTTTTCTTAGTAAATGGAATTACTACAGTTTTGCTGGGATTGATGGATAGTTGGTGACTAATGCACCAGCTTTCCACCTTTTTCAGAGCTTTTCCCATGATTTCCGATACTGTATCCGGAAATTTCCCGTTGATAAGTATCACAAGATCATCTGCATACCCAACAGTGTGTATTGGACCAGTGTTGAGTTCCTCTAGGAGTGAGTTTACCACCAGGCTCCACAGAGTTGGTGAGAGAACCCCTCCCTGGGGACATCCTTTTGTCGTTGTGGCGTATAGGACGTCACCCAGAAGACTTGACTTTATTAGCCTACTGTTTAGCATGTTGCCTATCCATTTACATATGGTTGGTTCAATGCCATGCCTAGCAGCCGATGTGCTTATGGCTTCAAACGTAGTTCTGTCAAATGCTCCCTCCACATCGAGAAATGCCGCGAGACATATCTCTTTGTTCTCGAGTGCATTTTCAGCTTTATTCACTACAAAATGAATCGCAGTATCTGTGGATTTACCCGGTTGATATGCGCATTGCATTTTATGCAGTGGATACCGCCTTAGAGCTCCATCTCTTATGTGCCTGTCTACCAGTTTCTCTAGTGTTTTTAGAAAGAATGATGACAGGCTTATTGGCCTGTATGATTTGGCATCACTGTAATCTGCCTTGCCTGGTTTTGGCAGGTAAATCACTTTAACGAGCTTCCACACGTGTGGCACGTGCCCGAAGGCTAAGCACGCTCTGTACAACCTGCTTAAGTGCGGGATAATTATATTTGCACCCTCTTGTAGTAGAATTGGATATACCTCGTCCGGTCCTGGCGCTTTGTATGGTTGGAAGGACGATAATGCCCATCTTATCCTGCTGTCGTCTACTACCTTTTTGGCAGTGTCCCAATTATATCTGGTTGTGCGTGCTGTCTGTTCTGACACACACATTGGTTCACTGTCTATTTCGCTCTCGCGTATGATCGAGCCAGGAAAGTGCGTGCTACACATCACTTTCAGGGTGTCTAAACCTGATTCTGTCATCCTTCCCCTATCGTCTTTTATTGACGTTAGCGGAGTTGACCTAGCTACTGCTAGTGCTTTTGAGAGCCTCATACCTTCTGGTATTGAGCCTATTTGGTTGCAGTGGTTCCACCACGCACTCCTTTTTGCCTTTCTTACAGCTTTATTATACTCCGTGAGCTTGTGAGCGTAGTTGCTAAAGTTATTCGTCGCCTTCGCGTCATTGAAGATCGCCCTAGTTTCACTTCTGATTTTGGTTATCTCAGGGTTCCACCAGGGTATCTTCTTGGCTAGCACCCTTTTTTCTGGGCAATTATTGGTCCAAGCAGTGTGTATTGCTCGTACCATGTTGTCCGCTTCAAATTCAATATCAATAATAGAATTTAGCTTACCTTTCGGATCTCCTAGTTCTACCTTTAGGTCACGTTTGAAGGATGGCCAATCGGTGTTCCTAGGATTTCTTTTACGCACAGTTTCAATTGGTATATCGGTCCTGTACCTAAAGCATATATACCTGTGATCTGACAATGAGATTTCATTGGAAACATGCCAAGAGTGAATATAATCGTAAATGTGGTTAGACGCCACCGTTATGTCAATTACTTCTCCGCGCCTAGCATTGACAAAAGTTGGGCTGTTCCCTTTATTGAGTAATTGTAAAGAAGAGCTCACCAGAAAATCCAGTAACTTCTCTCCCCGTTTGTTGACATCCGAGCTGCCCCAGATGACGTGGTGTGCATTGGCGTCGCAGCCGATGATCAGGTCGGTGTTCACCTGACTGCCAGTTGCGACAAGACTCCGGAGCTGAGGTGTGATGGGGTCCGTCGCTTCGTATGGGAGGTAGGCAGACGAGATGATGAGAGTCTTGCCTAACCTCCTCTCCTGGATCTTAATGGTGGTAAGATCCCTAGAACAGTAAGCATTATAAGGCATGGCATTTATGCCATTTTTGACATACACACAAGTCCTCATGTTATTCTCGGGGCAGAGGTAATAGATAACTCCTCCCGTGCCGTTTAGTCCCCTAATCTCGCCCTTGTAAAGGTAAGGTTCTTGAATCAGGGCTACATCGAATTTATCACTCTTTAGCTGCTTCGCCAGAAGGGCTGTCGCTGCCTTATTGTGTTGCAGATTAATTTGTACGCACCTTATGCCTCCCATGGCTCTGTTTATAATGGTGCCGGCTTAGGCTTGCTGAGATCAGCAGCCTCCGCCAGCACTCCGCAGTCCTCAGACATGGGCGAAGAGGGGTTGCCGAGGTAGAGGGCCTCCAGGTCGCGCAGGTTCTCGGATGTCGTCACCGATACCGGTGACGACCCCCGACCCCCACGCGGCCCTTCGTCCACTCCCGCCCCTTCAACCTCGTCCGCCCCTTCCGACTCCTCGTCCGCTAACGCCTCAGTGGGCTCGACAGCACTCGGAGTCTCTATCGGATCGACTTCAGCACTCTTCTTCTCCGCATCGTCCAGGAGCTTAAAAGTGCTGACGTCGATCCCTGACTTCAGGACGTAGCCGGCCTCCCGGATTACGTCCGCTGACTCCCGGTCCATCAATATGATGCGCCGGGTGCCAGCCGCCGTCTCCGAGGTGTCGACCACCTTCCATTGGTCAGTGTTCAGCCGCTCATTGAAGCGTTGGAGCAGCTGAAACACTACCTTGGCGTCGGGGATGCCAATGATCCTCGTCTTCCACGCCATCTTCACTGGTTTCGGAAGATCCCTGGCATCCACGACCTTCAACCACATCCCCGCTATCTCTCCCTCGCTAATAAGGGAGCTGAGCCACGTGAAAGACGCCTTGTCACCGCAACTGATGTGCAGGGCGCCTCCCACAATGTTCCCGAAGTTGATGTCGGGGAGCGGCTTTGGGATGATCAGGAGGCGCTGGATTACCACCCCCTGAATCGCCGCCATATGACACGCCAAGAGCTTCTTGGCCGGAAAGGTCGTTGGTATCACTGCCACCCTGACGCTAGAAAGTGCCTCCGCATACGACCCTACCCTCGTCCTTTTGGAGTCACCACTGGTTTTTGGCGATACCAACGGCCTTTTCTGCGTCCTTACCGCCGTGCTGACTTCAGCGGTGTCGTCCCTAGATGGGCCGGCAACCGGACGCTGGAGCACCGCAGCCTGCGCTTCCCTTTTCCTCTGCCTCCTGCTCCCTTTCTTCACACCCCCTTCCGGCTGGAAGCTTGCAGGGGGTGGTTTCGGGGAGGCTAAATTCAGAGGAGTAGGGAAGCCCTCCTTGCCGCAACCTGCCTCCGCTACGCCGTCTGCCCTGCCAGCACCTACGCCGGTCAATCCCTTGGTAGGGAGGCCAGCGCGTCCTTCCTGCAGCCCCGAGGGGAGAGGTCGGCTCGTGCCTTTAGGGTGTTCGGCGACACTTCGGCTGTTGCCCTTACTGGCGTTAAGCGCCACTTCTGCCCTTACGGGCCTGCGTACACCACTGTTACCGGATCCCGCGTCCCTGTCTGCGACAGGTCGGCGTCTCACCTCACAGTCCGTCTTTGCGCTAGGCGCCTTTGCCTCACTCCTTGCGGAGGGTTCAGCCTTCGTTGATTTTGGTTTTTTCCAATCCATAAATCACACCTAAAAATTCATCCTGCTCGTTCCCCACCCTCCTTGGAGCCCTCCTACTGGGGATGCTTTGACGCATCAGGGATACGAGCCGGATATAGCGTCCCAGAGTGAGCTGTCGAGTGAGCCCGCACGGTGTCAAGCCCTCCGTCACCTACCACAGCGACTCGGGGCCGTACTCCGCCGACTACCGACCTCAACACCCCAGGACACTCGCCCGCGGCCAGACTACTGTAGACGCGGCAGCCGATTGATTCTGACTGGCTGGGTCAGAACCTCCCGTGTGAGATGAATCCCGAGCCAAAGTGGCGTGTTGTTATCCGAGGGTAACGACTCCGACCCTCTTCAAACTCAACCTACCAGGATCTCGTTCTCCACCCGTACGGGTCCCCGCGCACGGCACAAACACGCGGGTGGCATTCTACCGCTACCCATCCTTTAATGTTGGATGGGAGGCCCGCTGCGACATGCCACGACATCGCTTGCAGCTGTTTGGATAGGACCTAGGAAGCATGGAAGGGTGAATGTAGGATGATCAGGAGTTCGACTGTTGTTTTTGCTCTACTCGTTTAATCCGGGGAAACCGAGTAGCTGACAGGCAGCAACCTCGAGAAGGAACACAACCAGTCTTGCCTTGGGTATCAGCGCAACTGTGAGCTCCACCCTCGGCCGTTAGCCAAGTCAACTACCGGACAAGTAGATTGACATAGGGACGGACCCATATCATCCGGCGGCCGGCCGCAAACAGGCTGATGATTTGGACCCGCCCCCGCCCCTGTATTATAGATACAACTCCTTTAGTATTTCAGGGATTTAAATCTTGGCAAACCAAACAAACGTTCAAGTTAGTACTTGGAGATATATCAGAAATTGATAAAAATGATATAATTGCATTCTTGCCACGGCCAAAAGTAATTAAGTCTGATGAAGACGTTAAAACTGTTAAATTTAATTATGACATTGACATTTTGGAAATGTGATTAAGTAATTAAGTTCCTAAAAATTTTTGATTATTTTCTAGTTTAATCGTTCTTTACATTTTGTGTCATTTTGAAAATGTAAAAAATTGTCTTCGATTTCAAATTGTGATTTCTTTAAGTTACATTATATTATTGAATAAGTCGTGTTAATTAACACAGAAATTAAAAGAAACAACTTAAAAAAAAGACTGACTACGTCAATATATTAACAATATTGTCATTTTATATGTTTATTAAAATAAATGATTGAAAAAGAATTGAGTATCGTATTATTGGTATTGTCAAAGTAACCCCAAAAAGAAAAAAAATATATAACACAAAAAGTTATTGACCGATTTTGTTTTTTTTAATTTTTCCTTGCTTTTTAGCGGGTTTACTTTAGATAGTCATTCAAAAATGTAGTGGTTTCAAAGTAACCCCATTCTTAGTTTAACTTTGATCGTATTTTTTTCATTTTTTTAATGGGAAACTAAACGTCTCAATTTTTTCCAATTTGTCAAGTCGAAAAAACAAGAAAAACCGATTATTATACATTTTTGTCATAGTATTTTGTCTTTAAGTTTTTATAAAAAATCGTGTTGAACTTTGAATTTGATCAAAGTATCCCCGGTTTACGGTACTAAATAAATGTTATCGGGGCTAATATGCAACAAATACTTAGAAATAAAAACTTAATTATTAATATTAAATGATTATTGATCTCAAGTACCAAATAATTACAAAGGTAAACGTGTTTTTTAACTGTTTAAGTTGTTTAAGCTTTTAGGCCTTTTTGTACAACCATATTATAAAAAGGCCTATAAGCAAGGTTTTTAAAAACCTTTTCTTGTGGCTTTATTCATGGTCGAAGCTGCCATTTTTGTTGTTTATTTGAAAATGTATGAAACTAACGACTGATTAAATTAAAATATGATGATTATATTGGTAATTTTTCATTGTATGAAGAATCTCCCTTAGCTAGGCTTTATTACCCGCAGGTACCTTATTTAAATTAAAATGAAAGTAATCTACCCAAATATAAAAGATATAAATAAGTAATAATCACCACTATAAAAATAACACCCCCCTCTAGCAGGTCCGCTCGCAACATGGTCCCGGTGACACTGGCTGCATTACCTCTCTGGATAGCTAGCCCAATCCTTTGGGAGAGGTAAGCACCAGCTCCAGGATCTCCGGAGGAATCATGAGCCGGGATAAAAACCTCAGTTACCCAACATTGTGTCGTAAATACCCACTGCCCTGCCCATTCTTCGTGCGTTCATCACGAAACATTTTACAACCGCACATACAAAGTAAAACTAATAACGTTACAAAAATGTTACATCTAGGTAAGTGCTTCTAAGTTACAAAGTTTAAAGGTTAAGAGCGTGCAGTCAATTTAAAAACTCCGCGTTCGCTAAATCTGTCTGCTTCTACTCGAACTCACTACCTTAAACCTTGGTAGCCAGATAGCAACACTTCAATATACAGGATGTTTGGCTGTCAAGTGTAGGGGATTTAAGAGATGTTAGCTAGGGTCATTCTGAACATTTCTGACACCATTTACAAAGTTGCACGGTTTTTGAGATATTGTATTTTTTTTATTCTTGAAAGAACGCTATTATTTACCAAAAAAACAATAATTAAACACCCTGTACAGCCAGTTTTGAATACATTTTTTTATGATTTACCTCCCTTTACAGCTACGTACGTTTTTCTTGCAAATACGTATAGCCTTATTTCAAAAAAAATAAAAAATTACAATATCAGTAAAAACCATGCTAATTTGAATAATAAATAGAAAATGGTGTCAAAAATGTTTAGAATGACCCTAAGTAACATCCCTTAAAACCCCTACACCCGATTGCCAAAGGACAAAGTTACGTAACTGCTATATTTCCGTCCTTTACGCTCACCGCAAAATAAACGGTATAGCCACGTCATAATAACCCCCCTGATGAGTGTTTTTGTAAAATGCCATGAAATTAATCTTTTCCCCTATTTCACTAACGGCTATTTCAGGTGAAAGTTGTCATTCTATAATAGTTTGGTTTAAAAACAGTGATTTTGGTTGAAATTCTAATGATTAACCAAGTGACATTTGAAAATGCTTAAGACGCCAATTTTTAGGTTGCCATTTTGATTTCCAAAATACATTCGGTCCATAGCATCGGGGGAAACGCAAATTAAAACAATAATTCTGCGTGTCAGGCATCCCATCTGACAGCTTAAATGTTAACCTCAAAACATACCTCATATCAACCGATAAAAGCAATTTATCGTAATTTTTCTAGGCCTACCCTTGTAACGAGGAATACACATCGTCCCTTATAATTGGGCGCGTCGGGTCGCCACAGTGAATATTATGTAGATACTGCAGTATCACAACATTACACATTTCGTGTACAGTCAATGGAGGTTGATTATTTATCTCACGAGAGTTCACCAAAATGGCCGATATCAAGGTATCTTTAGGATAATTTATTTATAAATCTAACTGCACCGGTAGCAAATTGTATATTCTCGCTTGTGGCTCAGTGCGTCTCTATCATTACTGGCTAGATAGAAAGGGAAATACGAGCGACAAACAAGTCACGGGCAACTTGTGTAAACCGAACTGGTAAAAATTGCAGTTTTCACGCCTATTGTAAACGAGATCGTTAATGTTTATTTTGCTCACTTATGAACAGTGAGATATAAAAATCTACTCCCTATCTTTTTGATTTAATTCGCGGTAGACCAGCCCCCTATTTCACCATCCTGACAATGACAGATGACAGGCGACGATACAGTGTATTATGAAACCGCGATAAGTTAGGGATTAGAATAGCTGTCAATTCATATGCACTTTGACGTAAGTAGGTATATGGTAAAACTGTCACCTCTAATCCCTTTCTAATCGCGGCTAGATAATACCTGGCGTAGCTTATATGAATCTCAGTGAAGTGAAAACTAGTTAACTTTCCAATGTATACCGAATTCTCACCTATCACCTGTCATTGCCGGGATGGTGAAATAAGGGACAGATATGAACCAATGCTGTGTCATGAGGGCAGAGTTCTTGTTCTTGAGAGTCCTGGATGTTTCCAACGTATTTTAAGTGTGTATTTCTTTATATCGTGTATCGTTGTTGTTGTAGGGTTAACTAACTCAATCTGTGTGAGATTTTACTTGTCATTATTCTTTGTTTCTTTTTATATATTTTTGCAATAAATTGTAAAAGACATATTTTTAAATTGTCTTACTGTTCATTTTATATTTGCTGTGCTATGCCGGTGTTAATTATAAAATAATGAATGTTTTAACGAAATTGCGTGGTATTGTTCTTTTAAATTAAGTTAGTAAGGTTTTGTCATTATTGTGTGGATTTTCCAAATGATTAATTAACTTTGTCTGTTTTGGAGCGAAATACGTTAAATCAAGACTTGTATAATGTAAATTATCTTTAAGTACGGTTGGCCAAGAAAGTGGTCTACCAGTTTAAAAAAAAATCTGTTTGTAATGCAATTTATTTTTCGAAATCCACGTCAGTACACACAGCAGCACTTGACATTTTATTTGGTTTGTGATAGCGATAAGAGTGCTTATTTTCTGAAGATTCTATTATTTTCAATGAAGTGGTATAGTCACTTCATTCAATGTTAACCCTCTTAGTTACCCAGCCAGTTATTACTTGATATGATAAACTAGGAGATAAGATCTAGATGCAATTACACATGTAAAACCACTGTCGCGAATGATCATAAAATAATGTAAATACATCGGCATGAGTTTCTTTATACAATACCTAATACTCGATATTGATACAAAAAGTGATTCTAGCATAGCAAGATTGCGACAGTCTTTTGTTTTGCCGCGAACAAACCAGGGTAGTGATTCTGTAAACAACGCCGGTCGTGCGGACTGTCGAGTGAAACCAAGCGGCGAGATTAAGTAGTCCCGTCAATGCGAACAAAATACATTGTAGCGCGTGCATTTTCAATTTAGCAGCACGATGGGTCGAACGTATAAGGCTGCTAAATTGAAAATGCACGCGCTACAATGTGTTTTGTTCGCACCGACGGGACTACTTAATCTCGCCGCTTGGTTATGTTATGTACCTATACCTATGCTTCTATGAGTTTATTGCACTTGTGTCTTTTCTCAGTAGGAGGGTAGTAAACTTGTCGACTGTTCCGCGAAAACCGGTATTGGTATGCATCTCGATACGTTTACTTTACAGTCGAACTCAGAAGTAGGCGTACATTTTAGTACCTTGTCTCAGTAACGTATTATAATGAGAGTGGTTAGAATTAAGTATATGAATAGCTGCGACAAGGTACTAAAATGTACAGTTACTTCCGAGTTCGACAGTACTTAAATACATAGGGTTTTTTAAATAAAATCAAATTTTGACTTAATTAATTTTATTGACAATATTCCACACTTAACGCTACAAATATTTTTTTAGCTAAATCAGTTTTTAAATCGATCCAATTTCGGATTTTTGACACCAGTATCATTATATTAAATTTTTTAAAATTAATTAATAAATACTTAAAAAAAACCGCAAAACAACATAAATTAATCACTAAATTCTCATTTTAGTTAGTTAAAATAAATAATAGACTCCACAATAAGTTTTTAATTGACAATACAAATATCGTTTCTACACAAATAACAATTTTAACGTTTATAAAATATTATACTTAGTTACTTATTTTATGATGCTCCTAAATTATTATCACATTTAATTCCAAATGAAACCGGAAGCATTGTCAGATGAGGTGCATTAGGGAATGTAATTCAACCGGTTATTAACCGTTTTAGTGTGAAAATAACCGGTTAAAACCGGTCAAAACTTGTTATTTGCATTCCCTAAATAGCATACACAGAGTGGCATTTCAATATAGTGGCGCAGCGGGAAAAATGCCGGAGAGTACAGGACATCCATTTAGAGGAAAATCTTACTGAGTACATGAAAATTACTAACAACTTAGTGAAAAGTCAAAAAGGCAGATTTGCTGTTGAAGACTGCACCCAGCAAACGTCGAGCGTCCAGTGGCGCCCTCATTACTATTATTGTGTTTTCTAATGAACTAAAGAATTTCCTTGGAATCAGACGATGCGTTTTTGTAGCGCAAGTAAAAACACAATTTATGGGATACGTAACAAACTTTAATAACAATTGCCCTTTGAGTAGTCAGCTTAACGGGAAAAGGTGGCCACTATTTAAAGCCGTTAAGTTGATAACTCGAAGGTGAATTGTTATTAAACTATGTGATATACCCTACAAGTTGTGTTTTCATTTATAGTACAAAAACACACCGTCCAATTTCAAAAAATACTTTGGTTTAACCGGATTAGAATGCACTGGTAAACATCTTCGCCTAAGTGTGCAAAATGTGGTTACAGAATTATCAAAAAGTTTTTATAGTTGTTGGAAATTCTGTAGCTCTGCCTACCCCACTCTGGGAATAAAGGCGTGAGTTTATGTATGTGTATGTATGTAGGGCGCCACTGTACATACGGCGTACGCTCGGCGATTTTCTCGTCCAAGAAACGAAGAAAAGATAATCGATCACGTGTAAATAAAAGAGAGATATATATAGCTATTATGTTTAACGATATTATGTTTTTCGACTGTATGTACGTCTATGTCTTTGGCACGCTCTGCAGGCTAAATGGTTTGATGGATTTTAACATAAATGAGGTGTTGTTAGATTCGTATTGGTTGTGGCAGTGACATAGGCTAGTATTTTAATCAAAGTTATAATTATTATTATGGATTCGGGTAGCACAAAACCGGTCGTCGTGGAGATCCTTGGGGAAGGCCTAAAAGTCTGTTTCTATTCATTCGGTCACTCATGTAAACAAATCAACTAAAAAAAAAAAAATTCGCCTACTTTTGAAGGTTGAGCATGGTCTTATTATCTATTTATTCGCTTAATCATTGTCTTCATGTTTATTTAGAGGTAATAATCTCTATTTAATCCTGTATTACTTTGATGAAAAACACTTTCAGTTAAACTACCATGACACTGACTGAAGCCTGTCATACATTTTGCTTTTTCGAAATATATTTGACATGAAAATGAAGTGATGGTTGATAGATTTGATTGATAAGAGAGGTTTTTGGTCTCTGTCGCAACCAGCATAATAGTACGATGATGACGAGGAATATAATATTCAACCTTTTTAATAAACTAGTTAGAGGTAAAAGTATTCTCCTCACTATTTCGTCCTCTATCTAAAGAAAATTACTGCCAGGCGTACTTGTTATTGTAATTGGCAGTCTGAATAGGAACAGACTTTAGGTATGTCCAGCAGTAGACGGCTTTTTTTGAACATACTATATAGACGACATTATCAAAAAACGTAGTCGGGTTTTTAAAACTTGCTTTTGTTATTTCATTAAATTAGACAATGGGAAATGAATAGTTTTGTTTATATTGTATGTATATGTGTGTGAGTGTCTGTGTATTTGCGTGTATTTCTGTGGCATCGTAAGTACCAATGGACCATCTGTTTGGGAGCTACGATGCCACAGAGAGACTAACAGACACACGGACACTTTCACCGATACACACAATTAACTTATAACACTCTTTATTTGTTGGGGGTCAAAAAGTAAGTGGTGGGGCAGAACTAAGTGGATCAAAACATTAGGTAGTAGTAGTAGTAGTAGGTCTTTTTTTATGGGATGGAGAAGGCAAAATGAGCACACGGCCACCTGATTAAGAGGGCTCTGAGGATCGTTAACATTTGCATCTCAAGATTGCAATCCTAAGACTTAATGCATTACCATTCCTGAGAACTATTATGGAATGCCTCTGCTAGCAATTTCAACCTATGCTTTACCACACACAGGAACATAACAGAGTAAACACTGCTGCTTGGTGAAAGGGCCATCTATTAATAATCTCACCTTACTTTTTAATAGAGACAGTCTTTGTTTTTTTTATATAATACTTTGACACTGAAGTCGGTCTTTCAGACGCAGAAGCCTCTTGTATGTGCTAAGTCTGTTCATGGTAAAAGTTTTCTTCGTGGGATCAAAGCTGTCCTGAAAAATACAATAAAATAAAATTAATGTATAAACCATTAAATGCCCTAAATAGCAATTCAGAAGTTAATCAATGAATGTATCCACCATGCTTTTTGCAGTCAGGCAATTATGTGATCTGCCGACCTAAGATTGAATTCCGTTTGCACATCATAAAACAATAAGGTTGATCTGATGCGTCTGTCAATTTGAATCATACACTTTGGAATTATCCAATTGAGAGACAACTTATTTGGCTTACTGTACATTCATTTACATTTACAAATACTACCATAGATCTTCAATCACAATTAATATGAGATATATTTACTTACATTGGGGAAAAAATCATATTCAAATATGAAAATTTCATAGAATGTTGCAGCCACAATGACAGGCCCCGACTTTCTTTCACAGACGTCTAATTGTATGGCATACTTCCCATCAGGCAACTCTCCTATGTTCTCAAAAATCGGTTTCACAGCTCTCTTTTGACTCGATAGGCGGTAAAGCAGAATCTCGCTGTTCCTTGTACCGATTAGGACAATATCTCCATAAAAAAATGTTGCTGTTATCGGTGGAAAGTCTATATACAAACGGTGATACGTATTAGAGTCTATTTTGAAAAGGATCCGTGAATAGCAAATGTAGTTTTTATCGTCAATTGCTTTGATATGTTTAACCTGTTTAAGCCACTCATTTGGCACGTTGATCGGAGTCACAGTGGCTATTACATCGTCCACGATGCTGACAATTTTCCCACAGTCCGTGAAAATGTATAAAACTTTGTTGCTATACTGTATAACTTTAATGTCATAGTCGCAATGTAAGATCAACTTGGAGGCTAAATTCTCACATTGCAAATTACATTTGTAAATATCTCGATTGTTGTAGAAATACATGGCATTCTCAGTTAGAACAAAGTCATCAGCTTTGAAGAATGCCTCTGCCATATCGTTTGGATTTGAAATGGACCTTTGCAGAAGCAATCCAGATTTTATAAGAATGGCAGAAGCATAGTCATTGTGAGCAACTCGAAGGCATTTTTTCTCCGGAACCACCACAGGTACATTCTTCAAGGTATTCATATCATAGAGTATAATCCCCCTAGTATCTTTGAGCGGCAAAATACCATTATCAATTTCTAAGGCATGACATTTATCATGCAACATAAACTTGTAAAATTCTTTCATGTTTTTGTTGATATTCAAAATGTTTGACCATGTTTTCAGATTTTTGTAGATGATATACCAACTAACATCTTTTCCGGCCTTCTTTCTAGCTATTTGGGAAGCGTGCTTATACTCTTTCTTGCAAAATTCGTGCCATAATAGATCTGTAGTGTCGATGATTTCTTTCCAGCTGGTACACACTCTACGGCACAAGCCCAACGTGCCGCCGTCGGTTTTGGACAGAATTTCGATGAATGATTCTAATGGCAAGTCATTTATGTGAATCATTTTCTTATTCACTGCAGTAATTCTTAAAATTCTTCAACGAACCAACTTGACATCATCGACTGAAAATTAACGAAGTTAAAGTCCCGTTATTAATAAACTATAAAAAACTTTTAAACTGTCTGAAATTTTCTTCGTATCTACTACTTTGTTGTATAAATAAGTTACCTAATTAAATTACCTAGTTTGTTTACAATTTTATCTAATCATTTTGACATAGAGCACTCGTGATTTTGACGTTTTGTTTGGTACAGTTGGCAGCATCTCCAGCAGAGTTGCCATTGCAAGAAAGAGTTTTACCCAAAGCAAACCCCTGAAAATTAAAAAAATAACTAAATTTCAAAATATGCAATGATTATTTTATGTATAATATTATTTAATTCATACCAATAACACTTATAGAATAGTTTATCATATCGTACCGCGGTTATAACTTAAACCTCTATTCATTTCACATCTGAATCTTTTTTTTTATTATTATGAAAAAGATGAGATTACATCATATAGGAACATAATAATAATGTCCCACAAAACCGTTTGCACAGTTTGACTGTGGGATCGAGCAGTCTCTAATCTCTAATTATTAAGAATATAAATCTATAATGAATCCAAGCACAATAAAGTATCCTAAATTACTACATATATGTTTTTAATAAGGTAACTATACACCTTTCTAATCTTTGCTTTAATGCGAATGCCATTCATTTTGTAGGTACCTACACTTGCTCATTGTTTTTTAATAAGCGATCTTGCAATTCCAGTTTTTTACCGTCTATGAGTGTCCAACTGCTGGGCGAAGGCGTCTCCCGTTGATCTCAATGAGTCACTATTTTATGTCTCTTCCAGCCATTTGCTGAAGAAAGCGTCTAAGTCGTCCCACCATCTTTGTTATGAACAAATATTACTACTAAAGCACTGACACGCAACACGAATAATTTCGTACATCGACACCATTACTCTTCACTCGCGCACAATATCGCTAAGGCGCTCGCAACGGATCATGAATTGTACGTAAACCTTGTCCCTATAGTAATACGACACCTACTCTGCCCACGTACGGAGAAAAGGCGCAAGTGCAATTAATTCATACAAGCATATTAAACTCTCATGGGTTACGATAAGGTTGAAATTGCAACAGAATTTATTTAGCAGATGAGCCTTTTTTTTCCATAGCATGGCAGTGAAGGTCAATGTACGAAATTCTTCATCGCCGGCATCCGCGCTTTATCATACAATCATTCCATCTCGTGTTCACGGTTGCCAACCATTTGTAATAATGACGTCTAAAGACCTTAGAGCCCGCTAATTATCAGTTGGCATGTGTGATCGTTTGCCTTTTCCATACCATAAACAAATCTTGAGAGGGAATAAAAAAACATTAACCCAACAAATTATTTTATTCACCAGTAATAAATAACAACAATTCGATTTCATGATCAATAAAAACAATCTAACAAATCCAAACAACATGTCACTTAAGTACAAAACAAATAAAAAATATTGATTTGTCTTTTTTATAATCCTATCAAAATATATGGCAACACTTCTAGTAAAAATCATCTAAAATAACTTTTTGCCAAATAGGAGAAATGTATCTTTTTGCATTAGAAACAGGAATTTATATTTTTATAATGCCGAGGGAATGGTTTCTTTTAATATTATTTTTAATAATCAAATCAATCACATAAATTAATCAAAAACAAAATTAAACCTATTTACAAACCAAACTCACACAAATAATAATAATTATTGTAATGGAATTATTGGCCAAGAGTTAATTTGGAAAGTTAGGTAATAGTTAAATGTCAAAAATGTACCTAGGTATACCTATATAAAATGCAGTTTTACAACCCCATTGAGTTTATAACATATAGAATAGGTAACAAAATGTTCACAATAAGCTATTTCTAAATTAGTTCAAAAATAATTAGTAACCTTATTTCGATATTTAGTCGTGATTCGCTTATAAACATAGCAATAAATAAAATAAGAAAACTATAAAAATTAAAGCTCGCTATTCTACAAAATGCAAAATCCATAGACATTGGAATGAGGACACTAAACATTTTATATTACTTGAACAATTATTATACAATTGGGTAGCTAAGAAGTATACAGGGTGTTTGGTACATGGATGGACATACGTATATAGGAGATAGCTGGGACCATCTGCTACGCGGTCCGCCACAAAAAAATTGCCTGGGCCCTATAATTTTTTTTTTTTTAAATTTTTTATTTTTTTTTGTAAATATTCCGTTTTCAAGATTTAAAACCTCAATTACTTTTTTAAAAATGATAAAAAGGGCAACAATTTTATTTTATTTCTATCTTGACTGATCGTAAAATCGTACAAATTTAATATTTGGTGCACAGGATAGCTAAAAAAATAAATACAAGCCCTCAAACCTCAAAAATAGGTAAAAAAAATAATTAAACGCCAACTTTGCATTGCATTTAAAAAAAAAACTAAAAACGATCGACTAGTTCTAATTACTCAAAAACATCTTCAGTTAATACGCTTTCGATTGGTATACAATAATTGCAATTTGTTTAAAAGCAGCTGGAGTTATTCGTCAACTTTAACTAAGGGGACAGTTTTTTATGAAACTACTTTTGAGGAAAGTACAAAGGAATGTACTGTACCGGGGTTGATAAGTATTTTTCTGAAAAATGTCCGTAAAAGTTGACATTACTATCTTCTTTGGACGCGAAGTACACGGTTTACGGACAGTTATCAAATTAAAAAAAAAATACATTGCGGGCATGTGTAGCGTTTCTCTTTGTCATAAACAAAAAGGCGGCAAAAAGTAAAAGTTTTTTCACTTATCCATTCATTTTATTAAGTTTTTTGTTATTGTTGCAATATTGTGTTATTGGTAAAATGACCACATTTACCAATGAAGAATATGCGGACATGTTGTTGGCGTATGGGAGAGCTAACTCCAATGCACGCGAAACCCGAAGACTTTATGATTATGAGGAGCGTTATCCGGACCGTCGATTACCCAACGCCAGACATACTAAGAGACTGCCAATTATGACAAAGAGAAACGCAAGCTTTTTTTTTAAAATAAAAAACAAGCTAGTACAGACACAGGTAAAAAAGTTATGTTTCGAATAAATGTAAGACTTGTGCCCTCAATTTATTATGGCCCTTTTGACTTTTTAAAAAGTTACAAACTAAACAATACTTAATGAAATTTGTATGCAACATTGTGGGCTCGCTACACATGCCCGCAATGTATTTTTTTTTTAATTTGATAACTGTCCGTAAACCATGTACTTCGCGTCCAAAGAAGATAGTAATGTCAACTTTTACGGACATTTTTCAGAAAAATACTTATCAACCCCGGTACAGTACATTCCTTTGTACTTTCCTCAAAAGTAGTTTCATAAAAAACTGTCCCCTTAGTTAAAGATGACGGATAACTCCAGCTGCTTTTAAATAAATTGCAATCATTGTATACCAATCGAAAGCGTATTAACTGAAGATGTTTTTGAGTAATTAGAACTAGTCGATCGTTTTTAGTTTTTTTTTAAATGCAATGCAAAGTTGGCGTTTAATTATTTTTTTTACCTATTTTTGAGGTTTGAGGGCTCGTATTTATTTTTTAGCTATCCTGTGCACCAAATATTAAATTTGTAAGATTTTACGATCAGTCAAGATAGAAATAAAATAAAATTGTTGCCCTTTTTATCATTTTTAAAAAAGTTATTGAGGTTTTAAATCTTGAAAACAGAATATTTTCAAAAAAAATGAAAAAATTAAAAAAAAAAAAATGATAGGGCCCAGGCAATTTTTTTGTGGCGGATCGCGTAGCAGATGGTCCCAGCTATCTCCTATATACGTATGTCCATCCATGTACCAAACACCCTGTATAACAAACATCGGAACCTCTATCTTTTATATTCTATGGTCGTTACACAATATATAGAGAAAGAGGGACCGGCTAGGGACAACATACGTGTGAATATACCAACGATAAGAAAGAAGAAAACTCCTTAAACGTTCATTCTCTAAAACACTTGTTAGATACTTAGTTTATAAATGAACTGGGCCTCTTTTTTACTGGGTAAACCCATATTGCCTTTGAAATGTTATCGTATTGTCAATATTAACAGTTCTTATTTACTTGACAGCAATGGTGGCCGTGTTAAAACAATACCATAGATTATTATATTGACGGATGTATCCGTTTTTTATGATATGTTTATGTGAATGTGTATTGATTCTCGTTAACTTCAGTATTATATTAATTATTACGCGTTCAACGCTAATGACAGTTCAAAATTACCACGAATTTTAATCCTATGGATACTTATTGGGTTGACAAGTTGTGTAGGTAGTTATGATGTGACTTGAAGGATTTATCCGTCGTTTGTGGCGATGGTGTGGTACGGATACATCCGTCAATTGGGTTGGAAGGTGTTTATCAGTAGTAATAAATGCTTCCTGAAAGCTAAAGGAAACCTAAATACGATCTACTAGCCTTTTTATAGCCAGAGGATTTACTTAGATATACGATAGTACTCCGAAACTATTTTAAATGAGCTAACGATAATAATTCATATCGAATTATTTAAGACAACTCGCACGTTTCATGTAATTGTACTAATTTATTATTATTTAAAGATTTTATAATAAAAACTTGCAAAGTATTTCTTTTTTCGATTTTAACTCGAGAAATCCTTAATTATAGATAAAATAAATAATATCTTCGACGACATGTAACATTGCTTACTATTACTTTCTAACAAGGGATGCGAGAAATGCTTACACATAATATTACTTCGGAAATAAACCGTTACTTACTTTTTAGCAAGAAAGTATTTTAAATACTTTAAAAGTCCGGCAAATACCAGGTAAATGATGGCAAAAGCTTTGATTCTTCTTAGTTAAACTACTGAAATAATCTTAATATATTTAACTTACGTACAGAAACTTCTATACTAGCCCCTAGGGCTCAAAAAGAGCAGCTGATGATATCTTTGATTTATTTTCATTTATGGCAGTAAGACTAAGTTAGAAAGACATCTGGTTCAAGTTTCGTTATTTCGTACGTTGTCATTACTTCATATTGGAAGACTTCGGAGCACTCAATTCGAAACGTGTTATGTCCATTTTTGTCGCTCTTCATTAGTAACACCATCGCGAGAAAGAGACAAATCTACGTAAATAGGAAATTAATGTTTTTCTAACTTAGTAACAGCTTTTTTTTTGACAGCTATTCTTAAATTGTTGTTGATACTTAAATTACTTTTATGCTTAAGTTATTGTTCAGAGAAAACCCTTATTAAATTAGTTTACATGATCAAATACATATTTGAAAAATGACTGCATCCACATTCCTAAAATTCCTACAAAAGTCATCTCTACAACATAAGGTCTAGTTTAGCTTATCACCTATTGAGAACTTTGGAAACGACTAGCATAGAAAAGCTACCCATCAAGAACAACATCCCAGGAATCGACGACAGCAGTTTATATCTCTCTTCTGTAAAAAATGAAAAATAATTATTAATTTCTGAAAAACATGTACAGACTATTATAAATAGCTATTCACATCCATCTTAAGGTTATGTCTGAACCATCAAACGAATTTCTGGTGGTTGAAGGTAAAAGCAACAGATTAATTACTTAAGTGAGCTATGATTCTAGTGACAATACCCTCCTCTGTTCTTTCGTTATTAGGTCATTACATTTTATAATAACCTTAAAATTGTAATAGGGTACTTGCCTGTGGTTATAATAAACAAAGATGCTTTGCATATAGCTAGTTTTAATGACGAGGATTATGATTATAGTTTTTATTTAATTTAATAAAGTCGTTATTTTATTATATATCTTATAATAAAATAAAGATTTTTAATCTATATTGAAACACCAATGAGATTTCGTGACGTCATCTTACTTAATGTTTTTTTTTATCATACTATCTGTGACATCAACTCGAGACAGTCACAACTCTTATAATCTGTGCTTTAGACATATCCTACAATCTGTGGTGACAACTGTGACATGACAAGATTCATTCTGTCTGCGTTTACTGTAAACAAAGATTTGTAATGTTGTTAACTACTTTGTTGAACAGTATGTAATGTAGTACTTACATCAAAATGATCCTCACAAAAGTACATTGTTGAATTTGCGGAGAGTTGTGTCCAGTCCCTTCTTGAAAGGTCTAACCATTGTTTTCTGGATTCGGGGTCTCGAGGTACAGGAATAAATAGTTTTGCAGGTGTTCGTTTTGAATTATTTACGCAGCTAGGCACTATACAATACTGGTAATAAGATTTTAAACTCATATTGATGTATCATATCATAATTTACAATAGGTACTGCATTGAATGGATAGCATAGTAGGTAAACACAAATATAACCCCACTTTTTAAGTTTTAAATTGTCCGTTGGGTTGAATGACATTTGACATAAGTGTAATATGACGTCATAACACAGATCATACAGAAAGATGTCGTTTTGGCTGTAAAGAGTTAAGGCAATTATTTATTTATTGTTTTATTATTGTTATCGGGTTAATATCCGTGCGAGTTTTTTTTACTATCATAAAATGGATCACTAATTAAGTATAAGTACTTTTCACAAACTAGGCAAATACCCTATTTTCGTGTCTTTAATCATAACCGTAGTCTTTCTTTCGCAAACTCCTGTGGGCCTAGTAAGGCTGCGTCTATATCGCGTGTCAAATGTGGATAAAGCATCCGTCACTCTCGTACTTATTTACGTGTCTGAAGGTGACGGATGCCTTATCCACACTTTGTCACGCTATAAACGCCGCCATATTAGGCCCGCTGCTCAGGTACAAATATATTGAAAGAATCTTACTAATACACTACTTGTTGTTACAATCTAATATGGTCAGGTAATATGGTGTTCCAAGGTAAAGACATAGTGTGCCGATTAATAAACATATTTAATAACACCAGTGACGGATATATCCGCACTACAGATTATAATAAAAATATTAACTAACCCTGTAATCACGAATAACGGATCTATCCGCACTACAGATTATAATAAACATTAACCAACCCTGTAAAAGCGAATGACGGATATATCCGCAATACAGTTTATAATAATCATATTAACCAACCCTGTAAACGCCAAAGACGGATATATTGCCACTACAGATTATCCACTATTTGCTCCTACGACGTATTATTTCGTCAGATATAACGGATAATCGCTTGGAAATCAATAACATTGAAATTTGCGATAAACTTCCGCTGTCGCTGTATCAAAAATGTTTTTAATTGACATGGCGTTGACAAAGTTAATATCGTTCATTGAATACAAAACGGACACATTCCAAAATGAGTCAGTGTTGCATTTTAAAATTAGAAGCTATTCGTGTAAGATTTTAATGCAAGAGCAAATTATTTTGGAATGTGTCCATTTTGTATTCAATGAGCGATATGAAACACATATTAGAGTCATAATTTAAAACAAAATAACTTATCTGGTTTGTAAACGACGAAAAAAGTTGCAAATCAATTTTCAAAATGGCGGACGCTTCACATATGCAAGACGCATTTTTATTCGGGAAATTAAAATGTCAGCTGAAATATCACACTAGAATGACCGCCCCGCTTCCCTCCCCTGACCCACAGTCCACCCCTCTATATTATATGTTCATGGCACTCTCAAACTTAAACTAACAATTCACTTTCAGGTAATCCACTATCAGAAAAGTGGCCACATTTCTCTGATAAGTTGATTACATGGAGTAAATTAACATAATACTGTACCTATAGACACGTCAAGTGCTGTAATTCTCACTATTTGACGACACCTAAAAGCAGTGGAAATCGGAACCTGTGTACACGTTACTTAGATCTAATATCAGCTGTCAACCGAGACGGATTTATCCGTCGTTGGCAGTGGAATAAGATGCGAATGAATCCGTCCATAGCATTAAACAAAATAAAAATAAAAATTGGTTTAAGAAATACAAGCGCGAACGAGAGACCTCTGCCAGACAGCTTGCTTAACTTGACAAAGACTTGTTTATAACCAGGTTTTAATGAAGTGTTTTTTGAATTAAATTAAATTGTTAGACGTGTACAGATCGGTGCGAAACGAAGACCGATTAAATATCCTCTTTATTCAGAGATCGTTATTGTTTTTTTACGCATGTTTTCAATCCCACATATACATTACAGGGTTGCGTAAAATTACGTTGATTATAATCACTATTTAATTAAATATTTCTAATTCATTCATGCTTGAATTTGTTTCGGTAAAAAGGTACATTGTGACCATGATGTTTAAAATTAATTTTATGCATCTTTAGAATACTTTAAGGCGTAGAACAAATTAAAAACGTTTAAGGATAAAATAATATATTTATTCAGTATTCAAGTTAATAGCAGTCTTATTGTTATGTTAGTAAGGACTACATTAAGGTAAAAAATACACAATTAATGCGGAACTAACTAAAAACCAATCCTGTACGGACACGCTAAATTTAACATAAATTTCACCATCCTTATTATATATTGTTATAGATAATTTAAGATATCACAAACATCAAAAATAACATAGTTCAAATGAGATCATATCAATTAGTTTTTTACCAAGACCATAATTAGTCAAAAAATTATCACAGAACAAAGAACTTTAGTTTTATTCAAAGGACTTACTTCACCGTTATACAATTGAAACAACGAATGTGAAAGTATTTTTTTCACCATTAAAAAGCCTTTTATAGTTTTTCATTATACTTAACTAGGTACGACCATAATACTTTGTCAAACTATATTTCACAATAGAATAATAAAAAAGATCTCGCTAAGGCGTTATACAAATGGCTTAACTTCATATTATTGGCCATTGAAATCGATCTTTAAATTGCTTTTGACATTCAAATTACTATTGACCTTGACATTTAGATTATTTGAACATATATTTCGATTGCTGCTTTCCTCGAATAGATAATATAGTTATTTGAACATTACAAACAAGCCTCTAATAATTTAATACTTCTTCGTTTCAAAAGGTATAACAATAGCCTAGTTTTATTGCCAATATAAGTAAAATTTGACAACATGTGCCGTACAGGAGAGATACTAATTTTCTACTAAAAATAAGGCAACAACGAGATTTAAAGTAAAAAACATTTCAAATCAAAACTAAGTACATCACAATACATCAACATGAGAATTAAATAATGTCTTTTTAACACTTTTACATAGTATTTTCTAGTCTTTTTTTTAACGCGAATGTGCATTTTAATATAAAATACCTTTTTCATAATTTACTAACCAGATTACTTAAGGGCAAATCATCTCTAATGCCTGAAAGAAATATAAACAAAAATATTTCAGTTCAATATAAAGCTTGTTGAGCAGATTGGTAAACTACCGGCCATTTTTATTCTAAAATATAAGACTTTCATATTCATTTTGTAACTTAGATAAATTTACACCAGGAAGAACAAAATAAAATTAAACGTACGTATACGTTATAAAATTCATGTTAATAATATTACGTAGTAGAGTATCATGATCTTGTGGGAACCTTCATACATGAAATAATACACTTCATATGTCCTATTAAATTCGGGAAGATGGTAGTTAGACTTACGGTCAATGATATTAGAAGTTCGCCAATAGCGACGGATTAATCCGTCACAACTGACAGCGCAAAATATCGTAGTAAGAATGTAATTTGCGTTGCTTTTCTGCTGTTGATGTGCGTGTCTTGATTTTCGTAGCGTTCAAATGGTTAGCAACCCGTAGTTGGGCACAATCGTATCATTTATTTTCCCGGTTTATAACCTTCACTGGCCAGTTGTTAAAAGAAAAGAGTGACAGCCCTCCATTTGGTTTACGCCTCGACTTCATTTGTTGGTGACCATGCCAACAAATAAAGTTGTTTGTTGGTTGCCTTTATTGGTTATTGGTTGCCCACAACTTGCTGTTTTTATGTGAGAAATATTTGTATTTGTTAACCTTTCCAACGCAATGTCAAAATCAAAAAAATCGTTATTAAAAATGACAGCTTCAAATCAGCGCTTAAATTGAATCGAGAATATACAATAGTATATTTGTGCGGTCAACCGTGCGCATATATGCGTCGAAGGTGTTGGATATCATTTATTTAATTATTTTTAGACATTTTTATTTCCTAAAAAGTCTTCTAAAGGTAAAAATTGCATAGCAACCTGTTCAGTGCTATTGAAAATTAGTGCAATGAGGGCGAAAAAAAAACATAAAAATCGTTTTTATAGATCTCGCGTTCATGAAGTGTCCTAATTATAAAAATTATAAAAATTACGCATATGAATTTTTAAAATTAATTATACCACTAATATAGTTCAAAACTTATTATATTTAAAAAGGTAAAAATACCTAAATTAATCTCTTTTTTATTTGCGAGGTGTTCTACAGGATCTATTTACTTACATAAAAAACAGGGACGTGTCTTAAAATATGAATCATGAAATAATCTAAAGAGCATCTTTATAAAATGTTGTTAATGTAGTAATGGGATTAAATATCTTTGTTGCGTAACTTTCTAAATGTGTATTTTTTCAAGTTTAAAGCTAATATAAAAAAAAAACCTACGTCAAAGAAGTATTAGAAAACTTGTTGCAAATAGTTCTAAAAATGGCTGGCAGTTTTTCCAAATGCATCCTCTTTTTTAAACTAACACCGCTACCCATAAGCAAAGTGGAATCCAAATCGACCGGTGCCAATTCAAATATGGCCCCGGGCTCTTGTTTTTTAGGCTCAACAAGAATAGGGTTGTCACCATCAAAAATGATCTCTGGATCATTTTCAATGATTTCCTCAATAGACTCCCAATTGGTTTGCAACTTTTTTCCACTACGGCAACACTGACACATGCCATAATCGCACTCTTTTTTGTTTATGAAATACTCTGCGTCGTCTATGATGCTTCTTTCGTGTTTCCGCTTGTGCGGTATGTGAATTGAGAATTTTCTCGCTTGGTATTTGAGCAGTTCCTCTACAGTGCTACATTCCTCGTCGATTTCCGCGGCCTGGTCAGTGTTGCCGTTGTCAAAGAGAGAGTTTTTCCTACTGCCCGTTGAATTATTGTCTACGTTGGCAAGCGTCATGCTAGATTTTCGATTGGTCTGACCTGTCATTGTGATTGACTTTTTCACGGTCGCCCAGCCTAGGGACCGTTGGACGGCCATCTTCCATTTTGTGTAGCGCGCGTCGCGGTCTGTTGGAAAGATTTAAAATGGTAAAAAAAATATTTTGTTTCACGGGAGGATTGTAGAAATGGTTACGTATCAGAACGCCTAAAATTAATAAGCCTAATGTATCATAATACCTACAGGTTCATAATACCTAATGGTCTTTTTTATTAAAACCGTACATTTTTCAGGATTGTTATAAAACTAATCTAACCTAACCTAATGTGTTTTATGCAATAGCTTTTTAAAAAATCGTGAAAAGTTTTCGGTTTTTTTAAAAAGACCATTAGGTATTATGAACCTTTAGGGATTATGATACATTAGGCTTATTAATTTTAGGTGTTCAGATACGTAACCGTAGAAATAACGAGAGAGCGGTAGGAGGTGGGATAAAGACATGATTCTACTGCTTTAAGGCAGAGTAATGGGAAGAGAAAAAGAGACAGATGAGGTGGTTGCATTATTTTACCGTAAGAGAAACATAAAGAGTAGAACCGTCTTTCTTTCTTAACTCTGTTCGACTTCTGGTTCTAGTGGACAAATAGAAAGAAAAAAAGATGAAGAAAAAATGGCACTAATTGTTTTATGTCATGTCGGTAAAAATATAAGTGAATCTACTAGCGCTTGGGACAAGACCATCATTGCGGAGAAGCAACTCCGTATGGAACTCCAGCTGTAGGTCATGTGAGTCAATTTTTCAATCATAAAGTACATAAAACCGCAAAGTCATAGAAAGATAAAAATATTTTATTTCATATTCAATCGGAAATAAGAGGAGAAAAGAGGGACACAAAGAGATATGAAGAAGAGATAAGGAGAAAGAGAGAAAAGAAGAAGAAAGAGATAAGAATCAGAAGTTAATGCGAGAAAAGGATACGGATGCATTATTACTTGGGAAGGTATAGGTTATAGCGGGCTAATTTTCCGCAATTCGACGACTTAATATGCGGCTTTTTTGCGTGAAATGCGTTTGAAATAGAAAGAGGAAAGAGAGATAAAGAGATGGTTATTCCATGGGAAATAGAAGGAATTCTCCTTGTAAGCGTGTAAAAATAGAGATAGAAAGAGATATGGCGGGAGACAATGAGACTAAAAGAAGTAGTTGATTATTCGTTGACTTTGAACTAGCCAATCACGGTGCACGCCCCGCCCCCCGCGCCCCGCCATTTTGGCTTAATGAGATACTAGACAAACTGTTCCGAAGCGGAGTCTATAGGGTAAGTGGTCTGTGCTGTGGTCCAACTTTTTGGTCCTCACCCGTATCTCTGCCACGATGTTTTTTTTTTTTTTTTAATATGGCATAGAGATGACAAACGAGCACACAGGCCACCTGATGGTAAGTGGAAACTGTGACCCATAGACATTCGCATTCACGAGACTGCAGAGCAATCCTAAGACCGCAAATGCGTTGCCAACCCTGAGGACTAAGATGGATGCATACATACATACATAAACTCACGCCTTTATTCCCAGAGTGGGGTAGGCAGAGCTACAGAATTACCAACAACTCTAAAAACTTGTTGTTAATTCTGTAACCACATTTTGCACACTTAGGCTAAGATGTTTACCAGTGTATTAGTGACAGGTTGCAAGCCCATCGCCTAACAATACTATACGCCTTTACTCCCTTAGCCGTCTCTTACGACATCCACGGGAAGATATGGAGTGGCACTATTCTAACCCGGCAACCACACGGGTACGGGGTAAGATGGATGGTAGTTTATTAATACAGCCGTGGCATACCCTGGTCGGTGGTGGTGGGCAGGAAGCCGTCGCTGGGCGAGGCGAGCCGCCGCCAGGCGTCCACGCCCCACGCGCCCGCCGCGCGGCCCGCCGCCACCGCCACGCCCAGCGCCGACATGTCCCACGAGGCGGCGCGCACTGCGCAAACAGGACAGCTCACACCAGGTGGTGGGTTTTTTTCTTAGTAGTAACTACGGTAACAAATGGGAAAAAGAATCCCAGCGGTTTCCACCACTTTCTTTAAGAATGTATGTTAGATACAAACAAAAATATGGACGCCGACTACATATTATGTAGTCGGCGTCAATAGAAATGGCAAAAGATGCAAATAAAACTAGGCCAACCAATTTGCCATTACGACTCCTGCCCCCTATTTCACCATCTTGACAATGATAAGTGACAGGTGACAATTCGCTATATATTGCAAAGTTAACACGCTGATACATCACTGGGGTTCCATATAAGCTGCACCATGTACACTGAAATGTCACCTGTCCCCTGTCATTGTCAGGATGATGAATTATCACTTTTAGAAATAATTTTGAAGCACTTTTTTGTCAACTGTATCTTTTCTTTGCACAATCAGCTGTTTATCGAGACTAATCGATTCAAAATCATTTAATCTACCTTAAGTAAAACTTACACTAATTAAAGTCTATATAACTTACAGACAGGTATCCCGATGAGATCCGCCTGCAACTGCATGAGCAGATCGTTTGCCGTCATGTTGCCGTCTACATGCAGTTTGGACAACGGCATGCCGCAATCCTTGTTCATCGCTTCCAATATATCCCTGGACAATGCATGATACATTTCTCGGATCCCTTTGACTGCCATACATATCGTTGGTCATAATGTATTGTTAGTCATACTTTTTTTTTTCATAACTTCTTTCAGGCTGAAGTTACAGTTTGGAATAAACGTTTATTGTGTAGATTAGTTAGGTTAGGTTAGGTTAGTTTTATAAAAATCCTGAAAAAATAACCGTGTCCTGAGAAAAATGCATATTTGCGAAAATTATGACTTAACACACACTATGACTAAAAATAATTATGGCAGTCAATAGAGACCCTACATTTCTAAATTATGGCGGTAATAATTACTCAATAACTTCAATCAAGATAAAACGGGTAAGTGCGAATCTGACTAGCACACTAAAGGTTCTGTATTAATGTACAATATTAAGATCGAGCATAAAACGTTCGTTTATTTTTTTACCATAGCGGCCATTTTGATTCTTTTTCTAGTACCAACCTATTCCAGTTCAAGCAAAAAACGCCGAAAAAAATCCGTTTCTTGTTAGGGGCCCCTAACATTTTATTTTTATTATTTTTTGTTGTTATAGCGGCAATAGAAACACACTGAAAATTCCAACTGTCTACCTTTTACGGTTCATGAGGTGAGGTCTACTGACAGATGGACAATTTCAAATTCAAAATACTACCACAAGAGGTCTCTTTTACACGTCGGTACGGACAGCGGAGGCTTAGCGATAGGGTCCCGTTGGCACCCTGTGGGTACGAAATTGATTTGTCTCAAGTCAGCGTGTGTGATGTTGTCTACATACCTAGTTTGGAAGCATACAGCTTCCAAAGCTGCTCTTATGATGTGATGCTTGGTGGTGAACGCTGTCAGCCCGCAGATTATTCTAGAAAAAAAAACTAAATTAAAACATATTACAGCATTTACTTATGGATTTTTGAAAATTCGTCTGCCTTAGCCGGGAATCAAACTGATCAAATATCACAAAACAACAAAGTCGTGGCTTATGATACTGATTAAAAGGGTTATTGATAGTGGTCATTTATATCTACAACATATCCGCCTGCGAGCCTAGTATGGCTGCCTCTATATCGCATGTCAAATGTGGATAAAGCATCCGTCACTTTTTGACACGTGTACTTATTTACGTGTCAGAAGGTGACGGATGCCTTATCCAAAATTTGTCATGCATTAAACGCAGCCATATTAGCCCCCCTGAAAAGCCATACTAGGCTTGCAGGCGGATATGTTGTAGATATAAATGACCACTATCAATAACCCTTTTGATCAGTATCATACATAAGCCACGACTTTGTGGTTTTGTGATATATTAAGTATACGCCTAAAAAGTAAATAAAAACCCTAAAAAAACACGATTTTATTGTTTTTCAAATTACTGGTTAGAATTGGCTATTTTCAACATTTAAGGTAGTTGCCGTCCATGTGGCGTTAATTTTTTCCACCCTGTATAATTTCTCGACTAAGGGAACAAAGGCTTGTAGAACTGTTAGGCGATGGGCATGCGACCTGTCACTAATACACTAGCAAACATCTTAGCCTAATACAGTACTTGACAAAAGTCAAATCAGCTTCTTTTTATGAAACATCAAAAACGCTCCGTTACTATGGAATTTATAGGGATTAGTAGTCTTGTGACGTCACAATCAAACAGCGTCTCTTCAAAAAATCTTAAAATAGCAAACATAAACAAAAGATTGATGTTTTCCTAGTATTTTTTTAAATTTATTTGTTGTTAATGAAAAACCAATATTGTTTCACTCTTGTCAAATACCCTATTGTGCAAAATGTGGTTACAGAATTACTAACAAGTTTTTAGAGTTGTTGGTAATTCTGTAGCTCTGCATATCCCAATCTGGGATTACAGGCGTGAAGGTACAGTCGACCAATTTGATTCCTAGGTCATTATGGACTTTGTCAACGTGACGTTGTGAACCAAATCATAGGGAGTCTCTTACGTTTTGGTTGACAACGTCACTTTAACATAGTCCAAAGTGGCCTAGAAATCAAATTGGTTCCCCAATCTAGGATTACAGGCGTGAATGTATGTATGTATGTATGTATTTTCTCACCCCCTCGCGTCTTTCCTCCAGTACGGCGCATACAGCCCACTGAACGCGGGCACGAAGTAAACGTCTCCCGTAGAGAACACCTGGCCGGCGATCTGCTCCGTGTCTTTAGCGACGTCTTGAATCAGCTTCAAGTTGTCTCGGAGGAACTTTATAGCGCCACCTGCTACTGCTATAGAGCCTGAAAGCGATAACAATTAACGTTAGTTTATTTTAAAATATTTTTTGAGTTAAGTATCACATAAAGTTTGTCCATACTAGCCCAGTAATAAACGTTGAGTAACGGTGGTATAGCTATACAATGTTTTGTCCTTATATGTCAAATTCAAATGTCACAATGACAGATAAGGATGAAACATTGTATCCTCGTAAGGCCCAAAGACATATAGAACTTTGTCATAGTGACTTTTGAGTTTAGTTGACTGACATAAGGTTCTTTTTCAAACCAACGAAATTTGACGTGGGCCTTAGGAGGGTATAACTCTATACCACCGTTACTCAATGTTTATTAGTAAGGGGGTAAGGTGTCCCAGTGTTTGCTTTTCACTTAGTATGGGAAAAAAAACTTCATTTTACTTTTTTTAAACGGGCAAATAGGTTCAAAAGCTTTTTCTGATCCGTTATGGTTCTAATAATGTAAGATACCATTGAAAAACTTTCGAAATAAATGATCAATATCTCCGAAACTAGTAAATATCGCTGAGCATACATAAGGGTTAAATCGATAGCTTTTTAGTTGCCCTCTCAGTTTTTACATTGGTTTTAGGGACATATCAAACTACTAGTGTCCAAATTTACCTTCCAAAGCGTATACGGTGGGCGCATTGGGCCCCATTTTGTACGCGACAGTGGTAATAAGCCCGTGGGTAGACTGTACGCGCCTGGTCCCCGTGTTGTACAGTAAGAAACAGCCACTTCTGTAAGTGTTCTTGGCCTGACCGGCTTGCAGACAGTTTTGACCGACTAGAGCTGATTGTTGGTTGCCTAGGATCTGTAAACCACAACATGTTTCATTAATAAATGTTAAGACTTGGAGTTAAGAAGATAAAATATGTTTTATTCAGTAAGTAGGCCGCACGGGCACTTTTACACGTCAAAAATCTACCAGCGCTTCACAAGAGACCACTGCTGAGAAGAAACGCCGCAAGAAACTGAATAGACAGTCGTTTTTTAAACATACAATTATAAAACTTAACCTAGAATTATACAAAACAATGAATCTAATAACCAATAGGAAATAAATACGCGTAGTTGAGCAGGAAAATGTGTCAAAACTCAGGACTTTCACCAGAACTAATTACTTAGTAGTAATAGAAAAACAGGCCTTGCGAAGATAAATAAGAACCTTTGAGGTCAACCGGAAGTGATATATAGGGTAAATGCGTCTTTTAAAATGCCATAATTACTAAGTATGGCCGCAAAAATAGTAACATTGTATTCTTATAAAATATTTTTAAAGGGTGATTTGCCCCATTTATGTTGGGTTAGCACAGATCACAGACCACTTACCCTATAGACTCCGCTTCGGAACAGTTTGTCTAGTATCTCATTACGCCAAAATGGCGGGGCGCGGGGGGCGGAAAGTGCACCGTGATTGGCTAGTTCAAAGTCAACGAATAATCAAGTGTGCGCGTCGTGGTGCGCGCCAATAGAACCATGGCAACCAATTAGTGTTCTGTGAGCATAAGCATGGCTTACGGGGGCGCCTTTGTATGCGGAGTCTATAGGGTAAGTGGTCTGTGGCGCAGATAGATAAGGCTTACCTTCGGGTTCAAATTTGATATTTGCCCATACAAAATGTGTCAAATTTTAACCTCGTAAGTCCTGTGTTTTCTTAATAGCAGTAGTCCTAATTACCTAATGTACTATTTAAAGTACATATTAAAAATAGTGCTTCAGAGTCTATTAATTAGTGCTTTGGAGTTCAAAATATTTTGTACGATAGTGAGTCGTCAGGTCTGAACTACTATCATTAGTTTGTACTTGGGTCAATCAACTTTTCTTTGTAGCTCGTTGCCATGGTGACGTCTCCTGAGTCACCCTTTAAAACTGTGATTTCAAAGAATATAAGTCCACTAAAAATCAGTTTTATTGGCAATATCATACCCATTCTTTTAAGGGCTTTCTCTTGAGTGTGCTAGAAGTATATATTACAGCATTTTTTCTAAGAAACTCTAACACTGTTGTCTCCTGGGTTACAGGACAGAATAACAACAACAAAAAGTTGATCCACCCACTTGTAAAAGTACACGGGGACTTACGAGGTTAAACCTAAGTAATCCTGTGTCCGCGGTTTGGATATAGGAACCGGCCATCAGTCAAGTACTAGATAATTGGTGTTTTTTTTTACCATGCAACTTTCAAATATGTAAGTTTAATACTCACTCCAGATATTTGGATGCCGTCTAATATTGAAGCGTCTTTGACGACGCCATATATTTCAGAACTGCTGCGGATTTGGGGCAACGATTCCCTGTGGATGCCGAATAACCTGCAAATGAGAAAAAACGATGACGTAGACTTTGTTTGAGTATTGTACAATATTAACAAATCATTTTGCGTGATACTAAATTAGGAAGCGCTTCAATTAGTCTCAAACCATAATTTATTAATTTCTAAATTTAAAAAAAATGTGTTATGTATGACAAATGAAAATGAGTACTTTTGGTTTTTGAAAATACCTACTACCTACCTAATTCAGGGTGCCTAGTTGCGTCATTGTATTTACAGATGTAGTGAATAAAAATACGATATCGAATTGGTCGGTACTCGTCATCTTGCTTTCTCAGTCAGTTTCAGCATCCATTGATAATATAATTGAGAAAGAAAGATAAATACGAACTTTTTTTATACTTAACTAGTGAGCTCCTAAAGACGCTATAACACCAGCACAACAATGATGCACAAAATATTTGACACTATACGGTAACTTTGAATGCATGGGGTAAGTTGTATGGTCGGCCAAGAAAGTGGTGTACCAGGTTTGGCAAAAGTTTCTGTGAGATCTAATTATCGCTTAGGTTAACACTTGTCACTGTCATAATACCTAGGGAAAATCGACCTTGACGTGCATTGCACTTCAACCGTAGAGTGGTAGACCACATTTTTGGCCGAGTGTACCTTTTGAAAAGCTGACATCAAAAACATAATGTGTCACTTACACGCCAATCATGTTTGCTATGCTATGCAAATTACAACTTAATTCATACGAAACAAAGTATCTTTTAGTCTTCAATCGGGCTGTGGCGTCAGAGTTGTCTACACAAATATAGGTATAACTCAAACTAAAGCTATTTGCGGCATACCGATTCGTTTTTCAAAATATTCTAAACAAAACAAGATATAGTCAATGATGATGATACTGCCCTGCTAAGACAAAGAGGCGTATCTCAGACAAATCTCCTCTTGAAAATGCAACCTTATTACTATCGTTAGAGGATTGAATTTGCTTTGGCTATTGAATTTGAGATACTGCCTATTGGCTTATGAGGGCAGTATAGTAAAACGAGAATTGTATTGAACCTTACCTACAAAGCATAGGGTCCCAATTCAAAGTTTCTAGATTCATGAGCAGCGTTCTAGACGCGTTCGTAACGTCAGTTATATGTAAACCGCCGCGCGGGCCGCCCGTCAACGTCTGAAATAAACAAAATAATTATATTAATGAAAATAAACACAATAAAAGTAAACAAGGAGATCAATTTTACAGTTCCATCCTTTGCATAGAGGCATTTCATCTTAGTCCTTAGATGTTAACGCCTAATTACCAAATTAAATAAGGTGCAAAATACACCTTAGCATGTAAGTCAGTAAGGTACATTTTACAACTAATTGAAGTTGTTTGTTACGCGGTTTTAAGAATGCAAATGTCTAAGGTCTTACGTCTCACTTCCACTTACCATCAAGTGGGTTGAAAAATGGGATACACTGAACCTTTTTTTCTATACATAAATAAAATCAGCCGATCGGTGTCAGAGGCACACAGCTAAAGCAAATTATATAAAAAAAGAATCTTTATTTACCAAAAACAAGCAAACCACATTATCCAATAAAAAGTAAATCAAAAATAACAAAATTGCCGGTGAAATGGTACTATCAGCCCAATGAAACCCTGACCCACCATAGAACGGTGTCACAGTGACATTATAAAACAATTTGTTTGACACTTCTTATGACTTGAATCATAACGTCTCTGTGACACAGTTCTATGGTGGGTCAAGGTTCCAATGGTCTGATAGTACAGAACTCAGCTATGTATGGAGCTGTTTTTCAGTCCTCACCTGGACAATACGCCGTTTTAGGGTCCGCGGTATCCAGATGAAGTAAAATTGGTCGCGCTCCGCGTGATTATATCTAGAATTGCTGTGCCCTTGCAGGGTGTCACAAGAATACCTATTTTGTTTTCCATCATACATACATACATAAACTCAAGCCTTTATTCCCAGAGTGGGGTAGGAAGAGCTACAGAATTTCCAACAACTATAAAAACTTTTTGATAATTCTGTAACCACATTTTGCACACTTAGGCTAAGATGTTTACCAGTGTATTAGTGACAGGTTGCAAGCCCATCGCCTAACAGTACTACACGCCTTTATTACCTTAGTCGGCTTTTACGACATCCACGGAAAGATACGGAGTGGCACTATTCTAATCCGGCTACCACACGGATGTGTTGTTTTCCATCTTATATTTTGAATGTGATATGCAATAAAGATTTTGAATTTGAAATTTGAATTTAATAACAAAATTGTGTATTTCATTGTTAAACTCGATTTCAACCAGTAGTTTCCAAGGTTAAATAAAGATAAAATTTCAATTACGACATTTTTTTACGTAACACGATCCATGGAACCGTCAGCGGAAATATGACGCCGAGCGGTGTCTCCGGCAATGTACGTGGTAACCCGGCCGCTATTAAGGTCAAGTGAATACTTAAAGACGTTAAATATACGATAACATATCAAAAGCAATTAGCAGGGTCCCGAGTTTTCATAGGTAAGACGAAAGAGGGCTGTGGAGCCGACATTAACATTAAAATTCAACTATTAATCATACGCATTTGTTTATTGAATTCCAAAATGCTTTTATATTCGTGAAAAATTACAATTAATAAACAAAAGGATTTAGATGTTCATAGAACCTTATTCATTCATTCTTATTATCATTATTGTAATGTAACGAAAATTAAAAGTGAAACTCGTTACCCATATTCATAGTAAAATTAAAATTTGCAATTAAATAAAGAATGAGTATGAGTGAGAGTTGAATTTCAATATTAATGTCGACTTCAGAGCTCTCTTTCGTCTTACCGTGCTATGAAAACTCCGAACTCTGGGCGAATTAAGACTGCGACGAGCGTACGCCGGATGAACAGTGGCGCCCTCATTACTATTATTATGTTTTCTAATAAACTAAAGTATTTTTTTGAAATTGGTCGGTAGTTTTTTGTACTACAAATAAAAACACAACTTATAGGGTATATCGCATAGTTTAGTAACAATTCACCTTCGAGTTATCAACGGAACGGAAAAAAGCGGCCACCTTTTCCCGTTAAGCTGACTACTCAAAGGGTAATTGTTATTAAAGTTTGTTACGTATCCCATGAATTGTGTTTTTACTTGCGCTACAAAAACGTATCGTCTGGTTGCAAGGAAATTCTTTAGTTAATTAGATAACACAATAATAGTAATGAGTGCGCCACTGGACGCTCGACGTTTGCTCGGTGCAGTCTTAAGTTTAGTGAGTATCAACTCACCCAAACAATCCAAGCGTCAACAGTCCCGAACATGAGCCTCTTGTCCCTACTGGCCCTCCGGACTGTCTTGACGTTGTCCTTGAGCCATCGCATCTTCAAAGCGCTGAAGTAAGGACTGATGGGCAGACCAGATATACTCTTCAGGTAGTTCTTGTTCTGGTCCGGAACTTTAGCTAGGATCGCGTCTACAGTCGCGTCTGTGCGGATGTCGTTCCATGCTGGAAAGAAAAACAATACAATCTCAACTATAAATAGTCTGTACCAATTGAAACTGGCAAAGATGTAAACACAACCAAACAAACCAATTTACCACTATTAGTCGATAATCACGTGGTTTTAAAGATCAAGTGAGGTCTTAGCATTAATTTATACATACATACATACATACATTAAATCACACCTGTTTCCCAGTTTCCCTGGAGGCAGAGACCACTTCTTTCCACTTGCTACGACCTTGACAAATTTCTTTCGCTTCTTTCACATTCATACATCGAGTCAAAAGAGAGTTCAATCTTAGTCACTACATGACTAAGATTGAAAAGGGCATGCTTCGATGGTTCGGTCATTTGGAAAGGATGGATGAAATACAATATAATAACATAGCATAGATACGTTTACTCCACGGTTATTAAATAAGTTCACTAGAGGTCAGTTTGCAATAAGTCAATTTGTGTAAAATTATATCTTGATATTTATATAATTATTTATTTTATCTCAAATTTAGTCTTTTTTAAAAACAGCCTCCCTGTTAGAGTTATCTTGAGCCTCCACTTAGTCCGTCTATCGCTCTTTCCTCGGGAACTGTCCAATATCCGAAAATAATACCATTCCCCGGGGTTCAGCTTTGTACCAAATTTCATAAACAAGGGCTAAGATGAAATGCCTCTATGATAGCAATTGATACTGGAAAAATCACCAGTTTTGTTATTTTTATGACATAGAGAAGACAAACGAGCACACAGGCCACCTGATGGTAAGTGGAAACTGTGACCAATAGACATGCGCATTCACAAGACAGCAATGCAATCCTAAGACTGCAAATGCGTTGCCAACCCTGAGGACTAAGATGGAATGCCTCTATGCTAGTCATTTCACCGGCTGTCTTATCCCCAAACCGGAACACAACAATGCGAACACTGCTGTTTGGCGGTAGGTTAATGGATAAGATGGTGGTAGCGATCCGGACGGACCCTGCACAAGGTCCTACCACCCGCAAAATCCTTACAGTATGAAAGTGTTCACTAAATGAAACAACTAAAAATGAATGAACTTTTCATACCTATGGCCGGATGTAGAGGCTCCCCGGTGTATCTGTCCCATGCGATCGTAGTTTCCCTCTGATTCGTGATGCCGAGGGTCACGATGTCTTCCTTGGAATAACCTGAAACGAAGCAAAACCCGTAATTACCACAACACAGCTAAAATTAAACTTTTCTAGATCAATATTTCACAATCGGCCTCTCAAATCTAAAAATTGATAATAACGTACAGTCGAAGTCATAAATATGTTTATACTTTATTACCTTGTCACTTGAATCGCTGTGACAATATGACAGTTTAAACATGACGTTAAATAGACAACGTACTAAAGTGTAAACATATCGCTCATTGAATACAAAACGGACACATTTCAAAATAATTTGCTCTTACATTAAAATTTGTATAACAACAGCTTCTAATTTTAAAATGCAACACTGACTCATTTCGGATTGTGTCCGTGTTGTATTCAATGAACGATATTTTTGACTTTGACTGTACAACATCATCATTCTCCTGCCCTTATCCCGACTTATGTGGGGTCGGCGCAGAATGTTTTTTTCTTTCATACTTCTAATGTGGAATAAAAGAAAATGTATTGACTAAGATTGAAAAGGGCATGCTTCGATGGTTCGGTCATTTGGAAAGGATGGATGAAAGAAGATTGACGAAAGAGATATACACATCGATAGTGAGTGGACGGGTCGGAAGGGGCCGCCCTAGGCGTACTTTTTCGAGTCAAATCGGTGAAATACTGGAAAAGGGCCGAATCTTAAGTACCCGAAACCGACGTGCGTGCATGACTCGATGTATGAATGTGGAAGAAGCGAAAGAAATTTGTCAAGATCGTAGCAAGTGGAAAGAAGTGGTCTCTGCCTACCCCTCTGGGAAACAGGCGTGATTTAATGTATGTATGTATGTATGTACTTCTATATTAGTGGTCACCTCGGTAGTCACTCCCTTTCTAGCCATATCATCTTTCACACAGCCCATCCATTGTTTCTTTGGTCATCCCAAATAAAATAATAACATACACTAAGTAAAAATAATAATTTACCTTTGGTTTACATTGTAACTAACTGTCACGGCGTAATTTAAATCTATAACTATGCGAAATTACCGCTTTGTAGTACTATCAGCCTAATGGAACCCTGACCCACCATAGAACGGTGTCACAGTGACATTATAAGACAATTTGTTTGACACTTCTTATGACTTGAATCATAACGTCTCTGTGACACAGTTCTATGGTGGGTCAAGGTTCCAATGGTCTGATTCTGTATTTGTTAATTTGTTTGTCACGAATAAATAATTTCTTTCTTTCTTTTCTTTGATAGTACCAAGACTTTCCGAGTTAGACAGCTGACAGACCAACATGGCGAAACTATAAGGGTTCCTACTTTTACTTCGGAACCCTGAAAACTGTTCCTTACCTTTTTCAGCCAGCTGTTCGATGGCTTTCTCGGCGCATATCCTGATGTGGTGAATGATCTCCAAGGGATCCTGCTCTGACCACCCCTCTTGCGGCTGGACCTCGGTTTTGTCCATCTGGTACGCTGCCAGCTCTTCGGAGCGTTCTGCTTCGTATATCTAAAATCAAAAAGTATACATATAAGTACACTAGCTGATGCCCGCGAATCCGTCCGTGAAGAAGTCAGTTATTGATATGCCCACAGGATTTTTTTTAATTTTCCTGGATCATAAGTATCTTATATCCCTCCTCCAGGACCGGGAGGGGCATAGCATACATATGCTTAATCTTAGCTAGAATGGCTAAACATCTCTAGATGAGTTATATTAGAACATTTCAATGTTTTGTTATATATTACGTTTGTATTTAAATGATTGCGTGCAGATAATCATTAGAAATGACTCCGGATATGTCTGGTACAAACAAACATGAATTAGAGTAAGATACTTACATTTGTGTAACGTCATAATGTAATTTAACTAAGTATGGTACAGTCAAGGGTAAAAATAAATATCCGCACAAAGGTACAAAAATATGTAGTCACCCAATAAAAAAAATGTTGAGCATACTTAGAACCTTGTCATCGTGACTGCCATTGTTGTTGTCATACTTGTCATTTGATGTTCAGTTTGAAGTTTATTATGACAGTGCCCTAAAGTGCTGCAGTAAATGTAAGTACATATGTTTTCTAATGTATTTAAGTATATATATCTCTATATAAGTATTTATATCGTTGTCTAGTACCCATAGTACAAGCCTTTGAGCTTAGTTTGGGACTAGGTCAATTGGTGTGACATTGTCCCCTGATATTTATTATTTATTTATTTGACGTTACTATATAATAAATATAATAATATAAATATAATAAATATTTGAGAGTCCTTATCGTGTATAAATATTGGTGCCCTATAGTGCTGCAGTAAATGTAAGTACATATTTGTGAGCCCTTATCGTGTATAAATATTGGTGCCCTTGACTGAATAAACATAAGGTACCTACTTATCGTATATCCTCTAATTAGTTCCTATTAATCTTGCTTTCACAATTAGCTACTTGATAGGTACTGAAGCTGACTACGAGAAGCTAGATAAACACGAAGTACCTATTCCGACCAAATTATGACGTCGCATGAATACCTACTCACCAGATCTGTACACTATTGGGTTGTATTAAGTACCTAACTGCCTTATACTAGTTTTAGTAGGTTATTTACAACAACACAAATCAGAACTTAACTCTGGGGTCCTAGTCTTCTGAAGATCAGGTAAAAAGGGTTTAAGTCTAGTATATTCCGAGTTATATTACGAGTTAAGTCGACTTGTACCTTGACCACAGCATTATGCTGAGTTGGAACCTTTTTGGCACCACAACTCGTGCATTATGTAGAAACATTACTACACAACCATTACAGCAAACACTAAGAATCAACTGTTGTTTATTTTATGTTTTTGGTGTCAAATAAATTTATATTCTATTCTATTATATTCTACCCTTTTTAAAAGCTTTCATTTAACTTGCAATGTATGTATTTATGTATGTATGTATGTATGTAAGGGTCAAATCTTGCAAGTTAAATTTGACCCACTTCCTGGTTTTCTATGAAGCTGAAAATTCGCATACGCCTTTAGTTCTGATGACAATACAATAATATAGAACCATCAAGCTGGTCTGATGATGGAGACAGGGTGGCCATAGGAACTCCTAAAATACGCATGATAAACCTGTCGTGTCAGGGCTTGTTAGAATTGTCTTGATAAGTAGATGACGACTGTGCAAAAATAAAGTACAGTCGGCAATAAAAGCTTGTGCCAAAAATGAAATTTTTGACAGAAACTCATTCACTAGGACCCCAGAACTATGATCGAAGTTTCAAGACGGAAATAACGTTGTCAATCTTGATGATTAGGGTATAATAAATTAATAATAAATAAATATCACGGGATAAACTGAGACAAATTGATCTAGTCGCAAACGTTCAGAAATACATACTTAAATGGGTGGATCAACTTTTTGTTGTTTTTATTCTGTCCTGTAAGCCAGGAGAAAACAGTGATAGCGTTTCTTAGAAAAAAAATTATAATACATACTCTTAACAAACTCAGGAGAAATACCATAAAATAATGGATTTGTAATTGCCAATAAAACGGATTTTTTGTGTTTTATATCCTTTGAAATCATAGTTTTAAAGAGTGACCCAGGAGACGTAACCATGGCAACGAGCTACAAAGAAAAGTTGATTGACCCAAATACATCTAGTAAACATCCAAGTCTCAGAAACAAATAATCGCGCTCATCCATCACTAGTGATGTGGGAATATTCCCGGGAATGGGAATTTTCCTATGGGGAATATTCCCGGGAATATTCCTTTATTCCCAGGAATATTCCCAAAACAGGGGAATATTGCAATACAGATTAGGCATTTTTTTTTTTATTAAACTTAGTTAATAATGAAGTACTCAGCATAATTAAATTATTTTTGCTAAAAACCTCGTGTTATACCTACTAGATACACGTTATTCATGTTTTGTATCATAACATTTAAGCTTTTGTTTGCATCACAAAATCGTTTCTCTTTTTGCGATAGGTACCGTTTCTGAGTATTATGTTTCTGTCCCTATCTTTCAATGGCTGTCTCCCTTCCTCTAAAAAGATAAAACTTGTTGCACTTTTTCAGTCTTCTAACGTATCTGGTGCTATCAACACGTGCGTTAGATGTGCTTGAGTCATGAGACCGAAAAGTAAAGTGTTTGAACATTTCACTACTCATACAGTTCTTTAACAATAAAGTCACGTTTTGTTGCAAATACTGCAATACTGTGTATTTATTTAAAAATGCTACAAAATTCGCCTATCATTTAGGCAAATGTTCCAAAACACCATGTGACGTTCAGTGTTTTTTTAAAGGCCGAGAAAAAAATAAGTCCAACAGTGCCTTAAGTGAAATATCGCATGGTGGTAATAAAAACTGCACCACTACAAAAACCAAAGTACATGATTAACTGTGATTTTTAATTTCAAATTCAAATTCAAATTGTTTAATTCAGAAATAATACTTTCCATATTGCACATAGTAAAAGACAAATATACTCACAACACAAAATAATAATAGTACATAATAAATAAAGAAAAATAAAATAAAAAATAATAATACAAAAACATTTATTTGGCAGAAGGCCTGTGCAGTTTGTTCCAATGGTTCTGGAAGGAGCCATGAAACCTCTCTGCAATAGAGCATAGCATGCTGTTCGGGCTGCCCCGCAATCTGTGCAACAGGGATGCGACTCTTTTGCGCAGTATAGCAGTATAGCCATTAATGAAACTGTGATGATTTGTATAGTTATTGCTAATAAAAAAAAAAAATAAAAAAAAATGTTTTATTCAACTTTCCTAGCAATTATAGGAATATTCCTGGGAACATTGGGAATATACCCCGGGAATATTGGGAATGTTCCCGGGAACATTGGGAATTTACTTTCGCAAGTGAGTTACACTGTTTAATGTCTCGGTAAATAGTTCAATGAATAACGTTTTGATATAATCCTCAATCACACAATATGGGAACCTATACACTTTCAAAATTCCCCAATGTTCCCTTTGTGTGGGAATATTCCTGGGAATATTCCCGGGAATTTGCCCACCTAGGGAATATTCCCGGGAACGGCACATCACTACTCATCACACAAATATCTGCCTTTGAAGCATAATAGGTAAGTAGTATAGAAAATAGTTAATGTAAATATCGATAATATACGATAACACAATGTCTCATCCGCACACTACAAACAAAAACTGTTACTGAGGGCAGATAAGAGGAAAGCTAATTCCACTTAGGGCCTGTTTCTTAATCGACAAGTAAATTTATCTGCCATATGTTTATTATTACGTAAATTTATCTGCCATTATGGTTTTTGCGGTTGTTTTCTGTTTCTTTAGTGTTCCCAACCTTAACAGGGTGTAATTTTTATGGTCGTTCGATATAATCTCGAACAAATGATATAAATTTTGATCCTTGATGTTTTTCAATTTATGTTAATTTGTGATTTTCAATGTATACCTTAGTGCAAAATCGTACTAAATGTTTTTATTTTTCCAGTCAAGTAACGAACTTATTATTTGTGCACAAACATACTAATTACAATAACTTTTCAAATGTAATTAAATTAGTACAAGTGTGAACTAAGGTATCGATATATACTTTCTCTTGAAAAATAGCACCAAAATCCGTTGCGTAGTTTTAAAGATCAAAAAGTACATAGGGACAGACAGACAGCGGGAAGCGACTTTGTTTTATACTATGTAGTGACATACCTTTACGTATTAATAATAATAACATTGCATATACACTCACGAGCAAAATAATCGAATCAATGTTTGGAATTTTCCGCCTAATATCTTATTTCTTTCTCATGCGATCCTGAAAAATATATTACCAATTGAAAGGTGATAAAATCTGCTTTTATTTGGTACTAAATTTTTCAGCATTGCATGAGAAAGAAATAAGATATTGGGCGGAAAATTCCAAACATTGATTCGATTGTAGATGAGTACAAGGACATAGAGTTTTTTTTTTAATCACCTAGTCTACAGTCCAGTTAACTTTTGAAGAACGTATTCGAAAAACATAAATACACATCAACAAAAAGACTTAAGACAAACTCTTATTCATATCGTTACATACTTTGTGCACGTGGTACAAGGTTGAAATTTGAAGGCGTAGTGAGACAACTTATGTTTTATACAATACATAAGTCGACTGAATACGCACTTGAACGCAAATTGGTTACAATGCTTATAAGTAATACAAATAAAGCAGACACGAATATGTACAAAGTATAAATAAACGATGTTGTCACCACCAAACAAACATTTACATAAAGTTCAAAGTTGAATGTAAGGTTTAAAGTCTAGTCTAAAGACCCCATTGCCGTAATAACAAAGAAGGTGGCTTACAATGTAGTAGTCGAAGTACTATAATAATAATATTAATATGGGTTATGCTAGTGAAAAAGGGTACAAGTCGACTAAACTCGTAAAAACATGTCTAAGAATTATCGCCAAAAAACCTGCTTTCAAATAAAAAAAACTGCATCCGAATCGGGTAATCCGTTTAAGAGCTACGGTGCCACAGACAGACAGACACACACACACACACACACACACACACACACACACACACACGCACACAGACTTACTCGCCAAACTTATAACTAGACCCCGGTATCGGAGGTGCAAAATGGTAGCTGTCAATTTCGAGCCATTACTAGGGAAGGGTAAACATTGTTTTGAAATATTAACTTCATGTCGATAAACATAGTTATATGTCGATATTTTATTATATCATAATGATAGCGTTTATTCTATAAAGTAGGACTATATAATTACAAAACCAACATGTATTGAACATTTTTATTATTTACAAAAAAAAATCTTTCATCATTAAGAAGTTTTAGTTATCTTCTTAGCATAAAGCATTCATAAATAAATTTAAAACAAAATATAAACTCTTTTATATTCACCAAAGGTCATACCATGTTCTTGATGAATGATCAGATTCTTTGCAGTAAACTAGTGTAGTTACAATAAATATACACAACAATTATAATATCTTACAATTAGTCATATTTATCATTAGAGATATATGTCTCGTAATATATTACTAAAATTTGTTCTAAGTTAACGGGTGTTAGACTTCTTCTTCTGTAGTTGAAAATCCACTTTAAGAAAGAAAATGACTTTTCTACTTCGACAGAAGTAATGGGCAAGAAATGACATTTGGCGTAATTCTGTACTGTATTCTTATTTACATCATCAGTAATTTCAACACTTTTGCCATCCAACAAACTTTGTAAAATTTGTATAGTTGTGAACCCAGGATTTTTTTGCAATACATTCCGCATTTTTAAATAAATAAGTTTTCCGATTGGATGCAAACGTAATAAGGAAAGTTTTTTTGTTACCTCGAGTATTACATCTAAGGATTCTTTTAAACAAAGGTTTGGATCTTCTAGCTTTGTTATTGAGATCGATAAAATTCTAAAATTTTTATCGATGCAATTGATTTCGTTTATCAGATTTGCATCAGAGAACAATCTTTGTGCTTTGGCTATAGCAGCAGCTTCAGAGGATTTCAATTTAGAAATAATATTCTTAACCTTATGGAAATGATCTTTATAATAGCTGACAGCTTCTATCCACGTGCCCCATCTCGTGATGATAGGTTCAGGAGGAAGAGGAGTATTAGGATATTCTAGTTTAAACATGTCTATTCTTTTAGGGGCTTTTTTAAAAACTTTTTTAACAAAATTTATTAAACTATTTACCTTCGGATAAGCTTGTCTCACGGCTTCAGCTACCCTGTTTAGGCCATGAGCTACACATGTCAAATGAGTCATATTTGGGTAGCTTTTCTTTAAATTTTTACCCGATGTTACCATGTATGACCCCGCATCAGTCACGAAAAATAACAATTTATCACAGTTTTGTTCGTAATTATGGCCCCATAACTCGCGAAGCACCTCATTTACTAGATTACTAATCGTGATATTGTTAGTTGAGTCTAATTTTCGTGAAGCAAAGATGTGGGGCTTAGATAAATAATTTGTTAAAGCTCCAACTATCACATTAGCCACTTTTTTACCCATTGAATCTGTAGTCTCATCAATGCTCAAATATATATATTCGTTGGACAGTTCTTCTTTTATAGCATCTTTTTTCTCATTAAATACTATAGGCAAGTAATTTTTGCGTAAAGTTGATTCTCTCGGTAATGTAACATCGCCATATTTTTTATTGAGACAATTGTCCATGAAACTTCTGAAGTTTGGGTTTTCCAATTTGGTCCAAGGTATGTTACAACTGATGAAAAACTTTACCAGATCTCGGTTAAAGTTAAATTGATCTTCATTTGTTTTTCTGTGAGTAAAGGTTTTCAAATGCCTCTCAATACAAAATTTTGTTGGAGTCAAAACGGAGTTGCAAGATATACAATATACTTTATCGTCCTGGTTTACAAGTATTGGAATGTCCTTTATTAAATAATCAATGTGACTAGGACACGCGTTGATGATTTTCTCTTGATGGCATTTCGACTCCATGTGCTTTTTAATATTCCAAGATCTGGAAATGATGTGTACACTGCACACTGTGCAGTAAATTTTTTCATTCGTTTTTTGGAGTTCAGGGTGTTCTGCAAGAAGTGACTCCATTTTCTATGGTATAAATGATTTTAGACGAATAAACTCGTAAACAGCTATTTAATCGAAGAAATTGTTGTAAAGTGACAATGATTATCTATTGACGTAAATAATTTTTTATCAGTATAAGTGGCCAGTATTAATCTCTATTGAAAAGGTTTATCACAAGAGTGTTTATGCACTGCTCTGCAACTCGAAACATAAGAAAAGTAATAGCAACCATAGATATATATTTTGTTGTACAGTCGAGTTCATAAATATGTGTACACTTTATATTTTTACGATCAATGATTATCATAGATCAAAAAAAAATAACTGTGTACAACCTAATGTATAGAAAAATCGTGTATCGATATCAACATCAAAAATATGATTACCCATCCCTAAGAACTTGACAGCTACCATTTTGCACCTCCGATACCGGGGTCTACTTATAACACCCCTCGTTTTTGCGTCGGGGGTTAAAGGGTATATAAGTACATGAACGGAGTATACTAGACTTAAACCTTGACCTAGTCCCAAACTAAGCTCCAGGCTTGTATTATGGGTAAAAGACAGCAATATAAATACTTACTTATATAGAAAAATATATACTTAATTATAATTACATAGAAGACATCCATGACTCAGGAACAAAATATTCGCTCTCATCACATCGTACAAACATCTGCCGTTACCGGGATTTGAACCCAATAGGTAAACAAATTAAATTTAAAATGCTCATACTATTAGTAACGACCCGGCTTCGCTTTAATTTATCATACATAAAAACCTTCCGTGGAAAATTGTCAAACCGATGGTACAAACCGCATCCAAATCCGTTGCGTAGTTTTAAAGATCTAAGCATACATAGGGACAGTCAGACAGACAGCGGGAAGCGACTTTGTTTTACACTATGTAGTGACAAGCGACCCGCCCTCGCTTCGCTTCGGTTTATGTGATTTTTCTATAACACTCGTACATAAAACAGAATTTATTATACATAAAAACTTTCCTCTTGAATCACTCTATCTATTAAAAAAAACCACATCAAAATGCGTTGCGTAGTTTTAAAGATCCAAGCATAGGTATCTATCTACATACAGAAGGACGCATGGCAGGGAGCGACTTGGTTTTTTGATACCCTGAGACAGCCGCTTTCTTTGGTCCGTTTATTTAGTTTATTTAGTTAGTAAGTAAGTAAACAAACCACACCACTTGGCTATATTAAACAACCAATCAATATTGTTTCCTCGGCTGATGAACTATTACGTGGTATTGTTTGTTTACATTGAGTTGAACGCCTAAACAAATATCGAGCATAGACATTTATATAAAACTAGAGGACACCCGCGAACTGGTTGAAATTAATTGTAAGCTTGGAATAGTTTATGTCCTTATCTGTAATTGTGACATTTGCATCTGACAGAAAGTGACAAAGCATGGCATAAACTATTCCAAGCTTATTCCACGTTTGTAAGTAACGAGGTACGTGTATGTACAGTAAAGGAAATTGATTCCTAGACCATTTTGGACTGTGTCATAGTGACGTTATCAATCAAAACGTAAGAGACTTGTAATAATTTTATTTACGGCGTCACTTTGATATAGTCCAAAATGCGGGTATCATGTAGTAATTATATAAAGTAAGCGAAATATGAAAAAAGTTGGATCGTGGTAATACCACAAGTGAACTAATAATAAACTTACCACAAACCGAACCGTCTTGGTTCCATCGTCGATGACGCCGATCAGCAACCGCTTGGAGCCGTCCTTGACGGGCATACTGCCGCCTGCGAACAAAACAACACATTTCAAATTCAACAACTTAAGTTAGACATAACGCTGGGGGAAATGTCATATCAGCTGAAAGATGTGCAGAGCTGGACAAAGGCCTACCTCCACCACCCGCCACTCGCGCGCACCGCGCTGTAACTATGGTTCAAAACATCGCACGATTGCTTTATTCAACACATTCTTCAAAGGATTTCTTTGGACTTATAATATAACATAAATCTTACATGAGAAACCGTGTCATGTAGCCAAGAAAATAGAAATACTCGAACCGAATATATTCGGCATCAAAACCGAATAATTCGGCCAATAGGGAAAAAGATGCCGAATACGCCGAATACCGAATACGAAACGAATATTCGGCTCGTCTGTAGAAAAACTATGTCTGTACGTTTTCCTTTCCAAAAAAATATGTGTAGAATGAATCAAATTAAAAAAAAAACAGAAACGTGCAGACCTAGTTCTTTATAATAACTAAAACATATTCAAAAATCGTGGAAATCTAGACTTGATTTAGGGGGTTAGAAACTTTATCGTCCGGACCTAAATTTGTTTGGATTTTTTTAACAGCTACGCGATTTTAGTGGCACTTCACAATCCTCTTAAGTCGTTTAAGAGTTATCGGCTACGATAGCAAGGGTCGCAATTATACATACATACATACATACGTAGATACATACATACATACATACATACATACACACCTTCACGCCTTCATTCCCAGAGTGAGGTAGGCAGTGCTACAGAATTACCAACAACAATCAATATATCAGGTTTTATCTATTTTATGTTTTCTTTTAGTTATCAAAACTGAGTGTTTTTTAATCTGTATTAAAAGCCTAAAAGTATTTCATGCTCGGACTGACATAACATTCTACTAATCGATCACTTACTATACTAGCGATAAACCGCTAATCTACGTCTAGACCTCACACACAGCCTGTATAAGTTGAAACTTGCACTTTGTCGTCGTAGCAATAAGATTTATTATCCAGCTCCTAAATCGTAATTTTCCATTAATCAAAATCCCTACAGATAACCTATCTCAGTTCCGTGATATAAATTTGTAAGCTAAGAAGAGCATTATTGATTTAATGTCATGTGTTGATTCATTAAGATTGATTCCCGATATTTTAAACATCATTAGCCGCCGACGCCGGATGTACAGTGGTGCTATTATTGTGTTTTCTAATAAAAACACAACTTAAAGGGTATATCACATAGTTTAATAACAATTCACCTTCGAGTTATATAGTTTATGTTTGGACTACATATATTTGTAAGATCATATGTATACACGTAATGCAATAAATAAATGCGTGTGCAAAAAGTCCCCTTGACCCCTTTAATGGCTCCTAGTGGACGGAGGGGATATATAGATGCAAGTTACTTACAAGACTCCTTACTTATCATTGGGGGGGGGGGGGGGGGGTTAAAAACCACGATGCCTGTGTTTGGTCATTTTCGTATAACAGTTTTGTTTTTCGTGTGCTTTAAGAAGTGGAGACTATATTACTCAAAAGTTCGTCCTTGTACCGTGTCTAAAGCGTTATTAACTTATTATAGTTACTTATTATGTTAGTGTCAAGAACGTGACTCTATTATCTATTCTTTTACGGTGGTAATTTAGTTTTGAAATACTTTAATAAGATTAGTTTTCTTCGGAAAAATACTTAAATTGTAATGGTTTATTGTTTAATTAGTTACTAGTGCGAGCTTATCTTGCCGCTAAGTACCTATTATAAAACAATCCAATAAGATAGTTTGCGTCAAGATTACAATAATCCCTTTTATAGTACATATTGACACCTAACTAACCATTAAAGACAGAGCAGAGAGAAAAATAAAGAGATGTATATATGTGTATTATGTCAACAACATACGATTCTAGTGCGACTCTCTTTCATGCAATATTTCAGATTTCTGAAGTGTATAGCTAGATGTGTTGCTGTGTGTACTGCCATAATCTAATCACCAACTACAGTCAAATAAAACAGTGAATATATTTTATAGGCTCAATTAACTGACGTCCTTCTTTTTATGACATCTACAATTTTGTACCTACGTAAAATCGTTAAAAATGCTTCATAATATAATATTAAAATGCTTTTTATTCATACTCAATTGGAAAACCGTTTTTATTAATAGGTACGCAATAAACTAAGGGCTGATTTTTCAATCTCCATATAACACTATCTGTCTGATAAATTGTAGCTCTGTCCTTATCTCTCTTATGAAAAAGAAAAGGACAGAGCTACAATTTACCTGACAGATAGTGTTATGTGGAGTTTGAAAAATCAGCCCTAAAACAAAGGACCACACAAAGAAAAATTAAACTGTATTATCGCTAGCTTTCACATGCTTCCAATACAACCTTCACAAATTATCCTATCGACATTAAAAAACCTACTTACCATCATCCATTTTCACACAGGCCGAAAAATTCAAATAAATTTAAAAAGCGCGCGAATTTCAATTTGAGAACGTGCGTTCCCGCGCAATCGCTCAGTCGTACTGAGGAGGCGCGACCGCTCACACCCATTCGTTATCAAGCGATGACATATTTAATAATGAACTTTATCATAAGGGGACAGGGAGCTTCAATAATTTTTTTGGGAATTTTGGATCATATAAGTTGATTTTGATAACAGTGTAATGGATAAAAAGGTACGTACAGGGTTGGGCAGATTAAGTGTCCTAGTTAAAAAGAGCCATAAAATTAAAACAAGACAGAATTTTTTTAAAATTTATCACGTTTTTATTTTTAGCGTACTCTATACTTAAAAAAACTAATTCATAAGTTCAAATCGCTCGCCATCAGCTTTAATAACTTGACGCATTCTTCCATAGAATGCATTGCACGCGGCACGCACTACCTCGTCTGGTATTTCATCCCATATCTTGACTAATCGATGCTTGAATGAGTTTAGATTCATGCCCTGTGTGCTCCCAATCTTGCTCAGCATGTAACCCCATGGATATCGAAAAGTCCAAAGCATTCAAATCCGGCGATGATGCAGGCCATTCTTGCCAAGGTATAAAATCTGTCAAATTTGTTCTACACCAGTCTTGAGTGCGTTTAGCTTTGTGAGATGGGGCACTATCTTGTTGGAAGCAGTAATAGTCGTTTCCATATAATTTTTGAGCAATTTCTAGCAAATGACCCTGTAACACGTTCTGGATGTAATAGTCTTGGTTAATTTTGACACCTCGATCAATAAACAGCAGCGGTAACTTGCCTCTAGGCGATATCGCACCCCATACCATGACAGCTGATGCACTCTGGAACCGTTGTACGGCTAATTTGTCCACAGGAATATCCTTCAATGAAGCACCATAGACACGATCGTTTTGTTGGTTGTGACTGTCTTGTAACTGGAACATCTTTTCATCGGAAAAAATAATATCATCGCCGTCGTGCCAAGCTAGCAATTCCCTACATTTTTTCACTCTAGCTTTTTTCTGGGCATCTGTTAAGCCATGATTTTTTTGTTTTTTGTAGGCCTTTAGCCCAAGATCATATTTTAAAATACGACTCATTGTTCGACGGGATATTTTCATGTCTTTAGCAAGTTTGCTTGCACTTCGAGCTGGATTTCGTCTAATACGCTCACGAATATTTTTAACTAGCGACCCGCCCTCGCTTCGCTTCGGTTTATGTGAGTTTTCTGTAACACCCGTTCATGAAACAGGATTTATTATACAAATAAACCTTCCTCTTGAAACACTATCTATTAATAAAAACCGCATCAAAATCCGTTGCGTAGTTTTAAAGATCTAAGCATACATAGGGACAGACAGCGGAAAGCGACTTTGTTTTATACTATGTAGTGATGATGTTTTTGGTGCGAACAGATGGCTTTCTCCCAGGTTTGGGCCTGATTTGAGAAGATCCCGTTTCTTTGAATCGCTTGACGGTCCTCGATATAAACCTTATATTGATATTTAAATGTTTCAGCGTCTTCAATATCTCACACGGTCGGTATTTTTTCTGGTACAAATCGCACACGAGCTGGCGTTTCGCGTCCATTGTTGAAAACAATATAAAAACAAAATATATCAAGCTGACGTGTAGAAATCATAAAGAAGGTTAAATTGTCAACAAAAAAAAAATACGAAGTGAATAAGAAGTTTAGTTATATTTAAGTAAAAAAGCCATACACAACTAGGACACTTAATCTGCCCAACCCTGTATATAGGTCGCTTATAACAGTTTTTTATGTGATAAAGATAAACAAAATCGTCATTTGAGATAATATGGTGGTGAGCAATGACCTATAATGACCATGAGAGGAATCGCAAGATTCGCAAGTACGTTGCCTCGGCTAGCTGTTTGCAGTCCCAGAAATGTTCGGTACTTTCATGCTTGCGGTGTTTGCCATACACTGCAGGACGCAACTTATGTTAGAGTGAGAATCTCACTCCAACGTATGGTTGCGTCCTGCAGTGTTAGGCAAACACCGCAAGCATGTGGAGCCGGCATCAGAGATATGTATGTATGTAAGTATGTATGTAAACACTTTATTTATTGTACAACAGAAAAATCATAACAATACAATTGATATAAGAGTATGAATAATCATACTCAATAGGAAAACCGTTTTTATTAATTCGCAATAAACTAAGGGCTGATTTTTCAATCTACATATAACACTATCTGTCTGATAAATTGTAGCTCTGTCCTTATCTCTCTTATGAAAAAGAAAAGGACAGAGCTACAATTTACCTGACAGATAGTGTAATGTGGAGTTTGAAAAATCAGCCCTAAAACAAAGGACCACACAAAGAAAAATTAAACTGTATTATCGCTAGCTTTCACATGCTTCCAATACAACCTTCACAAATTATCCTATCGACATTAAAAAACCTACTTACCATCATCCATTTTCACACTGGCCGAAAAATTAAAATAAATTTAAAAAGCGCGCGAGTTTCAATTTGAGAACGTGCGTTCCCGCGCAATCGCTCAGTCGTACTGAGCTGAGGAGGCGCGACCGCTCACACCCATTCGTTATCAAGCGATGACGTATTTAATAAAGAAACTTAATCATAAAGGGACAGGAAGCTTCAATAATTTATAGCGGTTATGGGAGTTTTGGATCATATAAGTTGATTTTGATAACAGTGTAATGGATAAAAAGGTACGTATCTTTATAGGTAGTGACTTTGTTTTACACTATGCAGTGACTAGCGACCCGCCCTCGCTTCGCTTCGGTTTATGTGAGTTTTCTGTAACACTCGTACATAAAACAGAATTTATTATACATAAAAACTTTCCTCTTGAATCACTCTATCTATTAAAAGAAACCGCATCATAATCCGTTGCGTAGTTGTAAAGATCTAAGCATACATACAGAAGGACGGATGGCGGGGAGCGACTTTGTTTTACACTATGCCGTGACTAGCGACCCGCCCTCGCTTCGCTTCGGTTTATGTGAGTTTTCTGTAACACTCGTACATAAAACAGAATTTATTATATATAAAAACTTTCCTCTTGAATCACTCTATCTATTAAAAGAAACCGCATCATACGAGGGGTGTTCAATAAGTTTCGAGAATCAGTATGAACCATCTACACAGTGATATTCTTTTAATGTGGAATATACAATGGAACTAATTAAAATTAAATAAGCGAAATGAAAAATACATTACTCCTTTGTATTTTTTTTTATAACTAAACAAAAAACTTCAGTATTAACAATTTTACAAGACGGCAAAAATAAGAGTGTGTTTTGTTATAATTTGGAGCGGTGTGGAGAAAGTTCTGGTTGACTAATAAAAAATATTGTTATTGAAAATGAAACCTTGATTTATTATTATGATTTAAAGAATAAATAAATTATCATTAAAGTGGTTTTTTTTATATCGATCTCTGTCACCAAAATATAGGGTGTTTTTTTCGGCCTTTATTGTACCCTGTGAATCCAATACACTGTATCTGCAGATAATAGTGTTTTGAATTAACAACTTTTATTCTATAGAATGAAAGTTGTTAATTCAAAACACTGTATCTGCCAGATACAGTGTATTGGATTCACAGGGTACTATTAGGATTATTGAGACCTCCAAATAAATACTGTGACATTAGTCCTTAGCAATTGAGTTCAAATAATCTAGGAGAGTTATATAACATTATCCTATAATAGTTATGGGAAAATATTAAAAATAGGCTAAAGAAAAAAAAATACGAATTTGCGGCATGAATTGTGCTTCAGAGCCGTCTAATTGACAAGGGTGCTGCTCTTCGACCAAAAATGAGAACTGATAATCGCTCTCCCCGTTATTTAGCCCTAACTATCGACTACTACTTCTCATTCACTAATGTTCAAAAAAACCTACGTAAAAATCACGAGCTGGTGATGACTTAGTGAAGGTACAAAATTTGATCATTTTGACCTCCAAAAGTAAAATTATTTTTATAGTGGTAAAATAAAACAATTGAATGACGTTAATAAGTGTTTGGAATTATAAAAAGTGTACTTATTCCAATTAAAAAATAACGATTTACATATCTCCCATTTTTAATACCGATTATCAAAACTTATTGAACACCCCTCGTAATCCGTTGCGTAGTTTTAAAGATCTAAGCATACATACAGAAGGACGCATGGCGGGGAGCGACTTTGTTTTACACTATGCAGTGACTAGCGACCCGCCCTCGCTTCGCTTCGGTTTATGTGAGTTTTCTGTAACACTCGTACAATAAAACAGAATTTAGTATACATAAAAACTTTCCTCTTGAATCACTCTATCTATTAAAAGAAACCGCATCATAATCCGTTGCGTAGTTGTAAAGATCTAAGCATACATACAGGATGCATGGCGGGGAGCGACTTGGTTTTTTGATACCCTGAGACTTATCCGCTTTCTTTTGAATTACAGCTGGCCAACACACGAAACATGGTTGTCATGTTATGTATTTAAAGCGTTTGTTAATCTTAGTGCAGTCATTGAAGCGAAAAATACGGTCTTACCTCCGATTTTTTTTACTGTGAACCGATTTGCATGAAATTTTGGAATTAGGCTCATCTTACCCTTAACTTCAAAAGTGAAAATGATCTGAACTCCGCCTATTATTTTTAAGGGGTGTAAACAACCCCTTAATGGAAAAATTGACATTGAGCCATTTTATCGCTAGAAAACATGTCTAATAGTAAGTGGTGAAATTGTAGTGTTTTCTAACACAATTACCTCATATTAAAATCATTTTCAAACCCTTGAAAATCTTACAACCCTTGCAAACAACCCCTAAATTGAAAAAAACACAAAAAAATACTTTGGTATGACATAAAAAGATGTAAGTATAGAGTAAGTAATATTTTATATTCTCTATAATAATTATCAAATTTTTAACCCCCTTTCAACCCTTGAAAAGTACCCCTTGATAAAAAATTGTTATTTTTTTTTTTTGATAAAATGAAAAGGTTTTAAATATTATTCCACACTCGAAAATGATTATCATATTCTTAAGCTTTTCTACCCTTAAAACTACCCCTAAATTAAAACAGCAAATATATATGATTACATATTTAAAAATAATTTAATTTAGAGTAAAAAATTGCCATTTATTGAATAAAATATTTAAAAATTAAGTATATAAAATTGTACTATTATTATTAAAATATAATATTATTATTCATGACTCAATGTCGGAGTCGCTGTCACATTCAACATTGCCAGTGCACAAAAACGAATTTCTACCACAGTTGGCTTTAAATCTAGCTTTATAAAGCGTCACGTAAGTATTCGTAACGAAAACGTGGAATTGTGGCCCAATAAAAGAATGCAACATAAAACAAGTAAATTATTTAATTTTTTTTTTTCGCAATTGGTAGAACTATCGCTAGGTATATCATAAAATTTTGTTTAAACAAAAGCATGATCATGAGAAGTTGAAAATCGTGAAAATAACAGGGCTTTAAGTAGGTACACGTGGTCGAAAAAAATTTACAACTTTCGTTACGTTTTGGACAGAATTATATTTTTATTATTTATTTGGAAGGATTAAATCAATTATGTCACTTGATAGTTTTTATCGCGTAATATAATAAAATTGTTTCGAAACCTCTCGGTGCTACCATTTTTTTTTTATGAGCATGTTAAATTTGAAACGTCAATAAAATTGAATCTGCTTTGGTGATTGAATTTAAGATACTGCTTATTGGCTTAGGAGGGCAGAGATGCAAACGTCGTATCGATCATCCGAGCTACTTCGCAATATCTTTCGATAGGATTGCATAATCCATCTATCCTGTTTTCTAACTATCTTTCTAATTTCCAAGGAAAACTAACATGTTATACATTACATATCTAATAATAAAACCAACTATAGGTTTTTTACAGGTAGATACAAAACCATAAAAACGCTTCCTATAAGAAACTTGCATTACATTTATTATTATGTGAAAACTACACAGTAAAAATTTATAAACAAAATGTTAATGGTAGCAATAAGAGGAAGGTAACAAAAAGGAGATAAATAATGAATTTTGTTATTGTTACCATTTGGATTGAGGTAAAAATCAAATGGTATTTTTTGTTAAAAAAAACTTTAACGATTAAATAAATGAAAACTCGTTATAGCGGTTACCCTTACTTTCAGAGCTAATTATTACTATATTAATTTTTGTATATTCACATTAATGGAGTAAAGTGGGCTTTAATGTTCATTACAATCCACTTGGAGTCGTTTACACTTTTTAAAACACTAGATCCATCAATGGATTGTGTTGCACTCTTAGGGCTGTATTAATAAACTCATCTTGGTTGGTTAGTACACTACAATGTATACGAGTATCCATCAATGGATTTTATTTTATTGGATCCATCAAATGATGGACACTAATGGACATTATAGTATACTAAAAACCATTGATGGATCCCGGTATATACAAAGTTCAATTGAATCCGTTCATGGATCTCTGTAGACTATTGATGGATCCCAGCGTATTAAAAAGTTTAAACGACTCCAAGTGGATTTAAGTGTACTTACATTAAACCCCACTCTATTCCATTAATGGGTAAGGACCAAAAAGTTGTCCACGCTAACTCAATCAATTAAATTTTCTATGAAACTTTTCCGTTGTGACACGAAAATTAGTCATACAACACAACGCACAACGGAACTTTTATCGTCTTCGTCGTTTGTATGGTTAACTGCGCTTAACTGTGGTCCAACTTTTTGGTCCTCACCCTAATGGATTGGAATTCCGTTGCTGCGTACACCATTATGAATTGCAATAAAGTATTGAATGTTTGAATTTAATTAGTTACTAACGTAGTTTTATTGATTGGATTGCAGCGCCCTTACAGTTTATGTTTGGACTACATATATTTGTAAGATCATATGTATACACGTAATGCAATAAGTAAATGCATGTGCAAAAAGTCCCCTTGACCCCTTTAATGGCTCCTAGTGGACGGAGGGGATATATAGATGCAAGTTACTTACAAGACTCCTTACTTATCATTAGGGGGGAGGGGGGTTAAAAACCGCGGTGCCTGTGTTTGGACATTTTCGTATAACAGTTTTGTTTTTTGTGTGCTTTAAGAAGTGGAGACTATATTACTCAAAAGTTTGTCCTTGTACCGTGACTAAAGCGTTATTAACTTATTATAGTTACTTATTATGTTAGTGTCAAGAACGTGACTCTATTAGGTATCTATTCTTTTACGGTGGTAATTTAGTTTTGAAATACTTAAATAAGATTAGTTTTCTTCGGAAAAATACTTAAATTGTAATGGTTTATTGTTTAATTAGTTACTAGTGCGAGCTTATCTTGCCGCTAAGTACCTATTATAAAACAATCCAATAAGATAGTTTGCGTCAAGATTACAATAATCCCTTTTATAGTACATACAACATCACACCTAACTAACCATTAAAGACAGAGCAGAGAGAAAAAGAAAGAGATGTATATATGTGTATTATGTCAACAACATTCGATTCTAGTGCGACTCTCTTTCATGCAATATTTCAGATTTCTGAAGTGTATAGCTAGATGTGTTGCTGTGTGTACTGCCATAATCTAATCACCAACTACAGTCAAATAAAACAGTGAATATATTTTATAGGCTCAATTAACCGACGTCCTTCTTTTTATGACATCTACAATTTTGTACCTACGTAAAATCGTTAAAAATGCTTAATAATATAATATTAAAATGCTTTTTATTCATACTCAATAGGAAAACCGTTTTTATTAATACGCAATAAACTAAGGGCTGATTTTTCAATCTCCATATAACACTATCTGTCTGATAAATTGTAGCTCTGTCCTTATCTCTCTTATGAAAAAGAAAAGGACAGAGCTACAATTTACCTGACAGATAGTGTAACGTGGAGTTTGAAAAATCAGCCCTAAAACAAAGGACCACACAAAGAAAAATTCAACTGTATTATCGCTAGCTTTCACATGCTTCCAATACAACCTTCACAAATTATCCTATCGACATTAAAAAACCTACTTACCATCATCCATTTTCACACTGGCCGAAAAATTAAAATAAATTTAAAAAGCGCGCGAGTTTCAATTTGAGAACGTGCGTTCCCGCGCAATCGCTCAGTCGTACTGAGCTGAGGAGGCGCGACCGCTCACACCCATTCGTTATCAAGCGATGACGTATTTAATAATGAACTTTATCATAAAGGGACAGGAAGCTTCAATAATTTATAGCGGTTTTGGGAGTTTTGGATCATATAAGTTGATTTTGATAACAGTGTAATGGATAAAAAGGTACGTATCTTTATAGGTAGTGACTTTGTTTTACACTATGCAGTGACTAGCGACCCGCCCTCGCTTCGCTTCGGTTTATGTGAGTTTTCTGTAACACTCGTACATAAAACAGAATTTAGTATACATAAAAACTTTCCTCTTGAATCACTCTATCTATTAAAAGAAACCGCATCATAATCCGTTGCGTAGTTTTAAAGATCTAAGCATACATAGGGACAGACGGACAGACAGCGGGAAGCGACTTTGTTTTACACTATTACTAGCGACCCGCGCTCGCTTCGCTTCGGTTTATGTGAGTTTTCTGTAACACTCGTACATAAAAGAGAATTTATTATACATAAAAACATTCCTCTCGAATCACTCTATCTATTAAAAAAAACCGCATCAAAATCCGTTGCGTAGTTTTAAAGATCTAAGCATACATAGGGACAGACGGACAGACAGCGGGAAGCGACTTTGTTTTACACTATGCAGTGTCTAGCGACCCGCCCTCGCTTCGCTTCGGTTTATGTGAGTTTTCTGTAACACTCGAGCATAAAACAGAATTTATTATACATAAAAACTTTCCTCTTGAATCACTCTATCTATTAAAAGAAACCGCATCATAATCCGTTGCGTAGTTGTAAAGATCTAAGCATACATACAGAAGGACGCATGGCGGGGAGCGACTTGGTTTTACACTATGCAGTGTCTAGCGACCCGCCCTCGCTTCGCTTCGGTTTATGTGAGTTTTCTGTAACACTCGTACATAAAACAGAATTTAGTATACATAAAAACTTTCCTCTTGAATCACTCTATCTATTAAAAGAAACCGCATCATAATCCGTTGCGTAGTTTTAAAGATCTAAGCATACATACAGAAGGACGCATGGCGGGGAGCGACTTGGTTTTACACTATGCAGTGTCTAGCGACCCGCCCTCGCTTCGCTTCGGTTTATGTGAGTTTTCTGTAACACTCGAGCATAAAACAGAATTTAGTATACATAAAAACTTTCCTCTTGAATCACTCTATCTATTAAAAGATACCGCATCATAATCCGTTGCGTAGTTGTAAAGATCTAAGCATACATACAGAAGGACGGATGGCGGGGAGCGACTTGGTTTTACACTATGCAGTGTCTAGCGACCCGCCCTCGCTTCGCTTCGGTTTATGTGAGTTTTCTGTAACACTCGAGCATAAAACAGAATTTAGTATACATAAAAACTTTCCTCTTGAATCACTCTATCTATTAAAAGAAACCGCATCATAATCCGTTGCGTAGTTTTAAAGATCTAAGCATACATAGGGACAGACGGACAGACAGCGGGAAGCGACTTTGTTTTACACTATTACTAGCGACCCGCCCTCGCTTCGCTTCGGTTTATGTGAGTTTTCTGTAACACTCGTACATAAAACAGAATTTAGTATACATAAAAACTTTCCTCTTGAATCACTCTATCTATTAAAAGAAACCGCATCATAATCCGTTGCGTAGTTTTAAAGATCTAAGCATACATAGGGACAGACGGACAGACAGCGGGAAGCGACTTTGTTTTACACTATTACTAGCGACCCGCCCTCGCTTCGCTTCGGTTTATGTGAGTTTTCTGTAACACTCGTACATAAAACAGAATTTATTATTCATAAAAACATTCCTCTCGAATCACTCTATCTATTAAAAAAAAACCGCATCAAAATCCGTTGCGTAGTTTTAAAGATCTAAGCATACATAGGGACAGACGGACAGACAGCGGGAAGCGACTTTGTTTTACACTATGCAGTGACTAGCGACCCGCCCTCGCTTCGCTTCGGTTTATGTGAGTTTTCTGTAACACTCGTACATAAAACAGAATTTAGTATACTTAAAAACTTTCCTCTTGAATCACTCTATCTATTAAAAGAAACCGCATCATAATCCGTTGCGTAGTTTTAAAGATCTAAGCATACATACAGAAGGACGCATGGCGGGGAGCGACTTGGTTTTTTGATACCTTGAGACTTAGCCGCTTTCTTTTGTATTACAGCTGCCCAACACACGAAACATGGTTGTCATGTTATGTATTTAAAGCGTTTGTTAATCTGTCTGGGTATTCCGTCTGTCATGGCCTTATGGCTTTATACTCCGTTTATTTAGTTTATTTAGTTAGTAAGTAAGTAAACAAACCACACCACTTGGCTCTATTAAACAGCCAATCAATATTGTTTCCTCGGCTGATGAACTATTACGTGGTATATTGTTTGTTTACATTGAGTTGAACGCCTAAACAAATATCGAGCATAGACATTTATATAAAACTAGAGGACGCCCGCGAACTGGTAGAAATTAATTCTAAGCTTGGAATAGTTGTTATTATTTCTTTATTTAATGGCGTCTACGCCACGAAAGGCGCTACGAAAAGCTCGGTGCAGTCTTAAAATCATTAACAGTTTACAATGGTTCTGAAAAAAAAACATTGTTTAGTTGTTTGTGTTGTCGGCATTACAGTACATAAGATATTAAGGTTATTCTTTTGTGCAATAAAGATTAAAAAAAATAAGTACCTACACCATAGGACCTTCTAAGTGCCCGCACAGACTGTACGGTCACGAGCGTTAATTTGGAACCCATTTCAAGAAAAATATTCTTGAAGTCGTCAATGTCATAAGAGATGTCAAGTCATTTGTAACTTTTAGGAAACTCAACCTTATATATAGTTGTTGAATGTCAGATTGACTTTGGACCTAACGTGGGTAGGTACCAAATTAAATCTCGTGACTGTACGACTATTTTGTCGGATAAATTCGTATTCATCTAGTCATATCAATATCAGTTACCGATTCTGACGATTTTAATAGTCACAGTGTACCCTATAGTCCATACCATCTGAATTGTCTTATTAAGAAAACAGTTTTATAACCTCAAAATGCTCCCTTTTCGTCTACAATTACAATTTTGTCATGAAAAACAATCCATCATATAAAATCAGGAAAATAGTGTGCAAAATGTGGTCTATAGTTGCTTTATTCACGAGAAAACAGCCGTTTTAGCCAAAAAACGATGCATTTTGACGTTATAAGTGTTTACTAAGTAAGACAAGTCAGTTGGTATGGAGTATACCTACATTCATTTAGGCATGTATTTAATCTTTATTGCATAAAAATACAAATTTAAATACAAAATGTGAACTTAATACCTAATGGAATTCTCTTCCAGTTGACTTTTGGGCAAATCAGAAAATTGTATTTCGCGTGCAATATGGAGCACTATCACAAAATGGCGTTTATCTGTGATACATTATGAATAAAGAATAACGATCATAACCATAGCTTCCCAAGAGGAGACTACTATTAAGATAAAGCAAAGCAATAGGTGTTCAACGAATTCCTTATAACAATGATAATGTTGATAATGCTTTAGTAAAACATGAAACTAGTCAGGAGTAATGAAAACGGGTCATTTTTTATGGTAATTCTATACAAAGCGACCCGTTTTCATTGCTCTTGACTATATAAATGTTCTACATATAATCAGTGTTTCAATAAAACAACACAAATGGAATGGGTACGGTATACGGGTGACATTTTACTATAATTACAAAGGGCATCTGGCAAATAGAAAGAAACCCTTCAATACCTAACGAGTAACTAGTTCTATATGTACTTGTACATATAACATTGATTATGTTAATGGGAAAGCAAGCAGCAAACGATTGGTCTTTAGTATCTTTTATCTGACAAATAAAGGCTGTAAGGGGACTTTTAGTAGTGGTTTTCGATTTGCTGCAAATTCAAGTCGATTTAATAAGACATCAAGATTGACCGGTGTACAAACGGATCTAGCATCATCATCATCATCATCAGCCCGTTGCAGTCCACTGCTGGACATAGGCCTCTCCCAAGGAACGCCACAGAGCCCGGTCTAATGCTTTATGCATCCAGTAGCTGCCGGCCCTCTTACGCAAGTCATCCCGCCATCTGGCCAGAGGGCGTCCCACGCTACGTTTGCCAAGACGCGGTCTCCACTCCAGAACACGCTTACTCCAGCGGTTATCCGTTCTCCGACATACGTGACCAGCCCATTTCCACTTCAACCTACTAACTTTAAGAGCTACGTCGGTGACCTTGGTTCTCTGATGGATCACTTCATTCCGAATTTTGACCTACGGATCTAACGGATCTATAGTTGCTTGAAATACATTTTTATAAGAATTTGAAGGTAAAAAGTCTGGTCAATATTGTCACCCAAAGGATGATGGGCAGTTTTGTATGGACACTGGCCTAAAAACCAATAATGACAAACCATATGCCATTTTAAAGGTTTTTTCATATTCCACAACTTTTTGTATGGCGGGAAATCTTAAATCACTGTGTGAAATATTAAAAAATCTGGAACATCGAGACGCCTACATAGACGACTTTAGCATAATTACTTTGAAAAACCGCTGTCTTTGCATGGCGATAACTTTTTTCACACAAAGATTTCGAACCACCTGCCATAGTAATAGTTTTACAACTTAGAATTACCTATCCGGGGACATATTGCTTGTCCTTATTGGTCAATAGGCCAATTAGCCCACCCTCCTTTGAACTCTCTACAAGAACTCTTACAAAAGTTGTGGCCGTTATCAGTATCATCGTCGTGCGTAAATTGAATTGTGATTTTCTAGTCCGAAATGGGAATACTTCAAGCTCGTACATCAAATAATTGCAATAGTTAAGAATACATTATTTGTATTTTTATTTTGTACAAATCAAGGTACTGATTGATATACAGATTTATAAAAAACTCCTTTGATTTGTTTTCTAAATTTTAATATTGAATTTTATATCTCAGTAACAGAACTTATGACCATAATTAATGTATTTGGGTAACTATCTGGTTTAGGCCATGCATTTTTGTCTGTTAAAATAAGTCTTAGACCCTATTGAACGCTTTAGACATCGACTCCAGAATCGACAGTGAAAATCTCAAATCCGCCCATTATTCCCGACGCTGCAACAATTCAGAGACAGACAAAAGGGTTCAGAGACATAACACCCCTCTTTTTTTGGTTAGATGTTAAAAATAAATTAATATAAATAAGACACACGACTAAAAAGATTGTCGCCAATGCTCAACCGACTTGCATAAACAAACAAGTATTATTACACGTCATACATATCTAAACTACTGTTAAATTGCCAATTTTTTAAAAGTTTAACAAAACCAAGAAACTATCCATTGCCAAAAGCCTACACTTTATGCTAAAAAAATTGGCACGGTACAATAAGGAAAAGATCTCTTGGAATTATACGATTTCAACGCCAAGTCATAGCAATTTTGCAATATTATATTCAAGGCAACTACTGTACCTACTATACTTTTTATTCGTTATTTATTATACTAAGAAGAAAAAGTCGAACGATGAATACGGGAAGGGAAGACACAATTGTAAAAAAAAACCTAACGCGGTTGATTGCTTTTGCATCTCTGACAACAAATGTAATCTAGAAAACTAACTGCCGCACTCAGAAACGTCAATTAAATGTAATGCTTCTTTAGTGACGTGTTGTCTATTCTATTACTATAGCAAAGAATGTGACAGCAGCAACTTTGATCAAGCATTAAATTTAATTGACGTCTCTGAGTACAGTCGCCATCAGATATATGGTAGCGGTCAAGGTACTCAAATATTTCGGAGCAGCATTAAATTTCAATATATTAATTACGCTAGATAAGGTCTATAATATCGGCCCATATAATTCGTCATAAATTTAGGAGCAGCGACTTTTCAATAAATTCGTAACATACAATTAGGTAAAGATATCGGAACTTACAGAAGTCAAAAATATCGAAGCAGCCAGGATGATCATAAAGATCGGAACATTTATGGAAAATATACCTTAAGTCTGTGTACCTTAAGACTATAATAAGAATTTTATTCAAAAGTCAACTTCCGATGAAATAGTACGAGGATAACAACTGCTAGAAGGTGTCAAGTCAACGTCAAGAATGTAAAAAACCAACAAAACAAATGTCGAACAAATTTTGAAGTGGGAACACACTCGTCAAAAGAGTTCGCACGTGAAAGATAATTTACCAAGTAGGTTCTAGCAATCATCAATTAAAACGTGATACACGTAACATACCTACTTGAAAGTGACTTCGTTTCTCTGGGTAGAATAAAATAGCTAGGGTTTAGGGCCCGAAAAAAACTGTCAAATATAATTAAATGACGCTATTATTGTTCATAGAAACGCATTCCATGTTGTACTTCTTTGAATTAAATTTGAACCCAAGACCTTGCACTTTAATAGTCAAGCAACAGAACTGTCAATCACGCCACTGAGTACTCTAACGAAATTAATTTATTGTCATTGCGATATATTGCTGCTATAAAAACATCGATTTTATAGATATTCCCCCTTACTAATAAACGTTGAATAACAGTGGAATAATTAAACACTGTTTTGTCCTTATCTGTCGAATTCTAATTTCACCATGACAGATAAGGACAGAACAATTCCACTGTTATTCAACGTTTATTAGTAAGGGGGTTTAGTTAAAATATCCTTTCAATTCGCGATAGAGACATAAATATATTTGTCACGATGACAAGTCCACACTCTTTTCGGAGCATGTCACAACAAACCACTCTGTTCTTAATTCAAATTGTTGACAACATTATTAATCATGTGTGTCTGAAACCTTATTTTAATGGGTCCACCGTAAAGTATTTTGAACTATGGAACTACTATTAGGGAGACAAGGGTGACGTTTCCAATTACAGACCCATATCGGTCCTGCCAGCGCTGTCAAAGATTTTAGAGAAAATTCTAAACAATTCTCTTGTTGGGTTCTTGGAGAAACATAATGTAATCGCTGATAATCAATTCGGGTTTAGGAAATGTGTTTCATCAGAGGACGCAGTCTCTAGCCTTACTAGCGCTATACTGAATAAGGTTGATAACAAAAAGAAATGCTTCGGTTTATTTCTCGACCTGTCGAAGGCATTCGACACGGTGTCAATTCCTTTACTCCTGTCGAAGCTGGAGAGCAGTGGTATAAGAGGCAACACTCTAAGCATCTTTCGAAGTTACCTTCAGGACCGTAGGCAGTGCGTCCGGATGGATTCTGGTGCCAGTGAGATGGAGAATATCAGCTACGGCGTCCCTCAGGGAAGCATCTTGGGCCCCACACTATTTCAGCTTTACATTAACGATCTGTGCAAACTAATTATACCTAATTGTGAAATTTTCGTCTACGCCGACGACACTGCCCTAGTAATCCATGGTGATGACTGGGAAAGTGCAAGACGGTCAGCCCAATCAGCTCTTGAAATTGTGATGGATTGGCTCTCGGCCAATCTGCTTACCCTGAACATTCGCAAGACTCAGATTATTCCCTTCTACCTAACTTCTGCATCTGCTCCCTTACCTGAAGAATGTGGGATTGCTCTTCATAATTGTAGCTCTCCTTCTCTTACCTGTGGTTGTCTGTCTCCCAGCATCGTACGATGCACTAAATACCTCGGTATCCATATAGACTCCAACCTAAAATGGTACGTACAGATTGAGGCCTTAAAAACACGGGTCCGAAAATTAACTTACATATTTAAAACACTAAGACACGTAGCAGAGCCCCAATTAGTAAACACTGTATACCAGGCCCTTTGTAAATCGATTTTAACCTACTGTATTCCTATCTGGGGGGGCTGTGGTAAGTCCACCATGTTAGGTCTAGAGAGAGCCCAGCGATCAATCCTCAAAGTGATGACCATGAAACATATTCGCTTCCCAACCAATCTGCTTTACAAAGAATGTCAGGTACTGACGGTACGACAACTCTTTATTCTACACTCCGTTCTCCGGAGGCACGCTTCCCTACCGTTAGACCAGAGTGTCCTCTCACGGCGCACCTCTGTTCGAGTTTGTCCATATAAATCCTGTAAAACGTATTTGGCCTCCCGTCACTATGAAGTGCTTTCGTCTCGGTTATACACCAAAATTCATGAATCCCTCTCTATCTACACCCTATGTAGGTACGAGGTGAAACAGAAAACCACCGCCTACTTACTGGAGCTGTCGTATGCCAAAACTGAAAATTTACTTAATACGTGACTATATAACAATATGGTCCACTAATACAATACAAAACACATATAAGAAAATGCTGTGACTCACACACAAACACACACACACACACACACACACACACACACACACACATGCATGCTTTTTCCATTTCTTGATTTAATTGTAGTCTTTTTTTTTTTATATCTTAAGTATCTAACTCCAGATATTTATGTCCTAAGAGCCACTTGTACCTTATTGTTAAATACTAATTAGTTGTGTCAAAATGTATCGAACTACTACTACTACTACTATTTAAATATTGATTAAACTGTTTAACTTGATTAGTGTTCTTTCGTGCAAGTGGCCGTTAGTGTTGTTATACATTAATAGCCATTAAACCATTTCTGATTGAGGAATCACTGACACGGAAAATACAGTTTTCACTAGTTTCCGAGTCAGGGGTACACACTTTATGCTCGTATAGTAATATTAATGCATAACCTAGATCTAAGCAACTCAATGTGTAAACTTTTGGTAATAAAATATTATCTTATCTTATCTTATCTTATGTGACACAGACTTAAGGTATATTTTCCATAAATGTTCCGATCTTTATGATCATCCTGGCTGCTTCCATATTTTTAACTTTTGTAAGTTCCGATATCTTTACCTAATTGTATGTTACGAATTTATTGAAAAGTCGCTGCTCCTAAATTTATGACGAATTATATGGGCCGATATTATAGACCTTATCTAGCGTAATTAATATATTGAAATTTAATGCTGCTCCGAAATATTTGAGTACCTTGACCGCTACCATATATATGATGGCGACTGTACGGCAGTAAGAACTCGATTACTCGATAGACTTATTGAGCCATGAAGTTCCTGATCAAACCTTTTTTTTCTTAAAAAAAAAACAATACTTTTTGATAGCTGGTGAGACAAAACTACACCCGGTAACCGTAACGTAAAATCTTCCATCTTCAGACTCTATCATCAGATCAACTCTAAAACACCATATCACAACCCTGCCCCCTACCCTGCCGGTACTGGCTGAAAATCAGCGCTGTAGGTGTCTGACACTTCGGCATTTTGCTGAGCCAGTGTCCGTTTCACCGCCGCGAGGACACACATTTGCGTGCTATACCAGTTTCCTTCACTGTTTTGTTGAATCATTTGTATATTTGTCTGTCTTATGGTTGGTGAATAAATGTATTTCTTCTTCTTCCTCTTCTTCTATATTGCGTTGTTATCGGGTTTACATAATAATATGCATTCCAAATTACAGGAACCGGTTCAATATTGACTAAATCTACCGACAAACAAACACGTAACAGCAACGTATAGCTCTTCTACGCCGTTCGTGACACATTATATGAATGGAACTACATATACATCTAGCGAATACTACATTTCATTCAGCCTTGGCCAGTGGTTAAGGAAAATCATAAGCCGCTGAGGAAATCGTCGAGTGACCGTAAGAGGGGAATTCCAGCTCTAGATCATTATAATAGGAAACTAGCTTCTGCCTGCGATTTCGTTCGTGCTCAACTTGTCAATTGATTATCTTTACGTAACTAGGGAATGCTAAAAGCCGAAACGTCTGAAAGAACCTACAATACTATTATTTTATAAATAAACTAGCGACCCGCCCTCGCTTCGCTTCGGTTTACGTGTTTTCTGTAACACCCGTACTTAACCAGAATCAATTATTCATATAAACCTGCCTCTTGAATCACTCTATCTATTAAAAAAACCGCATCAGAATCCGTAGCGTAATTTTAAAGATCTAAACATACATAGGGATAGACAGACAGACAGCGGAAAGCGACTTTGTTTTATACTATGTAGTGATAATTAAGAAGAATACTGCAATCTGTCGCCTTTCTGGAACCTGTGTCTGTTGTTTTCTTTTTCTAACATCGATTTAATTATGTCGTGAAGTAATTTCCGTTTTAGTCTGCGAGGTGTTTAATTTTTTCCATCAGGTCTTTTATCTCTACCTACAACTTATATAATGTGTTAATATTCCGTTACACAACGTTACGTACAGTCACGAGATTAAATTTGGTACCCACCTTAGGTCCAAAGTCAATCTGACATTCTACAAGTTACAAGTTTCCTAAAAGTTACAAATGACTTGACATTGACGACTTCAAACATAATTTTTCTTGAAATGGGTCCCAAATTAACGCTCGTGACCGTACCTATTTAACTAGTCAGATAAAAAACAGTTCATCTGATCGGAAAAGATGTTTTTTATTCCTTAAAAGACGAACCAAAGTAGCCGATCTCCGTTCTAGTTTGTAGGTCGCTGCCAGCCAGCTGACGGTTGGTGCCGGAGGCAAAAGTTTCCTTATAGGGAGGGTGAAAAGCAGTATTTATCACTTTCTACAAAATAATTCATCGCTTCACTCTGGATTCAATATACTGTTTTCCAGGGAAATATAAAGAGAAAGGTAATCCAAGCAATGAAGCATTCCATCTTAGTCTTCAGGGTCTTCAAACTACAAGTTTTATATAAGAAATGATGAGAATGCAAAGTTCTATTAGCCTGTGAGCTCGTTTGCTTTCTCCTTAATCTACTATGGAACTCACCCATTATGTGGTGTTATTTTAGCTTTGATTTTGTTACTTAAAGTGGAATTCATGGACACAGCATAACACACACACACAAGTTTGCGAAAGTTTGCGAAATTTGCGGAGCTGAAAATTTCCATAAAATGCGGAATCGTTTGTCTCCCCTTAACCCTTTAAAGGGCAATTTTAAAACCTGGTACTAAAAATGACCACTTACAACTAATACTTTTTGTATTTTTTATTGAAAGGATTTTGTGCGAATAGGAGGAATCTAATGAGGCTAGAATTCAGGTCTTTTTTAGTTTTGCCCTATAAAGGGAACTAGTCAGATTTTTACGATTTTTGAATGTTCTAGATATACCTAATGAAAAACTATGTCTGTACGTTTTGTTTTTGATTAGATTTTCATAATAACTACAACATATTCAAAAATTGTGGAAATCGGACTTGATTTCGGTGGTGAAAAACGTTAGGTACCGCCTGGAGCTTGTATAGTAAAAAAAAATAAGCTACTCAAGGTTTCAAAATCCTCTTGATGTCTATATTTACTTGCGTAAACAAAGACTCTTAAGGGCGTTTTCACTAAAAAGTGTACCCAATTAAGGACTGAAATAAAGGAACTTTAACTTTGTCAGTTTTGTGACGAAAATTAGCCATACAATGCGGCCGTCAATATGTACCTAATTTTCGTCACAAAACTGACAAAGATAAAGTTCCTTAATTTCAGTCCTTAATTGAGTACACTTTTTAGTGAAAACGCCCTTAAAACAAAAGGGGCATCATGAAATTCAATAGTTAAAGCTGATGCTCTTTCACAGTACTCTACTAAGATAGCAAATTGCAGTAAATAAACTGCGTCATTTTTAAAGAGAACGACAGATTATGAGTGGCCTTTGCAGATCTACGCGTGTGTAATAATTATATAATTCTACCGACCTAAGCAAAAACGCAGTAACTAAGATAAACCTCCTGTAGTAATATCAACCTTATTATCAACGACATAGAATTGAATCTGCTTTGGTGATTGAATTTAAGATACTGCTTATTGGCTTAGGAGGGCAGAGATGCAAACGTCGTATCGATCATCCGAGCTACTTCGCAATATCATTCGATAGGATTGCATAATCCATCTATCCTGTTTTCTAACTATCTTTCTAATTTCCAAGGAAAACTAACATGTTATACATTACATATCTAATAATAAAACCAACTATAGGTTTTTTACAGGTAGATACAAAACCATAAAAACGCTTCCTATAAGAAACTTGCATTACATTTATTATTATGTGAAAATTACACAGTAAAAAATTATAAACAAAATGTTAATGGTAGCAATAAGAGGAAGGTAACAAAAAGGAGATAAATAATGAATTTTGTTATTGTTACCATTTGGATTGAGGTAAAAATCAAATGATATTTTTTGTTAAGAAAAACTTTAACGATTAAATAAATGAAAACTTGTTATAGCGGTTACCCTTACTTTCAGAGCTAATTATTACTATATTCATTTTTGTATATTCACATTAATGGAGTAAAGTGGGCTTTAATGTTCATTACAATCCACTTGGAGTCGTTTACACTTTTTAAAACACTAGATCCATGAATGGATTGTGTTGCACTCTTAGGGCTGTATTAATAAACTCATCTTGGTTGGTTAGTACACTACAATGTATACGAGTATCCATCAATGGATTTTATTTTATTGGATCCATCAAATGATGGACACTAATAGACATTATAGTATACTAAAAACCATTGATGGATCCCGGTATATACAAAGTTCAATTGAATCCGTTCATGGATCTCTGTAGACTATTGATGGATCCCAGCGTATTAAAAAGTTTAAACGACTCCAAGTGGATTTAAGTGAACTTACATTAAACCCCACTCTATTCCATTAATGGGTAAGGACCAAAAAGTTGTCCACGCTAACTCAATCGATTAAATTTTCTATGAAACTTTTCCGTTGTGACACGAAAATTAGTCATACATTGTAGGGATAATTTTCGTCACACAACGGAACTTTTATCGTCTTCGTCGTTTGTATGGTTAACTGCGCTTAACTGTGGTCCAACTTTTTGGTCCTCACCCTAATGGATTGGAATTCCGTTGCTGTGTACTCTATTATGAATTGCAATAAAGTATTGAATGTTTGAATTTAATTAGTTACTAACGTAGTTTTATTGATTGGATTGCAGCGCCCTTACAGTTTATGTTTGGACTACATATATTTGTAAGATCATAATGTATACACGTAATGCAATAAATAAATGCATGTGCAAAAAGTCCCCTTGACCCCTTTAATGGCTCCTAGTGGACGGAAGGGATATATAGATGCAAGTTACTTACAAGACTCCTTACTTATCATTGAGGGGGGGAGGGGGGTTAAAAACCACGGTGCCTGTGTTTGGACATTTTCGTATAACAGTTTTGTTTTTCGTGTGCTTTAAGAAGTGGAGACTATATTACTCAAAAGTTTGTCCTTGTACCGTGACTAAAGCGTTATTTTAGTTACTTATTATGTTAGTGTCACAGAACGTGACTTTTACATAAATCTATTAACTATTCTTTTACAGTGGTAATTTAGTTTTGAAATACTTAAATAACATTAGTTTTCTTCGGAAAAATACTTAAATTGTCATGGTTTATTGTTTAATTAGTTACTAGTGCGAGCTTATCTTGCCGCTAAGTATTATAAAACAATCCAATAAGATAGTTTGCGTCAAGATTACAATAATCCCTTTTATAGTACTGCCATAATCACCAACTACAGTCAAATAAAACAGTGAATATATTTTATAGGCTCAATTAACTGACGTCCTTCTTTTTATGACATTTTTTTGTCAATTTTGTACCTACGTAAAATCGTTAAAAATGGTTAATAATATAATATTAAAATGCATTTTATTCATACTTAATAGGAAAACAGTTTTTATTAATTCGCAATAAACTAAGGGCTGATTTTTCAATCTCCATATAACACTATCTGTCTGATAAATTGTAGCTCTGTCCTTATCTCTCTTATGAAAAAGAAAAGGACAGAGCTACAATTTACCTGACAGATAGTGTTATGTGGAGTTTGAAAAATCAGCCCTAAAACAAAGGACCACACAAAGAAAAATTAAACTGTATTATCGCTAGCTTTCACATGCTTCCAATACAACCTTCACAAATTATCCTATCGACATTAAAAAACCTACTTACCATCATCCATTTTCACACTGGCCAAAAAATAAAAATAAATTTAAAAAGCGCGCGAATTTCAAATTGAGAACGTGCGTTCCCGCGCAAACGCTCAGTCGTACTGAGGAGGCGCGACAGCTCACACCCATTCGTTATCAAGCGATGACGTATTTAATAATGAACTTTATCATAAGGGGACAGGAAGCTTCAATAATTTATAGCGGTTTTGGGAATTTTGGATCATATAAGTTGATTTTGATAACAGTGTAATGGATAAAAAGGTACGTATCTTTATAGGTCGCTTATAACAGTTTTTTATGTGATAAAGATAAACAAAATCGTCATTTGAGATAATATGGTGGTGAGCAATGACCTATAATGACCATGAGAGGTATCGCAAGTACGTTACCTCGGCTAGCTGTTTGCAGTCCCAGAAATGTTCGGTACTTTCATGCTTGCGGTGTTTGTCATACACTGCAGGATGCAACTATATGTAAGAGTGAGCACGTGCTCACTCCAACGTATGGTTGCGTCCTGCAGTGTTAGGCAAACACCGCAAGCATGTGGAGCCTCAGAGATATCGTCCTTTACTTTCTCAAACTCGTATCTGATCGAATAGATAGGAAAAGCATTCATGTCCTCTAAATAATAAAAACTACTTTCCTATCTAACTATTCGATCAGATACGTTGAGAAAGTTAAGGGACGATATTCCCTACTGCTTCTCATATAGGTAATCAACTAAGCAAATAAGTGAGGGTGAAAGCTGAAAGGAAGACATTTTTTTCTCTATCTGTAAGTAATAATTTAAAAAAAAAACTTAGAGCAAAAAATATTTGTTACGATAGACAATCATTTTTTTGGCCAAACGGCAGGATTCCAAAAATAACCAACAGCAGTGCCAACCTTTCGGAACAGACCGGATCCTCGTATGAACGCGTAATTGTTTATTAGGTTATATACATTCACGTTATCTACGTTTCAAATTCCAATGTCCGCTAATCGTATTAGTGTCAATCCATTGTTATTAATGAATGAACAGCAAAATTTGTGAACAATCAAAAATTTGAGCTACAATGGAACCAATGTCTCTTTAAACCAATTAATTTAATTATTTACCAATGATTAATGTTAACTAACTCATATTAAAAAGAGGTAAAATTTGTATTTTTTACATGTTGATGTTTTCAGGGTTCATGTATGTACGATTCTTTATTCCACCATAACTTCTAAACGCCTGAGCCGATTTAAATGTGTGTGGTATCGTTAGAATCCTTACACCATTTCGGGTGACGTAGGATACCTAAACTGTCAACATTGAAATAACAACAATGGCAAAATGACAATAAATGCAGTCGCGTTCTTAACACGTTCCCTGTCCGGCGGGCCCCAATGTGGGGCCATGAAGATTTTTTTCAGGAGTCCGTGCCTCCACTATGGGGCCTCATCCCCATACTAAAATACACAAGTTGGACGTGTGACATTGTCAGATCGTTTTGTAGGGGGACAGTGAACGTGTTAAAGCTTGCTTTTCAATTAGCTATTGTATGTGACCGAATAAACTCAAAAACTACTGGAGCGATTTCAAAAATCCTTTTTTATCACACTTGCTAAATAGTGTCATAACATGCTAGAAAAATCGACCGTAAATCCAAAATAATATGCGCGAGCCTTTTTTTACCATTACGCCCTATCGTGCGTGGACTCAAACTATCACAATACGTTTGTGCCATTCGATATGAAGTTTCATTCGAGATGAAATGTCAGATGCATACAATTTCCTAAAAATCTCGAATATAATCTATTGATCTATTCTAGTGACAACTAGTATCGGACTCCGAACACGTTGGTAAGTCACAGACAATGATGTAGTCTGCCGCTAATTTATAAATACTGAGTATAAACTGTGTGATTCCAACATATAATCTTTTGTCTGATTTTATTTCATTTCCTCGCAATTGTGATGAAACACATTGTATGTTACACGGGTGGTAAAGGAAATACAAAGCTCGAGTCATTAAACTTCTAACAGACTCTCGTTAGTAATTCTTTCTTTACCACCCTTACTGCCGTCCTAAGCAAAAACGCAGTAACTAAGATAAACCTCCCGTAGTAATATCAACCTTATTATTAACGCCATGGAATTGAATCTGCTTTGGAGATTGCATTTAAGATACTGCTCATCGGCTTAGGAGGGTAGCTTAATACACAATGTACTATTACCAATAGCATGCTATGTTATCCTTGAGTAACATAGGCTGTTTTATTTTTCTGCGCCGACAGAGTCACGGGCAAGAGCTAATATTTAAATAAAATCCTTCTCGTGTCCTAACGCTGTCATTTTGACAAAATTAAAGTTATTAATGCCCAAATCAACTGGAACCTTATGACGGCTAGCGGATAAAAATACTGCTCATTTATATTTATAGTACGACAAGATTGTTGAAAATACCGTTGAAGTTTCGCACCGGCAGACTCAACTTGGCCGGTTTTTATAAGTGTTTTTTTTCTTTCAGTTTTGCGCTATAATTACATTAAATTTGATGCTTGTACATAACTATTACAGTTTTGGAGATAAAACATTTAAAAAGTTAAAAAAACTATTGTTGTATGGGAACCCCCTTATCATTCTTTAGATTATTCGCCGTTCGCACATATACTGTTATCGTATTCTTGAGTGGAGACCGCGAATCGGCAAACGTAGTGTAGGACGCCCTCAGACTAGGTGGAGTGACGATCTTCGCAAGGTGGCTGGCAAGAGCTGGATGAGAGTGGCCACGAATCGTGCTCGTTGGCGTGCAATGGTTGAGGCCTATGTCCAGCAGTGGACTAATATAGGCTGATGATGATGATGATGATGATGACATATACTGTAAATAAATCCACTGGCTACGTATAAAGGTTCATAAGATAAAGGTTTTTAAAGTCAGGACGGACGGACAGCTACAAAAAATAAGGTGTTGTTCAAAGTAAAAAAGTAAAGTAAAGTTTGTTTTAAAGCTAAATGCCATTTTTTGTTCATTACAACTTTTTGAGTAATAGCACAGAGTTACTTTCTCCATACTAAGGAAACCCCGCGTTTGATTTTCACCAAGTATGGAAAAACAAACTTTGTGTGTTTACTCAAAAAGTTGTAATGAAAAAAAATATGTTATGTAGCTTTAGAAACTTCCTTATTTCACAGTGATTCTAATCATGCAAGAAAACACTGAAAAAAAAAGGTATAAATACATGAATTTAGGGGTTTTTCGTATCACGGACATAAGGAAAAGTGACAAAAAATCCGATTAAAATGATCAATATCTCCGAAACTAATAACAATTGCTGAACATACATGGGGGTGATTCAGATGCCCCTTGAGGTCCCCTACCTTTGACCTTCGTTTGATCCACCCCTCCGTATACACCCTGTATACATACCTTAACGCCTTCATTCCCAGAGAAGGGTAGGCTGAGCTACAGAATTACCAACAACTCTAAGGACTACGCCGAGCGTACGCCGGATGTACAGTGGCGCCCTCGTTACTAATATTGTGTTTTCTAATAAACTAAAGTATTTTCTTGAAATTGGTCGGTAGGTTTTTGTACTACAAATGAAAACACAACTTTTAGGGTATTTCACATAGTTTAGTAACAAGGGTAAAGTGGCCACCTTTTCCCGTTAAGCTGACTACTCAAAGGGTAATTGTTATTAAAGTGTGTCACGTATCCCATAAATTGTGTTTTTACTTGCTCTACAAAAACGTATCGTCTGAATGCAAGAAAATTCTTTACTTAAGTAGAAAACACAATAAAAGTAATGAGGGCGCCACTGGACGCTCGACGTTTGCTCGGTGCAGTCTTAAACTAACTAATTGTTAAAATTTGAAAAAGGAATCGAAAATATGAAGGAGTCTTGGAAATGTGTCAAATGTGGAATTCCTTTTTCGAATTTTAATAATTAGTTAGTTTAACTACTGATCAAACAATAGGGACTAAAACTCGTTAATTCTGTAACCACATTTTGCACAGAGTTAAATTCCAAGCTCCAGACCTTTAAAAGAGCTATCCTTTGCACTGTCAAATCATTACGTAAAGAAAAAAAAACTTAAACCATCACGAAAAACAATTACATAACAACAAACCACTCACTTTCACCCTTTGCCAGCTTCCAAGCCTTTTTCTCATGATGCATTATTCATTAAGGCACTTTTATTTACACATTAATCAAACTAATTCAATTATAAACCACTAAAATCTAATAGAGTATAAATTTAAGAGCGACCTATTGTTTTGTCGCGCGATACTAAATACTAATGACGTAATGACAAATGATTGCACCTGTGTTTTTAAAATAGATCATGAATGGACGTGTTTAAAGGTCTGCGCACACGTTCAAGTACGGTCGGCCAAGAATGTGCTGCACCAGTTTTGACAAAACTTTCGGTGACATCTATATTGCTAAGATTGACACTTGTCATGAATGACGTGCAAATGAACTTCAACCGGAGGGCGGTAGACCGCATTTTTGGCCGACTGTAATTTCTCCTATTTGAAGATACTTAAGAATTCAAACTTTTATTGACATTGACCCATACATATAAGTTCGTTGGAAGCTACTACCATAAGAAGTACATTCTGTGATACCATACACATAAATGAAGGATGAGTGACTGGACGAGCATTATGCCAATCAGTAACGTATTGAAAATCACTTAGATAAAGTCATAAGGAAGTACTGGGATCTGAGATACGATTTAATTTTTTCAATAAATTATTTATTAGGAAGCCATATCTCATACCAATCGACCTAGTCCTACTCCTATATCGTAATCGTAACAGTTTAAAAAACATTGGTGGCGCTTAAGATCTCTTGTTCCTTTCGCAAAACGTCCCTTTTGCAAAATATTCTGTTCGCAAAACGTCCAAATGGGCCTATTGTTTGATCAGTAGTTAAACTAACTACTAATCGTTCAAAACCGTAACTAATGGTTAAATCTCAATAAAACGTGTCAAAATTTCGATTCTTTTTTTTAATTTTAACAATTAGTTGAGTCAACTACTGATCCGACAACGGGCCCTTAATTTAGGTACCTAACTATCATAATTTTTACTTTCATACACCAAAAATGGATATCTAAGATAATAGACCTTGTATTCCCACTTTATTTTATTCATTGGCCGTAAACTATAAAAAAAAATGCGGAATAAATAATTCAAGATGGATTAGCGATTGGCGAAAAATACGTTTTGCAGAAGGGACGTTTTACGAAATACACATTTTGTATCGGGGACATTGAGCGAACGAGACATTATTTTGCAAAGGGTCATTTTGCAAACTTAATATAACCCTAAACAGACGAATTTACTTGTTAGTCACGCATAATTTTACTGGCAGGTTTTCATACAAATTAAAATCGATATAGGTCATTTCATTTCATTCCATGTCTATAGAGTTACTGTTTTAATAGAAGTTGCTAGCTTTCTGTTATTAATTCCTAAAAGTGTAACATATTGATCAAAACTTTGTTGGCTTATGATTCTTATGAATGACTCACTTGTGTTGTAATCTTTACATACCTATACTTCAGTTTTTTTTTAAATTAGAAACCACAATAACATTATATTGCGTCTGATCAACTATTTATTACCCAGCAATAGTACAGTACAATAGCCGCAAAACAAAATTGTTTTAATGTCACTTTATTTGCGTGTCATCAATTGTTACTCCAGTACAAATTGTAAAGAGATTACAGTTCACGAGCCGCAATATAATGTTGTCGTGGTTTCTAATTCTAAAAAAACTGAAGTATAGTATAAAACAAAGTCGCTTCCCGCTGTCCGTCCTTCTGTATGTACGCTAAGATGACTAAGATCATTCAAACTACGCAACGGATTTTAATGCGGTTTTCATCAATAGGTAGAGTGATTCAAGAAGGGTTTTCTGTAAGTATAATAAATTCTGGATTATGTACGCGTTACAGCAAACTCACCTTAACTGAAGCGTAGCGAGGGCGGGTTGCTAGTCAATGTTTAATGTAAGCTGTTTGTTTCCTAATAAAACTCTGTATTGTATTAGATTTTCTGTTTTTTTTTTGTGTACAATAAAGTGTTTACATACATACATACATACTATGTATTGATATAATTAACGCCACCAACTGACGTCCCCGTGTGGTGGCAGGATTAGAATAGTGCCACTCCGTGTCTTTCCGTGGATGTCGTAAAAGCCGACTAAGGTAATAAAGGCGTGTAGTACTATTAGGCGATGGGCTTGCAACCTGTCACTAATACACTGGTAAACATCTTCGCCTAAATGTGCAAAATGTGGTTACAGAATTATCAAAAAGTTTTTAGAGTTGTTGGAAATTCTGTAGCTCTGCCTACCCCACTCTGGGAATAAAGTGTGTGAGTTTATGTGTACCAACTGACGTGACTGGACGTTTAAAACTTTATACACGCCCGTCGTGTCACCAGTGCAAAAATAATTAATATCGTGAATCTCGAGACAAAACGTCAGGAATGCGCTAAAAACCTTATTCTCGAAGGGTCTAAAAATAAAAAAAACAATGCTCAACTCTTCAGGCATTTAGTCATATATCACTGATGGCTTCGTTCGAAATTTGAACTTTGTTTTCAGCATATAAAGGTTGTTTTTGCAGCTCTGGAGCATTAAGTAAAGTATAGTCTGGCGAATGGCCTTGGCTTACGTTTTTCCCCGATACTTGCCAATTGTAATACGAACGCGTCGCATTGTCTTCCAACCATTGTGATATTGTAGCGACAAAGGTTTTGTCCCAAAGTACTAAAGGCTATTTTAGCTTAATCAAGATACATGGATCAAATACTTCATTAGGGGAATCGAAGTTTATTTACTAACTTGTTAAACTTACCCGAGACGTTTGATTTCAATAGAGAATCGACGCCATAATCAAGTTGATTTTTGATTTTATATCTTACTAGCGACCCGCCCTCGCTTCGCTTCGGTTTATGTGAGTTTTCGGTAACACCCGTACATAAAACAAAGTTTATTATACATGAAAACCTTCCTCTTGAATCACTCTATCTATTAAAAAAAACCGCATCAAAATCCGTTGCGTAGTTTTAAAAATCTAAGCATACATAGGGACAGACAGCGGGAAGTGACTTTGTTTTATAATATGTAGTGACGTAGTGCCTGTGACAGATTTAAATTGTACATTACACGCAAATGTGTTTCAAGTAATTGGGCAGTCAACCAACTTAAAAAAAAACCTGCCAAGCGCGAGTTCAGCTCGAGTGGAGAGGGTTCTGTACCGTAATACGTTTTTTTCTTTTAAATTTAATTTGATCTAATTCTTATAGGTTTTCCTGTAATCTACAGGCGATAACCATATTTTGTATTTTTTTTTTCAACATTTTAGGCTCAGTAGTTTCGGAAATTAGGGGAGGTAAATTTTTCGTCTTTCATGACAAAGATCGGAATAGGTAGAGCTAATTTGCCTAAACTTGATGCACCTTCATTCAATAATGTATTCCCATTTCACTCACGCATGAATGAATATGCCTCAAGTTTAGGCAAATTAGCTCTACCTATTCCGATCTCTGCATGAATGAAATCAAAACTATTTAATTTACAATAATAACAAAAATATATCTGACATCCTCATAACGAGATCTTTTATTTGATATATGAGTATATGACACAGTAAGGTTTTCAAACCTTCTTTTTTTAATTTCCTAATTTGTCCCCCGAAAATGACCCTTATTTTAAAATATATTTATTTACTTTGCTTGCACATCTGTGTTTGGGTCATCAATTTACATATGTGTACCAAATTTCAATTCAATCGGCCCAATAGTTTCGGATCATCTGACAGACAAACGCACGAGTGATCCTATAAGGGTTCCGTTTTTACATTTTTTGTACGTAACCCTAAAAATACGTAGGTATCATGATTTTTCAATACAAATTGAAATTCTCGCGCCGCCTTGCCTGGCCTCACCAATGGAAAAACAACTTGGGATAGGACGCAAACACAACTTTATAGCCGTCCTCCTTCCGACCGTGTAACGTACTCCTAACTCCACAGTGACGCGTGAGACACACCCACGCACGCGTACTATTTTCGCACACACTCACATGACATGAGCGTACGTGTTGACATAACCGTAGGTGTACATTAATGGTTGGTTTTTAGCAAACAATGTTTGTAGTATGTTGGTGCAAACATCGTAACTCCTGTGGTTGAACCGTTTTCAGGGTTGCCACATATATCCAATTAGATTGCACATTAAAAAAAACTCTAAGGAGCTATTTGACTCCTTGTTTTAAATAGTCAACCCTAAGGACGAAGCCAATATGAAACTTTGACACAAAACTCCACCACATGGTATTGTACCTATGATTTGAAACGTTCCTGGTTTAAAGATAGGGTTCTAAATTTCTCGTAGAAAATCGTACAAATTCAATCTTCCATAGACAATATTCAGTTGGTCGAAACCAAATGCATGAGCGTTTAAACTCGGTCACGTGACACTGATGACGTCATACCAACACAGACGAGGGGAACAAACTTATGAGTCTTAACACAGAGGAAGGGTTAATGCAAATAGGTTTAAACAAAAACTGAATGTTTAGAGGTTCAGATAAAAGGTCATCTGCCCACGAAGATAATGATAAAAAAAAGTTGATAGAAAATTTTAGAATGATGGTCAAATTTAAAAAGTCATATTTATAGGCATTGTAAGGGACAAACGCAAGCATCCCTAATTAATAATTATGTACCACTTTAATCCAAATTTCAGCCCATTATGATAACAACAGGAGGTAGTTCTAAAATGATTTGCAAGATTTAAACCGGAAAGACAGACATTAAAAAATATAAAAAGCGAGTAAAAAAAAAAGCTTGTAATAAATCTGGATAAACTCCAGTTGATATGGAGGTGTAACATAAATTAATGAAAGGTCATTCCATTGTACCATCTGAAACAGCTACTTTTTATTAGTGATTCTCTAGTATTTTTCTCACATACTTTTGATTATGCATGTTAAGAAAAACAAAATATTACCCAAATAGTAGACCATTAGTCATTTTCCTCGTTTCTTATTACAATATCAAAATAAACCTTAATAAAAAGTAGCCGTTTCGGGTGTTACGGTGGAATGACCCTGAATGGATTTTCAGACCATTGGATATAAGGGATCAAAGTTCAGCCACAATTTATGTTATTTAAAAATAATATAAACAAACCACAGTTACGTTAATTATCAAAAGATCAAATTAAGGTCATCCTCATCAGGCAGCGATCAAAGTACAGTAATCTATAAACCGGTATTAAAGATAAGCAACATATTTATGAAGTTACTATGCAGTATGACTTAACTTGAAGGTGTTTTAGCGTACTTGCTCAACAGGATTTAGTTTTTTTTTTACATTGTTTCTTTCTGTTTCAGTTTCTTCATCTCAATAGGATTGTTTTCTACTATGTACACTCAACACTCTACAAGTCTACGTAAAAATTGAGTTCTTTTCAATACTTGTGAAATTTAATTTTGTATTTGTATAAAAATCATAAAAACAGAATAATGCTTAGATTGCTCAATCATTTTGAATCTAATAAAAATTAAATTACCTAATGGCCAACTAAAAATACCTACCATACTTTAAATAAAATGTTAACCAGGAACTTAATACCTACATAATATATAACAAATGTATCTAAATGTAGGTATATAATTTTATTTACCTTTAACAATGAGGATGATTGAAATAACGAGATTAACTGGGTGGATCAACTTTTTGTTGTTGTTATTCTGTCCCGTAACCCAGGAGACAACAGTGTTAGAGTTTCTGAGAAAAAAATGCTATAATATATACTTCTAGCACACTCAGGAGAAAGCCCTTAAAAGAATGGGTTTGGAATTGCCAATAAGACTGATTTTTAGTGGACTTACATTCTTTGAAATCACAGTTTTAAAGAGTGACTCAGGAGACGTCACCATGGCAATGAGCTACAAAGAAAAGTTGATTGACCCATCTGATACCTAACTACAAACAAAAACCATATTTTAATTAAACATTTTAACAGTAACTAACTAACAACAGTAACCTTGTTTTGATTGAAACAGTAAGATCTCCCACTAAGTTTTATTTTTAACATATAAATCAATAAGATTTCAGCCATAATTAGATCACATATGAATTATGGTGTTTTAGAAAACAGTAAATAGAATAACAGTGTAAAAATAAATTACGGAACTTAGGCCCACTTGCGTGGACCAAAGTTAGCGTCTTAACCCGAGGTTAGGCGGCAAACCACGTACAAAAGTAGACACTTAACTCTGGGTTAAGGGCTAACTCTGGTCCGCGCAAGTCCGCCTAAGCGTAATAAAATAATAACCGGTAGTATAAATTTTACTATACAAGGAAACAAAACAATACGTAACAGAATACAAATAATCATCGAAAAATATCGTAAGAACTCTTTATACGCATGAATATAACCGTAATAATATTTTACAGCGATATTTAAAAGAAAAATCATCTTTCTATCCTTGTTTCATTCAAAAAAATGCATTCGTGAATGATGTAAGGGCCAGAAAAATAAGTGATCACATTTATTTAAATAACGTCAAAACATTGCTTACCTTTATAAGAAAATTCTAAGTACGAACACGAATCACTATTGAATTAATTAAACACTGAGCATGGTAGTTCTCTTTGTAATTTGGAATAAATTGGCTTTACGAATCCAGAAAAAAATGTGACACCGTCTACGACGATCGCAAAGAACTCACTGACCACAGATTAGAAATAAGGTTGTGATTGTGACACTGACTGAACATTTTCAGAGAATGGTAGACTGTAAGGGTCAGTGAATTTAACAATCACATAATTTACAACCATATTATTATATTAAAGATTATATTTAAAAAATACTATATCATTTTATTAAGTTCCAAGACATAAATTTAAGAACTATTTGATTAAAAAATAATGTCTTGAGAGTACTTCTCGAAATTTCAAGTCCGTTAAGTATGTAGTTTACAAAACAATCTCCAACAATCTCTTAAAACGTAGCAAGGAACTGTCATCAGAAATAACACTGGGTGCGTTCCACCTTTAACTCGGTTCGACTACGACTTTCAACAAATCAAATAAAATTCGGTCAAATGCGAGTCAGCTCCAGCACCGACGCACCTCCGTCTTACTTGTATAAAATATTTTTTATGCTTACCTTGCATTGCTATGGTCACTGTAATAATGTTTATATCAGGTTCATCGTATTTGCCACAACGGAGACATTGGCTAGAGCGTATTTCTGAAAGTTCATGTAAATGGTTGGGCGTGGGTTGGTTGTTGTTGTTGGTGCTGGTTTTCATTTTGATTTGTTTAATACTGGTCGATGTCTCTTGCTCTCGTAATGGTACTTCTGTGGTCCCGTCGCAAACCTGTCTCGTAACTAGCTGACGTTATAATAATTTATTCTTAGCTGCAGTATAGGTACCGTCAAACGGGGGAAAATAAGACTGGTGTGTTAAATAGGACAAAATGTAGGGTAACCTTTGATCACTTGTCATGGCAACATCGTTAGAGATATTCACGTCAGTTTGCTGTCAACTCAACGGCAACATCAACACGTTCACACAGGTAAGGCAAAAAGTTGTTATTTCTATCACAAATTCTCTAAAAATGCGATCCTGCACGTGCTTCCAAACTGATGGTTTTTTTGGTCTGTAAAACAGTGTCTGCCGCGACTTCCGTATTAAATATTTCACAATAAAAGTCCTAGTAGTCTAACCTCATTGTTATCGCCGATCGTTTGAAATTGACATTACTTCAGTAATGCCAACCATCGCGAAAAAAAACACAGAAAAGTAAAGGTGCGTTCATATTGGGGAAAATTGAGACGAATGTCTTAAGTTACACCGAAGTCCCAAGTTTACCTTTTTTTTCACGTAATTTTTATTTTATGCATTTCAGATGCCAAAATGCCTCGAAAATACATCCGATCTGTAGGGAAAAGGAACTATGCATTTTATAGTAAAGACCAACTAAAATTGGCTTTGGAAGCTGTACAGCGAGGGTCATCTATAAGAGATGCAGCACAAAAATATGGCGTGACACGTTCAACTCTTTGCAGGCACAAGCTTAATCAAAATACAGGCAAATATGGGCGTCCGCCTGTGTTAAATGAAGCAGAGGAAAGCACTATCGCAGAGTGTGTTAGTTTGGCTGGAGATTGGGGTTTTCCTTTAACCAAATATGATATTCGTTGTTTGGTAAAAGCACATCTAGACAGAAAAGGGATAACAGAACCGAGATTCAAAAATAATTTCCCAGGGCCCGATTGGACAATAAGCTTTATGAAAAGACATGAGCACATTCTCACCGACCGCTTGTGTCAAAACATTAAAAGAGCAAGAGCTGCCGTTAACGAAGAGACAATCAACGAATATTTCGATGAATTGGAAAACTCTTTGAAAGACGTTGACCCTGAATTGATCGTCAACTACGATGAAACGAATTTGACCGATGATCCCAAAAGATTAAGAGTCGTGGTCAGGCGATCATGTCGACACCCGGAGAAGGTGTTAGATAGCTCGAAGTCTAGCACTTCCTTCATGTTTAATATATTTTTTTAATTCTATGCCTAGCATTGGTTGATTTATAGGTTAAGATTGTGATTTCTTAGTTGATTATTCTTGTTCGTAAATTGTTATTAGAATTTGTAATTAAGTTGATTTTTTATATATTTTTTAATAATTAGGTTAAGATAGTGATTTCCTAAGCAAAAACGTAATTAAAGACTGATCAAACGTAGATCTCCATTGTAAAATTAAGTTTAAAGGTTAAAATAATGATTTTTTTAAATTTTGTTATTGTTTTTTAATAAAACTTGTTCTTTGTGAACACACCTTTACTAGTACATTTTTTTAAAACGTTATTATTGTCCTAAGTTGTCTAATTCACAGTGTAACATCGATAAGTCTCACGAAGAAGTTGATGTCTTAAATTACCCCACCTTACAGTCTAACTTGGGACAGTCATAAAAAAATATATATAAAAAAAACTATTCATATAATTATTTGTTAATATTATGTACAAAACAGAAAATATAAGTACAGACTGTAAGCTGAGACCAGCAAAAAGATTTCTAACCCTATTAAAACTATGTTTTTTTTGCCCGGGAATTTGAAAATCGTCTCATTTTCCCCCGTTTGACGGTATAAATACTTATTTATTATTATTTCTTTATTTAATGGCGTCTACATAATAACGTAATTTTGCCAATATCGAGTATATATAAGCAACGTTGTACGGTGAATCCAGTCCTGTCGTCGAAGTCTTCCAGTCATAGTCGTGCCCCTTGAAGATGGCGGGCATCCACTTCAATGGCTTGGTGTGATCTTGACCGCTAACTCATTTGGAACTATCTTTTCACTGTTATTTTATTTAATGCAAGTTCTTCGCATATGCAATGAGTGTAGGTTCCTCGGTTTCACACTTGACTCTAATCTTAACTGGAAGTGCCATGTCGACAAACTATGCGATAGACTGAGTGGTGCAGTCTTTGCGTTGCGTAAACTGAAGAGCCTTATTGCAAATGCTGCATTAAAACAGGTATACTTTGCACAATTTCACTCCCTAATGTCATATGGCGCGCTCTTATGGGGAAACTCCACGGATGCCAATAGGGTATTGCTTATGCAAAAACGTGCCTTACGCACGTTAGCTGGGGTGAAACCTAGGCACTCTTGCAGGGGACTTTACGTAACGTACCGCATACTGACGCACTACTCGGTTTATATTTTTCAAATATTAATGTTTGTAAGAACTAATATTTCCTCCTTCGCACGCGTTAATATTCTTGGCAAGGAGCTCCGCCACACCGGGCGTTTGAGAACAGTTCCCCGTCGCATGGCACTTGCGGGTAAGAACCCGCGTGTCATCGGTCCCACGTACTATGAGCGTCTACCCGCCAAACTTAAAGATGTACAATCTGACGAAGCATTTAAGCATCAGCTGAGAAACCTTTTATTGGATAATCCATTATACTCCGTGGATGAATATATGGAACTGGAAATGTAAATTTATTATTGTGTTGACTTTATTAATTCTTGTACACCTACATTATATTGACACCGGACGAGAGACCATTTATTAGATGTGTAATTGTTGTTGTTATAATATTTTGAATTTTTGTATTCTTTGATTATTAGTATTTTATGTTTGACGATCCCAATGTAATTTCGTATTTTTTGACATGCAATGCAACTAATATTGTAACATTACATTGGTGAATAAATAAACTAAACTAAACTAAACTTCATCAATGTTACAAGTTGTCCCACAAAACTGCCCTGGATTTGCAAATCAAAATCAACGATAAAATAATTTTCAATAAATTAAATAATTGGACCATTGATTTAGTATATACTAGATACACAATCAGCACGAAAAAATGGCAAGTCAAAACTACTGCCGAATCGACTTGGGCAGTAGTTTTGCTATTAGTCTTGTTCCGACCACAGACAGTGGCAGTTGTCAATCATGACAAAATGTGTGGTGAAAAACTGCAAAAATAATAACAAAAAAACAAATAAAAAGGATGGAATGTCTTATTTTACGTAAGTTCTATTTATTTATAAACGTTTCTAGCTAAAATAATAATGTTTTCATGATTTTTAGGAATTTATTTTGTGCACACAAATTATGACTTACCAAGGAACAAAATTATTATGGAGTAGCTATTACTTTTTTAAATTTTAATATTTTTTATTTTTAAATTTAAGCTTTCCTCGAAATCCTTTACGACGTGCAAAATGGGTCGCAATATTAGCACGAGATAGGGGTGAAACTATTCAAGGCAAATAAGTCGTCTGTTGTGTGCTTGACCCATTTTCGTACAATTATATAATAAATTAAACTTATTTCAAGGAAATTAGGTTAGGTTGGGATCGCATCATAATACGTATATAATAAGTTCAAAATACATAACGGGTCATATTACATAATGGTCGTAATAAGTAAACTTTTCAATATTTTTAAAAGCCCATTGTATAGAACCCATTAGGTTAGGTTAGGTTTGTTGCATAACAATCTTGAAAAGTTCAGGGTTTCAAAAAAAACCATTATATATTATGACCATTATGAATTATGACCCATTATGTATTTTGAACTTTATGTACATATTATGATACGTAACCGGTTAGGCTAGGTTGGTTATGATAGGATAAGATCTTGTCTTGTCTGGAGTAAAGTGTAATGTTTTAATGGTTCATTTATGTATGTATGTATAATTCTTTATTCCAACATAACTTTGAACACCTGAGCCAATTTATATGTGTGTGGTATCGTTAGAATCATTTCACCATTCCAGGTGACAAAGGATACCTAAACGTTAAAATTTGAATAAAAACAATCGACGGGACGGGTTTTTAAACCTTGCTTTACATTAATTTATTCATTATTATTATTGTATATATACAGTGTGTAAAAGGTATACGGGCGTTTATTAAAACTGGACATAGATTAAGACTCTACTAATCATTAACAGAAATAATTATTTTGATTACGCTAACGTATACACCGTTATTAATTTTTGAACATACTATCGACCCGCAATGTATATCGAAGTCCATCTGTCAGGTAAATACGTAATGGTTAATTAATTGCATTTTTCGTTATACATTGCGTGTTAAATTATTTTGTATGGTTTTTTTTTTAATTTAATTTTAACAAGAGCTGCCTAAATGTGCTCAGTAGGGGTTATACTAACCACAGTTAAAAGGAACGCCCGTATACCATTTACACACTGTATAGCTTAAGTTGTGTAATACAATGACAGCATTTATAAAACATGTCAAAAGTTTTTTTGTGTAATTTGTTATTTCGTTAAAACTAATACAATATAAATAGAGAAATTCGTCTCCATTCATTCGATGTCCACTTTTGTCATAAATAGTATGATAATGGCGATTTCACTAAAGAGTTTTAAATATTTTACAACACTAGTTTGCAAATTTGACACTTGACTGCTAGTATAATGAGTTCTTTTTTGCATGAACGTTTAAGGTAAAAAATAGCGATGTTAGCATGTATCTGAATGCAGCTATCAATGTCATTTGGGACAGTTTATAATAAAGTTTTGTGCGGGATTGTGTATCTTGTATATACTAAATCAATGAATTGGACAGATGTTTTCAGAATGACAGCCAGCCATAGACCCCGTATAAATACTTAAAGCTTACAATATGTTGACATAGTGCTCCATCGATTCATAGTACAGATGTAGTGCAAAATGATTTTCCTTCGGGAAAACTCGGATCTCAATCGGAATACGATGGCACCCGAACTGCCAATCAATGATTGTATTAAATGAGTGACGTTTTCATGTCCATTAAAATGGAACTTTATTGTTTAGTGTCAAATGACAAAGTGACAAATGACAGCATATGGCACTGTATAATATAGAGATGTTACAACCACCTTCAATAACTTTGAAAATTCTCAGTTTTATTGCCATTAGTAAACAAAACATTATCTTCACATTAAAACATAAAGTACCACAAAATAAAGCTTATTGGGAAATATTTACAAGAATAAAACTCAATACCTGCCTACTTAAAAACAGCATCTACTAACGGGGCTAGTATGAAAAAAAAAAGTCATTAGCGTCCCTCTCGCACCTAAGTAAATAACCCGCGTGTGAGAGGGATGCAAACGACATGAAGACTTTCATACTAGGCCCGCTATGATGCTTATAGGTACAGTCACCGTCATAAATAAGTGATGATTTCTATACCTTGTCGCTTTTAATCGTTGGACAATTTCGTATGACATTTCAAACTGACGTTAAAGTGACTAGGTTCATAAATGATAACTTATTTATACCAGTGACTGTACTTAACATTAATATTTTACCTACTGCATATTTTGGTCGATATTTTCAACATTTTCTATTTCACAATCTGAGTAACCGTCATCGATCATATCATAGTCAGATTCGTCAGTGCTTTCATTTACGTTAATTACAATGCTATTGATGTGATCATCCATCGAGTGTTCCTGTGACCGATATTCATTTTCACATTTCATGGCATGATCACAAACTTTCTTCCATTCATCCGGGCCAATCATATTTATTTTTTCTTCAATAATTTTTTTTACTGTACCCATATTCATGTCAATGTTCCTTTTTGATCCGTAACCTTTTATCTGTGACCATATATTTTCTATAGGGTTGAAGTCGGGATGGTATGGCGGTAACCTTAACACTTCGTGCCCATGTTGATGTAAAATTTTGTCAATGGAATATTCTACAAAGTCTTCTTTATGTCGACAAATAATTTCGTATACTTACTTAGTTGTATTTTAGGAAATGATGAATCATGGGGAATATTGTGTTTTTGTAACCAGTTTATCATAAGCGGCTTTGCGGTATTAGAGTTGGGCGGGCGTTCCACGTATTTATTGTGATAAGCAGCATTGTCTACTACTAATACAGAATTTGGAGACAAGTTAGGAATAAGTTGATTCTGTAACCATTTTTCATAATTGACATTATTCATGGCATCGTGATAATCACCGGTCTTATCAGTAGACTTGTACATAAGTAGAGCACCCGGTACAAATCCTTTGGCACTACCTGCATGTATTATAATAAGGCGTTGACCTTTTGAGATTAACTGTTTCACTCCTTTATCCGTAGAATCGATCCAGCACTTCCCTGTTAAATGGGATGTATGAACATAAGTTTCGTCCGTATACACAATATCCCTGCCTTCAGATCTTTACTTCCTTATTAAGTCCAGGTACTTTACTCTTTTAAGTCTAACGTCACCTTTTTCCATCAGCATTTTTCTATTGTTAGTAATTTTCTTGAATAGAAAACCCATTTGGCGTAGTATCTTTCTTAGTGTAAAATCACAGCCATTGAAATTCATTGTTTCTATTAATTTGGACTTTAGTGCTCTTATTGTAGGAACTTGTTTATAAATCAGATGAAAGTTATAAACCATTCGTCGTATCACTGCGTAATCAAAATCATCAAGATCTAGATAGAATTTCTTGCGTGGTCTTCCCAGCTTAATATTGTTTGTGATGGCATCTTTATTTTTTCTATATTCTTCTTCCTGGTTCAAAAATTTTCTTATTGTAGGTTTAGATATGCCTGTTGCGTCCGAAATTCGCTGTTGAACTTTGCCAAAATACTCTGAGTTATTGCTATTTTTGAATTTGCTATTTTCTGATAAGAAATACAGGTATATATTAAATATAATTCCTTGGACTGGATTTTTTAACCGATTTCGAGGTTTCGGCATGGTAATACAACCAATACAACCTTTTTATAAGTAAACTGTAAATATAATCAAAACTATAGCGAATATTTGAATTGCGTGTTAGCCACTCTATATATATATTCGTCTGCTGATGCGACTTACCCCTACGGCTGTAAGATGGGTACTGAAGCTAATTGAGAGAGCACGATAAATACGAACTTTTCCGATAAAGGACGAAGGAAAATCATTTTGCACTACATCTGTAATCTCTTACACAGCTCCAAAATGCTGTCAAAGCTCGGTACCTACCGTGCTTTTTGATACAATTTTTTGGTCCAAGGGTTTTGTGCGCACGTGTCAAAATAGGGAATAAGTGACGTTTTTAATTCCCGAAAAATGTACCGGTGAGGTGAGAGGCAGTGCAGTACCGGCTCTGTTCTTAGAGATCATCCCATGAACTTGGTGTCAACAATATTATATTAATTTATTCATAAGAATATGAGTCTCTTTAAAGGATAATTGCTCGCCTTCGTACTGGTTTTTTTGTTTAATACCCGTTTTGTATTTGTTTTACATTTAAATGCACACATTATTTCACATTATTTCATATTACAATTTTACTGTCATCGGACCAAATGTGTAGTGTTACGAGGTCAAAAGTATTATCCTGGTTCTTAAGACTGCTAATAAAAACATCTTATCCCTCATTTTCGTTTCGCCGTATTGCTAATGGTAGGGATGTCGTAATCGTAAGTGGAACGCATTTGTCATTTAACATTTTTGACGTTAATTTGACGTGTAGGCGCTCAAACATCAGCGCAAAAAGTGCAAAATAGCGTTTTTGTGAATTTACTTTCTTGTAATTATTACGAAACTTAATTTAAAAAGTAGCAAAGGATTTTTCTGTAAATACTCTGTTATTGATGTAGAAAGATGACTTTCCTCGAGGATACGTTAATAATTCTCATTTCTCAGGTAAACAAATAAGGGTTATGTTTTCGACTTATAACTCTATTTTTACAACAAGTATGCTAATATTTACTTGTATATTCTTATTATATAACTGTTGATAACTTCTATTTTCGATAGTTTTCGCTTGCAATGATAAAAAACAGGAAATACGAAGTAAAATAAGTCTCTTCACAGATAGTATTTTTCGTTGGAGGCTGGATATTCTTCGTGAAGCAATTATTCCGGGACTATGAAGTGCATCACACGCTGGTGCAGTTGATTTTCTCTGTGACCTTCGCCCTGAGTTGCACCATGTTTGAACTGATCATATTTGAAATCATTGGTTATTTGGATTCCAGGTTTGTAAATGAAATAGATTTGGAAATCATTTACATTTGAAGAAATTTTAATTTGCTATCTATACACATACATACATACATAAACTCACGCCTTTATTCCCAGAGTGGGGTAGGCAGAGCTACAGAATTACCAACAATTCTAAAAACTTGTTGATAATTCTGTAACCACATTTTGCACACTTAGGCTAAGATTTGCTATCAATATTAATATTATAATATAAAGCTGAAGAGTTTGTTTGGTTGAACGCGCTAATCTCAGGAACTACTGGTCTGATTTGAAAAATTCTTTCACTGTTAGATAGCCCATTTATTGAGGAAGGCTAGACTATATATCATACTCATAAAAACCAAAGAGAAGCGAGGGCGGGTCGCTAGTTCAGTGCCGGATTAGCCACGTAGCAAGAGTAGCAAAAGCTACAGGGCCCGGCACATTATACATAGAATTTTGTACCGGCCCTGCGCTAGCTTAATCCGGCACTGCGCTAGTTCTACAATAAAGCCTTTTGATCCTGGTGTGTAATTTTAAAGTAACATTTCATTCAGGCTTGTGCATATTCTATTAATTGTAAATAGCAAGTTCAATGACTTGCGAAAATAGCCTGCTGTGATCTCTGCCCATTACCTAAGACCGAAAACAGCTATTGCTCTTTCTTACTTTAATTTGTATATTTAATTTCCAGTTCCCGCTATTTTCATTGGAATCTCGGGTTGTACTCGTTGCTGTTTATGGTTATTGCTCTCCTGCCGTTTTATATCGCCTACTTCTGTATTAGCAATGTTAGATTTGGTAAGTATTGTGTTGAAGTGTCAGCCTTACAAGTAGCTGCACACTGAACCTCGTAAGTCCCATGTCAAATTTTGTTAGTTCGAAAAAGAATCTTGTGTCGGTCAACTAAAGTCAAAAGTCACTTTGACAAATGTCCTAAATTTAGGACCTTATGCTCGGTCACTTTAATGTCCTGTTTGAACTGTATCTATGTATGTAAACACTTTATGGTACAGAATAAAAACAAAAGAATGAAGAAGTAAAAAATAAATGAAAAGGCAAACTTATACCTTTAAGAGATCTCTTCCAGTTAACCCTTGAGAGGTTGAGAAAAGTGATAGATTGTGCATAGAGTAGGCAAGTGTACAACTTTGTTTAGGAAAAAGGGCTTAATAATAAACTAACAAATAAAACCTAACTATAAAAAAATATTACTTTAACTTATCTACATAATTATACTCTGTACCATCTGACTTGTCTTATTTAGTAAACACTTTAGTAACGTCAAAATACGGTATGAGTTTGTCATTGTCGTTTATCAAGGTCAGAGCATAGTTTGGGACTAGGTTCATTTGTATAAGATTGTCTGATTTATATTTATATTCTTATTCAAGTATAAGTTTAAAAAAATGGTTAAGACTGCGCCGAGCGTACGCCGGATGAACAGTGGCGCCCTCATTACTATTATTGTGTTTTCTAATAAACTAAAGTATTTTCTTGAAATTGGTCGGTAGGTTTTTGTACTACAAATGAAAACACAACTAATATGGTATATCACATAGTTTAGTAACAATTCACCATCGAGCTATCAACTTAACGAAAAAAAGTGGCCACCTTTTCCCGTTAAGCTGACTACTCAAAGGGTAATTGTTATTAAAGTTTGTTACGTATCCCATAAATTGTGTTTTTACTTGCGCTACAAAAACGCATCGTCTGATTGCAAGGCAATTTTATAGTTAATTAGAAAACACAATAAAAGTAATGAGGGCGCCACTGGACGCTCGACGTTTGCTCGGTGCAGTCTTAAGTTCTTCAATCATGTAATATTATGTATATGATTTTAGTGTCACACAATATGATCCGGCCGCTAACAGTGTTTGTCTGGTTCATATACCTGTACTTCTTCTGGAAGATTGGAGATCCATTTCCTATATTAAGCCCAAAGCAGGTGAGTTACATAATAAGGCCTGTCAAATTCTTATAATAATTAATAAAAAAACTGCAGGAAATACTGTCTAACCTTATGTATGGGTTATTCTCATCTGTTACCACCAACTTGTTACCACAGATAACAGCTGGGATTTTTTCTTCCACCCATTACCAGTTGTATTACCTAAAAGAAAAAACTAACATGAATGGGAAATATAAATTCTTCTAGTGGATTTGTCTATACTAAATATTATAAAGCTGAAGAGTTTGTTTGTCTGTTTGCTTGAATGCGCTAATCTTAGGAATTACTGGTCCGTTTTGAAAAAATATTTCAGTGTCAGATAGGCCATTTATCGAGGAAGTCTATAGGCGATATATATTATACTCACATAAACCGAGGCAAAGCGAGGGCAGGTCGCTAGTTATAAATATTTTAATAAAACAATAAAGCAACTATAGTCTGTGTCAGTTGAAATTGCTAAAGATGTAAACAAATTAGTACTGTTTGACACATAACCTCAAACATTAATCAAGCATGTTTTTATTTAAAATAACGTATAATTAATAGTTATTTAATGTTCAACTTAATGTGAAAGTAAAGATCAAGTGCATTAATCATTACTATGACCTCACTTGAACTTTAAAAGCACGTGTGATTATCGAGTAATAATGGTAAATTGGTTTGTTTGGTTGTGTTTACATCTTTTCCAATTTCAATTGGCACAGACTATACAAATACCCTCCCTCAACTATCGTTTTCTCTAGGATCTTATCATTAGATTCTAACTTGATAATGGGACCACCTGGGTAGGATTAAATTTGAAACAAATAAATATATCCAATTTGGTCCAGCGGTATTCTAGGAATCAGGTTTCGCCCAGTTGTTTACAATTACATTAATAAATATGTTTACTTTTCTAGGGTATTTTCTCGATAGAACAAGGAGTGTCTCGTATTGGCGTGATCGGCGTGACAGTGATGGCTTTACTATCAGGGTTTGGCGCAGTCAACTACCCCTACACGTCCATGGCGATCTTTATACGGTGAATGTTCTGAACCATACACAGATTATTACCTAGACAAGCTACTCGCGTGTACCCTTTGTGATGGCAATACAGACAACCCGACCAATTCACATATTCACATATTCACCTTTACCAGACAAAGGATTGAAATTAAACTCGGAATTTTTATTAATAAGTAATTTTCGTCCATCCGGTCTGTTCACATTTGCAAGGACTTCAATTATTTATTCTAGAGACCTCGTCGTGTTGTTCTCGAAGTCTTTATTTTTAGTTTAAGGTTTATTGACCTTACATTTGTAATAATTTTATTTTTGGTAGTTTTAAGAATTTATTATGTTTTATGGTTGAAAAAATGACTTTTTGCTGGAGTTTCTTGCGGCGCTTCATCTCCGCAGTGATGGTCTTGTCTGAAGCGCTGGTAGATTCACTACATATATTACCGACGTGTAAAAGAGCCCTTATGTGGCCTATTTACTGAATAAATATTTAGAATTTTTGAATTTCGTCAACTGGTCAATTTCTGTAATTCCATTATAAAGAGAGTAGAAAACGCAAATGGTACTACAATAACTGCAGCGTGGGTCATTTCCTCTGATATAATTTTTTTCATGTCACTCTTTTTTTTACAGGCCAGTTACCCAATCAGATGTATTATCAATAGAGAAGAAATTACTTCAAACCATGGACATGATATTAGTGAAGAAGAAAAGGATAGCGCTAGCGGAAGCCAACAATGTGGGAGGGAGACAATATGGGATGTTAGACCAAACAAACTCTAAGAACAAAGGGTTTTGGACTAATATTCTTTCGAGTGTTGGAAGCATTGCAAACCCGCTAAACTATGGGTCAGAAAGTAAGTTTTTTTGTCCTGCTAATATTTAGGGTTATTATATATTAAGGGTTTTGTACAGGTTTTTCATAAGGCTTAACTTACCAAACCCTCTTCCCGTCAAACCCTTTGAAATGTGCTTTTAAAGCACTATTCCAAACGATTGCCCATTGTATTAAGCGCTAACCAATACCCTTACAAAACCCTTTATAAAACTTACTAGTACGGTCACGAGCGTTAATTTGGGACCCATTTCAAGAATAATATGCTTGAAGTCGTCAATGTCATTTGAGATGTCAATTCATTTGTAACTGTTAGGAAACTCAGCCTTATTGTTGTAGAATGTCAGATTGACTTTGAACCTAAGGTGGATACCAAATTAAAGCTCGTGACTGTACATAAGCAATCTTGAACCTTTTGTATACCTCGTAAAACACACGTTACCTTGCATCCCGTTCGAAGCAAGTTAAAGATATCCCATTCAACTAAGCGCTAACTCAATCCATACTAATAATATAAATGCGAAAGTTTGTCTGTCTGTCTGTTGCCTCTTAACGCTTAAACCGCTGAACCGATTTAGGTAAAATTTGGTGCAAAGATAGTTTGAATCCGGGGAATTCATCTCCTAAGGGGGTGAAATAGAGGGTGAAAATTTGTATGGAGCTACGATATAAACGAGTTTCACGCGGACGGAGTCGCGGGCAGAAGCTAGTACCCTTACAAAACCCTAATTTGTAAGTATACGCGCGTTACCGACGGCGTATCATTTGAAGTTACCTCGCTGAGCGGCAGTAGATCCAAATTCGGTTCGATTTTCAACGGCGCGTGGCTTGTTACTGTAGGAAGAGAGGACAATAGAGAGATCTCTTTCCACTGTGGGTTATTATGACGTGGCTATGCCGTTTATTTTACGGTGAGCGTAAAGGACGGAGCTATAGCAGCTATATAGCTTTGTCCTTTTCTCTCAGCGTAAACAGAACTGCATTGCTATGTCATAATAACCCCCCAGGCGTATGTTATGCCTGGGGACCGAAGTCCATTGGGATGAAGTTGGATGTCCTATATATATCAACTGACTGAAGAAACTTCGCTAGCGCGATGTAGACCACTTTAGTTCCGCTGTCTGACGCTGTGGCGCTGTTGTCGCTGGCGAGTTGGTGGTACATGTTTTGCCGTTAGATGTCGCTATGTCGCCACACCAGCCCCCCTTTGAGACCGGACGTTGATGGTGTTGACGTGCAGTCTGTGCGTTGAATTGTCGCTTGCAAGTGCCAGTAGTAGATGTTGTCTCCAGTAGTGCTCAGAGCCGCCATAAGGGACAGCTTTATAATAGCACTAAAACGTTAATATTTTTTCTCAAATGCCGGTAATAGATATTCCGATTCCTCTCCTAATGTTGGCCAAACGTGGCGGTTATAACTTTTTACCACTGTAATGTTACAGTTTAAACTTTTTCAACTGAGCTTATCCACTTAAGAATAAAAAGCCATTGTGTAGTTAACCACAAATTATGACAACAAGCTCGCAGTAAAAGCAGATAATAACCGCTTTCGAAGGTTAATTTGGATTATCGACTCTATTTCTTTTAGCAATAGGCTACTAAACACAGTAATTAAATAATGGCAAGGAACTTTTTTTTGCATTTTACAACCGCCTGACTAAGATTGTATAGATACAATGACCATTGTGTTTACACGTAAGTGGAAGAGCTCAGTTCAAAAACTTCAAAGTATACTAACTTGTTTCCCTCCCATTGCATATTCTTCATCAAAGCTATTTGCCATATTAAGACTGCGCCGAGCGTAGGCCGGATGTACAGTGGCGCCCTCACTACTTTTATTGTGTTTTCTGATAAACTAAAGTATTTTCTTGAAATTGGACGAAATGTTTTTGTACTACAAATGAAAACACAACTTATAGGGTATATCATATAGTTTAATAATAATTCACTTTAGAGTTATTAACTTAACGGAAAAAAGTGGCTACCTTTTCCCGTTAAGCTGACTACTCAAAGGGTAATTGTTATTAAAGTTTATTACGTATCCCATAAATTGTGTTTTTTCTTGCACTACAAAAACATTCGTCTGATTCCAAGGAAATTCTTAAGTTAATTAGAAAACACAATAATAGTAATGAGGGCGCCACTGGACGCTCGGCGTTTGCTCGGCGCAGTCTTTAACCTGATCTTATATTCTACAGACATAACCCAACTCCGTCAAGAGATCTCTGGTCTAGAAGAGCTCTCCCGTCAGCTGTTTCTAGAAGCGCACGACGCCAGAACAGCCAGAGAGAAGATTGACTGGTCCAATACCTTCCAGGGGAAGTACTTTAACTTCCTCGGCTATTTCTTCTCGTTGTACTGCATATGGAAGATTTTTATTGTAAGTATCTAGTGCCAGAAAAAATATTAGAGATTTTTGTATGCAAATACGGAAACCATTTCGCTGCTTAAATACAAAAGCGCCACAAAACAAAAACAGTCTGCCGTGATATATCTATAATGCCGTTATCTGATATCTGGTATTTTTTTTACTTAGAATGCTATATTAATGAGAAAACAAAACTCTATCAATCCGTCTTTGCGATTTTTTAAACATAAATTTGGTAGATAATTGCATTATAGATATATCACGGCAGAGATATAGTTTGATTTAAAACTTCAAGCAACACAAACACATTTTGATTTGTGGCCCCTTTGTATTTAAGCAACGATTGACTTATCCAGAAGAAAGAAAAAATATTTTTCAAGCATGCAATTTTGTGCTTCGTATCACGTACGGTCACGAGCGTTAATTTGGGACCCATTTCTAGAAAAATATGCTTGAAGTCGTCAATGTCATTAGAGATGTCAAGTCATTTGTTACTTTTTGGAAACTCAACCTGTTCGTTATAGAATGTCAGATTGACTTTGGACCTAAGGTGGGTATCAAGTGAAATCTCGTGACTGTACAGCATTAAAATGTGAAGTTTTAAAGTCTTACCAATTAATAGGAAGTAAAGGCGCGACCCCACCGCTGCGTAAAACGCGGTGTCGGAGCGTAAACAAAAGACGGGGTCGTCGGGGGGGCGTCAAAAAGGTCGCCATGTTGTTATAGTAACAACATGGCGACCTTTTTGACGCACCGCCACACGCATACAATATTCTACCTTCCACTTATTAGGGTAAGGACCAAAAAGATTAGCAATTAACTCACTCAATTAAATTTTCTATGAAATTTCCGTTGTGACACGAAAATTACCATTGCAGGCATACTTTTCGTCGCACAACGGAACTTTTTTTGACTTCGTTGTTTGTATGGCTAACTGCGCTTAACTATGGTCCAAATTTTTGGTCCGTACCCATTACGGTTGATAGACAAAGGGACAGCGGAGGTTTTACTAAGGAGGCATAACTATACATATATTATACATTATTTTTCCAGTCAACAATCAACATAGTGTTCGATCGCGTGGGCAAGAAAGATCCGGTGACCCGCGGGCTGGAGATCGTGGTACACTGGCTCGGGCTGCGCATCGACGTGGCTTTCTGGTCGCAGCACGTGTCCTTCATCCTGGTCGGCGCCATCGCGCTCACCAGCATCCGGGGGCTGCTGCTCACGCTCACCAAGGTACCAATCCTCATTCAATTCATCATAATCATCACCAGTAGCTACAGCGTCATCATCATCCCCATTAACATCAACATAAGGTTACTTACCCTTATCATAATTGTCAGCATCATCAGGAGCGTCATATTTCGCTTCATAATAATCATCATCATAAATATTAACAGCGTCACCTTTAGCATCTTCATTATCAGGGTCACTACCAACAGCTACATGGTCATCACCATCATCTTCAGCTTCAGCATTATTAGAAACATAGTCTTGTTCATCTAAATCATCCATATCATCATTACCATCATAACCATGGATAAGAAGTTCTAGTCGCAGCACGTGTCCTTCATCCTGGTCGGCGCCATCACGCTCACCAGCATCCGGGGGCTGCTGCTCACGCTCACCAAGGTACCAATCATCATTCAATTCATCATAATCATCACCAGTAGCCACAGCGTCATCATCATCGCCATTAACATCAACATACGGTTACTTACCCTTATCATAATTGTCAGCATCATCAGGAGCGTCATATTTCGCTTCATGATAATCATCATAAAAATCATCAGCGTCACCTTCAGCATCATCATTATCAGGGTCACTACCAACAGCTACCTGGTCATCACCATCATCTTCAGCTTCAGCATTATAACAAACATAGTCTTGTTCATTCAAATCATCCATATCATCATTATCATCATAACCATGGATAAGAAGGGCTCAGTGACGCGCGGTCTGGTCACTGGCTCTGCGCATCGACGTGGCGTTCTGGTCGCAGCACGTGTCCTTCATCCTGGTCGGCGCCATCGCGCTCACCAGCATCCGGGGGCTGCTGCTCACGCTCACTAAGGTACCTATCATCATTCAATTCATCTTAATCATCACCAGTAGCCACAGCGTCATCATCATCGCCATTAACATAAATATAAGGTTACCTTACTCATATCATTATTGTCAGCATCATCAGGAACATCATATTTCGCTTCATAATAATCATCATCATAAATATCAACAGCGTCACCTTTAGCATCATCATTATCAGGGTCACTACCAACAGCTACATGGTCATCACCATCATCTTCAGTTTCAGCATTATTAGAAACATAGTCTTGTTCATTTAAATCATCCATATCATCATTATCATCATAACCATGGATAAGAAGGGCTCAGTGACGCGCGGTCTGGTCACTGGCTCTGCGCATCGACGTGGCGTTCTGGTCGCAGCACGTGTCCTTCATCCTGGTCGGCGCCATCGCGCTCACCAGCATCCGGGGGCTGCTGCTCACGCTCACCAAGGTACCAATCCTCATTCAATTCATCAGAATCATCACCAGTAGCCACAGCGTCATCATCATCGCCATTAACATCAATATTGTGCGGGTGGTAGGATCTTGTGCAGGGTCCGTCCGGATAGCTACCACCATCTTATCCATTAACCTACCGCCAAACAGCAGTGTTCGCATTGTTGTGTTCCGGTTTGGGGATAAGACAGCCGGTGAAATGACTAGCATAGAGGCATTCCGTCTTAGTCCTCAGGGTTGCCAATGCATTTGCAGTCTTAGGATTGCATTGCAGTCTTGTGAATGCGAATGTCTATGGGTCACAGTTTCCAATTACCATGAGGTGGCCTGTGTGCTCGTTTGTCTTCTCTATGCCATAAAAAAAACAGAATTGCCAGCATCATCAGTAACATCATCTTTGGCTTCATAATAATCATCATAAAAATCATCAGCGACACCTTCAGCATAATAATCATGAGGAAAATCAGCTTCAGCATTAGTGATGAACACATCTTAAGGTATTACGGTGTCGTCGCGTAAACAAAAGACGGGGCCATAGTAACAACATGGTGCCGTTTTTGACGCATCGTAATATACGCACCGTTAAGCAGCGGTGTGGGCGCAGCCTTATTCGGGTAAGGACCAAAAAGTTGGGCACGCTAACTCACTCAATTAATTGTCTATGAAACTTTTCCGTTGTGACACGAAAATTAGCCATACATGTAGGGATACTTTGCGTCGCACAACGGAACTTTTTTCGACTTCGTTTTTTCTATGGTTAACTGCGCTTAACTATTGTCCGACTTTTTGGTCTTTACCCATTCATCATCATCAGCAGCATTATTATCATCAATATTATTATCACTTTAACTAGCAATATTATCATCATCATCATCATCACCGTGGTCATGTAACCCGGTGTCCCGCTGGCTGGAGATCGTGGTGCACTGGCTCACCATGAGTGTGGTAAAGTCTTAATATGCATCTGTTAATTTGAAGTGTTAAGTGTTATCTTTAGTGACACTTTTATATCAGTTTTAGTCGTGGTAGGACCTTGTGCATGGCCCGACCAGATCGCTACCACCATCTTATACATTAATCCACCATTATTAGCAGTGTTCGCATTGTTGTGTTCCGGTGTTGGGATAAGACAACAGGTGAAATTACTAGATTAGAGGAGTTCCATCTTAGGAGATACTCTGGGTTTGCGCATTTGAGGTCTTAGGATTGCAGTCTTGAGATTGTAGTCTTGAGAATTCAAATGTCTATGGGTCTCAAGTCCCACTTACTATCAGTGGGGTTATTATGACGTATATGTGCAATTCATTTTACGCTGAGAGAAAAGCAAAGAGTTACGTAACTGTTATAGCTGCTGCTGTTAGTTACTATACAAATCGAAAGGGTTTTGCCACTTGAACACGGCAAAATATTCATTTAGATTTATTTTTCTTAATTTACAAAATTACAAGTAAGTTAAAAAAAATATCGAGTTTTACCAATACTATGCCTGAATAGATATAATACCATTGCCTTTTTCACGAGAAAAAAAGCTGTCATACTTGAAATTTGACATTGACACTATTGACTGATGGATAAATACTTAGAGAATTATCCGTTGACATGATACTTTTTTATATACAGATTGGACTAACGTAATATGTCCATTGTGTCGTAGAAATGAAGTTACGCCCTTTTAGAATAAGTACATCTTAATAAATTAATAATAAAATAATTATTCATTCTAGAGAAAATTTAAAACTATTAGTGTCTTTCTCCTTCCAAACAGAATCTATAAAACGAATAAAATTAAAGTCTTGAAAATATGAAATCTTGTCAATTCATTTTACGCTGAGAGAAAAGGACAGAGTTACGTAACTGCTATAGGTCCGTCCTTTACGCTCACCGTAAAATGATTGCATAACCACGTCATAATAACCCCAAGGTGGCCTTATGGCCGGTTCCTATATTCAAACCGCGGACAGATAGGCTTACTTCAGATTAAAATTTGTCAGTAAGCCTTATCTATCCACGGCCTTCTCCTTGCTATAAAACAACGAAGCTGTGCCAAAATTCAAAGACTACCTATTTGGCCGTAAATCCGACTCTTTCTAGTCTAAACCAGTTTTTTCTTGTTACAGTTCTTCTACAAAATATCATCATCGAAGTCGTCGAACATCATCGTGCTTATACTAGCCCAAATCATGGGTATGTATTTCTGTTCGTCCGTCCTTCTCATGCGAATGAACATGCCTCCAGAATACCGCATAATCATAACCCAAGTGTTAGGTGACCTACAGTTCAACTTCTACCATCGGTGGTTTGACGTTATTTTCTTAGTTAGTGCTTTAACTAGTATATTAACTTTATATCTAGCACATAAGCAACCATCTGTTAGTTAGTTTTAGAGTTTAATTAAGTGTTGAAGTTAATATTGTTGTGAAGAGTGACGTATGGATGTTGAAAGAGTTTGTTATATGGTTCAGCGCATCGCTAGAGTGATAGAACCAGTAATGGACAAGGCACCAATAATGGACACATAATTCTTATTTTACAGAAGATAAGCGTTATTCATTTGTTTTGCAACAATCAATTCAGGACCGTATACAATTTGAATTAATAGTGAAGTGTCTATTACTGGCCTGTCAGCTAAAAGTGTCTATCATTAGTGCCGTCATTGCAACTTATATAATAAATTTTGGAACTTTGTCTGTCGTTCTACGCTTGTAATTTGGTATGGAGATAGATTAAAAGGACTATTAGTGTTAAAGATACTTTTCATAAAGAATTTCTACGCGAACAAATTCGTGTGAGAAAGCTAGTTTGACGTTTAAAGAAAGTAATAAGAAGATAACTCTAGTCTTAAATCCTGTTCAAAACATGGAAAAAGCTAACTTATGTCTAGATTTAAGGTGATTTCAATCAAGCGTCAAGTTTTACATTTAGATCAAAAGCGACTAGGGTAAAATCACCAGTGGTCACCCAGTCGGCCTCTGCCTATTAAGGTGATTTCAATCAATCGTCAAGTTTTACATTTAGATCAAAAGCGACTAGGGTAAAATCACCAGTGGTCACCCAGTCGGCCTCTGCCTATACTTTGTATGAGTGGGAAGACTACGAAAGATATATTTCCCACACTTCGCACTCATAATAAGGTCGACTTCTGGCCTCTGGCTGACCACTGGTGACTACCCTATTTAAATAACGGAAAAAGATTGCTCGTGAGAAAAAATAAACCATCATTTGTTTTTAAATTCCAAAATAGACAGCGATTGCCGCAATAGGCATAATTACAGGAACCTTATAAATAGACGTTTGTTATGTAAAAAAAAACTTTACATCTCGAAATTGATTACTGTTAAGATGTATTGTGGATGCTTTGATTAAGTTAAAAATAACATGGTTTTAAGACTGATGTTTATGATAGGTAATAAAATTACTAAGATTTGTAATATTGAGATTGTTTCATGCATCATGTTTTTTGGTTAAATTTTCCGTTTTTTTAACGTCCAGTTCAATAACATGTACAATTTGAACAGGACATTACAACGAAATAAAATAAAAGGTATACACAAGTTGAACTTGACTGTACAGGTGTACATAAAAAAATCATCAGTGTATTTATCCCAGTATAGGTTTAGTCTGTGCCAATTGAAATTGGCAAAGATGTAAACACATCCAAACGAACCAATTTACCGATAATCACATGCTTTTAAAGATCATGTGAGGACTTGGCAATGATTTTATACACCTGGGGGGTTATTATGACATAACTATGCAGTTCATTTTACGGTGAGTGGAAGGGACAGAGCTATGGCAGTTAAATAGCTCTGTCCTTTTCTGTCAGCGTAAACAGAATTGCATAACTATGTCATAATAACCCCCCTGATCTAAGATTAAACAACTGTTCATTATACACGTTATTTTAAATAAAAAACACGCTTGATGAATATTTAATGTTATGTGTCAAGTAGTACTAATTTGTTAATATCTTTGGCAATTTCAATTGATACAGACTATAGGTTAAATGTTGCCGGTCAATTATTTGCAACTGTCCACAGCACAACATTTTTTTTCTTTCATTTCGCGTCCGAGGGTTGGGAGCGTTGCCTGTAAGTTGCATCGTCAACGCTGCGTTGTTTTCATATAAATTAGATCGACATGTCACACGATGCGTTGAAACTCTCGCTCTGTGTTGAAATCACAGCGTTAAGACGACGCCACGCACCGGCAGCGCTCGTTTGGTATCACTCTATAGTCTACATATACTTTTAGTTATTAAAAAAAATGTAAACAAAACTACCACGTGATATCGTCAGCCAATAGAAGCAGAACACTGATACGTCAAAGTGCAGTGGTTTGGATTGTTAACATTTTTTTAAATACGTAAAAGTATAGACTATAGTGCATATCATTCGCTTAATACTAGTTGGGTCAATCTTAGATGATCCCTGTGATAGCTAATATAAACACGTGTTTCGCTTGTTGCTTTGACTCTTCATAAATACTATATTGACACAAATAGCGACGACACGTTCAGTGAGTTCAATAATTAATCAGTTATTTTTGTATATCTTGCGTAAAAAAAAAGCGTTGAAAATTTTCAATACGGCTGTCAAAGGGAGCGTTCTACATTGACTGTATTATAACATTTATAACCTCGTGAGACTCGGTATTCCTTTTATTAATTTTATTTGGTATCAAAATTTAAAAAGGGCATTTTAGCATTTAATAGGAAAGGTAATTGAACTGTATTTCCTTGCTACTAGATTCAAATTCCAAAACTCTCTGTTTGTACTATTGTCGGCGTCACGAGTAGTAGACCTGGGTCGATAATTTTTAAAACCAAAAAAAATAATAGTAGGATGAAACCCATTAGAAAAGGAGGGGAATATTATAAAAATAAAAGGAAAAATAATTTACGGGCGATCTGAGGTCGGGAAGGGGATGGGGGTGAGTTTTTAAGGGTAAAAAACGGTTTCTCTCGATTTCCGGCAAAACTAAAAGTCCTATCGAAAAAAGTCAAATGGCAAAGTTGTAGGTAATAAAGTGATCTAAAACTTTTGTATTTACACTTTTTTCACATAACCTCAAAATTTATGTGAAAAATCCAAAAAACCAAGTTTTTGGTTTTTTATTATTATCTTTTACAAAAAAATTTTTTTTTTAACGAAATTTGGTGAAAACTTACCTTTTTATGTCCCAAATACGCTGTAATTTATTTGATTAAAAATATTTATTTTTTCACCTTATTTTGAATTAATATCGAAAAAACACCCTAATTTTCAATCGAAAATTCACCCGTCAAAATATCAGCTTTTTTCAAAAAGTTGGTATGGTTTCTGTTCGTTGAAATCTCTACTTTCCGATGGTGAAAAAAAAAAAATATGTTACTACAGTAAATCTTCTCAGAAAATGCAATCATCCATACTGATAATCTGAAAAGACAAAATCGAATTAATAATGCCTTCACTATTTTATCGTGAATACACTCCCATGAAAAAAAAATTATTAAAGAAATAAACGTCAAAATGTATAAAAAATATATTATTATTATAAATCTATTAAAAATGTATAAAATATATATGGAAATCGGCCAAAAGTTTGTTATTAAAAATATATCGAATACTGGTTAGGCTAACGGTTGTAACAGCTGCTACGAAATATATAGTATATAATAGTAGGTATGTATGTAGTAAGACCCAGACCCGCCTAGCCCCTTCCCCACTTCTCCACGAAATACCTTTTGATGGGCTACAATTTTTCGTAGGTCACTCAGGTATATCTACCCAGGTATTTATAATTTATCTTAAAATAGTTATAAATAGGCATCTACGCATATAATTTAAAGAAGATTCGACAACTTTCTCCAAATATTGTAGATGTCTTATTAAATATTAATTTTATTAACTTATTTGTTTGTTAATTATAGTAGTATATTTTTATTTGCAATTTTTTTGTTATCAATGTCACATGTAATCTAACGTTTTTCGAGTAATTAAAGTGTAAATTTTAATAAATAGCTCAAAATTATTTATAATAATTAAATAAAAATTTTCGAATTCAAGTTTTTTTTGATTTTTTGCATTTTCTGAGAAGATTTACTGTAGTAACATATATTTTTTTTTCACCATCGGAAAGTAGAGATTTCAACGAACAGAAACCATACCAACTTTTTGAAAAAAGCTGATATTTTGACGGGTGAATTTTCGATTGAAAATTAGGGTGTTTTTTCGATATTAATTCAAAATAAGGTGAAAAAATAAATATTTTTAATCAAATAAATTACAGCGTATTTGGGACATAAAAAGGTAAGTTTTCACCAAATTTCGTCAAAAAAAAAAATTTTTTTGTAAAAGATAAAAATAAAAAACCAAAAACTTGGTTTTTTGGATTTTTCACATAAATTTTGAGGTTATGTGAAAAAAGTGTAAATACAAAAGTTTTAGATCACTTTATTACCTACAACTTTGCCATTTGACTTTTTTCGATAGGACTTTTAGTTTTGCCGGAAATCGAGAAAAACCGTTTTTTACCCTTAAAAACTCACCCCCATCCCCTTCCCGACCTCAGATCGCCCGTAAATTATTTTTCCTTTCATTTTTATAATATTTCCCTCCTTTTCCAATGGGTTTCATCCTACTATTATTTTTTTTCACTTTTTATTTTTTTTAAAGGCTTCTACCCTGGTCTATAGGTTAAAGAACGACGTATTTTTGGGGCTAAATTATAAGTTATAATTTTTCTTCTAAATGAATAAACTAAGTAAGTCCCGTTTGCGTATGTTGATAAAAAAAGCTTTGATTTTTATATTGAACACAGGCAGTGCACTCAAACAGTATATTAACTAGTGTATTAATGGTATAGAGGTATTGGATCTTGGTCTTAGTTTCTGTTCTACCAAAGGAGGCGGCTGACTGCAATGTATGTAGTAGTAGAAGCATTCTATACTATTTATATAGGTAACTATTTAAATTTAAAATACTTATAATACTGCCCTCTCACGGAAAAAAGGCACGATTACTATATTAATTGTATTGCACTTCCAACCTTATTATAAACTTTCGAGAGGTTAATATGCTTCTATGAATTGATTGCACTTGTTCCTTTTTCCCAGTACAAGGGCAGAATACTAGTATTTATTTCTGTTTTTCTTTAGTTAACCATGAAACGACTAGCATAGAGGCATTCCATCTTACTCCTCAAAGTTGGCAACGTATTTGCAGTCTTAGGATTGCATTGCAGTCTTGTGAATGCGAATGTCTATGGGTCACAGTTTCCACTTACCATCAGGTGGCCTGTGTGCTCGTTTGTCTTCTCTATGCCATAAAAAAAACGCAGCGTATTAATGTCTGTTTTTAGATGAAATGCCCGACAAAAATTGAAAACCGGCCAAGTGTGAGTTGGACTTACGCACGAAGGGTTCCTTTGTCAATATTTCAAGCGTTTACCTGTTGCCTTTATTAATATCGAGCAAAAAACGACAAAAAAATCACGTTTGTGGTATGCGAGCCCCAGTATTTTTTTCATTTTATTCTGTTTTTGGTTTTAGCGGCAACAGAAATTCATCATCTGTGAAAATTTCAACTGTCTGGCTATCACAGACAGTGGATTCTTAGTAATAGGGTCCCGTTTTTACCCTTTTGGATACGGAACCCTAAAAATGTCTTGACGTTTACTTTTTTCTTCTGCTTTATTTGTATGTTTGACGAAATACCGAAGAAGGCGGTAATAAAATATAAGCATTTTAAATCTAATATTTGCTTATCATTAGAGCATTATGCTTCGACTTCTACACAAGTATATATATATATATTGTGCACGCGCACATAACATAAACGAGTCGTAATATTTGTATTAAAGAGTTATATTTCTAAAAAAATGGCTATGAATTGTCTCTATACGTGATATAGTTCGTAAATAGTTATGGCAGAATACTTTAAGTACAATATACATTATTTAAGTAAATAACGCCATTAACCGCCTGTTTCACAATCGACGAGTAAAGCGTATTTGACAGATAAATTTAGCCTTTTCTCTTTCTTACACTTGGAAATAGACAAGGAGAGAGCCACCTTTAAATGGCAGATAAATTTACTCGTTGATTGTGAAACAGGCCCTAAAACTAAAAGGGAACTTGTGACAGTTAGCGATGACGATGTAATAATGATTGTTGTTGTTGGATATATTGTTGTTAATTTAGCGGTTGACGACATTGCGCCTGCAAAATGTATGTGGCGAATGTCAATGTAAAGTATATGCTGACAGTCTTAAAAAAATATCGAATAAATGGGATCATCTCTTAACGCCCCTCTGTAATATTTAACTGTTGAAATGTTTTAATAGCCATTACAGGCTTTCATAAGAAATGAAAACACTGTAACTTCAAATTATGTCTTATTTTTAACTATCAATTGATTTTCTAAATACATGTTGATTTTTAACAGAACTGCACTACCACCAGCGGCTATAAGGTCCCTGTTAACTTTTACAGTTTTTCACCATATTTCAAAGGGGTGTGCAAAATTGTGTCCATATGTTTATATTTTACTGTTTGGCACAAAACTAGTTAACCTAATTACTTTCCTAACACGCACAAAATTAAATTGTTAAAGGTTGTTTTTATAAATAATTATAACTTAAACCATAAACCATAAACTTGGAACGTTATACGCATCTCAATTTATGGCTAAATTGTAACCAAGACAAAAACAGATATTTTCGCACACGTCTGCCGGCTTGTTATGGTCGTGTTTAGATATGGATAGACGTGGGTAAAACATCGGTCACTTTCTGGCCAGTACTTAAGTGCAAGAGTGACGGGTGATTTAGCCATTGCGATAAAGGCGACCATGATGTTCGACATATTGTCACACCCTGCCCCCTGGTTTACCTGCAGCTTTGTATATGTGTGTGCTTGAAGAACATTTTGTATATTGGACGATAATAAAAGAGGTAAAATATCGATTCACGACTTATCATTTTCTTAAAAAGGAGGATGTAAAAGAGGGTATCTAAATAAAGTAAAATATTTGGCAATAAATTATCTTTATTTAATTAACAGTTATTTTATATTATCTTACATAAACTATATCGAAAATGTTTAAAAATATTACTTGGAAAGGCCACCTTAATTATTAATTACATTTGGAAGTAAATAGAAAAATGTGATATAAACATATGTTTCATTTGTCTCTAGATTATAGACGAAATTTGAACTCTTTATTTTCGAATTTAACACTCATATACAAAGATACTTTGTGCATGAAATCTGTATTTCTAAATTGATTTTAAATAGTTTTCTATGTAATTGACAATTATTTGAAATGCACTGAAGAAGCAAAATTGTAACACCTTTCCTAACATATTTCATTGGTGTTAGAATTTTGAGCAAAAGCGAAGTTTGTCGAGTGTATGTCCAGATTTGGGTATGTTTATTCCGCCATCTCCACTTCGTTCTGTTTCCTGAAGCAGTCTCCAACCGGGAAGAAATCCCAGCATCGTTGAGTGTACATGTTCCATACATAGGTTTCTTGACCTGTAAAGGTCAATAAAGGTCAATAAAGAACAGAGTCAAATGGTAAAGTTGGGATATACCTGAAAATTCTTTTTTTTATTTCGTATATTACTTTGCCCGAATTTCCGTTTTACGAAAGCTATTTTAGATTCAATGAATAGTTTTATATGCTTAACGTAGGTTAGGTTAAGTTTGATTTAAAAGCGATATCGAAAAATCAACTCTTCAATAAAAATATTGTACTTATTCGGAAAATGAAAGTTCGAGATTTTAATGAATTCAGAATTATATAGTATACCCGTTACAGTCAAGTACAAAGAGATGGGTCCAATGTTGGACCATATTACACTGCAATAATGAGAAAAAATGGATACATTTCTATGTAGTTGACTGTACATGTAATCAGAATAAATAACCACAATATAATTGTATCAGAAGTTTAAAAAAAACCTCCTGTGAGGGCGGCACTAATAACCTACAGATGCAGGGTAACGGCACCAATCGTGGATTTGATTCTTATTTTAAAGAGAATAGCTAAGGGTTATTCATTTATTATTTAAACTGTCTGATCTTTGGATTAAGAGTTAACTGTTCATTTTGGGTTCCAATCTAAAATAAATATTTAATTCCGTTTGCTATTTCTGACATATATTTATACAAACCTGTGTACTCTGTGTCCGGTTTGTTGATGAGATGCATGAGGAAGAACATGTAATTGGCCAAATTGTGCTCCCTCTGCACGTGAGTGTCAAAACCGTGTGGTACCTGCAGAAAAATACAGAAGAGGTTAACTAAGCAATGCAAAATAGTGCATGAGGACTAAGAATTTACAACTTAAATCTTATTACACCCAAAAAATCTATCTTCTTGAGCTTCTGCTCTAGAATATAACAAGGCCGTGGTGTTACGTACCGCGTCAAAGAAGTCCTTGCCCATGCCGCATATGAAGCAGTTGGACTCCATGTCCTCCTTCACTGACTCGAGCTGATCACGAAGTTCTCCGAACGCGTCGATGATCAAACCTGCGACGATAACAAGGTTTAGTTTTTAAGTAATTTATATTTTTTGTATCCACCTCTGTACATTCTCTGTTAACGTGTCATTATATAGAAGAGAATGCAATTAGGCATAAAGTTCGCCGTTTGTATTTTTTTAATGTGTCGTATAAAGATGTTCCAATAAAGGTGTAAATAAAAGCTTAATAGCAGTCACCATTACCGGCGGAATGCAAAAGTTCAAAGTGTACAAGTCAACATTGTTCAAAGTGTACAGTCAGCGTTAAAATTAGCTGATCACCTCGGTACTTTATCGCATTAACACATTTGACAATCTTCTTTGACATAGTTGACGCGACTGCAAAGCGACTGGGTACAAAAGTTCGTATCTACTTTTGACGCTGACGGTTGTAAATGGTCGCAATCCAAAACCCAAGAAATAGAATTTAGGTATTTTTTAACTTATGGAATCAAATTTGGAAGTACGTTTTAAAACTACCTACTCTTGCGACAATGCATTAAGACTGCGTCGATCAAACGCCGAGCGCCAGTGGCTCCCTCCTTACTATTATTATGTTTTCTAATTAACTAAAGAACTTCCTTGGAATCAGACGAAATGTTTTTGTAGTGCAAGTAAAAACACAATTTATGGGATACGTAACAAACTTTAATAACAATTACCCTTTGAGTAGTCAGTCAGCTTAACGGGAAAAGGTGGCCACTTTTTTTCCGTTAAGTTAATAACTCGAAGGTAAATTGGTATTAAACTATATGATATACCCTATAAGATGTGTTTTCATTTGTAGTAGAAAAACAATCGTCCAATTTCAAGAAAATACTTTAGTTTATTAGAAAACACAACAAAAGTAATGAGGGCGCCACTGTACATCCGGCGTACGCTCGGCGCAGTCTTAAATGCTCAACATTACGAAAGTTATCCTTATTCTGATCTAATCATCACATTCACTTATCACATCAGCAGTCTCACCCTGAATGATGGCCAACAGGATAATGATGATGAAGAAGAAGAACGAAACGTCGAATATGATCCTCCACACTTCGGAGTCGTCTCCATCTGGGGGTTCTAACTCATCGCCGATACCGCCGCCGGCTCGCACGCCCTTGTATATGTTGAACACGAAGCACTGGAATAAAATATCATAATCATTACTAATGTATTGCCTCGTCAGACACCGGCTACATGCTCAATCATACTTGCACAATCTAGGTTTGCACAAATAAGCAAGGGCGTTAAGACGGCAAAACGGTATACCGCACAAATGACTTGCACAAAACGCTCATTGGCACAAACTAGATTTGTCCAAATAAGCATGTGTTTTTGTGCCAATTTTTACACAAACCGTTTAGCAAATGCAAGCCACTGTGTGTAGCTGGAGCCGTAGGCCCACGTCAAATTTCGTTAGTTCGAAAATTAATCTTGCGTCGGTCAACTAAAGCCGAAAGTCACTTTGAGAAATGCCCTAAAGGGCCTAACGTTGGGCCTTTCGATAAAGGAGAAAGTTATGTTTATTTGTTTTCAGTTTAACCTTTCGAACGCCACAGAGGGCTCTGGCCGTCAACTGAAAGTCGTCCCACTGACGCCACGGCAAAAAGTTAAAGATTAAAAAAGACCTCCTATCAATTAAGTTTTAATTTGCATAGCATAACATACAGGTTTGGCGTTCAAAACGTTAAAGTTTGCAGACGGACAGTGTCAATAGTAATAGAGATAAACAACTTCCTTAATAAATCTTGACTAAGCATTAAGCATGAAGTGCAGAAGTTGCGATTATTCGAAGTTAGTTCCACATATATACACTAGGGGGCCTAATATGGGTGCGTTTATCGCGTGGTCACCTTCTGACAGGTAAATAAGTACACGTGTCAAAAAGTGACGGATGCTTTATCCACAGTTGACACGCGATATAGACGCAGCCATACTAAGCCCCCAGTGCCCTGGATATATCCCTACCACAGATTCACTCCCTTTAACTTATTTCCCAGTTTTTTATCTGTCTGTCTTGGTCTTCCTTTACAACCTAGCCTTATTAACCGACTTCAAAAAAAAAAGGAGGAGGTTATTATCAATTCGTCCGTTTTGTTTTTTTTTTTTTTAATTACGTTATTCCTACCTGTCAAGAAACTTAATTTATACGTGCTCAACACTCGGCCAGTGTTTTTACAAAAGAACTCACCGACAACATGTCATGACAGTTCCTGTTGATCTCGTCATCCTCTTCCTGCACGTAGAACTTGCGGAAGAAGTTGAATGCGATGACCGTGTATATGTACACGATGATAGTCAACAGGATCACTGTCAACACCAACTGTAACAAATCAAGGTAAGTATGTTAGCTGTGAAAGATGGTGGAGCTTTTTTTTATTTAACCTTTCGTATGCGTAGTAGCAGATCTGCTCCATATACGCAAACTGCTAGAGAGCAGATCTGCACCAAATGCTTTGCGTGCCTCCCGAATTTAATTTGAACCTTGTTGTGAAGGTTTCTAAGGGTTAAAGTTTATTGTAGGTTAGCCAATAAAGTAATCAAATTTACTAAAAATTGCTCCTTACATAAAAATATTCAGTATGGTCGCTGTTTTTGTTGGTTTGATGTCACGTGACTGGTCACGTGACCGCGTTGCCGCACTGACCCGCCAACAAATTTTCTGCCTACCGCATACGAAAGGTTAATTACTAGCTGCTCGCCGGCGGCTTTGCCTCGCTACAAATTTCCGACCTTCCCGTTGGATTTTTCATTTTTTTTCTTACATATAAAGTTTTTCCTGACAATAACGAACTCAATAAAAAAGAAATCAGCCAAATCGGTTCAGCCGTTCTCGAGTTTTGCGCTTATCAACACATTATATAGATTTATAGTTCACCAAATAATCGTTTATTTTAAGCATCATTATTGTGTTAACATGAGCTGATACTGTGCAGGTTACCACCACCAATAAGTTATTCTAACTTAAGTATAGTCACCATTTAACATATCGCTCATTGAATACAAAACGGAAACATTCCAAAATAATTTGCTCTTCCATTAAAAATCGTATTCCAACAGCTTCTACTTTTAAAATGCAACACTGACTCATTTTGGATTGTGTCTGTTTTGTATTCAATGAACGATATTATCTCATACATACCTACTATAAAATACAGTAGGTATCTATTTCTGACTGTCCAGACGTTCGTCGGCTTAGTTCGTTAAAACTACACATCATATTTTGATAGACTGTTAACCATAATTTAGAGGATGTGTTCCAGAATGTTCATGTACAATAATTCACATAGATCCCGCTGGTCGCTAGTTTGAACATTGAAGGCGACGTGACGACAAGAGCAAATATCAATAAATATAGTACATTGTTGCCTAGGCGCGGAAAGTAAGGGTTTTCCTGACGAGGTGGTTAGCTGGCCGAGCACCAGCGAGGCCTGCTAAAATACGAGGCAGGAAATCCTCGTTTCCGCCGCGGCATACATAATGTTTTTCTCAAATAATGCGAGGAAATGATACAAATACATAATTACAAGTATTTTTAAAAACCCATGACAAATTCGGAGATAATGTTTGTTTGAAAACTACGAGTATTAGTGTAGATAGTTTCACGCACAACGCGCCGCCGCCGGCCCACACTGCACCCACAAGTTGTGTGTGCGGGATTTTTTTCACGTTCCTTTCGATTTTGTATGCAATAGAGAGCACTTTTAATAAACAATATGGACATAGACGGAAAGTGTTTTCATATGTTTTTTTTACTCCTAGGAGTAAAATGAGGCGCTTTCCGTCCTTGTGTTTCAATCGGAAAACCGTTCTTTCCGAGCATGTTTGAGAAAAAAGCACTTCTTAGAGCAAACCCTACCTGTTTCCCATTATGCGTGACAGACTGCAAGATGGTACGGAGTGTCTTGAACCCGACGGCGACGTCGAGCAGATGCGCCGCGAAGAAGAAGTTGTTGAAGTTGCCCATCACAGAAAAGCAGAAGTACCACAGCGAGTAGAGGAACGAGTTGTCCGTGATGGTCACGCCCGCCTTCCACACCTGGTAGCGCCAGTCGATGCTCAGGATGCTGGAGGGAAGATAGTCAATAAACTATTAGATATGTGGTTCATGTGTTAATGCTGCCTTATATTCCAAGGCAGAATAATGGGGATGCCACACGAGCGTTGCGTGTACGTTGCGTCATCGCTGCGTTGTTCTACATATAAACTAGAACGACATGCCACACGATGCGTTGAAAAACTTGCGTCGCTCTATGTTCAAATTACAGCGACGCAACGCACCGGCAGCGGTCGTATGACATCACTGTATGGAGATAATAATATTATTCAGTCAGAAGTTACGCCTAGGGACTGCAGGCCATTTGTGATTCACAAAAAAATCTACTTCCAAAAAATCGTTGCATAGTGGACTAATATACGATATGTCATTTAGAAGTAAAAGGGAACGTCACTTTAGTAGTGCCTGCTTAATAACTCCTTAAGCTTGACGTTCTCTGGGAAAGGGTATCTACCACAGATTAAAAGTTTGTCGACCGATATTGGCCTGACAGTTTATCGTATTAGAACAAAGACTATCAGTTCCTTTTAAGGTTTCATACGTCATTTCTTCACACATTTTGGACTGGCAGGCAGCCTGACGGACTGAGGACCACGTACGAGTATACTGGACTACTAAAAACTGGTCTGTACCCTTAACATGAGTTACAATTAGGTACCATACTCGCTAGCGAGTCGAACGCTCTGTCCCTCGCACTCTATAAGAATACTGCGAGGTCTGCCAGGGACAGAGCTTCGACTCGCTAGCGAGTACGTTAATTGTAACTCATGGTGAGGGTACTGTTGAAGCCTTTAATGGTTGTCGACACTTACTAATGGTAGAAGCCCTTGTTGCCGGTCTCCTCGTGGGACGCGAACGAGGTCTTCTCCATGCCCAGCATGTTGGAGATGGAGTCGAAGTCGTACGTCTCTGAGTACTTCGCGCGGACCTTCTTCTTGACGAACTTGTCCCAGTAGTTGATGGGGAATGATCTGGAAAAGTAACAAGACTGGAGGAAAAACGGAAAAAAAACTAGTAAACAACACGGATGAACGGGCCTATGGATGAATACATTAGAAGATTTGATGAGTGACACAGTGATGGAACTGATGGATTGTTTCATACAGATAAATCCTCGATATAGGTAATGATTAATGAATGACGCCCCTACTTTCAGAGCTGATATCTATATCACAGTCAAATCGATTTTTATGAAACCTAGCGAAGAATCATTCTTAAACTAGCCTTCTTTTGAAAAAGCTCACGTCCGAATTGGCCCTTTCTTTTGTCAGCTATGATGTCACGGACAAACACGCGTTAAACTTAAGACTGCACCGAGCAAACGTCGAGCGTCCATTGGTGCCCTCATTACTACAATTAAACTAAAAAAAACCTTGTAATCAAACGATACGTTTTTGTAGCCCAAGAAACACAATTTATGGGATACGTGACACACTTTAATAACAATTACCTACCCTTTTAGTAGTCAGCTTAATAGGAAAAGGTGGACAGTTTTTTTTCCGTTAAGTTGATAACTCGAAGTTGAATTGTTATTAAAGTATGTGATATACCCTATAAGTTGTGTTTTCATTTTTAGTACAAAAACCTACCGACCAATTTCAAGAAAATACTTTGGTTTATTACATAACACAATAATAGTAAGGAGGGCGCCACTTACATCCCGCGTACGCTCGGCGCAGTCTTAAACTTAACACCCCTGTTTTTGAATAGGTGGTTAAAAAATAAGCGCTCGCTCGTATTATTATTGTGTTGGACGCACGTTTGAATCCCTCGCTACGCTGACAATTATAGTCCACGCGAGCTCCAAGGAATCGGGATTGGGAAGAACGAGGAGTTCGTTATCGCTTTAGTTGGCTATATCATTAACGTAATGCCTTCATGTTCACCTTTTCTGGAGATTCCTCGGAGCTCGCACGCGGTCTATACTTGCGAATCCCTCGTTGCGCTTACGTCCTAGTTCTACCCGTGGCACTTGATTCAACCACCTTCACCAGAAACATACATTTTCTCCCTTGTCACACAATCTACTATTAAAACTTACTTAGCGGAAATAACAAGCTTGTCCCAATGACTCTTAAAATCGTCATCTTCAGGTTGTTCCGCGATGTAAAGCCCGTCGAACTCGAGTCGACGCGCTATCTCTTTCTCGCGCTTGAAGATAGCCAGAGGCACCTGAGGGAAGTGGTGAGTATTAAGGCACACAGACTTGTGTATCAGGGCGTACCGCAGTGTAAATTAGTATGTATGTATGTAAACACTTTATTGTACAAAAGAAAAACCATAACAATACAATTAATATAAAAATATGTACAAAGTCGAACTTATCCCTTTAAGGGATCTCTTCCAGCTAACCCTTGAGAGATTGAGAAGAGTGAAAGGTTGTGCAACGAGTAGGTAAACAAGTGTACAAGAAGAAGAATATAACACATTAAGTAACCAATAAAACTTATATAAATAAAATTAAAATAAAACTGCATTCAACCTACATACATATTAATAGTTAAATATACGTACATAAACTACATTTTACTATATAGGTTTATATATATATTTTATTTATTTTTTGTCGCATCATAATATCATAATAAAAGGAAGTAAAATAGAAAGGTCCAATCTTGCTAATCAATTATGAATCAGGTCCCGTTATTCAGATTATGGATTTGGAAGGTGACAACAGGATTTTCGTTATACTTAAGAACACTCTTGGACTCGATAGATTGGTCTTATTAAGCAGCTGATCACTGTCCAAAAAAAGAACTAACCTTGAGATGGTAGTATCCAATAAGGATGGCCAACGACACGATGGAATGCAACGCCGCAGCCGCCTTGATGACGTGTTCCATGTAGAAGAAGTCCTCGTCTATGTGTACTCTCTCTAACGGGTCTTCATGTTCTTCTTCTACCTCGCCACTACCTGATGGGGGAAAAAGGTTATAGGGAAAGGTTAAAGGGATCAGGGGGGCTATTATGACATGGTTATGCAGTTCATTTTACGGCGAGCGTAAAGGACGAAGCTATAGCAGCTATATAGCTCCGTCCTTTTCTCTCAGCGTAAACAGAACTGTATTGCTATGTCATAATAACACCCCAGGTTCAATTTACTTTTTATTTTCCGGTTACTTAAAAATGATGGTACAGCGCGATAGCTCTTAGGTGCTTCGGGTTTATACTTGTCTCTCACTCGCTCTCCTACGCTCTTAATGAGAGCGGGTGAGAGAGAAGTATAAACCCTCTAAGTGCTCACAGACTGTACTGTTTTTCGGGCGTTCGACGTGTTAAGGTTTTGTTTTTAACTCGGCCTCCATTCTGCCCTCCTAAGCAGTATCCTAAATTCAATCACCAAAGCAGATTCAATTCTATGTCGTTATTAATAAGGTTGATATTACTATTGACGGTTTATCTTAGTTACTGCGTTTTTGCTTAGGACGGCAGCATTACTGTCAAGTTTAAGGTGAGAGAGAGACAGATGTAGTGAGTAATCCTTTCCCATCGTTTTTGGTCGGATAACTTCGTATTTATCTTGCTTTCTCAGTTGGCTTATTGATGGGTACTGAAGCTAATTGAGAAAGCTAGATAAATACGAACTAATCCGACAAAAAACGATGGGAAAGGATTATTCACTACATCTGTATATATATTGATGCTGCAAAGGTAGTCGGGATTTCAAAGATATATTTTAGTTAGATTTAACGATAGTAATTCGATACTATTGGTTACTTTGACAAAAAAGTCTATTTTGTCCTTACCATCTCCACTGCCGGAGCCAGACCCCGAGCCGGAGCCGCTGATGATGTCTCCAAGTCCTGAACCCTCGTTCTCGTTCTCAATGATAGACACCTGAACAGGTTCAGCTAGTTAGAATACATTTAGAACTAGGCCTATTGGGACCTTAGAAGTACTACAAATTTGACATTAAGTGTGTGTTTGTGTGTGTGTAAAGCCTTCACGGTACATTGCTTTTTTTTAAGAGAACTAGTTTAAGCTGCGACCACACCGCTGCTTAACGGTGCGTATATTACGGTGCGTCGAAAACGGCGCCATGTTGTTACTATGGCACCGTCTTTTGTTTACGCAACGACACCGTAATATACGCACCGTTAAGCTCCGGAGTGGCCGCAACTTTAATGAGGATGGTTTGAGTCTAATGAGTACCTATGTAATGAGTAGGTTTGTAAGAGGAAGTATAAAAGTGGCGCCAGTGAGAAAAAAATGAATGAAGGGATTGTCGTTATGAGGAGGTATGAAAGTCATCGCAACGATCGTAAGTATGGTAGGATTGGCAGGAATATGTATCTACTTTATAGATTTACCTTTGTTATGTTAGTTCTTATCTCTTCTGTGTAGTGTAAATTGCGTTTTTTTCTATTACTTTACCTTATAGAAAAGCAGCACGAAGTTAATAGCGAAAGCTAAGATGAGCGCGCAGTACTTCAGGTTGTAGAAGTTCCTAGCGAGGAAGGAGACAGCTCTCTTCGTGTACTGCGAGATGTCCACTTGCGATAGAGCCGACGGGGTCGGGCCCTGCACCGCCTGTCAAACACGTTACAGATTACTTTCTGGATAGGACGTATAGTCGCGGCGTTCTAATAGGCCTGATTTGACAGCTGTCAATGCTGTACAAAATATAACCTCACACAATTGCAGTTTCAACGTGTTTTCTCGATGATATCACGTTAACGTTACTTACTTGATAGAAGGAAAAAGTTCAGGGCTAGTCAAAATGCAATCGCAATCAGGCGTTTTACTTATTATAACACAATTTAACGTTTACACAATCCGTCCGGTTGTAAGCTGGCCAAGAAAATATTAAATATCGAAACATCTTTTGTGATATATGCACGCATCCAAAGCACTGGGTGAATGAAAGTCAGGAAAACGCTTGTTTGCGTAGACGGCAAATAATACTAATTTTCTAGAATGGAGTAGGTGCACGAGCACACAGATCATCGCTTGGTATGGGCTCATGGATATTTCCAATCTTAAAACTGCAGAACCCATTTACTATCAGGTATGTCTCTTTTCCAAGCTATTAGAAAACAGTAGTAATATGCACGTTTGTAAATTCGTATACTAGTACTACTTTAGACACACATGTATGAAAGCAGTATTAAGCCGAATTACCTTTTTGCATTGAAAATATCTTCTTTCAAATCCTTGCTGCGTCAAAGCAAATAAAAATGTTACTACGCTATACTAATCTAGTAATTATTGAAGCATAAATGCCACCTTACATTATAATTAAGAAATTAAAAACTATATCTTCATAGGCCAAATAGTTAATTGAGTTATGTATTACAGTTAAAGGAAAATAATAAGTCTATCCTGACACCTGTCATCGCACTTAAATTTAAAACCTGTTCCTGAGTTTGAGTACTAGAATGACAGCTGTCAGATTAGATTTATTATTTCCCTTTACTATAATGTCTGAACTCAGCATTTCTATGCTAAAACTAGAGCAAGATGCCAAGCTTGCTAACTCACTCTAGCTATTGCAATCACAGGCATGATACTGACAGGTTCTAAATGAATTCTAATCCACAGCAAAATCATTTGATATTTTAGGGCCGTATTAATAAACTAATCTCAACTCTAATGCTCGTCTTCGAGATGTGTCAAAAATGACAGTGTTCTATGGTTTGACGTTTACTTTGACGTATCTTGTGACGCGCATCTCAGCCAAGATGAGTTTATTAATACGGGCCTTAGTCTACTTCTACTCTTTAAAGCTGAGGGTTCCTAAGCTTTACAGTTTTCCGAAGATACCCGAATGAGGTACGAAGTTAGCCGAAGCACCAACCTTCTTGCTCTCCGCTTCGATGGCCGACATAGCGGCTTGCTGCGCGGCTTGAGCTTCCATTCTCTCTTGCGCTTGCTTCTTTGCTTGTTCTCCACTGTATAAAATGATAGTAATACAATTGATATGTGTAATAAGTTAATACAGACAACGAAACACCATTGCAATTTCATCATTCCGGCTTAAATAATTCAAATATTGAAAGTCAATTTTAAACCACTTCTCGTAACTGTGGAATACTTTAATCCAATACTGTAGTATCTAGGAGCTGATCTGATGGTGGAACTGGTTCCCCGGAGTAAAAACATACATGAAACGAATTGAAATTGTACAAAATGACGACTGTAAAAATCAATATTTTAAAGAAACATTTATTTTACTTACCCGAGTAGATCACTCAAAGATGGCGGCTGTTGCTCCTCTGAATGCTCTGTGGTTTCATCGGGGGAAACCTCCGCCTCCTCGCCGGAAGATGGCGTTGATGTACTAGGAGACTCATGCGGTTTCACTTGGATTCTAAAACAAGAAATTATTTGTTGGTTACCGTTTATGGACCAAAATGCAACGTAAAGGGTCGAAAGAACCGCTATGACTTGTTTGTATGAGTTGAAGACGCGTTTCTTTATTTTTATGGCAAGGTAGGCACAAGGCAGGTATGGCTGTTTAATAGTTCTAGTCCCCATAGTACAAGCCTTGTGTGTGTGTGATTGTTTCTTTATATTTATTTATTAAGTTATATCGTTGTCTAGTACCTAAAGAACGTATAGGAATGCTAAAAAGAAATCCTAGTCTGAGAATTATTTTTAGTGCCTAAGATAAAGCATAAAAATAATCTGAAAGGAGGTTCGTAGATATAAGACGTAATAACTACATTCGTCAGTCAAAAGATGGCGCTAACAGCTGTTGATCCCACACTGGATAATTGTGTTTATAATCCACTAAGTCACGCCGTTACACTCAAATTAACGCTACCGATTAACTTCAATTTTGGTGGTGGAGCTAGACTTCATGGATTGAAACCACTATATCTGGTTCCAGATTGATGGCGTCGCTAGTGCCATCTAGGCAATGTCAAACGTAATTAATTTGCCTTATACCTTCACCTAGAATACTATGTCGTCAAAAAAGGCAAGAGTATGACGTCCAAGTACGAACAGTACGTTTTTGCTTTGGACAGTAGTACCTACTTATCTCAGTAGTAAATTAATAAAAAGAACATGGCTAGGACTACCTCTCAAATAGACCTGGTCGCAGACTAAGCTCTAGGCTTGTAAAATGGGTACCAGGGAACAATAAATGTACCAATATAGGAACAAATCCTCGCACTCATCACACAAAACTGTCCATACCGGGACCGCTACTTTTGTAGGCAAGGTCACTACCAACTAGGGTTACGTTGCTTTATCGTATCGTATCGTAGTTTTAGTATCACTTACTGTCCATTGTCTTCTTTAGTGATGTCCAGTCCGAAAGCTTGCACTTGCAGTTGCCCCGTGTCATCCGTTGCTGGCAAAGCTGGTAGTAACCGAGATGGACCTGATAACATAACCCGATAACAGTGAGTTGTGGTTTGTGTCTATGAGGAATAGACACAAACCACAACTTCGTACGCCTAGATTTACCCCCCTTATTCATAAACTCACTATAAACCTATTTTAGTTAAAGTATTTGTCCCTTTCTATAAAACTCAAATTTCATAATGTCAAGGACAGTGGATATTCCAAGTACTGTAGTACTGTATTAACCAGCCACACAGGCTTCTGTAAGCATTTAATGTGATGTTTTAGATTAAGTTTATATATTGAATACTAAACGAAAAAAAAAATGATGATAAAGAGATGATGATGATGGTAAGAGGGCTCTGAGGCCTTTGTAATCTTAAAATTGCAATGAGTTGACACAACTGTGGACTACGATAGAATAACAAGACTAATATGTTACTTATTTATAATATTTATATCCTCAGTCCTAAGTATAATGCTAAATGCTAAGTGACTGGTATAAGATTGAATGTCTGACCAAGAAATGAATTTATTTACATTAAGTATAACAAAAAATAGGTACAACATAAAATTAATACAAAAAAAGGTCACCAACACCCAAAAGTAGTATATTGGTTATATAAATATGTAATAATTGTTATTAAGGCCCATAAGAAAGAAACAAACAAAATTGTAACTTTTTTTTTGTTATTTGCACCAAGTGACCTTAGTCTTTAGTCGATTTATATTTAGAAGAAAATTTATAATTATGTGTAATAAAAAACGGTTAATTTTGCATTTGGCGGCTTAATGCGGAGCTTAAATCTCGTACCACAATTAACTCTAGGTATGAGTAACTTGGTTAAGTCATAATAATGTACAACATAAAATAATACATAAATAACAACATTGAGAATTATTACCTGTTAACGTCCAAAAGCAGATTCATAATAGTAACATACTTAAATATGTAAATATTGTTATAATAGGCCGCTTTAGTAAATTGTGTTAAAAATTTGGAAGAGAATTAAAGTTTTGAGTCATTATCATAACATTCTGCGTTTGGCGGTTTAGTACGGTGTTTAATCGTTTGATCACTTTTCGCACTAGACAAAGTCTAGACCATAACAGGAGCTAATCCCAGCAACTCCACCACTTTACATCCACTAAAAACATAGCACGAAGCAGGCAAATGGAAGAGCACGGAAACACCATAAAATTCGTTTTTTTTTATATTTACTTTTATCCGAAAATTATGTTATGCTAGAACTATTTTAGATTAATGTGTGCGTGTAATTTATTTGCTAGGCATCTTAAGACTGCACCGAGCAAACGTCGAACGTCCAGTGGCGCCCTCATTACTTTTATTGTGTTTTCTACTTAAGTAAAGAATTTCCTTGCAATCAGATGATCGTTTTTGTTGCGCAAGTAAAAACACAATTTATGGGATACGTGACACACTTTAATAACATTTACCTGTTGATTAGTCAGCTTAACGGTAAAAGGTGGCCACTTTTTTCCGTTAAGTTGAAAACTCGAAGGTGAATTGTTATTTAACTATATGATATACCCTAAAAGTTGTGTTTTCATTTGTAGTACAAAAACCTACCGACCAATTTCAAGAAAATACTTTAATTTAATAGAAAACACTTTAATAGTAAGGAGGGCGCCACTGTACATCCGGCGTACCTACGCTCGGCGTAGTCTTAAGTAACCTTTGATTTTAAACTAGAATAATCAAAACGTAGTCACGAAATAAAAATGAAAACGGGGGATTTTAATCAATTCAGATCTTGACTTTTCGGATTTGTGTAGTGTACCAAAAAAAACACACAGTGCCAGTCCGTGGTAGGTCCATATACATTGGCAACGTGAGTTACTAACCATGATGACGTTGCTTGGCATGGTTAGCCTAAAGACGCTAGAGATTTAACACTACAAATGTTCCTTCCCGTACCTAGGACAAGAATACCGAGATTAGCTCCATAATGGACCATAGTGACCAAACGCGAAGCTTCCAAGCCATCCGTACAATAGTGTAATCCCTTACTGTGAGCCTGCAAGAGCATTTTGTGCCTCAACTGACCGATTTTCTCTTCCTCCGTCGGCTCTGGTGGGGGCTCCTCAGCCTGAGGACCTCTCATGAGACCCAGCAATACTCCGAATATGTACCTGCGAATATACATTGGGTTCGATTCATGTTAAATAAACGGACTACGCAATTGACTCAACCCACAAAGATCATAGAACTAAGGCGTACGGTGAGGTGACAACCAAATCCTATAAACAAGACATTTATAAAACTAGAGGACGCTCGCCATTTTGTTCACGTACCTACAGTAGCCTTACCATGAGTTACGAGTAGTCCCTCACAGTCCTCGCATTCTAATAGAGTGCGAGGAACAGAGCATTCGACTCGCTAGCGAGTACGGTAATTGTAACTCACTGTGGAATAAGGTGGTGTTTATATTATAGTTCTGTTTACTTGTACATTAATGAATTTTGGTTGATATCGAGATATCGAGCAGATAATGTATTTTGCTTGAATTTTTGTGGGTTGATATGTTATTGCTTATTATTATTATTTAAGGGTTCCTATAGATTTGACCTAGGAAAGAATGCACGTGAAGTTGTGCACATAGTTTTCGATAAAAGAAAATAGAAGTGTTTGGGAAGCGTGTGAAAATTCATGAAAAATATTTTATAAAATAATTGCGCTAAATGAAAACCTATTTGTAATAGATCAATTCAACGACGCTAGGTACTTTCACACATGTTTTTTTTATGCCCAAGTTTGGACAAGAACAATAAAAACCATTAATTGTATCACACCTATAAAATATGAAACAGAGTTTTTAATCTTGCCTCATTATTAACTTTAAAAGTTTACTATGTTCTAAAACAATCTTAAATCATCGATCAGTGCTTCTATAAAGCCGAATGTGACTAAACGCTATTACTACGTTTAGTCACGGTAAGAAAAGATTAGTCAGTTTTGGACCTAAAGAGCGTTGAACTAGAGTCGAAAAGTGACGAACATTTTTTTATTGTGACTATACTTCTAGCTAATAAAACTTTTGAGCATGATTGAACCTTGTTATAATTAATGTCATTGAGTTAATCGTATTTGTAATAATATGTTTTGTTTGAAGTTTTTATGACAAGGAGAAACTGCTCAAAATTTTCTTTGGAGTAATGTATCATGCATTATGTCAACTAACATCTTGGGACAATAATATTAACTATGCAATAAATACATTACAGTGTACGGTAAACTGTATTTAAACAATGAATTAACAAGGAAGAGAAAGCGTTTATCTAAAGTTTTCACTAAAGGGCGCTGTTCAGGCGTTTCAACTACCGTCATTGTTTTCTTTGAAATATTTATCAAAATAATGATACGGTAGAACACAATTTATACGGCGTGTCGTGAATCTTCGTTCGCGCACACACGAACAATGATTACGATGATTTCCGAAAGCACGATTAAAACCATCGATCAGACTTGACTTGTACGTATACCTAAGGTGCAAATTAAATTGCATCTATTTTTTCCATCTCACGTTTGACGGCTGACACGCGGGCGCGCGTCAACATGGCGTCACTAATAACCAATAATAGCACAGAATACAGACGCGCAACGCGTGGAGCATGCTGATTGGCTCCCGCGCTTCGAAAAAAATGTCATCTGCGCAGGTACATCGGTAAGCCATATCAGTTATGTTTTACTGTAAGTTGCTACGTTTTATGTCGGTTCTTTACTCTGCCCAATATACCTGTGTGCTGTAAGGTATTGGTTAATGCTTCTATCTTCTTCTATAAATATCATATATAAAGGTATAGGCTTGTGCCTCGTTTTACGTTATTACCCATTTCCATCTGGTTGGGGGTTACATTTTGATAAATCTCAAATAGCCAGGTCCAGTTGTCTGCAGTCAGTCAATCAGTCAGTGGACAATATGTTATATTTATGTATAATCTACATAGATAGATAAAAATACGAAAACAGCATCAACGATGGTTGAAACGCCAAAGAATCACCCAACAGCTGGCACGAAAACCAACTTAGTTTTAATCTAAAAATAAATCTAACCTAGAACTTTCAAGTAAAACCAAAACCAATATATACACATATCTATACACGTATGGATCAAAGCATACCAATGACTGTGCACCACAACGTTGCGTGAAAACATGTCAATTCATAAATATCATCAATGAAAAAATAATCTTATGACTTACATATAAGACTTAATCTTACCTAACAACCACGAGGACTCCATAGCCCATGTAGTAGAATAGATAGAAGAACATTTTGAAGAAACCGACAGCTAGTTCAGCCGGTGGCATTTGCTGCATGTCTGCTACTTTGTTCTTTATGTTTGAGGGGGATAGGGAAGAGAATGCTGCGGCAATGCCGTCTTTGATTGACTGCAGGCCTCGACGGAATGGGTTTTTGTCCGCTCTGAGAAAAAAATAGGACAAGTTAGACACATCCGGTAAAATAAATAAAAACAAAACATTTATTCCATAACTAAAGAAGTACAATAAACATATACATGCATGAGTTTAATATACATGTAAAATATATGCTTAGGACCCCTCTCGGGTAAAGGCCTCTTTCAGCTCGTGTTATTGTTCTCTCTCAAAGCGCGTTTGTCTTCCTTGTCTCCTTTTTCCAACAAGGGTCCACCCATAGTGCGACTACTTTTGTCCACTTGTGCAATTTTTTTTGAGGTATTTAAGTAAGTAAACAGAATCCAGAATCAGGGTACCAAATAGTAGTACCTACTACATATTAATTATTTAACCCTGCCCACGAAATACAACCACCCAAACACATGAAAAAATAGCTGCTTTGACCAATCCAATCCAAACATAATGGAAGCGACGGTAGCCGAAAAAATATAAGCATTTTATTAGTGACTTACTTCTCGTCATCATCATCTCCCATGTACATGTACGCTGCCTCCCTATTCTTCGGTCCTCCCGCGGTCTCCTCCGACGCCGCCATGAGACCGGATGCGTGCGTCATTTCAAAGATGGCGTCCTCGCAAAAGTTAACAAATGCCTCTAGTTTTTCTTTGTCACCGCCTTCTGTCACTATGCTGTAGAAGAACGCGCGTTTGGATTCCTATAATAAAATAATATCATTAACATCTACCAATAGTAATTATTAACTGAAGAGAAATAAATACAGGGAAATTTCAATTTAACAGAAACATAATGTTGTGAAATTTTGAACTATATCAAGTTCAGTCTAAAATTTTCAGCCGTAGTTTGACCAAACTTTTTAATTTTCATTACCTTGATCTGCGGTTTCTCCCACTGCTCGATGTTTTCCTCCTTTATCTCAAAGTAGACACGCTCGATGCGCTTTGAGCCACCCATGATCTCAATACGCCCCAAGAGCGGTTCGAAGTAATTCAGGACAGAGCCTGCTGTCTCCAGAAACCGTGCCAACCTGGGGGCAAAGTGGTAAACTGTTCAACAAGGACATGGATTCATCGTAGGAATGCCATAAAACTAACTGAATCATCCAGCTTTGGCGGCTGTATTATCATAACAAAGAGGGAAATTTATAACTTTGCAATTGGTTATTTAGTGAGATAATAAGTCAATAGAAGTTGAACAAGAAAAAGTGGGGGAGAGAAAAAAAGATAAATTGTATGAATAACTCTATTTTATACATCATTAAATTTAAAAAGGTGCTGCTATTCAACAAGAGAACAAGAGTTGTATGACTAACTTTACAACTTCATTTTAATTTAAGGTGCTTCTTAGCAAAGAAGAGAATAAGAGAGGGCAAGATACATCATGTCAAAACTTTTAATCGATTTAACAGTCTATTTAAGCCCATGCGTCAAATTGACAAACAAACACCACATTCCTAACGCCTTTTCCTTACCTGGGCTCATTAGGCATATGCTCCGACAGATTGGTAAGAAGAACGGCCAAGTTGAAGCCGATCTCTTTGGCTGGCTCGTGGAAACGGTCGCAGAACCCGATGTAGTCCAGTTTACCATCGTGGTTCGTCTCGCAACAGGCTAGGAGGAACTCTATTTCCTCGCTGAAAGGGTACAGATAAAATAGATTCATAAAAGATACGTCATCAATAGAAACTGGGCCTGTATTTGATATATTATTATTATGAGGACTATTTCTATGAAAATGCTTTCTTAGTAGCTGTAGATTACGAGTAGGTACTACGGAAGTATATGTATACTCCAAAAATATTTCTAGTTTTAGCAGCAGCAGGACGATTTTTTCCTTAATCGTGTAGTATTTCCTACTCTTAGTCAAGAAAGGAATAGAAAGAAGGAGGTAAAAATATTTGACAGTATAAACTAGCAAGCTAGCAACCCGCGACATGTTCGTTTGGATATAAATGTAATAAAAGTTTAAAGCCTTTCTCGAGAAATGGCCATTGATGGCGAATACCGCACCAGGACAAATTTCGTCTAGTAGTTCCAAAGACTTAGCCGATCACATTAACAGATAAATAGTCGCGACACGTGGTTATTATGAGCTAATAAAAACTACGAAAACTTACGGAGTGTAACTTTTCTGCTGTTCCATCTTCTCCTTGAAGTCTTTCGGAAGCACCCATCCATCACTGTTGGCGTCAATCTCCAGAAAACTGGCAGAAGACGTCAGGTCCTTGAGCTTTAGGAACATGTCGAAGTATTTGAGGATCAGCTCCACGTTACTCGCGGACTCTACCAGGGTATCCACCATCTGTTTACCGATGGTGCCTGTTGGAGAAATGGCGGTACATTTTAAATATTCATGCTAAAACGATCAATAATTCAAATTTCAGTGCGCTGACCATAAGTTCCTTGGTTTGATGACATTTTGGCAGATAGTTGAAAAATATGTAGATGACCTTAGTAGAGGACCTGGCAGAATGGCGTGAAAATTAACAGGCACTAGGCTGGATGTTTACAGAAATGATGATAATAATGAAAAAACAACTACTTAGGCCACTTTTAGTACCTTCAGCTTCCAAAAGTAATTTTATGTAGGTACTATAAAGGATAGCGAAAGCAGAAGAGTCCGGCACGACTTTGTTTTCATAATTACCGTTGACGACGTTTCCTTCCAGCATAGAAAGCATCATGGTGATCATGTCTTTCTGCAAGTTAAGGAGTTCTTTCAGCAGATCCACTTGCGATGAGTGCTTCGACAGTTTATCTTGCATGTGGGAGAAGAGGAATAGGAAACCGCCTACTGCGTCCCATAACCTGAAAGAAGTTTATGATTTTATATTATAATTGTGTGAGATTTTCCCCTGATTTTGATTTATTTTTACTAGAGTACACTTCTATGACATGAACGCCGGTAGGGTAAAGCAAAAGATTTTCTGTACTATGAAATTCTGATTCAAAAGCAGCACCACCTAAGCTAACTGATCATATTGGTCTTGATCACCCTTTGTGTCTACCGATAGTCTACCGTTACCTGGAATGTGCTAGAGCTTGCTGATTCTGCGTACATGGACCCTGAATGACCTCAGTAAGCGTGTTGAATACTTGTGAAGCCACGCCAATGGCTTTGAAGAAGTTGGCTTTGCCAGCAGGGTCGATCAGCTCCTGTAAAAGTAGATAGAAACGTGAACCCGATTGTCTTCTCCGAGGCAATACGTTTTTTTTTATCATTTTCTGCGGTGCAAGAATGTTTGGAAGCGTCATAGAACGGCATGTGATGTAATATAGCTCGTAGCTAAGCGACTTGACAAAAAAAATAGACCTCGAAATAAACATAATGTCCTTAAACATATAATTCACTAAGTCAGTTCTATGGTTCACCTTGCAACTGCACCTTTAAAAACAAATTTGGCTTTGCCAGCGATCTCCGCTCTCACGTCCAGAGCTAGCAAACATTTGCATCATCATGTCACCACTCATCCATCATCATAATCAGATTGAAGTTTTCTCAACAAGGTTAGTACGTAGCTACGCAATCGAAGAAGTCAAAATGATCTGTACTCAACTCAATAGAGTCAGGAGAATACGTCGTTTCTAGATCATTTTGAGCATGTCATTCTGCTTAGCTACTTTTGATGCTGACAGTACCAACAGACAACCTAACAACACCTAACATTGTCTTTATACCTTGCTAGAGTAATGCCAGTAGAAGTCCATGATGGACTCCTGAAGCCGAAGCAGGTAATCGACGGTGCAGATCACGACGTTTACTGTAGTCGTGTTGCCGGCCTGAGTTCGCAGGTAGTTCTGCCACTCTGAAACCAGATAGAGCAGTAGTTAAATATACCTACTATATAGTACAGGAAGATAAGAAGCCAATCCTGACCCCTGCTATCCCAGTAGAAATTATAACCTCAAACCCAAGAATAATTATACTATAAATTGTACCGCGAACTGCGATGATATTGTACTTCCTTCCACTATACTTTTCAGATGCGCCCTACGTTGGGCGCCACTTTATAGGTAGGCACTGATAAACTAATTATAATCAGTTTTATGTAACGTAGCTGGAGTTATATAATTGTAATAGGAGACTAATTTAAAATAGAGCTACATGTTGAGTTTCTTTCAATTCTTCAAAGGAATTATTCTCCTATAGAGAGTATTGGCAGACTAAGTCATTGTAAAAAATCAACCCGGGCCAAACTATAAAATTAATGTTTTCATTAAGTAAGTAGGTATATTAATCATCAAATTAGAGGTTGATATTACTTCGGTAGACTTTAATGGTCATGGATAAGATGACGTCATAGTGGTGGCCGGTATGAACAATTAAGTACCATCTATCGGGATCGTAACGCATACCCGTTTTACCCTTACTCTCAATGAGAGATAGCCTATTCTCAACACGAGTGAACGTATTATGGGGATTGGGTTAAGATTAGCATTACAACTTAAATTCAATTATTTTAGTCCACTTGCTTGTAAATATGATATCGTAATCATATTGCTTACCCATGTTGTGGCCCTCACAAGTCAGCTGGATGAATCGGAACAACGCGCATGTGAACTCGGCGTCGTGCATGTTCTTCTCTCCTGCCGCACCCTCTAAACCCACGCCCAAACCTAGAAACAATACACGCATTTCATATTATATACCAAGAGTACATTTTTTTGCTACCATACGACTAAAGGTTTGGGCACAATAAGTAATAATTAAGTTCTGTGTATTACCTAGGTATTTTTAAAAGTAATGTTTAATTGTAAATTAAATCACCTGGAGTAAAAAAGTGCAAACAGAACGGAACAAACGGGCAGGCTTAAAAAAATATTAATAAAACCAGTGAGGAGGTAATTAAAAAGCAGACAATATTTTCTTTAACTATATATATTTTTTTTTTTTTTTATGGCATCGAGTAGACAAACGAGCACACAGGCCACCTGATGGTAAGTGGAAACTGTGACCCATAGACATTCGCAATCACAAGACTGCAATGCAATCCTAAGACTGCAAATGCGTTGCCAGCCCTGAGGCTAAGATGGAATGCCTCTATGCTAGTCATTTCACCGGCTGTCTTATCCCCAAACCGGAACACAACAATGCGAACACTTGTGTTGTGAGTGTTTGGACTTACCCTCAGCCTTAGTATTCCGTTCAAAAGCGTCCAAATCGAGTACAGAGCAGGAGTTCATGAGGCCAGCTATAGACGTGAAGAAACCGACGTCTTTCTTGTCCTTCAGGTGGTTTAGCATGCCCTAAAACACAAGACATTTGTAGTTTAAATTACCGTGCGTAAATTATTAATCCATGAGTTCTTGTGGGAATAACGTTACGCTAAGTTGCGTACAAACGCTAGTGATATCACAGTTAATCCCAAAATAGGATTGCCTGTATCCTAGGTCCGTAAACAAGACCAATTCCCAAGATAAATAAGTAAATTGTGATAATAATGACCAGTCCCCTATTTCACCATGTTGAAAATTATAGATAACAGGTGACAATTCGCTATACATTGCAAAATTAACAAGCTTTCGCATCAGTAGGATTCATAATCAGCTGCGACTTTTGTATGTATGTAGGATGGTAAAATAGGCGGCGAATCTAGTGGAAATCTACTTCAACCACTTTTTTTGTAGTTACACACTGCAATATAATCTGTCAACATAAATACCTACTAACATACATACGAGTATATACAAGCACGCCTCTTTTCTATGAGACCACTTCTTTCCACTCAATACGATCCAGACAAACTTCCCTCGCGTCCTCCACACTCCATAAGTCTCTTCATACACGTCGGTTTAGAGTCTCCTGACCTGGCCCCTTCTTAATATATCCCCAATCTGATCGTTGAACGTTCGACATGGTCTTCCACTTCCAATATGCTCATAAATACTTCTTACCATTTGAATATCAATGTTGCCACCCCTGAGTATAGAAATACCCAACTGCAGTGTTTTCATAACCATGTCGCTGGGTATGCCCTTCGAGGCTGATATGTGAAGCAGAACCATCTCAGCAACGCCGCGGTCTGCTAGCCGAGCCTGGTGGAACAGCAGCTTCTGCTTCTCCATCTCTTGCTCCTGGAGAAGAAAAATACGTTACCGCAGGAGGAAGAAACCAGTTATAACCAGTTATTATCTTCGGCTTCACCTTGCATTTGTTTATACCTGTGTTAGTATGAACTGCCATTTAAGTAGATTTCTAGTCCCTTATAGTAAGGGTCAAAGCGATGGATCAATAATATCCCAAGAGACTTTATGATATAACTTATTGCAGCACTTTGAAATTAGATTACTAGAAATGTTTTTTTTTTTTTGCTGTAGTACTCGTTTGAGAACGAATCGCAACGCACTCAACAAAAGAATAACACCAAAAAAAAACTAAGGTGCTACCATTATGACTTATTGATATAAATAGGATTAGTGTCTGTTATTAACATACCATCAATGTATCCATTTGGCTCTGCGTGAAATGTTATAAATATATGTTTAAATTTATAATTTATACAGGGTGACGTCAAATTGGCAATACGAAACACTTAATTATGACTCAGTTAATCATGACTAGTGTATTACCTTAAATCAGGTATTTAAATTAAACTTCTATAGTTATCATTAATTTTGTAATAAAATTCCTAAAGTGTGGTTACCGTTATTTTTATAGCTAAATGTCATCATGTGGTTGGATAGCTAAATTAAGACAAAAAACTAGATAAATTAGAACTTGGAAAACAAATACTTTTAATAAAATTAGCGGCATGAGACTTAGGAGAGGGGTAAGTTTAGGGAAGATGTGAGGAAAACATCGATTTGGTATTACAAATTTAAAGTCACCCGGATGTAATGAAAAAGCTACAAAATAGTACTATTTACATAAAAGTACCTTAAACCTTGTGACAAGGAATGGTTCAGAATAAACTAGCAGTATTTGAACAAACCAAACACTAACTATATTAAAAACTTTTGAAAACAAGCACAAACTCACGTGTATACTAGCTTTTCCTTCCTCTTCCCCGCTCGGCTCAGCCTCCCCGCCTTCCTCGTCTTCCTCGCCTCCCCCCTCCTCCTCTTCCTCCCCGCAAGACTTCGCTATAATGTACGCGTAAGACATGTATAGGGGGTCCTCCTGCAATTGACAAAATGGGGTTAGCTTTTTCAATCAAGTTCTTTTATTAGAAGCGCAGGAATTTCATTTTTGTGGTATGTTCGCTGGGCCGTTAATTCAAATGCGTTCCCTTTGTGGGATCACACCAAGGGCAGAGCTGTTAGCGCCATCTAGTGTGTAACGACTAAATATCTAACCAAAACGTTATATAATTGATTTTAGTGTACCAAGTGTACTCCATTTTAGTATATTTGACTTTTGGAATATCATTATTTTTATGGTGTATCGTCAATATCCCTGTCGCCGAAAGCCAATGTATAATTCTAACGTTACATTTTTCTCCTGTCATGCCACTGTAATTATGACAGAGTTCTATAACGGCCCAACAGTTATTTATTATAGATGGTACATACCTGTAAGGCACCGGACCGCTCAGTCATGGCCCCGCGGCAGAAGGTCGTAACCAGCTGCGTGAGAGGATCCGGCTTGCGTTCTTCTTCTACCACGTCGCTCTTTTTCAGTTCAGCGTCTTCGAAGGATTGCTGAAATGTGAGGTTAATTAGACCACGGTTTCAGTTTACATAATTGCGCACCAGCAATATTTAGGGTTTAAAAAACGAAGATTGCCGATAAGTACTTAATTATTAAGAAAAAAAATGAAATAAGAATAGTTTCGACGTTACGTCTTACGTGTAAGAGGATTGGACGTTTGGGGAACTGGACGTTTGGGGAACTGGCCGTTAGAGGATTGGACATTTGGGGAACTGGACGTTTCGGGAACTGGCCGTTAGAGGATTGGACATTTGGGGAACTGGACGGTAGATGATTGGACATTTGGGGAACTGGACGTTAGATGATTGGACATTTGGGGAACTCGACATTAGAGGCCAGAAGGGTTTGTGTAATGAGCGCAACTAAGTATTAGTTCCTGAGTCTTGGATGTTTCCTATGTATTTAAGCGCGTATAACTCTATATAAGTAGTTTATCGTTGTTTAGTACCCATATTACAAGCCTAGAAACTTAAATTGTGTAAGATTGTCCCCTGTTTTTTTATGTATTTAGTTGTTGTGTTCTTGTTGTTGTAGAGAAAGCGAAAGTTGTATGGTTGCCTACCCCATTGGGAGATTGGCTTGAAGGTATGTATGTATGTATGTAGGATTCTGGAAGTCTTGTATAATATGATTTTTACCGTTAAGTCCTCTATCATGACTTCCTGGCCGATGTTCTCTTCTTCTAACCAAAGCTCGTAGTAAGTTCTTGCGAATATGTTGCATGCGCGATGCCTGTTAAAAAAAGTTTCGTTAAATATTTAAACTAACGATTTTACTGGGTTTGGTATTAAGACCAGATTTTTAGTAAAGCATGCTACTTAATATTAATAGAGGGACGCAATTTATAGTAATTTTACGATTTAATTGCAAAATATTTTGAGGTGATAAGTTTTGTGAATAATCGGTTCGGTATCGGTGCGATTTCGGTAAGGTTGATAAATGTTACTGAACTTAAATCAATTAAATAAATTATACAATTTACAATTAGGCAACACAACAGTTTAGTTTAGGGTAGTTTGTTCAATATTAAGAATCCTTGTAAAACAACGGTCAACAGTCAACGGTCAACGGTCTACTCATTGGAATATTAATGCATGGTAATATTTCGGTACCAATGTACTTTTACCGACACAGCGAAAACGCTTTATCATTAGTGCATTATCGGTATGTTTGCCATACAATGGTGCCGAAAGCGATATGTAGTAGGTAGCAATCATGTTTTGGTAAGCCACATGTACCGAGTGAACCAATGTCGCACCAAAACTGTACCGACTAATCAAATACATACCGACTTATTTTATACAGATGTATGGACCGCAGACAAGCCATTGCCGCTCTCTTTCTAGCAGCGCACAGTACTCGTTTCCAGTTGTTTAGCCGCTGGGCGGGTTTAGTCGCCTAGTTAAGTGGCAAGTCCAGTGCAGCGTGCAAGTAGTTACTATTGTTAGGTTATAAGCCATATTTATGGGGGATTAAGGGCGTTATTTCTATACAACTCCCGGAAGATATATTACTACAAGTAAACCTCACAACAAACTGACTCAAAAACTGGCCTATACTCCGACCGCTATACAAGGTCCATTTTGACAGATGTCAACGCAGTATAAAATATAACCTCAAACATGCCTCAGACACATATTTGTACTGTGTTTACAGCTGTCCAGTCGGACATTTACAACGGAGACAGTACAATTTACACACACACACACACACACACACACACACACAACATCGATTGAAATTAGTATTAATACACACAAATCAAAGCCTCATGTCTATAGGCACACGGTTGAACCTCGTGAGCGAGTGGAGAGACAGTTGTCGGAAGCAGGCTATGACCGCGCGCTTGCGCTGTATGGAGACGCAGGAACGGTATACGTTCTTACTCATTTGTTGCGGATGGTCGATCTAGTTGAATACATAAATATAATAAATTTAATAAATAAATAATGCGGGTACTTAATTGCAAGGTACACGAGCACACAAGCCACCTACCCCCTATTTCAGTATCTTGATAATGCCACGTGACAGGTGACAATTTGGTATACATTAAAGTTACCACGCTGATACATTACTGGGTTTCATATAAGCTGCGCAATGTACAACTGTCATTGTCAAGATAGCGAAATATGTGGCTGATGGTGAATGGATTTTGAGTTACTACAATCTCAATACTGCAATCCTAAGGGCCGTATTGATAAACTCATCTTGGCTCAGATGCGCGTCACAAGATACGTCAAAGTAAACGTCAAACCATAGAGCACTGTCATTTTTGATACATCTTGAGACGAACATTAGAGTTGAGATTAGTTTATTAATACGGGCCTAAGACCCCAAATGCGGTGTCCATCATGTGGACTAAGAAGGAATGCCTCTATGCCAGTAAATTTACTGGTTTTTATCCCCATAACGGAACACAAGAACGGATGAACTGAATTTGATTTAAACTTGGTAAGGACAATAACGATTAAATTAGTTTTCCATGGAAAACAATCGCATATAAATAAGGACTTCAGTTTGAAAGTCAGGAAATCATAAGCAGACATACAGACAGACAGACGTCAAACTTATGATATGCCTCTGTTATGATTGGGGTTAAAAAAAGAGGCATCTACCCGTACCTGAAAATTCACAGAACAAAGTAAACAGTTTAATTTCTTTTTGGGTAGTAATAAGGTTGATATTGAGTTTTATCTGAGATACTGCCTAATGGTTTGAGAGGGCAACGTTGTAAATTAGACGCATATCACTATCTGTTTGAATGTCTGTCTGTGACGTCTTAGCTCCCAAACCAAAATACACTAAATTTCAAACAGTTTTTTAAAATGGAAAACTAGTTTAATCAGGGTCGTTTATGGTTATTTAATAGATAATGGTTGGTTGAGCTATTAAAGACTCATCTGCTCTTAAAATAAGGGTTTACTTGTAACATTAAACCAAAAAGTGTTGTTATTTTTTACAGTAAAGCCACAGTATTACTTACTATTAATACTGCGATAGCAAATATACTGACAGACGCCAGACAGAGTGTGACAGCGATAGACAACCGAGTACAGTCAAAGTCATAAATATTTACGTTCCCAAGACGTCCGAAATATCTACACGCCTCTTTGCCGCTGACAATAAGGTTTGTGTATACCCGTACTATTTGACGTGATAGGTGTATAGATTTACGTACTTCTGACTGTACCTACTATGGTTTTACTTTAACGTGACTGAACTTTTTTTTTAGGTTGCCTTAATGCGATGTATTTTATGATCTTCGATATGTCTACTAAAAAGCTTCAAACTTACCATATGCAACCCGAACAGCACTTTGCTCATCGCCACTATCCTCTCGACCGTGTCATCGATGATCTTGGCCTTGTTTTCTGCCGTGTTCTCAGTTACGGTGGTTTTGCTCTTCGACCCTAGCTTGCTGTACAAGTAATGCTGCCAGGACATTTCGTCAGCCGGGTCGATTTTGTCAGGTAGTGTCAGTTGGATCTTTGCGAATTCCGCTACGTCTTGCTCGGTCATTTTCTAAAAAAAAAGTAAAATAAGTTTCCCGACAAAAAATAATTTTTGGGACAAGCTTTTGTTGCTGACTGTACTTTTTTTTGCACTGTCGTCATCTACTCGTTAGGCAATTCTAATAAGCCCTGACACGACGGGTTTATCATGTGTAATTTAGGAGTTCCTATGGCCACCCTGAGTCTCCATCAGATCAGCTCAATATGGTACTATATTATTGTATTGTCATCAGAACTAAAGGCATATGCAAACTTTTAGCTTCATCGGAAACCGGGAAGTGGGTCAAATTTAACTTGCAACATTTGTCCCTTACTTACATACATTGCAAGATAAATAAAAGCTTATAAAAATGATTAAACGACCCAGCCTTGGTCAGTATTTTCAAAAGAAAGAAATGATTGATTTACCAGTCAGAACTAAAATGGAACTGGGCTAGACATGTCTGACGTATGCATATCGCACTGCTAGAACAAAACCAGTAGTAACACAAAATACAACTGTATTTAAAAATCAACTTTAATACAACTCCTATGAATTTGAAACAACACTAGCAAGGATTTTGAGTTGATACTGTGTTGATCTAGCAGTGCGATATGTAAATAAACTGCATCCCAAGCAACGGCACTTGGAGTAGAGTCAAACCAAAAAGAAGACGGCGGGACGATTTGGATAAATTGAAACCAGACTAGAAAGGATTAGCCAGAACCAAAGACGATTGGAGAAATGAGGGGGAGTTCTTTGACCAGCAGTGGACACTAAATAGGCTATATAGATAGATTTACCTGCCTAATTTGCCACACTGCAAAGGTTTCCCCGTTTGATTTAATATTGTTATCTTCTCCTTCTATTATGATACACTCTTATTATCCTTACCTTAAGGAACTGAGCTGCGCAAAGCTACAATAGAGTGACAGAACCAGTAATGGACAAGGACCAATGAAGGACACTCGAATATTATTTTACAGAAGATAAAGGTTATTCATTTGTTTTGCAACAATCTATTTAGGACCGTATGAAATTTGAATTAAGAGTGAAGTGTCCATTACTGGTGTCTGTCAGCTAAAAGTGTCCATCATTGGTCCCGTCACCCTAACTACTTCTCTTTTCCCGCAAAGAGGTTACTTAATAGCAGAACAGGAAAAACTTGGGACCGCTTCGTTTTGTCATGTTATTAGCACAGATATCTTTCTTTCTTTAAGGAACTTTATTTTCCTTAGAATGCTACACCAACTCCTGCTCTCTAGCCGTAAAGAGAGTGAGATCCACAAGCAGCACAGGCTTTCAACATTGTCTACCATTGCCGGTGCCGATTGTACTTTCTGGTCTTTGTAATGTTTTTTAGAAACTCAAGTTTCTTTACCTAAAGGTTTTTTCTCCAGCTTTTTTCTCGCAAGGATCGTTTCTATAAAAATAATTTCCTTACCTTAAGGAACCTGTCTTTGCAATGCTGCACCAGCTCCTGTTCTCTTCCCGCGAAGAGATTGAGACCCACGGGCAGTAGACGTTTCAGACAGGCCACCATCAGCGAAGCCTGGACTTCCTTGTCTTTGTCGCGCTTCTTGTCACGGTGTTTCTTCTTTTTCTACAATATTAAACATATTTTATGTTTTAGAAGTGAAAGAAGGGGACAAATGAGAAAGCAAAACATAAGCATTTGCCATCTTAGAAAATCATAGCGTTTCTGATCTTTAAGGAGTGCTTAGAAAAACAAGGGGGGTGTTATAGTTTAGGGGAAGCCATTAAAGGTCATCAGGTCTAGTGTAGTAAGTAGTCTTCGAAAATTATGATCAATCTCGCAAAAATGTTCACAATAACTATGGCTGTTAAATGTAGGATTCAATTTTGCATATTCTTTAAAAACGTAGTTGAACCATACCTTGCCACCACCTTGGGGTGCGCCGTCCACCACTGTTGTTACTCTCCTAGTTGCTGTAGGCATGATAAGTACCTAAAAAATATAAAAAAAAGCGTACAAACATCTTCTTATTCAATAAATATTATGTAAAGTCTTAAAATTGGCCTAAGAGATGTAGTCAATTTATATACTTATAGAGAATCATATTCTGACAAAAAAAATCGAACTTGGCCTTCTGTATTATTAAGTTTTTTATTTATCATAAGGAATTAGGCTAAGGTACGAGTATGCTATTGTATCCGTTGAGAGCTTTAAATTACGCCGCTTGCCCTTTGAATTTAGTGTGAGGTATGCTGACTCGCACCATATCCATTTATACTACACTGACGCACAGTTGCCAACCCCTGTCTAGATTCTGTCCAGAATTCACCCAATTCGTATTTAAAGTCACATCGATACAATAAATGAAAGTCACTAAATCAAGTTTACCATGTTGTCGATTTCATTGGCCGAAATGAAGTTCTGTTCTTCCTTCAAGAAGTACTGACTCTTGGACCAAATATTGAATATTTCTGCCACATGGTTGTACAACTCCTCCGCCTCTGTAGACAAAAAATTGTTTCAGTTAGAAAAATGCTCCCATAGGGTGATGTATGGTCGGCCAAAAAAGTTGTCTACCAGTTTTGACGAGATCTAATTATCGCTAAGGTGGACACTTGTCACTGTCATAATATCCCTGCAAGGGAAAATCGAACTTGTTGTATCATGACATTTTTGGCCGGCTGTACAGAGTTGCTATTATACCAAAGAAGGCGGATATCTGCAATGTAGAAGTCAAAGCATTCAATAATCAGTTAGTCGCCCTAGATCTCAGGCACTTGAGATATAATCCACAATCTTCTAGCACCACCAAGACTGTAATAAGTAGATCAAAAGACCAAGAACTGGTTTGCATTACCGTTGACGTTGTTCCGGAGCCAGTGGTTCCTCTGCAGGTCCACGTACTTGATGAGCAGCGGGTAGAACGAGTAGATGTCACGCACCAGCAACTGCCAGTCTTCCTGGATCTGCGACTCTACTTGCGACGTGTCGTCGGTTGAAGACTGCACAATAAATCAGAAAAGGTCAATTTCATGCTTTATATTTATACTAGGTACATACTACTGTTCATATATCCCTTTATTTTAACCCCTTAGAGCATGAATTTTCGAAAATCCCTTCTAAGATATCCAAGCAATACTCCCTCCTAATTTCACGTCCGTAGTTCCAGTCGTTTCAGCAGTGCGTTGATCGATCAACCATCTAGCAAGTCAGTTTCTTCTTTTATTGAACTTGAAGCGCCAGTAGACTGGTGGCCTAAGGTGGCAACTCGTAATCGCAAATTGACTATAAATACTTATTGTGTAACTTAAGCACACTACCTTTTTTAACACTCAGGCCTCCATGGCAGGTGATATATGAGACCTATAGACATGTGAATGTACCCATACCTAAGCGTATGAAACCTATGGAAATAAGTCTGTACTACCATTACTAAAGGTACGATTCAGCTATAGAGACATTTAAAAAAAAAAAAACCAAAGTAGGTCTGTAAAATAATAAATTTATGACTGGACCTGGTCTTATAATATTCAAGGTGCGAATTACGAGCTAGAACAATATGAAGATAATAAGACCCAAAGCTCTTATGACGATACCATAAAAAAAGTCGTACGATGTACACTGAACTGTAGTAGTTATTTGCAGACAAGACTCACCTTAATAAACCCTCTCAAACTCTCCTCCTTATGGAACATAGTATCAGTCCTCTTGCGGACCCTCTCCGCGAGAGGCAGGAAGGAGTCCCTCAGCAACTCCTCAGAGCTGTTAATGATGATCTGCTGGGTGTACGTGGCTATCCTGGTCATCCAGGGGGCACTCTCGTTGCCGATGTTCTTCTTGATCAGTTTGAGGACGTTCTTGAGGAGTTGGTTCATGTGATCAGCCGTTACCATGGTTACGTGGTTCCTGGTGGGAAAATAGGAGATTATGTCACAAGGGAGCAAAATGATTTATTGCCGGTGAGGACGCGAGGAATTATTTAGTTCAGACAATACCCAATTGGAAATATTTTTACATGACTTTTTTTACACATACTCGTACTGTTTTTCATTAGACTTAAGTATAAGGAAACAATTCAACTCAGACAAATTCGAAACGATTCTAAATACCCAAGCAATGATAAACATTTACAGTGGACGCGTGAGTGAGATAGAAATATATTTAATAAAGACAAGACCCATGTTTTATTTTGCATTTCGAGAGAAACGTAAATAAAGAAAAATATTGACTTTTTATTTGTATAAGTATTTGAATTGTAGTCAAACAAGTTCATACGCGACCGTTCTGCGGGGTTACCAGACGCTGGGGGAGGCGAGGCAAGTGTTAATATAGCGTATGTGGCACTTCCCTTCCCCGGTGCCCCACCCCCGCTAACGCCTACTAGATGCCTCGCCCCGCCAACGTCTGTCCTCCCGCAGGTCATTCGCGAACTTGCTGTACTATAATGCCTTTAATTGTTCGACTGTAAAACTTACCCGCCAGTAGGTGTAACGTTGTCTGGCCCTTGCGCCCACCAGAAAGGTAGATACGAGCACAGAAGAGGTAGCACCACGTCGATTATATGAGGAGCCTCGTTGTAAGTCTTGTCTGACTCCACAAACTGATCTACTTCTCCCAGGATCGTCTCCAGGGTTGGCATGGACTGTTCCATCTTGGCCATTATGTCTGTGAAGTAGATCATACATGTAAATTAGGGTTTAGGTTAGAAATGAAAAGTAACCGTCTTTGTCGGGGTTTTTTATGAAACTTTTTAGCTTTATTATTAGATTGTCACGACCTTTTTTATTTATTTAATTAATCTTCATTGCATTTTTTTATTGCTTTTTGTTGCTTTTTTGAGCAGCTTTAACCCCCTGTATCACTTCTAAATACTGTATCGTAATAAAACTTGATTTGAGCAAATGTTGAAACATTTTCAGTGGTCAGTGCAACTCCATTTGCCGAGAGTTGTTCATATCGACAGTAATTTGGTAAAACGGTAACTAATTATAAATATAACTTGTGGTTAAACGGGTTTAACCCTTAAACAATTTTCAAAACGACAGCTCTGGCGCGACAGCTACTTAGTCATCAATGGCACTCTATAGGATAAATCCAAGTTATAAGGTTGGCGGAGCGTAGACATAACCGGATCAGCTCAAAGTGAGACATTGAAAAGTGAGCTTTAATGACTGCGCCGAGCATACGCCGGATGTACAGTGGCGCCCTCATTACTTTTATTGTGTTTTCTAATAAACTAAAGTATTGTCTACAAATTGGACGGTAAGTTTTTGTACTACAAATAAAAACAAAACTTATAGGGTATATGACATAGTTTAATAACAATTCACCTTCGAGTTATCAACTTAAAGGAAAAAAGTGGCCACCTTTTTCCGTTAAGCTGACTACTCAAAGGGTAATTGTTATTAAAGTGTGTCACGTATCCCATAAACTGTGTTTTTACTTGCGCTGCAAAAACGTATCGTCTGATTGCAAGGAAATTCTTTACTTAAGTAGAAAACACAATAAAAGTTATGAGGGCGCCTCTGAACGCTCGACATGTTTGCTCGGTGCAGTCTTAACATTTAAAAACTTATCGTACTTACATAAAACAAAGCTCACTTTACAATGTCTCACTTTGAGCGAATCCGGCGCCGAGTGCCATGCATGCACCAACTTTTACAGTCAATTATTATTTTTCATTTGTTACCCTGTGCTTCAAGCGAGTGATCAGCGATTCTGTTGAGCAGCGAGAACTGGTTGTGCTTGTTGAGATGGGGCTCCAGGAACGCCACCGGGAATGTTGAGCTGAAGGCACCCAGGCAGGAGCCCTGAGGAGGAATGTCAAAGTTGTAACACCATGCAACAACATAGCTAAATTTCAGAGGTGTGGGAGATGAGGTTTAATATGGAGCACGTTTTAAAAAGTCATCTGCATTATTATAGTGCCGTCTACACACCTACGTACCTGCAGTCAATAGATTAAATTTGGTACCCACCTTAGGTCCAAAGTCAGTCTGACATTTTAAACCAAAAAGGTTGAGTATCCTAAAAGTTACAAATTACTTGACATCTCTACTGACATTGACGACTTCAAGCATGTTTTTCATGAAATGGGTCCCAAATTAACGCTCGTGAACATACCTTTACGCTTGCCTCCCAATGGGTTAGGCAGAGACCATGGAATGCCAGGTGCATCGGTCTAAACATACAATGTTCGCTTCCTCTACTTTTATCAACCGTACATGCACGTACGTAGGTTCCAAAAAAATACCCAGTTGTCCGCAGTGTGGACAAAGGGGTGCGGACAACTGGGAACAACTCGTCGGCTTCGGGTGCTTTTGATTTGACCCTGATTGCGTAAATATTGTGCGGGCCCTACCGACCTCTCCACTCTCTCTACTTCACCATACCTCTTTAGTAACTCTTTTTGCATTCTATCTAAATGTCCAAAACATCTTAGCATTCCCTTTTCGATTTTTCGAATGTCGTCTATATAAAAAATCTGTGACCAGCTGATAGAAAGCTCTAACGCCGTTCCGAATAAATAAATTCGGTTACATAAAAGTAGCACTATTTTCGAGATGTTAAAGAAATAAAGTAAATTTTATTTTTGGTTACATCAATGCAATTTGCAAAATCTCAAACAGAATTCGTACGAATTATTTAATTCCTTTATCTGCCCCATTTAAATTTTATAGCCTGAGCATTTTTTTTATAAGAGAGGAAGGCAAACGGGTTCCGTGATGGGAAGCAATCACCAACGCACATAAACACCAGCTACTCAAGAAGAGTTGTCGGTCGGCCAATTAGGGAAATGTAAGCTCTATTCAAAAGGCACCCATGTCACTGGTTGGTAATACGGCCGAGGGGAGTTCGTTCCACAGTTTTACCTTATAGCAAATACCTAGTATCTATTGAAACGTACGGTGGAAGAACGTCTGAATCGAGGTGATGTCGAATGAGTGGAGCCTATATCCGAAATCCAGTTCAAGGTGATGATGATGATGATGATGAAGTGATGGTGATGATAATGATTGACGCATACTCACCAGAGCAGGCTTGTGCCTCTCGATCTCCGTCTTAAGATATTTCCTGTCGTGTGTGAGGGTGACGTCAGTACCCAGCGTGAACATGGAACCCAGGATCTTGTATGAGGCCACTTGGATCTCGTCCACTGTAGACAAACATATCAGCAATTAATAATGATAATACCAAGCAAAGACGTGAGGGGTCTGAAATGGAATCCCTAATCGTCATTTGTCCTAATGCATCTTTTGTTCGAATTTTCTTTTATCCTAAAGCCATTCACCTTCTGACACGTAAATAATTACGAGAGTGTCGGATGCTTCATCCACATTTGACACGCGATATAGAAGCAGACATACTATATAGGCCCGCTGGTGGCTATAAGATGAACTAACACGTGTAGAAAATAATGGAAATGTACAATATTGTAAATTTGATTCTCATTTTTCTTTGTCATATTTATCGACTGACATAATATTCATTCTTATCCGAAAACTGAAAAAGGTTACGCATGAGAATTTCTTTGAATCTTCGAAATATGTAACGTATAGTAATTCTTACTAGGTTTATAAAAATACCTAAAAAAAATCTTTAGGATTTGGGATGTTTCAGGTTTAAAATACATTTCCACTAAAAATATTATAGAAGACGAAATAAACTCAACTTAACCTGTCTACGTGATAAATACGGCACTTACATAAGGACTTCGAAAAGAAAGACGACCATTCTAGCGCTTTATCTTTTGATCGAAAAGAAAGGGGCCCAGATATAATGTGGTAAAATAAAAACTTGACGTGTGTGAAATATGCTACACAAGTAATTTCCTTTTTTGCTATCGCACCAAATCACATCACATTAAATTCACCTTAATGGAATATAACCAGTTGCAATAAGCAGTAAAAAGCCACTTGAAACGTTTTTATATAAATAAAAATACTTGACCATGCTATAACCGAACGAAAAAAAACCTTAGTCTTAATGTCTTTAACAAAACTTAGTATCGAATTCTTAATAGGTTTTTGTTTAATTTTGGTAAGTAACCATACTATAATATTACTACTTTAAGAAAAATCGTCCGTTGCTGCAGGTAAGACCAGACATTCATACAAAATTACCCAATGCCCAAATGTTAATACATAGAAAACATTAAATCTCATTAACAAAATACTCGTGCTCCTACTTGGTCCTATCAAAATCAAAATATTTATTCAGTAAATGGCCACGTATGGGCTCTTTTACATGTCGGTAATGAGTAAATCTACTAGCGCTTTGGACAAGACCATCATTGCGGAGAAGAATCAGAAATAAACTCCAAACTCCGTAAGCTTCATAGGAGCTTCATAATGATAGCCAAGCATTACTAACCTAGGTAATGAATGAAACGTTATAATAAGTACACACACACACACACACACACACACATTTAATAAATTTTTGTTTTGTTTTTATATTATTAAGAATTTTGTTACTTGTTTTTATAAGAGTTCAAGTTCTCTTAAATTTTATTTTAGTTTCAAATGTTTAGTTTAAAATGTTGTTACGCTAATCATGGGAGAGCGGGGTCTCTTGACACATGTATTTGTTATACTTAAAAGGAGACCTCAACCTTGTCTGTAGCTATGTAAGAAAGAAATATAATAAACATTTTATCATTTATCATTATCAAGTAATAAAGCAATTGAGATTTTTTTTCAGCTAGTTAATAATGACGAAATCAAAGACCCTGTTGTAGACCTAGACCCAGACCGGATCGAGGGCATTGTCAAAAACATTACTAAAGTGAACAATTTACTACAAGATTTGATTAAAAACTACCAAAAATTAAAGAAAATGTCAGAACCAGAATCTATAGACAACACTTACGAAGATACAGTGATACATGAATTGTTTAACGATAATCAGGAGAAAATAATGAAAAAGCGCAGTAAACCAACAACACCTGGTGCGATAACTATTAGAATTCAAGGTACTGCTATGGAAGTGTCCGATGAGGAAAAATATAATACAGCTTCAACAAAACCCAAAAGAAGGGAAAGAAACCGACATAAGAAAAAAGAAGAGAAAAAACATCGATCCCAAGAAGTCAATAATAAAAAAAATATTGAAACTACTTGGGTAAATGAAAATCATCGTGAAATTAAATCTAAACAATCGGAAGATGTAAAGGGACTTCCTGCTCAGTTGAAAGAAATCGCTAAGAAATTGTTTTCAGGTCGGCTAGGCGAAACACAAGAAACCACAAAAAAAAGGCATCCTTCGACTACTACAAAGAGCACCGATATAATCATTGAAATAAGTTTCCCTGAAATACTTCGGAACGGAAACACAACAACCAAAGCCATTCAAGAAAGAAGGAAGGATTTAGAGCCAAGAATGGGACATAGAACCGGCCTGGTATTAAAAAAAAATGGGCAACAAAAGGAAAGGCACCCTATTTATATTCCGAAAAGCAGTAAGACCGTATATCAAGTCGCTTCTGCTCCTGTCCACGAAAAGGTAACTTTTGAATACTTAAGTACAGATGTAGTTTTGGTTGGATTACTTCGTATGTATCTTGCTTTCTCAGTTGGCTTATTGATTGCGACTGAAGTTAATTGAGAAAACAAGATTAATACGAACTTAACCGACAAAAAACGACGGGAAAGGATTATTCTCTTCATCTGTATTACGGTCATTCTCCAGAATTATGTTCTCAGTCTAATTAACACGGCACTTTTTACCCACTTGCTTTTTGATAAATTTTATACTAAATGTAGTAACATATCGACCATTCAAACTTTAATATTTATTGGGCACTTAATTATTATTAGCGGGTAATTAACTAGAAGGGTTTTAGTATTTGCGTGACGCGCGAATTAGAAAAGCTACGCGTTAATTAGAATTACTTGCTTGCGAATTAGAAAAACTACGCGTTTATTAGATAAATGTGGTTGCCAAATATATATATTTTTTGGGAAATAAGACAAAAACGTTTTTAAACTGTCTTTATTAATAATTTGACAAATATCAATTATATAAAAACACGATACCTATTCATAAGAAATCACCACAAAAATCTCTTTCAAAAATAAGTCACCATCCTCAACACGCGACCAACTTATCAAAATTATAAAAATATAAATATCAACTCCTTATAAAATTTGCTCTTAATTAGTAACTATCACATGTCACATTATTAGTCTTCTTGACGATTAAAGATACTAGTTTAATTAACGCTAAAAGAAATTCAAAAAAAATATTAAATAAGTAGTAAGTACCTAACGAGTAATGAAAAAAAATCACGTAAGAAGGTAATTTTGTTTTAAAGATAAATTATATCTTTGAAACGGTTAACAAAAAAACTTTCATTAAACATAACTTAAATGAATTTAAAAATACGAGTATTAGCAAAACAAAATAACATAGCTTTTCTGCCTTAATATAATAATTAACATACAAAACTATTCTTTAGAAAAAAAAGCTTGTATCTCGTAGGTTCCATGTGAAAGTCGCAGAAAACAGCTAGGTATGTAACGTGGTACAGCTGCTGTGGTTTTCCTTTTAAAAGTATGAGACACAAGCTTTATATCAAAATTGTGACTATCATAATATCATAGCACATAAGTCACAATCGGCGCAGATAATATTAGATGCTAGGTACATATCGTTCATTGAATACAAAACGGACACAATCCAAAATGAGTCAGTGTTGCATTTTAAAATTAGAAGCGGTTGCAATACGATTTTTAATGGAAGAGCTAATTATTTTGGAATGTGTCCGTTTTGTATTCAATGAGCAATATTATCTTACAATATTTCCCTATGAAGACTTACATACTATAAGCTATACATACATACATATATTTATAACATACAGATATTCAACATTAGTAAATAGCTTAATTGTTGCGGGTGGGTTTAATACATAATTTATACCAATATTAAGAAGAATGATGATGGTGGGTCCATAGGATTTTCCTTACATGATTAGAATTGTAGGTGTCACTTTTTGAAGAAATGCAACATTTTAATGCGGTCAGCTAAATTTTAATGTTTTCCAAAAGAGAAGTATGCTAGAAAAAATTAAATAACCTCTAAAAGCATATTGTTCAAACACTTAAGTACATAGATACGATTATAAGGTTAAGAATTTATGGTTACGGACCTGTTAATAATGTCAGTTTGACATAATAATATGTAGACAATTATTATGTCAAACTGACATTATTAACTGAATTTATGGTTACGGACCCTTTAATAATGTCAGTTTGACATGATAATACTAGGGTGAATTGAAAAGTTTTGAGCCTGAGGTTGATAATGAAATTAAAAAGAAAAAATAATACTGGCACGTAACACTTACATATTTATTTATCATAATGCACTATCTTTTGTTTTTCTTATGTCACAATTGCAAATTTTGTAATCGATTTACTAAACGAGGTTCGCGGTTTCCTGTAGAATGGATAAAATTGAGCACCGTTCTGTCATAAAGTACTTACAAAAAAAAGGTTTAACGCCGAAGCAAATTTTTGAAGATATGTGCCAGACTTTAGGAGAATCCGCTCCTTCATATGCCACCGTTAAACGATGGGTAGCAGACTTTAAACGGGGCAGAGAAGCAGTTGAAGATGAACCCAGGTGTGGTAGACCAATAACGGCTTCCACAGACGAAAATGTCAATAAAATACTAGATATGGTTATGAACGACAGGCGGTTGAAAGTTGCAGAGATAGCAGAGAAAATTGCCATTTCCTATGAGCGAGTACAGAACATAATCACCAAGGATCTTGGATTTTCTAAGGTCTCTGCAAGGTGGGTACCTAGACTACTTTCAGCTGAAAATAAACGCACCCGCCATACAGTGTCACAGGATTGTTTGGATCTGTTTCAATGCGACCCACAAGATTTTCTCGGTCGTTTCATAACTATGGACGAGACTTGGGTCCACCACAATACACCGGAGTCAAAAGTGCAGTCCAAACAATGGAAAAGGTCAGGGTCTCCACCTCCTAAAAAAGCTAAGGCAATTTTATCAGCGAAGAAGGTAATGGCTTCAGTTTTTTGGGATTGCAAAGGGGTCATCATGGTGGATTATCTCGAAAAGGGTAAAACCATACATGCTGATTACTATTGCACCCTCTTACAACGTCTGCGTGAAGAAATTAAAACGAAAAGACCTGGTATGATATCTAAAAAAGTGTTGTTACACCAAGATAATGCACCTGTCCATACTGCAGCGAAATCTATAGCACAAATACATAACTGTGGGTTTGAATTGTTGCCGCATCCACCCTATTCGCCGGACTTGGCCCCCTCTGATTATCATCTTTTCCCGAACCTAAAAAAACACTTGGCAGGACGGAAATTTTCGACGGATATTGAGGTACAAGAAGCTGTGACTGAATATTTCGATCACCTTGAAGATTCTTTTTTTTTACAAGGAATAATGAAGTTAGAAGCCAGATGGCAGAAGTGTATAGATCGTTTTGGAGACTATGTAGAGAAATAAAATTGTTATAAAAACTCAAGTCTTTATTTTACAGGTTAGGCTCAAAACTTTTCAATTCACCCTCGTATGTCTAATCATCTAAGGAAAATCCTAGTAAGATCGAACCCATCATAATTTTTCCGGGAATTACCTTTTTGTTAAAAGATTATTCCTGTGTATTCATTTAAACTGGTTTAGCTTAAGCAAGAATTTAGAAATAAAAACCTTTTATGTACCAAAAACCTTTTTTACCACTCTTAAACTAATTAACGCATTCATTTTTAACCCGTGAATTAGACGTGTGTATTAGGGATTCTTGATTAAAAAAAATATAACTCCTTGTAGGTACATGTGATAAACTACAAAATCCAGTAACTGGTAAATACTGAGGTCCTTAATGTATACAATAATTTACAGAGCTAAAGAGTTATTGGCTGATTTTAAAAACGTTAATGTGTTAATTAGAATTTACGAGAACCAAAACGCGCGAATTAGATACTTACATTTGTAGTGTGCGATTCACACAACACTAATACGTCTTTCCCTCAAGAGGGTCTCGACACGATTGGCGGCTCACGCAAAATGCGTTAGCGATGTCTGTCTCTTTCTTCAATGGCCTTGCACGGACAATAATGAAAGCGGCGCGTGGATTAGTACACATCTCGGGACAAAGTTACTTTATTGTATATCTTAGTGATATATTACTTAATACATTTGGTTATTTTTTTGTAATGTGGACATCTTATCTTTAATTAAATAAAAATACTTTCATTTATCTTTCTTCTTGTATATGATCGGGGGAAGTAGGTATATTAGTGATTTCGGAAGTGGGACGCGAGGTGTTAATTAGGAGAATGGGGTATTGATTTTTTTTTTCTCCTAGAAGGGTATTGAATATTTACTTGAAAATTCATGTACACCTCAATACAAGTACCTCCTACGTTTAAAAAATATAAATTATACCAAATTCAATAGTTTTATATTTTTTAAGCCCAAGGACATACAGAAATGGCTGTCTGGAGAATGACCGATTAGTCTTATATAAATGAGACTGCCCTAAACCGGATTTTCAGTTTTCTGAACTCATTTGAGCCTTAAAGCTACACTTTTATTAGCCTTATTTGTATACGATCACGACGAAAGGTGACCATAAGAACCACTCGAACACACACGGAATTGCGGTGCGTTTTTAAAATCGCAAAGGAATAAAAACCGTGAGTGTCCAGTACGCGCACAGCGGTGACAATATCCGCACGTTTTGCCATTCTAGTCCCAACTCAAGTTAAGGAGCGGACGTTGATAATGGACTATCACACCAAAACACAGATCTGTCTATATTTACTGTCGCGAAAAAAAAAGTACCTAAACGGTATTGGGTACATCCGCTCGTGGCATTGCGGCCTATTAAAGGATTTTTGAAGGCGTTCGCACGGATTTTATTCCGCAGTGCGCGGATTTATCTAATAGTCCATAGGATTCAGAAAATTCGTGCCGCGCTGCACCGCAACCAATCTGCAGCAAACCACAGATTTTAATCCGCATACGGATTATTTTCCGCAGTGCGCGCACTTCAAGGAGGATCCATACCTCGCAGATTTTGTGGAAAAACAAACCCACGGCTGAAATCTGTAGTGCGCGCTTAACCTAATGTAGCATCATCGAGTCTGGACTTGTTTGATTGTACTTTTAGTTGTGAGAGAACTATCATCGATACACGAACTATTTTTACAAGCTTTTATTTAACTTGCAATGTATGTATCTTTTTAGTTCTGATGACAATGCAATATAGTACCATCGAACTGAGCTGATGATGGAGACTCAGGGTGGCCATAGGAACTACTAAATTACACATGATAAACCCGTCGTGTTAGGGCTTGTTAAATCCATCTTGACAAGTGAATGACGACTGTGCAAAAGAAAGTACAGTCGGCAACAAAAGTTTGTCCCGAAAATGAGTTTTTTGTCGAAACTTATTTAAAACTCATTGTATCATCATCCATATCTCAAACGTTTGGTATTTCAGAAACAAGAGACAAAAGCGATACAACTGTCTGACATCGACTCCGGCACTATAGAGGAGAGTAAAGTTATCCAGAATGAGGAAAACATGACCAATGTGCTGAGACAGGCGTACGGCGATGCTTGCCTAAAACTTGTCGTTAGGAAATGCTACATGGTAATAAATATGAGTAAGGGCACTAGAAAAACATAAACATTATCCTTCATCATTATCATTATCATCATCACCATCGTCATCATTATCATCACATTCATCACCAATATTATTTTTATATTCTATCCTAAAAATATACGCCTTGATCGAACCTTTACCAAGTCGTCGGGCTACCTTGAGGAAGACCTACACAACACAATACTAAGTATCCAGTCTAACATATAAAACTGCTAAAATTATATTAAATTAAATTATTAACATTTCAAACCGCTCAGTATATTCATAATATGATTGAATAAGTAAAGGGCCTGAGGCACTTGCAAGATAAATTACGCTAACTGTCGTTTCTATTCGTTTAATTTTTAAACCAATCGCGTCATTAGTAGATCACGTGACTTTTCGAATCACGTCATCTACCAGTAGCGTGATTGGTTGAAAACGAAACGAATAGAAACGCTAGTTGGCGTAATGCATAAGACACCTTTTAAGAAGCTTAATGTCAGAGCTGGTGGTATGAGTATTATGTAGAAATAGCCGTTAAGGAGGCAGGAGAATTATTTTCTTCCACTTAATATCGGATTAAAACTAAAACGTGTCAAAAAGTGACGGATGTTTTATCTACATTTTGTTATGCGATAAACGCATTCATATGAGGTCCGAGCGGGCCTAGTATGGTTTCGTTTATCGCGTGACAACATGTTGATAAAGCATCCGTCACTTTCGTACTTATTTACGTGTCAGAAAATGACGGATGCCTTATCCAACAACAGACTAATGACTAGCATAGAGGCATTCCATCTTAGTCCTCAGGGTTGGCAACGCATTTGCAGTCTTAGGATTGCATCGCAGTCCTGTGAATGCGAATGTCTATGGGTCACAGTTTCCACTTACCATCAGGTGGCCTGTGTTCTCGTTTGTCTTCTCTATGACATAAAAAAAAAAAAAAAACCAAACTTTGCCACGTGGTAAACGCAGCCATGGTAGGTCCCCTGGGTGGTGTAAAGGTTTGCAACAATGCAAATCAAGTTTCCTTTCCAGGCTTGCAAGGCGGTGTTCAAAGAGGTTTGCCGCAGCACCCACAAATGCTCTCCCCAGTTCAAGCAGAACTTCAAGAAATACGCAATAACCGGCTGCGATTCCTCTTTCTACAATAACTCTGTTGAAACCACGGGACATCACATGAAACACGATAAAAATTACGGTAACTTTAATTTTATTATTACCAGATTTTTAGATAGCCAAACAGTATCTAAAGCTTCCTAAGGCTCCGCTGTATGTTCGTCTGTTTGTATGTCTAGTAAATATTAAATAAAGTTTATTGTTTTAGAAACAATTTTTATTGTTACTTAGGCATATATGAAACGTGTAGTGTTAAATATTATGCGGTGTTACAGAACCTTTCGTGTGCAAGTTCAAAACGCACTTGGCTTGTTTTTACTATCGTTGCTTTGTTCGTATATCTGTCAATACTGTTCAAATCGAAATGAGCTAATATTTGGAGTATATAAATTAACCAACAACTCTAAACATTTGTAACCATATTTTGTACAATTAGACTAAGATGTTTACCAGTTAATTAGTGACAGATTGCAAGCCCATCATCTAACAGTAGGTACAGTCAACAGCAAAATAAACTGATGAAATAGGGTCCCAAAATTATCTATACAATACATTAAGTCAAATGCTACGAACTATTGTAGTTGATCAAAAGTAAATGAGCTCAATAACGTGTCATAATAAGTGATCACCATTATTTCGATTTTTGAAAACTCAATGACAGTTTAAGTCATCGTTGAACATTTCGAATTAAAGTTTTAACTATAAAATCTTGGTTTTGGGACAATCTCGGAGTACTTCGGTTAATATCGGTTATGTTCGTCGAAAAACATGCGAAGTGACAAAATAGCAATCTCCCTTACGCCAAGATTTAAAATAAGTTTTTATTACATCTTGGAATTATTTGCCATAAATCCTTCTTTTGCCGATATTGTTGGAATGTCGTTATTTTGGTATTCAATTCACGTTTGACGCTTTTGATAGAAATGTCATGTCAGGCTTCTGTTTTGCACAGCTGTTATGATCACTTTCTTTTGACTAATTAAAACATCAATTAATTTAGCACTTTAATATAACATGTTATATTTGGGATGCCATGACAATAGATATTTTGAAATGTTGATTTTGATCACTTACTTTTGACGTTGACTGTACTACCTTACGATATCTTATGGTATAAAAACCGAGTAATTAATTAAGTCGAAAAATGGCAACAGAATCTCGCTTCACTAAACGTAGATCCACCGGTTTGGGATCGTACATAAAAATAACAGTAGTCAGTAAAAGCTACTCAGTTTTTTTAAGGTAACTTATTTTTTGTATAAAAAAATATACTTTTGGTTGAGAATTAAATCGTCAATGAAGTCAACCTGACTGTTCATAACTTACCACTACTTATTGTCGTCATCGACGTCGATAAAAATTATGTCGATGAAAAGAGCGGGGCTATAATATGGCTATGTTTATCGCGTGACATAGTTTGGATAAGGCATCTGTCACCTTCTGACTCGTAAATAAGTACGAGAGTGACGGATGCCTTATCCACATTTGACACGCGATATAGTCGCAATCATACTGGGCTGTTTTTTCTCACGTATTATTTTAACTGTTGGGCGGCATTATGGTCCAAAACTAGTCAATCTACTTCGTATTCTTAAAAGGTGTAGGTAAATAAAAAATCTGTCATACTTTGTATAACGTGTGGAAAATTTTCAGTTGACCTCGTAGAAATCACAAGAGAAGGCTATTTATCAATGGCTTGTGGACAAATCAGTTCTAGTCAGGTAAGAAACAAACCTCTATGAGCACGTTTTTCTGAACGCCATTTAAAAAAGTTCTTATTGACCATTGCAGATGGCTTGTTTTTAATCTATCCGATATAAGCGTGTTTTTTTTCTTACAAATGTTTACAAATAGGACATTCAAAATTAGATAACGAAGGAAAATCCGTCAAATGTCTCTCTCTTAAAGTATGTCAAGTGCCAAGTCTTGACAAACTTTAAGCGAGAAACATTTGTCGGATTCCAATACATCTTAAGGTGTTTTCCAGGGAATAAACCCACCTCCTAAATCGGTTAGGCGTAAAACTGGTAATCAAAAGCCAAGATACGTAGAGTTCATGGTAAATGGTAGAATAAATCCACCAAATTTTCGTCAAAAAACGGTAAGTTAAGATTTTTATATGTTTTCTTAGATCGTTAAGAGGATCGTGAATATGAAACTTCCATACAAAATGCGGTAACGTTTGTATCCCTTTAAAACTCAGCCATTTTTTTTTGTATGTGATGTAGATAAGTATTATGTATGAAAAAGTGGGTCAGTACGTTTTCCTTTCCATAAAAATATTTCTTGGATAGAAACAACATGTTTAAAAATCGTGAAAGTCGGACTTTATTTTGAGGTTGAGAAATGTCACCTATCGACCGGAGCTTAATTTGTATGGTTTTTTTTTACGTTTTTGATTCAAACATCTTCACGCTTGCTTCGCTTTTAAGCTTGTTCCAAACTGGGCTGATTTCATACGTCATATTTGTAAACATTTTTAATAAGAGGGATTTATAAGAAGGAGGGAGGGTAATATGTATGTATGTATTTGTTTATATTTATAGGCTTTTGTACCTTCGTCGAAGCTGCAATGATGTCCCAATTTTGACACGTGGTATCATTTGGATTCGTCTTAGCGTTGCGAGTGACTCTAAGTACTTTTATTAAAAACATTCAGTCAGGTTTTTTAAATATTCGTCTTTTCTTTGTAAATGTCATGTTTGTCTAATGAAAATAGCTTCTTGAAACATAAATACTGGAAAATATTTTTTTATCATATTTTTAACTGTAGGTGTGCCTCAGGGTTCTATATAAGGGCCCTTCTTATTTTTGGTTATAAATATGGCTTACCATCTATGGTAGATAAAGTTATTGATATTTTGCTATTTGCTGCTGATGATTTTTTAATTAAAATGGAGACTGAAAATCTATCGATTACAATAGGATAAACGTCACGCTAGGTTAAATACTTAATTGGTTTACTAGTCACAAATTATAACTGAATGTTATTAAGACTGTTAGAATCTAAACTAGATTTTAAAATGACGAGCGTTTAGATATGGTCGATAAGCATTTTTTTACGGGTAAAATAGATAAAAACTTGCAATGAAGTTCCCATATAGCAGTACTAGCAGGTTAATTAGGTTCAGCAGCTTACGCCGTTAAGAACATCAGACAGCTAAAATCAATGTTGAGACAGCTCTCTTAGCGTATCATAGGTACTCATTTTCAGTGTTATCTCGTACGGTATTCAGGTTTTCTATAAAATAAATTCGCGATAGTAAATAGCCTGTCATAGAACTTGAAAAATTAATTTATGTCAGAAGCTGACTTTAAAACTAAAAACCTTTAATGACTTAGTAATAAAAATATGTAAAAGTTGTATCTTGTCACGGTTTATGTAGGATAACATATCGACATATTATGTATACATAGTTATGTCGTCTTGCACCGTCATCTTTAAATATACTTTTATACTTTTAAACTTTTATTTATTTGATATTATTATTCTAAGTTCTGTTTAATTTTACTGTTGAACTACGCCCATTTTATTTTATATTCGTATTCGTTACACACATAAAATATGTCTAAGGATCATAAATACCTCTAGGTATAATATTGGATACCTACTTTGCAATGTATCGATATTTTTTCATTCGTGAGCGTTTCTTCTAAGCGGTAGTCTTCACATCTTTTATCTTTTCAACAGCTGCCTCTCATCAAATTTATAATCATTTCAATTTCCAGAATTCACGAAATAGACCGAACGTGACATTGACCAAAATCAAGTCCTGGAAACCAATACTCCGCGCTGACAAATATGAGTTAGCTTGCCAACAGGCTTCTAGGATGAAATGCTACAAAGCTTGCAAACATGCGGCCACGGAAGCTTGTAAAGAAGAAAAGTGTGTCGATGAAAAAAGGTCAGCTTTAGACAAGGCTTGCAAGAGCCACTGCAAGCAAAGCTATGGTGGAAAGGATTCAGAGGATGAGTCAGACAGTGAAGAGTCTGGTTCCGAGTCTGAAGAAAAAAAGGAAGAACCAAAACATCAGTGGAGATGATATGGAGAATGGACACGGTCCAACAGCGTAGTTAAGGAATAGAGCTTAAATTCCTTATGATATTTGACATCTAAACTTTACTAATTAACTTTTTACGTGGATTTGTAGCATAATATTTTATTAAATGGTTCTATTTGTTTATACAAAATAAATTATACATATTATTTTTAAATTTGGCCCAACGGTGGAAGACCAAAATGATACAATTACGCTTGTCTTATTTCGGATTCAGTTTCATATAAAAATACTAGTTTCTGCCCGCGACTTCGTCCGCATGGAACTTGTTTATATCGTAGCTCCATAAAAAATTTCACCATCTATTTCACCCCCTTAAAGGATTAATTTCAGGAAAAAAACTATCCTATGTCCTTTTCCAGAATTCAAACTATCTTAGCACCAAATTTCACCTAAATCGGTTCAGCGGTTTAAGCGTGAAGAGGTAACAGACAGACAGACACACTTTCGCATTTATAATATTAGTATGGATGGGCTTTCATTATCTATAAGAAGGAACTCGAAAAAAATATAGGAAATTACAATAAATACGCATACTTTCAAAAACCTCGCTCGAGTGTAAGCTATCGTTTATCGCATAAAATCTGGTGAATCGTGACACTCAGTCCGTGGCGACGACACGAACGTGACAGTAATGATGTTTAAGTAAGTGTACCGTAAAACGGGGTAAATAGGGACAAAACCTAAAATGAGGAATATGTGACTAATGATAACACTGAAATTATTTCCAATAGACGTAACGTTATTGTCTATTTAATACTTGTTCTTATTTGTAACAAGTTATGACTTATTTATAGGTTGGGTCCCTACTCACCCCTTAATCCCTACACACCCCGTTTTACGGTATATCTTGTGAACTTTGCAATTTCAAGCATCTTGTGCGGTAATAATAAGTAGCGATACTAGCGACACCACCTCACCTCACGCTTGCCTTCACCGGCCGGTTGGAATATAACATTTTAATAAATGGTTGTAACATTGCCCACATACGCCATCTATAGTCCAGTAGCCAAACCAAATGGTACCGCCACTCACCGCTAGATGACACAGGCTACCCCACATATTCCCACAGTGAGTTTACCACAACTCCTCGATAGATGTCGCAAAAAGGGTAATTAGAACACGCTATCTATGTGTCGACCCAATATCAATAAGTAATCTAAGCAATTCTGTTTTATCTTTCTTTCACTAAAGCTATGATAGTACTGTATACGATTGTATCCACCTTTGGATCCTCTGGATATTTACTAGTTTGTTTTCTTATTATTAGTATTTCTTAGTTTTAGCTAGGTTTAAAGCAATAAAAGTTTATTTGTTACGCATACGGCTGTTTCTTCTTTATCTTCGTCTAACCGATCTACTCGTCACATGGTTCTATTTGTTAATATATTATAGTTGTTTTTTTAAATTTATTAATAGAATTGAAAACGAATGGCATGGACCGCTTGTTTTTAACTTTTCTATCGCTTTTATTTTAAAAATACGGTTTCAACGTAGTTGATCCCTTTTGAAAGTCAAAAATCATCCCCATAACACGTTTTCGAATATAATAATAATAATATCAGGGGACTATGTCACACCAATTGACCTAGTCCCAAACTAAGCTCTAGGCTTGTACTATGGGTACTAGACAACGATATAAATACTTATATAGATAAATATATACTTAAATACATAGAAAACATCCATGACTCAGGAACAAATATTTGCGCTCATCACACAAATATCTACCCTTACCGGGATTCGAACCCAGGACCTCTAGCTTCGTAGGCAGGGTCACTACCAACTAGGCTATCGAGTCGTCAATATAGTATAAACAATTCGAAAACCTGACCTATGATTATACAACATAAGATAAGATCGTTATGGGATAAATAACCTGAGGGGCTCTTGCTTAACGCACTCGCATTTGTTTTCATTTTGAAAATCGAAGGCTTTGTCTGCATACAAAATAAAAACAATTGTTCCGCTTTGAAGCCAATTGAGATTGCTAGTGCGTTAGGCAATAGCGACGCTAAAAAAATACCATTATAAAAAAATACTTACATAGCAAATCAGCTCCGTATTCACAGTTGGCTAAGTGGTCAAACATGGCGGTCAGGACCGGAAGAATCACTCCGTTGATGTACCCCAGTGACGTGGACGTCTTGAGATGCGTGCCTCGGAGGTGCGCGTATTTACCCTGTCGGAAAAACACTGATCAGGAAACTCCATATCAAAACTGACAGTGTTTTACTGCAATGAACTGACAGACCAATATCAGTTAGCGGTCTGTTAAGTTGCATACATAATAGACATGCTATTAAAACAAGTATGCTAACAAGCATGCTGGAGATGAGCATGCTTCTTAATTGTATACATATGCTTGATAAAAGCATAATAATATACGTAAATGTAAAAATCACATTGTGTTAGTTTGTTACTCCTTTACACTGCAACGGTTAGACGGAAATGGATGAAATTTTAAATGGTGATAATATTTACCCTAGACTAACAAAGTACTTTTCATCCCGGAAAATGTAAGGTTCCCCGGGGAATAACCATAATAGATTTTATCCACACGGACACTCACACTTTACACTTGCCTACAAACATTCCACTTATTCACAGCCGCCTGATCTTTTAAGCATGTTGGAAAGTAGCAACGGTTTCGAGACACATGCCACAAGGTAGCAATTGCTCAATAAAAGTACAAAATGATTTCATGCTGCTATTAAGGGGCTCCATAGAAGGATTGCTTGAAGCAGTCACGACCCGTGGTCGCTATTAGGTGATCTGCAGTTTTAATGCTCTACTTTCGCATTGAAACTGCAGATTGTCCCATTGCGACCAGGGTACTGCCAGTTCTGGCTGCTTTAAGCAGTCCGTCTATGCTCTTATCTGACGCCCATATCTCAGGGCCCAAGGCCATTTATTTCAGATATACACATCCATATTGTATAGGTACCGCAAAATATTATTTCTGAGCCCCGCCTGGCTTCGTTTAAAGCAAAGCTTAATTTTTTTTTGATCAAGCAGGCGTTCTACTACCATAAGGAATTATTTTTATTTGCTTATTAATTAAATATTTATAAGGCGTTATGTCTATCTTTAACTAATCAATATTTACTGACTTTCGTAATAACATAATAATGGTTACGTATCAGAACGCCTAAAGTTAATAAGCCTAATGTATCATAATACCTAAAAGTTCATAATACCTAATGGTATTTTTTACAGAAACCGAAAACTTTTCAGGATTTTTTAAAAAGCCATTGCATAGAACTCATTAGGTTAGGTTAGGTTAGTTTTATAACAATCCTGAAAAATGTACCGTTTCAATAAAAAAGACAATTAGGTATTATGAACTTTTAGGGATTATGATACATTAGGCTTATTAACTTTAGGCGTTCTGATACGTAACCCATAATAATATTGTATTTTACATGAATATGAATATGGTGGCCCTTATTGAGTAGGTGCGTCTATCTGTAGCGTTAGTCTTTATTCATAAAGCAGGTTCTGAACCAAACTTACATCCTGTAAATTGAGTATGGTATGCCCAAGATCATCGGCCACATTGTTGAAGAAGGTCAACATGGATGTCCTGATGAACTCGGGGCAGTTCTTCACCAGCGACTTGGCGTCGATGCCCTTCACGAGGACTTGTAGGCACCGCACCGTTATCCGCACATCTGGGCCAAAAGCTGCCAATCTGAGGGAGATTTTTTAAGCTGGTTACACATGACATGGTACAAATACAGCAATACAGCAGTATCCGGCCAATTCCAAATTTACTTTGCAATTTTTGTTGTTTAGTCTAATTTGAGCTAAAGATTTTTTTTGGTAGCCGGTTTTTTTTAAGGTAGATTGTTGTAACTGTTCCATTTCGCAACCTTAAAAAAATCTCACCTGGACCGAAGCAAACTTGCAAGCTTGCAGAATAGCGCTGCAACCATTTCTTTCTCTTTCAAACTCGCAGCTCCGACGTTATTGGTTGCCGTGGCAACCGCTATGAAGTAATTTCGATGGGTCGAAAAGTATTTCTCCATTAGTGGCAGGACAACCTAGGATATAAAATAATTATTAGAAAAAATTATAACACAAAATTGTATCTTTGAAATAACTATACGATATGGGTGGTGGGTATTTACCCGTTATTACCTCCGGGTAAATGTCTCCTCATAAAAAACTTTTTAGATAGACGCCTTCTTGGAAGTATGACACGTGTTTTATATATTTCTGAAAATGTATTTAATGGTGGGAGGTTCTCATTCTAAGACAACAATTTCTGATCGGAATCAAAAAATAGTCATACCTACTTTAGATACTAGCGAAATATTAATACCAATATAAACAAAACTTGATTCAATAATGTTTAATTGTGCTTTTTTGTTTTATAATATTTACATATAGAAAAATGATGACGGTTCGAAACAGAGGTTTTTACAATTATATTAGTATCAGACAGTTTGATGTGGATATGGTATGGAATGGATAATGCTAAATATGGCATGTCAATACATAAAGGCACAACCGTACCTTTTTTAAATACTTTTGTTCCGACTTGTTTCGCTTGTAATAAATTAGAAACATATAAAAAGAGACATCACAATCTAAACAAATAAATAGAAGATACAGATTGAAACGAAATATCGCTAGAAGTCACTAAAAACTACAACAACAAATAAATCATCAATGTAATTGTAATTTTTTTGACATGCAATGTAATTTATATCGTAATATTACATTGATGAATAAATATACTAAACTAAATACAGACCATAAGAATTATTTGAATCCCAACGGATTACTTTTCTTTACATTGTTAAATTTCGAAGAGCAGAGATTCCATTTTTGAATGTTGGGAATTTATGTTTCGTTTTTCTATGGCCTGTTTTAAGAGCGACATCTAGCGATTTTCGTCGGAAGCTTTTCACAAACTCACCTTAGAAAAGAACTTAATATCTCTCGTGCTAGTCTTAAAACTGGTTCTTCTACTGAATGTAGTAGAAGGTTTAAACAGTTTCATGTTTATAGTGGCTCTATCTATGTACTGTATTAGTTTTTCTAGCAACGAGTACGCGAATCTGAGTTCTATTGCAACGCCGGTAGTTGTCTGTTCGGTGTCACTCTGGGCTGCTTTGCTAGGCCTGTGTAGTTTGTATCCTTGGTACTGCAGGTATTTGAGGAATTCCTGGGAACGTTCTCGATCCTTCTTCTTTTCTTTGTCAGTGAGGAGATCGTAAGGGACGAGCTGTGGGTGGATTCCGCCTGAAAAAAACATGTAATTCAGTAAATTTAGTGCATCTCGTAGGTACGTAAAAAATGTGGAGGTAGTTTTATCAATCTATAAATGAATCAGTCGATCTTCAATTATTTGTCGATTGATCAGGCGAAGGGTGCAGAGAGGCTAGACAAGTGGTTTAACGCTAACGTAAACCATTTTCGAAAACTGACAAAATGTATGGAATTGACGTAGGGGCTGGGGGCAACCGTTTGACAGCATACGTAAAACCAATTATTGACGTTATTAAATAGTTATATCTATATTCTACTCGGTTACACCATAAATTGCTTTAATCATGTTATCGTAAAATAGAGCCTCTTGACTTATTCACTTGACAATATGAGCTAAATGTAATTAAGATATCGAGGCAAGATAGGCCTAGCCAAACTAGAAAAACTCTTGGATGTTTTCTGTGTTTATTTAACAAAAAGCCTAGAGCTTATTTTGTAACTAGGTCAATTTCAGTAAGGCTGTCCTCTGGAATGCTGCCCTTCTAAATAAAAAGGCCTTATGTGCAATTTTATAGTCAAAGCAAATTGAACACCCCTTTCTTAAGAAATAAGGTCACAGATACATTCGCGGTTCTGTGAGACATACGCCCTTTTTTCTAATGAGGCCAGTATGGCAGTCACATTAGGTACCCACCTCCGTTGGTGGTGAGTTCTTCTTTCTTCTTCTTGGCCCAGATGTCATGCGCGTTCTCCGCGAGCCGCTCGGCCATGTTCTGCATCTCGCGGGACAGCGTCAGGTTCGTCATGTCCACTGGGTGCGGGTTGTAGTTGAACGGCGTTGCTGAGTCCGTCTGGATGAGGAGGAAGAAGAAGAATTACATTTACGTGAAGCAAAAGCAAAAAGAAGAATCTGCGGTCCTAGTATGACTGTGTTTATCACGTGACGAAGTTTAGATAAAGCATCCTTCACTTTCTGTCACGTAATATAAGTACGAGAGTGACGGATGTTTTACCCACATTTGACGCGCGATATAGACTCAGCTATACTTGGCCCGCTGGAAGAAGACAGCGTAGGGATTCAAACGATAAAGAAAGACGAAATATTTTTGATCGATATCGGACGATCACGTGAACACGTGACACTGATTGATCATTGCAAACACGTCCCAAAAACATAAATAGACCAGCCTTATAGCGAGATATACATTACGTTTTAGTTGTAGTTAAAAATAACGTTAGTCAGTCATTAAAAGTAGGTATAAATCTTTGTTTCAATTGGCAGATCAGTTTCAATAGCCAAGGAAAGGCGTTTACATTATTATTGGAAGGGTTTAGATGGGCCGTGCCCGGTGTGCCTGAGACCCGTTGTGTCCAGGGATTTCCAGATGCTTTGGCCCGTGTGGTTTTTTTATATGAGAGGGAGGTAGACGAGCATGCGGTTTTCCTGACAACGCAACCCATGATTGATGGCAGCTCAAGAAAGGTTGTCTGGTGGTTTTATCAAAATGGAAGGTCTTTTGTCACAAGCCTCCCCCGGATTTTATCTAACCTTGGCCGTTGGAAACGTTCTGCCAGTTGAGCTATATTAGTTGGTTGGTATATAACATAGGCAGTTACAGTACTTCCAGCTTAATAATGTTCGTATGACTTGCTCACTATTACACTTCCACTCACAACTGTAGCCAGCACGAATATTTCAATCATACGTCATGTTTTCGAAAATGGGTTCTAAACGTATCCCTATCACGAACGCCTACTCGATGACGATACGAAAGTTACCGTCCAAGTCAACAAGCTATAAAATGTTAGTATTAAATACTAGAGAACGCTGGTATCAGTAATATTATAAGTGATTCTCTCGTTATTCTCTTATACTTTTGACTGTGGGAGTTAAGGAAAATAAAATACTATTTGTAAACCATTTACTAGTAATTTTCCTAGTTTCTTATTACAATATCGAAATAAATCTTAATAAAAAGTTGCCGTTACGGTGAAATGACGCAAAACCCATTCTCGCAATGACTTTACGTTAACGTTATTTACTCAATAGAAGGTATAAACTGCATGTCAATCGTGTTTCGTATAAACACTAAAAAATTCTATAGCTAAAATTAAGAAACTGGTAGTATTGTAAGTAGGTAAGGATAGTCGACTTACCACGAGGTCTGGGGCGCGCTGCGAACGGGATATGGAAAACAACATACAAGTTAACACAGGGGTTAAGTGCAGGGTTGAAGAGTTCGGTAGCGACCACAGATGCTATACTTTAAAGACAAACTTAGCGCGGAAAATGAACATCTCTCCTAATCTGTTCTCAACTTATCAATGTCAAAAACTGTCTGTTGAGCCCTTTGACTAAATGCCAAAGAAGGACATATAATAATGTTACAGGTACAGTCACGAGATTTAATTTGGTACCCACCTTAGGTCCAAAGTCAATCTGACATTCTACAACAATAAGGTTGAGTTTCCTAAAAGTTACAAATGGCATGACATCTCTAATGACACTGACGACCTCAAGCATATTTTTCTTGAAATGGGTCCCAAATGAACGCTCGTGACCGTACTTGTTACCCCGAACATTGGGCAGTTACCATAGGAAAGCGATAATCATGTGTCTTTTTCTATTAAAGATTTGATTATAGATCTGTGGTAGCCACACGAGAGCATCGAGAACTACTAAAATACTTTAAAATAGAGCGTTCTCGTTTGAAAACATGGTAGTTCTAGCTACCAAAAGAACTCATGGTGACGATAATAGTAATGGCTACATTTAAGCATTGATAGAAAAGAGATAGAGGTTGTGACAGGTAGCACAGTTAGGTATAGTCACGGTAAAAAAAGGTTCGTCACTTTTCGAGTCTATTTCAACGCTTTTATGGTCCAATAGTTACGAAGCTATTCTTATAGTGACTATACTATACTTATTGGTTGAAAGTGTGTGTTTTTTATCGAAAGACTAGGTAAACCTACCATAGTTCAGTAAACTTTTAGGAGTTTTGTGTGTTTATTGAGGATCTCCATTAAAAACAATGGTGAATAAAAAGAAATGTACAAAACGTTAAGCATCAAAGTGGAATAGAAAAAGGGGGTAACAACCATGCATACGATATGTGTAAGTGCTGTAACGAAAATAAGTCACCGATACCGTTGGCTTTTCTTTTACAGTTTCTTCTTCCTGACAGCGTGAATCAATAAAAACGAATTAACTTGTGCTTTTATGCCATGAGGAAGGCAAACAAACATATAGACCACCTGATGATAAGTGGTACATGTGTTCGATAAAGTGTCTTGATTTTTGTTGTATTTAAGGTAAGTAAGTACAAAAGGTAAGTAAATGACAATTATATGTAACTGATATAAGTACTTAGGACCCGCGTCGCTATTGCCTAACGCAAAGCGGAACAATTGTTTTCATTTTGTATGCAGACAAGCCTTCGATATTCAAAATGAAAACAATTGCGATTGCGAGTGCGTTAAGGCTGCACCGAGCAAACGCCGAGCGTCCAGTGGCGTCCTCATTACTATTATTGTGTTTTCTAATTAACTGAAGACTTTCCTTGAAATCAGACGATACGTTTTTGTAGTGCAAGTAAAAACACAATTTAAGAAGTACGTAACAAACTTTAATATCAATTACCCTTTGAGTAGTCAGCTTAACGGAAAAAGGTGGCCACTTTTTCCCGTTAAGTTGATAACTCGAAGGTGAAAGAAGGTTTGTTATAAGTTGTGTTTTCATTTGTAGTACAAAAACCTACCGTCCAATTTCAAGAAAATACTTTAGTTTATTATAAAACACAATAAAAGTAATGAGGGCGCCACTGTACATCCGGCGTACACTCGGCGCAGTCTTCTCGAGTAAATTTATCTGTCAAATATGCTTCACTTGTCGATTGTCAAATAGGCGGCTTCTGAATACCAGCGCCGTGGCTTGCTGCGGCCCATAGTTAAGTAGAGTTCTTTTCAACGCCATGTTAAATATTTTGCTAGTCATTTGGTTGAAATGAGTGTGTGCGTTTTAAAAAAACCCATTTTATTATATTCTACTTACGCCTCCTGACTTGGACTGCCTTCTCATCGAGCTCCGGTTGGTGCTAGGGATGTCCACTTCAGAGTGTTCCACTGACCAGCCGATGGCTAACAGGGCTTTTAGGGATTCGCGTACTGGCTCCTTGTAGCGCTCTTTTTCCTATAAACATATCATTGGAGTCAAAAACATATAGTAGGCAACCCTATAATGGCTTTGAACATAGACATTAATTATATACCAGCGACAAACGTGCAGGCTCCTATTTACCGCGTCACCAAAACAGATGTCTTAATGTCTTTAACGTCGTAATGTCCATATTATTCAATTTAAAATGATTCTTCAAAGAATGACATAAATACTGGAGTACACTGTCGCTAGTGTGACGCTATGTGACTCTACGAGCTACGTATTTTATTTTCACTACGTCAACTGGGGTTACTTTGATTTACGGGGTAACATTGCCCACCCCAAAAACTAGTTTTAATATTCAATTATTCTATTAAATGTTTCATCAGGAGCAAGCTACTTATATAGTTATACAATTATTTAAATAATTTAAGAAGGTTACCACTAAAATTGTTATAGTTTTAAGGGTGAGCAATGTTACCCCATAAATCAAAGTAACCCCAGTTAACCGGTATCTCTTTCGCACTCGTATTCGTGTCATAAGCGATTGAGCTCTCGCTTACACACGCCCCCGTGTCTATTACTGTCTATGAGCACTTAGAAGATGCTTCGGTTTTGTACTTATCTCTAACTCGCTCATAATAAGAGCATGAGCGCGAGCGAGAGAGAAATACGAACCAGAAGCACCTGTACGCTAGTATATGGCTTTGATTGTAATATTTTATATGCCATGGAGAATGCAAATGGATGGATCAACTTTTGGTTGTTGTTATTCTGTCCCGTAAGCCAGGAGACAACAGTGATAGAGTTTCTTAGAAAAAATGGTATAATATATACTTCTAGTACACTCAGGAAAAGGCCATAAAAGAATGGGTTTGTAGTTGCCAATAAAATTGATTTTTAGTGGACTTTTATCCTTTGAAATCACAGTTTTAAAGAGTGACTCAGGAGACGTCATCATGTCAACGAGCTACTTACAAAGAAAAGTTGATTGACCCAAATGCAATCTGCAGACTTAAAATCGCTAGCCAACAACGAGGACTAAGATGGAATGCAATGTCTCGCTGCTAGTTATTTAATCGGTTGTTTTATCACCACGGAGTACAATAATGCGAGCACTGCTGCTTGACGGTAGGTAGATAAGATGGTGATGATCCGAATGGACCCTACACAAGGTTCAAGCCTCACTCCAAAGTCTAGCAATTTTTTTATACATATGTGATATTAACCATTATATTCTATACCATATTATAATCATTTGTGGTGAGAGTCCCCACCAAAGATCTGTCGACCTTTTTAAATGAGGACTTCTGGCCGAGGGATGTCATATTTCGGCGATTTCGTGGCCGGCTAGCTGACACCGCAAAAGTGTATAAATTAATAGTCGTTTTAATTTTATGTTTCCTATATAATTTGTTACGTATGTTAGTCTGTAAGGTATTTGTAAATATGGGCCTTGTTGTCTTAAATAAAATTTATTCGATTTTATTCTATTCTGTTCTATTAACCATATAACCTCTTTTAGAGAAACCTCACAATGGTGGGTTCTTCTGGTGGGAGTGGTCTCTAAAGCGTGTCGCGGCAGTTGGGTAAGATGGTCAATCTGTTCTTTTTTTGAGTGACAATAAGATATAAGTCAGTTAGACGTCAACGTCATGTATTGATTATTGTCAAGGATCGATATCGGTTAACTAAAGAGGTTGTCATAAAATGATTATAACGAAATACTAATTTGAATCCTACTATATGTACCGTGAGAACCGTGATGTCATTTTTGCCATAACGGCATGAAAAGTAGGGGCCGTGGTATGAAATAATTAAAAAAAAATAGTCCCAGACTGCAATAAAAATATAAACTGAAAACATGGCAGGGAACAAAGGTTACTGGGCTTGTGAGATAATGTGTGCTGTCATTGTTCAAAAGAAATATAGCGTGTTCAATCCAAAATTTACGCCCCATAACTTTATTTTATCTACACCCATATCGCAAAAACTGTCTAACGCGTTCAGAAACTGTCAAATTAGAACGAGCATTACTTCAAATAGTAATGTATTTTATCTGTAGTTATGATGAAAGAAATTCATTTCAATCGTCGTGATTTAAATGAAGCTGTTGCGTGAATCGGAAAGCTAATTAAAAAAAAAAGTTTTAAAAATAAACAAATTCGTCTATTCGCGTTTATATTTTGTAAATTTGAGGAATTATTAAATAATAGAGAAGAGGAATTAAAGGTGTATTTAATTACATTGTGTAATTTATGCGACGCGACTGCTGTCGGCTAAAGTTCTATTAGTGGTATTTCTGACACCCACCACAGTTCCTGAACCTGTCATAGAAGATTTGCAATATGGTTATAGATAAAGTATTGTACGCGACTCTAACCGTCACGTAAACTAATATTAGGTACTGTACAATTTTATTGGCGGTCCGTAACAAATTATGGACCGTTCAAAAATTTTAAATGTGCTGTATTTGTCCAGTTTTCTTCCTATGTTACCTATTCGTGACTTCGAACCCCTATGTTGTTGGGGAAATCTTAACAGCGCGATGTAGGATTTCGTGCCGAAAGCGGCATCTATCGGCAGTATCGTCACATAGGTACTCTGGCGCCCTAAGTAAACGCAGCAATTAAGATAAACCTCTGTAATAATATCAACGTTGTCATTAACGAAATAGAATTGAATCTGCTTTGGTGATTGGATTTAAGATACTGCTTATTGGCTTAGGAGGACAGTACTTATACAGGATGTCCTGTATTAAGAGCATCAAAACAAACTCATCAATAAGCGGGCTTTTGCTCTGCCTAAACAAATGAACATGGATCTAGCAAAAGTCTTACGGTTTTCGAGATAATCACCATTTACTGAAACTCTCATATCGCCCCTTTACTTTCTCAACCTCGTATCTGATCGAATAGTTAGGAGAAGCACTCATGTCCTCTTAGGAATAAAGACTACTTTCCTATCTAACTATTCGATCAGATACGAGGTTGAGGAAGTCATTTTAATTCTTCTTTCTTAACTTGAGTATTTAGCTCAAATTTACTTATGAATAACTATTGTTGATTTTCTCATAAATGAATGTTAAATGTTCAACGATGCCACCGAACGATGGTGATGGTGCAACGATGTAATAAAATTCGGCCAAGTACGAGTCAAACTCGCACACGAAGCTTTCTATACCATTCTTGTATGGGGTTCCTTCCTACACAAGAATGGTATGGAAACCTCTAAATTCTTTAATACCTTTTTTACGTGTTAAGCAGCAATAGAAATAGCGGTTTATTTATTTACGGTTCATGAGTTACAGCCTACTGATAGACAGACGGACGGACGGATGGACAGCGGAGGCTTATCAATAGGGTCCAGTTGGCATCATCCTTTGGGGTTCATGCATACATACAATTACGGCTCTTTCCCGTAGGGGGCAGAGACCACCTCCTTCCACTTGCTACGATCTAGACAAATTACCCTCACTTCCTCTACACTCATAACTCATAAGTCTCTTCATACCCGTGCGTCGGTACGGAAAATTAAAAAGCTAGTAAAGTAACTTACATAGTCATTAAGCATGTTATACGGCTTCAAACGAGGGTGAGCCTTTTGACCTTCCGACCTGGATTCACCGTACACCCAACTATTCTCGATTTTCCTGTAAAAAACATAAAATTACCATTTAACAGTTAGATACCTAACTGCCTTAAGATTATAATCTATATTAATGCCGTGCGGTTGCCGGGTTAGAATAGTGCCGCTTCATGTCTTCCCGTGGATGTCGTAAGAGGCGACTAAGGGAATAAAGGCTGGTAGTAGTAGTTAGGTGATGGGCTTGCAACCTGTCACTAATACACTGGTAAACATCTTAGCCTTAGCGTGCAAAAAGTTTTTAGAGTTGTTGGTAATTTTGTACCCTTGCCCATCTCACTCTGGGACTAAAGGCGTGAGTTTATGTATGTATTAACACCAATAACATAATGTGTTGTGTTACCTGGAAGCCCAAGCATCGTGGTAATGCTCCGAGAACTTCTGCACGATGGTGTTCAGGTCGTTGTTGAGAGCGACGGACGTCGTGTTGATGGGCTGCGGGTCATACTGGGGGTTGTCGGGCCCACCTGTACAACAATAATTCATAGTGAGTGAGGCACATTATAGCGTCCCCTATAAGAATAGGTTTTCTCTCAGCGACCAGAGCAGAAGGGCTATTGCATTTAATAACGCACTCGCAATCGCAATTGTTATAATTTTGAAAATCGAAGACTTAATTGTGTGCATAAATGAAAACCCATTGTTCCAATTTGAAGTCGATTGCTATTCCGAGTGTGTTAGGCAATAGGCCCACAGGGGTTGACGCTCCCCCCTGTTGATGATTGGTCCGACCGATCTCGGTCACGGCGACCGTTCTAAAGGAGACCCTGTAGTCGCTGGTGAGCTCGCACGTGGCTTATGTAGCCAATTTTCTTTATGAAAGTTCTTGCGCATTGTGGGCATGTGAGCTCACCATTGACAGTATTGTAGGAAATTGCCACACGTGGACGGGCCTTCAGTTCGTCGCGCTTGGCGTCAAGCTCAGAGCACCGTTGTTCTTCAAAATCGCGGACCTTGGTTTGCACGCTCCCTCCTATCGCTCTGATAGACTCCTCACCTCTCTACGCCGGACGCCATTACGGCGTCATTTAAGAATAATTCTGATTTGATTATAAACTTGTCATCATTCATGAAATACCTAGCTTACTCGAACCCTGAAAATCTTATTTGATGTAAGAACAAGTCGACGGAGCTTACTACATATTCTAATTAAGCGTCATTATTTATCATTATTACTTTTGCCTTAGTTAACTGGTAGAGAATATCTTACAGCAGCGACAACGATATTAACATTGGCAAATATGGACCACATGTCCTTGTTAATCATAATCATATTCTTAATCATCAATCAGATGCATTAAACTTCCTTCTTATAATGTACTTATTTTTTTAATTCGTACCTGAACTTTGGTGTTCTTTTCCATAGAACTCGTCATCGTAGTTCTTTACAAGGGAGTAGTCAGGCGGCAGCGCGCAACCTGCAACACAACCACATGATTAACTCAGAGAGGGTGTAAGGTGACCTTGACCTTGACCTTGAAATTAGTCTAAGAAACAGTGCTGTGATGGAAAGAAGGTTTTTTTTTCTCAAAATGTAATGGCACCGTATTTTCGTCGGTTGTTCTTATTTATCTTGTTCTCTCTGTTGGCTTCCATGGGTCTGGAAGCTAGCTGAGTCAGCAAGATAAATATGGACTGTTCAGAGAAAATACGATGTCATTACTTTATTTACTAAATTTGTGCTGTTTTTGGAATGCGTTGGTATTAATTGTTGTTTACACACATATTCAAATATTGGACTACATATTTGAAGGTCAAGGCATATCATAAAGTGGCTTCGTTCGCTTACCGATAGCGATGAGGCAGGGAAGAGCCTTCCCGAACAGCTCAGGCTCGTACTCCATCTGGCTGAGGGAGTCGAAGATGTTGCTGAAGAGCATCATGGTCAGCCGCTTCTCCTCGTCCGAGGAACCGCCGGCGCCGGAGCTGCCGTAGTACTTCGCGCAGCGCTCGTAGTGGAGGGTCAAAAGCTGAGGAAATTAATTAATAAGAATTAATTAATTAAATTACGATAAGAAAATGTGTCAGGTGTGGCAGGGATAACCAGTGATCGAGGTAAAAACCTTCTATGCAAGGCCATAAAAATGAAGTAACCTATTATTGGAATTATTCCTACAGATTTTACGGCTCTAATGGAAACGCAGCCTACCACACTTGAGGCGGTGGTGGAAGTGTTGAGCAGTGCACGCCAAAAACAAATGAATAACGCATCAAGCATACCACGTGGCGATATAGGTACTTGAGTATGAGGTGAATTCAAATTTCTATGCATTCCTTTTTCCCCTCTATACGATTTTGTTCTTACAGTGTACAACGCATAGTGAGGCGGTAATACTATTACCACCAGCCTATACTAAGCTACAGATGTACTTAGTGAATAATCCTTTCCCATCGTTTTTGGTTGGATAACTTCGTATTTATCTTGCTTTCTCAGTTGGCATATTGATGGGTACTGAAGCTAATAGAGAAAGCTAGATAAATACGAATATATCCGACAAAAATCGATGGGAAAGGATTATTCACTACATCTTGGGGGTTATTATGACATAGCAATGCAGTTCTGTTTACGCTGAGAGAAAAGAACAGAGCTATATAACTGCTATAGCTCCGTCCTTTACGCTCACCGTAAAATAAACGGCATAGCCACGTCATAATAACCCCCCTGTACCAAGTACGATCCAAGCTATTGTCATCCAGATACACTGCATTTGTGATCCGCAGTATCACTAAAGAACGTAATAGTTTCCTACTCACCCTCAAAGCAACAGTAGTGTACTCCGACAGCCGCGACACGTCGACGGTGAGCTTGCGCAGGAGTTTGAGCAACATGGACGGCTGCATGGCTGATGTCAGAGCGACCAGGAAGTCTGACACCGCTTCACGTTGGCCCTTGGTGAGCATGCGGTTCTTGGATAACCTGGAATTGAAGATGGACCGTCAGAACGTTGGAGCATAGTGTGCGAAAAGTTTATGCGTGACGTTTTGCCAACAGATGTTAGGCTACTGCTGCTATGTAGTGTACAGCTGTGCAGATGCTTCGTCCTCATTAATACGGTAGCAAATGAGCTATAGAATAGAAAGGGTCGAATAGAGATCTCGAGGAGCCGAATGTGAAAACTAGTACAGTTAGTAATAGGTACTTGTACAATCAGATAACTGAGTGTGAAAAATGTACATGTCGCTCATGTAATACAAAATAGACACAATCCAAAATAATTTAGCTCTTGCATTGAAAATCTCATACGAACAGCGTCTAATTTTAAAACGCAACACTAAGGGCTGCTTTTTCAATCTCCAGTTAACACAATCTGTTAGGTAAATTGTAGCTCTATCCTTTTCCTTGTCATAAGAAAGATAAGGACAGAGCTACAATTTACCTGACAGATAATGTTATCTGGAGATTGAAAAATCAGCCCTAACTCATTTAAGAACGTGTCTGTTTTTTATTCTATGGACGAATTGTTTTAATAATGAACCCTTAAGACACGGTTTATTACACAAACTTTTACAATAGTTATTTATTTCTTAGTTAAGAGTCAAAGTCATCAAGGTAATGTTCCTGCTCGTAATGTTAATTTTTAACCTGTGTTAATTACTTGCTACACTATCGCATTGGGCTGACCTGTAATGATAGATGTATATGTGAAACAAATAAATAAATAAAAATAAATAAATAAATAAATCATCAAATCAGCCGAAAGACATCTACTTCTAGACATAGGCCTCACCCAAAGACGCTTAAATTGTCCGTTTGAGTCACCTTTACCCAACAATTGCTTGCGACCTTTTTACAAATGTAATAATATTTCCATGATATGAAACTCTAGCATAAATCCAAAGGTATACTAACCGGTACACAGTGTGCAGAGTGGCGTCAAGAAGACTGGCGTAGTTCTCCGCCTCGTTGTAGAAGTTAGCGTGCTTGATCAACAGCGGCAGTATGGAGTTGCCGATGTAGCGGTTCATGGAGAGAGCCATGTCCGACTCACAGCCGTCGTTCTATAAAAAAATTAACATCAGGGGTTAATCTTAACCAATTTCAATATTTCTCTTATGAGAATTTAACTGGGATTGCTAATTTCTTAGCCATCGATACACCTACTACGTTAACCGCGTTCTCAAGAACGTATAGTCAAGACACTTGAATATGAGACACTTGCTTCTAGGCTCAATTTGGCAGAGTTTTTTTTATTATTTATCACCTATTATTTATCCTGTAGCTCCTAAAATACTGATCGTACAGCAAAAATAAATATAACCAAATTTGTAGGAAATTTTATGTAGAAACTTTTGTCAGAAGTAATCATAATGCTATTCGTACAGGTATTAGAGATATGAGCAAAAATCTGAAAAAAGGTACCTTCAACCCCCTCCTACACCCTCAGCACACCCCCTACCCACGAGGACTTTTAGTATGTTCATCTGTATACCGCAAGGTATAAATGTATTTTCAAAACTACACGAATTATTTCCCCTATTTACCCATATTTGGCTCAATTTGATCAGGCTATATGGGATTGTAATTTATGGATGATTATATCCCGCCAAAAACATTTTCATGTAAAATGTTGCCAAGACGACCATATGGTTCGCACTGTCAAAAAGTTATCAGATGTCATGTAGAGCCAAGCTTCTAACTCTACCCGCCCTAACTCTACAAGCACTAACTTCACAAACTTAGTCAAAATATGTGCCTTGGCCGTTTCGTTACTACTAGAACTATTGTATAACAGAAAAACCCATGTGACGGTAGCGAAACGGCCAAGTCACATATTTTGACTAAGGTTGTGAAGTTAGAGCTTGTAGAGTTAGGGCGGGTAGAGTTAGAAGCTTGGCTTGGCTTGGCTTGGTGCTTCGATCGCATTGGTTGTCTTGGCGAGGGCACTGCCGTGCCCCCAGATACTTTCAAGGTCAATTCTGAATTAAGAATCTTTTATTTTCGATTGAGTGAATTAAGATGAGTAGTCTAGTCATGTATACGTGATAACTCAAGCAGAAATAATTGCTACTGATATTCAATCCCATACTGATCGCATGTCGATAAATGCATTTTGTTACTTTCTTAACTTCTATTTTCTTAGTTGCTTTTTTTTATCAAATCAACGTAATCTTACCCTGTCTAGCATAGTAGCAGCCCTTAAATCCGGCAAGAAAGCTTCTTCTAGAAGTCTGTAGAACAACTCCTGAGTCTCGATGCCGTAGACTCGCTCCAGGAAGAGCACAACGCTCTGCTTATGACCCGGAATGAGGCCAGAAGGCATATCTATAAAAAAAGCAATGTGGAAAATTAAGATATTTTACGTCTTTGCAAAAAAGACGAGTCTGTCACAATATGATTTTTTTCGGAACGTTTGCTTGCTTTACCATTTACTATGTTGTCGATCCTGTAGTATGTTAAATTATTAAATTAATACCTTACTATAAACTAAAAATAATAGGAAAAAATATTATATTGTTATTCAATTAACGGTAAAGTTTTAAATTAACCAATGATTCATTGATCCGGTCAAGCAGCTATGCCACTTAAAGCTATAAGTCACCGACACACCAAAAGTGGATAAGCAATAAATTATTGCAAAAACGGTATTCATACAAATGTTAATTCTTTTGAATCGCATTAAGTAATTTAGTGTCACTGTTGGATTTGACGTGATTTTATTTTTTGAAATTAAATTTGTCAAGATCGTAGCAAGTGGAAAGAAGTGGTCTCCGCCCCCCCTACCCCTCTGGGAAACAGGCGTGATTTAATGTATGTATGTTATTTTGCGCGAAAGGAGCAAGTACAGATGAATTAGCGAGAGCGTGGAATTGCACATGTAGTGGTATTGTGTGTTTATAGGCAAGAGAAAGAGAGAGAGAAGTATTAAAGTATGTCTCTCTCTGTTTCTCTTGCCTATACACACACCATACCACTGCAAATGCAATTCCACGCTCTCGCTAATTCATCTATACTCATCATGTATACATATAAGCCGAATCAAAATCTTTGCACGCCCGGCTGTACTGGAAATGATGCTCTGTAGCCTTTTGTTTGGACGCAATGTTGATACTGTTGATATCTCACCAGACTTGGGTCTCTCTTCTCCAGCCGCTGGGTTGTTGAGGGTGAACCGCAAGCTCAGGACTCCCTGCAGGTCTTCCAATGGCACAAGGGAGCGCAAGATGGCGCGAGCTCGTAGTGACTCGTTCTTACCCTGGAAGTTGTTAGAATAAAGCATCACTAAACCTATATTGCTGTGCTATCAGAGGATCATACGTCGTTGATGAAATGATGGCCAAATCACTATCATATTTCCACTTTTCTTGCATATAAGCATTCTATCCAAGTCTTCATGGTTGGCAATGACTCCACAGGGCTCAGTGCCCATTTTTATGGTGCCCTGTGTGCTGGTTTGCCTTCCTCTTGCATTAGGATAAATTTTTGTTCCTCAATATAATATGAGTACTCGTATGTGAGTGTGTGAAAAATAGATTCGTAAAAAGGGTACCAAATTTAACACAACACAGCCAGTGAAGATCACTTTAACAAAATCTCGACTTACCAGAGCAATAACCCCAGCGTCGGGCGCGCACCGGCCCAACAGGTCGACGAGGGTGCAGTAGAAATTCAAGATCGCAGCGCCGGTATCGATGTAGTCCTCGTCTTCATCTGACTCCGGCAGTGGGTGGCTGAACTGTGGAAAATCAGTATGATCACTTTTGACAGGATCCGAAGATACAATAATAGGTACCATGCCTAAGGCTTTAATGTAATCCAAAAACTGAGTACTATTCCACTCGGAGTTAGCAGTCTAAATTGTAAATGTCTAGCATCCTTAAAGCTCACTTAGTATCATTAGGAGGCTTGTGTTTGTTTGCCTTCACCATAACATTCAACTAACCAGTAGAGCCATCTAGTGGCCGTTATGTGTAACTTAACAATGAAGGGGAAGCGAAATGAACCGCGTTATTTTATTAGGCTAGGTAAGGTCCAGGTGACTTGAGCAAATAAAATGGCAGATATTTAAAAATCTTTCTATTGGCAACTCGGATCGATCAGACATAATGTGACACCCTCATAGCAATTATGTTAGCCTTGTGAAAAATCCAAGGAGATTGTATATGATATGACTCGCTTGCTATATAAGGTGCTAACAAATTAGATACCGATATTTTTACAGCTGATAGTACTCCGCTCTCGGAGTACATTTAATTATGAAACATCATAGGTTTTCTTATGTTTTTTTGGAGAAAAGTAGGAAACAAATTTGCTACGTTAAAACACCCTGTTAATAAGATAATTAAATGAGACCTCTTTAGACATTCTAGAACCTCTTTAAACTATCATTCAGATGCTAGTATTTAATAACCTACAGTTTTCCCGCCGAATCATAATGACATTTATGAAAAACAACTTTTGACAAACAGTGTTAAACATCTTGACAGGTACATAATAGGGGTGATTATTTTAAAGAATAATTATAATTTATATTTTTTGTTCGGTAAATTAAAACAATAAAATGATATACAAAGGTTCCTTAATTACAGTTAAAAGTAAATTGTTTTAATGTAATGTATTATCTCTTAAAATATCCGTAACTAATTTGTTAGCACCTTATATATAAGTCCCCATCTAACTTAGATTTCTTTGTTAATACTCGTACCTTCGTAACAAGAACGTCGCTGTCGTTTTCGTAATGTACTAATCCATGTTTTGTTTTTATGGTGTTCAATAAAGAGTATTTGTATTTGTTTGTATTTGTACCTTCAGTTGCCTTAATTTTGTTTACAGCGTGAAAGTTGGATGGTGAAGGGTGTTTCTCTTTCGTATATTGTTATCTTTAAACATACCATAACATTTCTAACGGCGAGCCCTATATCCAAACCGCGGACAGATAAGGCTTACTTCGGGTTAAAGTTTGACATTTGCCCATTCAAAAGGTACTCACGGTATTAGCTTCCTCCAGGTCCATCTCCCTCAGTTTCCGTCTATCAGCGATGCGCTCGCTCATTTTGTTGGCATCCACGATCGCCTTCAACAGACCCTCTCCCTCCCCCCTCAGGGCTGGCCCCAGGCACTCTGGCCGGCGGATAAGCAGACGGATGACCAGGTTGGCATTTTCTTCTACGCTTTCACCGTTGACCTGGAGAAATAGGTGGATAGAGATGTCTCAATCTAAAGGTATTTAATATATTATTACTTATAGGCAACCGACAAGACACGGGGATGTAATTTCATGTTCTTAATTTAGCTGTTAGTACGGAAACGTAATGATACCATGTAACGCTAATATAGATATATGCTAATTAACCGATCAAAATGGTAATTTATGTACTACACAAAATGGTTTGGCTAAAGTTTCCCGGACTTAAATAAAATTAAGAAAAGGCTACGCAGTCTGACAATCTCCGGTTACTAAATAAAATCTTCTGCCCCCTCAAAATGACGCAAAAAATCTCGTAGTATTCAATGATACGCATTTATAGTGTTCCTGTACAATTCAAATACGTACCCAAACGCAGAACCGCAGGAAGTCAAGGTACCGCTCGCCCTCCACAGGATCCCAGCCCAGGTCGGGGTAGCCTTTCTCCACCAGCTCGGAGTTACTCTGCAGCCCGCACCGAGAGAGGTAGATGGCAATCTTCTCCAGGTAGTGTTCTCTATAAGGAACAGCGTCAAGGGTCACCGTTTGGTAAACATAAATAAAAAGTCGACGGTTTCTCAACGTTTATGAAACCGCGGAGCACCTTCAAATTTCCAAATATTTTTTTTTTCTAAAGTAGGTTCAAAGTGAGTTTATAAAAAAGGGGGGTTGATTTCAAAATGTCGAAGGGCCGCAGGTATAAATAAACTGATCTCAATTATGTCAGACACAATTTTCATGGACTTAAAGTCTACTTTGACGTGTCTAGAAATGGGAACAGGACATCTCATGAAGACTAGTTTATTACTACGACCCTTTCATTCTTCTCTACCTGAGAGCCAAGGCAAGCTCTGTATTCTCCATAAGACTGGAGTACGCTACGTCCAGAGGAGTGGAACCTCGCAGGGAAGGCCTGGACAGTAGAATGTTGGAGTTTTCTAGAAGGAAGTCGAAGTGGTCGAACATGGCCTTTTGGTTTTGGCGGCCGGTTCGGCAGAAGTAGCAGAGGAATCGGCAGCAAGCCACCACCATCTCGTGGGATGTGTCCTGAAAGGTAAAAAGCGTGCTACAGTTATATCATGAAAGACCAACAAAAGTAAACAGCAGCTTTCTAATAAGCAAGCAGAATTTAGAATCTGTAACCGGTCTTTTTCGGTCACCTCGTAAGGCCCACGTCAAATTTCGCTGTTCAATAAAGAGTTTTGTGACAGTTATTGAAAGTAAAAATCACCCTGACAAATTTTCTAAAAGGCCGCAAAACTGCCATAGCTCTGTCTCAGACACACCATAAATTGAATTGAAAAGCTATATCATTGGAACCCTCAAATTATGCTTAGCGTGACGTATCTATCTAACTTCACTCTCGGACCGTAGGTATACTAGTTCCGTTCTGCATAGTAATAAAATATGTCATAGGGTAAAGTCACCAGTGATCAGCCAGAGACCAGAAGTCGACCTCATATGGGTGCGAAGAGTGAGAAATATATCTTTCGTACTCTTCCCACTCATACAAAGTATAGTCAGAGGCCGACTACAAGTCTTTACCCTAATTATTTTTGAGTAACGTTATTGACTTGTAATAGAACAAAGTTGAGAGCGAAAACGGGATTGGTTTCCGCAGTGGTTACCTTCTCTTTGTCTTCGGGGGACGGGGGGGTGGCGGGGGCGGCATCAGATTGCGCTTGCGCACGTCGGCCCAACGTGTTCATCATTACTGCCATCACGTTTTCGTGAACGCGGAGCACCCTGTGAAACATATAATGGAAAATAAGAACCTATTGGGTTTGAGGTTTTTTTTGTGTCAGGACTAAGGGTTGACTATTTATCGTTCTTATACTATTACGCTGCATTGCTGCATACAAATAACAAGGTAAATGGGTTATTTATAAAGTAAGGAGTTCAATGAAGACAGTTAAGGTTTCTAATGAAACTAAGTTAAGGTTTTCTGTAAATATGTGTAATGTGTAAATATATTTATTTTCTTCAATAACAATGGATATGCCGTGATTAGAGTAAGGTTTCAGACTGCAATAAAACCTGACCTTTTCTTTTAAAATTTGTACTGAAATAAATGCTTCGTTACTTGTTAGCTAACACTAACCGAAAGAAAACGACCTAAAACCTTTTATAGGTACCTTATTCTTTCAGTATAGGTAATATTCTCAAAAAAAAAACCATGTAAAAGCACTTACCGGATCAAATCAGGATGTTGGAAGAACGTGTGATTGTTGACAAGTTTCCTGTTAACAAAAAAATACTTTAAAAATCATCCAAAAGTTTTCAAACAGGTCAACACCAGTTTTCAAATCGACAATAGTATGGAGCGTCTTTGTGGATTGACACCACTTAGTATACCATGTTAGCGTTTTTGCAGTTGCAAACTCTTGGCAAAAAAGGATTTTTCATTAATTTTCTCTTTTTAAAATACAAGCATCCAAGGTCTTTGGTTGAGGTCTTACCAAAGCCGTTTCCTCATCAGCTCCTCCTCCTCCTGGCTCATCTGTACTGGCAGCAGCGCTCGGATCTGGCTGAGTCCCACCCACATCTCCGCTACATCTAGCTTGGTCTTCGCGTTGATCACGTAGGTCTTCTCCAGGGCACGAATCAGCTCGCCCACTGAGTCGTACTGGCGGACTAGGAGACTGGAATTACAAAAGTAGTTTTCACTTCACCGATTCGGAAAAGATCATTTGAACCCCTTCAAAAGAAGAATGAAACCCCTGTTGGTTTTTATGACGTCACTAGAGATTTTCTTTATAGGGGGGGTAATTCATCTTGCGGGCCTACTCCTACTATGTTCTTGTTAGTCGATGTTGATAAGTGTGAATTAAACATCTGTCACTTTCTGACTTATGTGTATATGTGAAAGTGATGGAAGTTTTATGCACTGCAATAAAGGAGATCAGACCATTACAAAGGAACATCACGATGTAATACGTTACTTCGCTCTAGCTTTAATACCCTTGCATTTGCTCCCTTGTGACTCCTCTACGACTGCATTTGTCTTAGTTAACAGAGATTGTATTCCCTTGGCACTACCCAATTTCGAGAAAAACAGTGGTCCAAGTGTACGTTTCGTATTTTTTATTTACCCCTTTGTATTGAAAATTTTGTCGGAATTCCATACATTTGGACAAATTTCAAAAAATGTTTAACATTACGCATCATGGTTAACCTCACAGAACCCATATTAGGTAGATAGAATGATCGTAATTAATTAGTGACTAGTTACCTGAACATCTCTCGGACAAGTTTTGGCGTCTCAATCTGTGACTCCTCAGCCCAGGACACGATGGTCTGTTTCAGCACCTTGCGGAACTTCTCTTCTGGAGACTTGCGTGGAGGCTCTTCAATCGGCTGGGAAACAATCAAGACAAACATATCACTCTGTATCTAAAATGACTTTGTGAATGTTACAGCAGAGAACAAAAAAGTAGCAAGATCTAACAAGTTCTTGATATTCATTGATCAATTTGAACGTGAAACAATCCTTGTAGTTAGTTTCGTAAAATATAGAATTGTAAGTTCTTGTATTCAAACCTACTCTACATTAAATGACAAATGAACTAATGGAAAAGATCTCGGTATAATAAAATAAAATTTATTTTATTGGAAAAGTAACAAGTACATTGCATTTACTTTCCCAAAAACCTCAAAATTAATTTTGTATAAACAGAGAGAAAGCTAAATAATGCCTGTACCTTAGGTTCTTCTTCAAGCTCCTTGACAGTGTTGATGATGTTATAAATTTTACCGATGGCACCCTTTTTAACAGCTGGTTCCGTTGATTCCTATAAAAAACACACACTTTTTATGTATCGTACATCACAAGGCACCTTAAAAAAATATAGAAAATAAAATTGAGCTTGAGTAGGGTCCGCCCGGACAGGTATTACCATCTTATCCGTTACGAAACGATGTTGTGTTTTGGTGTGGGGATAAGACAACCGATGAAATTACAAGCATCGAGACCTTCCATTTTATAACTCAGGGTTGAGGATCAAGACTGTAGTTGATAATGCAAAAGTCTCTGCAGAGGTCTTAAATCGCCCATATCATCAGATGGCTTATGTGCTCATGAGCCTTCCCTATGCCATGAAATAAATAAATAAATCTCACCTCTGCTTCTGGCTCTTGCAAGGCACTAAGAGAGACGTGCGTCATCAGGCCCTCGTGGAACTCATTCATGCGAGAGATCAGGTCCTCGCCGCACGGGCAGTTATCCTTGTCTTCCGTGTCTTCCAAGTGCTTAAAACCTGGAGACAGGCCGATATTGGTTATTGCCTTTTAACAACAGTAACGGCTAAACAAGCATTTGAGATGAAAGTTGCGTTTCAATAAATGTAGGATTGAATTTGTAAACAATAAACGCGATTCATATAAAAAAAAAACATGTGGAAGGCACGTAAGCCCTTTGTAGAGACAATATAAATTATTTAAAAACTGGCATTCTAAGATTGCTATGCTACCAAATTAAATAGAAAATTTACTCAATATTCAATCATTGGCACCTAACATTTAAATATACTGCACAATTGGCGCCCCAACATAATGCTAATCTTAAAATCGTAAGACTTCGTTTTAATTATAATTAATTCATAATCAAAAACAATTATATACTGATTAAGAACAACAAGGATTATTTGTCAAGCACAAAGCGAAGTAAAGACAGCGCTGAGTAAAATGCTCTGGTTGAATTGCAGTAGATAATTATTGACCTCACACTATAGAGAAACTTTTCCAAAATTGCTGTATTCTTGCTTTATTGTGCCATGTCTGGTGAGTTAGAGTGTGTATTTGTCAAATATAATGTTATGTTTGAGTTTAAACTTGAGTGGCGCCCAAGCGTGGGGCTACAAACTACCTGAAGACACAAAAGTTATAACAATAATATTTCTGAATACCGTTAATGTAATTGTAAAAGTATACGTACTGAGAATAGCGTTCATCTGTTCCCGGGGTGGACAACGGAATTCCCTGGTCTTCTTAGCAGCGACCGCGCTGGGTAAATCGGACTGCTTAATTTCTTGGTAACGTCTAGAAAAAAACAAATGTTGGCTGTAAATCTTGCCTTGCCTTTATAAAATAGTAAGAATACTAAGACAGACACGGCCAAATACTACAGTCTATAATTTTGACATGCAAATTGACAATTCAAAATGCATAATGATAAATAAGGTGAAAAATAAAGTACCGTTGGCAACAAAACCTTGTCTAAGAATTGTTATTTGTTGATAAGAGCATATTGCTGAAGTAGGTTAGATCAATATACTTGTACTTACAAAGTTGTCTCTTACCTCAACTGATCTCCCTGCAAATCACCCACGAAGTCGTGAGCGAAAGCGATAATGGACTCAACACGATGTCGAAGCTGAATGTCGTTGAGATGATGCAGGAGATAACACATCTGGAGCTTTGCACCTTCAGCCATCTTCATGTGGAGTAGACCCTTGCGGTGCTCGTCTTTGCCTTCTGCAAAGAGGAATATAAATCAGCGGGACATTTTAAATAACTTGATCTAGTGCCTAAATTTAACTTTATCCAGTGAAGTATCAACGTTCTTCTTCTATCAGCTAACGAAAAATATCTCGTGGTTTTCTTGTTTACATTGAGTTAGCCACCACTAACTAGACTAACCATGTCATCAAGACACATAACAAACAAGATTCAGGTATAAATATTCGTGAATTAAAAGCAAGCCTACGTTAGATTATTATGAATAGCTTTACCTTTATTAAAAGTAGAATCCCAGGTCTCAGGGTTGATCATGATAAGAAGCTTCTCTACGTCTTCATCCCGCATCATTCCCACAAGAAGCAGGCGGTCCACCAGCTTGATCAAAGGCCTGAAATCAGAAAAAAAATCCATTTATATGTTGCTCGGCTATTAATGGTTTGTTTGCTTCATCTAGCATAAAAAATAACTCACAGGAACAAGTTCTCGTTGCTCCCTCCGACCGGGTCCCTGTTGTGAACCTGGTTGGTCTCCACGGCCTCAGCTAGCGCCTGCATTACAAATTCTCGCACCACCTCCAGTGGGAAGTTGGGAGAGTACAGGTTGCTGATTTCTGATATGTTTTCACTAGAAACAGGTTTAGAATAAGCATCAATAGATTATTAGGTACGGGCGCGTTATTCTTCTGTAGGGCATGTGATTTCGGGATTAGCATGTGTATTCTGTTCAACTAGTTCTGGTATACAAATCAAAACCGGTATAGCATGTTCTAGTTTTGTCTCATAACGTCTATTATTTTTATAACGGCGAACATTTTAATTCCTGAAAAATATGCGACAGATTAAACTTCACTCAGAATAGAATATAATACAATAGAATTGAAATCGTTTATTCGGTGCTAAAATAAAATGAACAAAAATCGGAAAAAACATTATAAAAAATAAGAATAATACAAACTTAGAACAGGTACTTAATCTAAAATGAACACCGAAAAGGTTGCCACTCAGCATGGTGTGGTGGTGGTGGTTGGCTTACTAGCCTTGACGCTGGATTTCAGGGCCACCGGATTGAAGAGAGAGAAGAGCGCTCCCAATCCATCTCACTACTATTTTTTAGGAGTACTTAATGCTTAAACTAAATTATTTACAATTGTTTATTCCAGACTTCTGAATTATTGCGTGTATGTGTATTTGGTTGAGTGTTTGTGTGTGCGTGCGCGCGAGTGAGTGGTGTATCTTTTATAAATATAATTTTTAAATAGTAACTAAATAACTTGTAAAACAAAGAGAGAAAAAAAAATGCACATGTTATGGGTACAGGACGTCTGCTAAGTGCTGGCCAATTGGATATTTAGTAAATATTGTTTCAGTTTATGTTTTAAGTTCGTAACGATACTCACGCGATATCCGTCATCTTCATCTGTGGCCTCACGCTCTCGCACTGCAGTGAGCGCAGGCTGTGCCCCATGTCCGGTTCTTCGTACAACAACTTCAGTTCCGGACCCAGCGGGATCACAAACTCATTCTTGCACGTTTCCCTGGAACAATATTTAGATATTTACGATCTTACTGATACCTATTTTGATTAAATAACTTATTTTTACTGCTAGGTATATTGGTATAAAGGCTGTGTAGTACTGTTAGGCGATGGGCTTGCAACCTGTCACTAATACGCTGGTAAACACCTTAGCCTAATTGTGCAAAATGTGGTTACAGAATTATTAAAAAGTTTTTAGAGTTGTAGGTAATTCTGTAGCTCTGCCTACCCCACTCTGGGAATAAAGGCGTGAGCTTATGTACTCGTATGTATGTTGCTTCTCTTAAAGAAGTATGCTTCTATTAAGTTTACTTTGCATTTTTCAAAAGTGTTAAGAAGTCATTAACCTGATGCAAAACCTTTTTTTTTTTGGGAGGGTGTAAAAGTCCTTGATTTCTAATAACAGAAAATTATTGTTAATTTTTATTAGTACTGTACTTTAAATCGATATATCATAGAAGTCTACGTTTAAGAGTACTTAAGTACTCGAGTTGAATGTTAAACATAATAATAGTTCAATGTACCTACTCGATTAACACGTAGGTACATTACCACAAACCCTTTTGGCCAGGGGTCACCAACTAGTTTCGCTCGGGGTCCGTTTTAAGTAATGAAATGACCATCGCGGTCCGCATAACATTTTATAGAAAAACATGTTTATTAAACAAATGTAATTACGGATATAACAAAGATATTTTTTTACATATCAATGAGAAAAAAATAAGTTCCCGTTGCGGACTATCTGTCTGAAGTTTAGAGTAAAATTGGTGCAAGCTATTGACATTACTAAAGTGAAAGTTGCTGAGTTCTAGCGGTCCGCACAAAATGGGTCGGCGATCCGCCATTTGGTGACCCCTGCTTTAGACCTTCATATTTGGCAGTCAAATGTGAACTTACATGGTTGTAGCATGTGACTCCAAATGCAACGCAATAAGCAGGTCATAGAACCCTTGTCGAAGTGGCCCCGACATGTATTGCGACTGGATCGCGTACAACAGCTGCTTTTGGTCCACGTGCTGGCAAAGCGCGTGAGCTGCCCTGAAACAGGAAATAGAACGCTGTGTACAGTGCTTCAGGGTTTATAGTTGAAGATGACATGAAGAAATTACCTCAGAGGGGTTATTATGACATAACAATGCAGTTCATTTTACGGTGAGTGTAAGGGACAGAGCTTTGGCAGTTATATAGCTCTGTCCTTTTCTCTCAGCGTAAACAGAATTGCATAACTATGTCATAATAACCCCCCTGAACTTATTTAAGAGTAGACTTAAGAAATGGTTGATAAAGGAATGTTTTTACTCTGTCGAAGAATATTTTGACTATTTTAAATAAAAATTATGACATGTGAATTATCTATTACTTAATTAATTGTTTTTCTGTTGTTACTTTAATTATGCGGTCTCAGCTCAATTTAGAGTTTATTTGACACATATGTAAATCTTGCATGCCAGTTTCTGGTTAAATGTCCGAAACTTGTACAACTTTATTGCCATCTTTATGTACCACATTTTATGCGAAATAAACATATTTGTATTTGTATTTGTATTTAGTTGATTGACTGTATAATAGGGTCATCCTCTAGAAGAAGAAGGCAAACCAGCATATATGGGCCATATTCTATATTGTCCCGACACGTATTGTTATCGTATTGTTTTTACTAAACTATCATTACTATAAAGTAAATCAAAGCTATCATAACGATGGTGATAATACGATAACATGTCCAAAGCAATTAGGTTTAGCCCTAGAATAGAAAACCACCATCACCACCTCATACATTCATTCATTCATCAGATTCATTCATTCATCACGATCATTAAGATTGTCACGATTATTATCTCAGTCCTTAGACTGCAAATGCATTGCTAACCTTGAGGACTAGCCTCTGCCGCGACTTCGTCTCCGTAGACTTCCACTTTCGTTATTCCCTCGGGAACATTAAAATTTCCGAGATAAAAAGTAGCCTAAGCATTAATCGTAGATACTTCTTCTGTATTTTGGTCCTCGAATGTACAGTCTAAGTTATAAATATATGCACGTTCCCAAGACCATACAAATATGAACCTTTTGAATAGACCATACCAAGCATTATAAGTGGTTATAGCGCTAGCGTTTAAAGAAAAGTCTTATTCAAGGTCTCTATTCTGCGCGATGAAACCATATTGAGCTTGATATGTTATCGAATCATTGCCATTATGATAAATCCTATTTCCATTACAATAATGGCCGCGGAGTTGACAAGTGCAAAAGAAAGCTTTAAAAATCAAACTAATGTTTGGATAATGTCGTCAATATAGTGTCGTCAATATATTTGAAATTCGCCTATTTCACATTTTAAAAAAAGTACCCAGTGACATCCGCGACGCTAAGATGAATCTTACGACACGACACGTTTTATCGAAATCAGACCATACGTTTAGCCTTTAGAAGGGAACAAAAGACCATATATCGTTATTGCTTTGAAAAAACCTCGTATCTTATATTATGTGACGTACGATCTTAAACTTTAAAATGAGGAGTATTAAGTTTAAAGTCATACATCTAAAGATATCAAATACTACTATTTTTTCCTTCGGCAATAGAGTGAAATGCGACGAAAACGTCAAGTATGTAAGAAAGTATTGTAAAATATTAGCCGAATTCATCGTTTTACGGATGAATGTCGACTTCCAAAAAATATAATAAGTATTTTCTTTGTGATATGGCAACATTGGCAACGTGTGGAAGCGTGTGTCTTATAAATTGCGGGGGACACAACGATTGCGCCATCTAGCCCACCCGTACAAGCTAACGCCATCTATTGGGAAATTATGTTAATAGTAAAGTTATGTTAGTACTGCCGTACTCAGACATAAAAATTTAAGGTATGGATGACTTGTTCCATTTCCAGGGTTACGTATTCAAACTGGATAGGACCCAAAAAATCACTATGTAGAGGTTATTATCAAATTTTAGATTTGGGGGACCGTTTATGAAATATTGAACCCGAAAGCGTTTCGTGTCTAGCAACAGCCAAATAAAACGTGCTAAATATCTGGAAAATCTTAAATAAAAGCGCAAACAGTGTGTAAATCCAATACGAGCAAATATTTTACCATAGATGTAGGAAAACAAAGATCCCGTGTAGCCAAATGTCAAGCGTACCACTTTTTTCTTCTGTGTACAATACAGCTTGTACCCAATGTTATTGATAAACCGCACATCATTGACTGCAAACTTACGTACACTAAGTAGAGTCACACACTGACACACCTAAAAAGTGGTACACTTTTGAAATTCAATCGAAAGCGGTCATTATATAGACGACTCTTTTTAACGAAAGGGATTTGTAACGAAGACTACTATTCTATTAACTGTTTTTATACTCCCTTTATGCTTTCCTACACCTCTCTTTACTTTACCTAATCCTAATTTTAAGTATTAATTTTTTCATACCAAATAATTCGCCACACAATGTATCACACTTAGCTCAATTAACTTACAATTAATACCTATTAGTAATTTCTCAAGTTGTCTTATCCCCACACCTAGACACGACAATGCAAACACTGCTGCTGTAGGTTAAGGGATAAGATGGTGGTAGCCAGATGGACCCTGCACAAGGTCGTACCAGCACTTAAACTTTACGTAGCACTGGCTTTATACGTTGTACCCATTACCATATGTCGAAATGTGGATCAATGGAATATAATTAACTGCAATATTGACACCAATGACAGTTGTATTTAACAATTAATAAATTTGTCACCAACATTAGCAAGAGCGTTGAGACTTAGGTCGGGGCAAGCAAATAACGATATAGCTTACCTATAATTACTCTGGTAACACAGAGCAGCGTAAAGCGTGAGGGTATGAGAGTGGAAACTCAGCAGTTTATCCATCTCAATGAGCTCCAGGATGTCGATGCAACGATCTTCCTCTGAAACAAACAAGAGAGGATCTTATTAGAAAGACTGAAGCAACATAGAACTTTTAAAAAGAAGAGTCACCGGACCTGTCACCTTCATACGTACATACATAAGCATATTTTAGGGCCACACTTTAACACTTTAATATTATGCGTGGGACGGCTCCGAAATTGAAAATTTACCAGTACTGTTATAGACTTAGTAACTTCAAAAACTATCTCATATAAGCACAGGTGAACCATCCAAAGAAAATGTCAGTTTGAATTACGGACCCAATTAATCGAGATACTCAATAAGAACGTGGGAAAAACTTTCATATAACTCACCAGGTATGTGTAGAGCTAGCATGGAGACAGCGTCTTCACACAGCATAGACCAACCGCGGATGTCTGAGAGCTTGAGGGCATGTACTTGAAGAGACTGGTTTGGTACCTGAAAAGTAAAATCAACAGTCTCAATTCTAAGGCACGTTGTTCTTAATATAACTGCGGCTAAAATTCAGGAAATAATATGGTTTGGTCGTCTGTTGCAAAGTCTTTGCGGAGAAGTCAAAATAATCATATTTATTAGAACCATTATTTAAAAGTGTTACTCAAACACGATTTAAGCTCTGCATTCTCTTTGTTTGTTGTGGACATTGGACATAAACATAGATTATGCGTGATTATCAAACGCAAATATTGAGCTCTTTATAGTGCCTTGTCATAATTAAATAAACATGCAGAAAACATATAATTGCAAGCATAACCAACATAATGACAGGGTTCTAAGTACGCTTAATATGACAACAATGGCCAGATTTTAATCATGATCCTGACTCACCCTAGCCCATTGATGCGGCTTCAAACACTGTATCTTCAACCTCGGCGGGAACTGAGGAATAACGTGTTTGTCGCTAGTCGGCAGCACGGCAGCACTGAGCGGGAGACTGGTGGAAGACCGCCCCAGTTCTATCTGCAGGATCTCCTTTGAAGTTGCTTCCACGAAGATCGCTGGGAACAGCTTTATTTCTGGCTCCATCTGAAAAATTCAAGTTAGGCTGTCATCAAGACTATGTTATTAACAAACAACGATCAAATCAGACCCTCGCACCAAGGATTTCATAGGTCCTAAAGTTTCCAACCGAGAATACAAACGAAAAGGTAAGTCATCAGGACAAACATAGCAGAACTTTACAATTTTTGTGGCGAGCTAGCGACATCTAACGGCAACATGTATCAACCAACTCGCCAGCGCCACCCGCGTCATACAGCGGAACTAAACTGTTCTACATCGCGCTAACGAAGTTTCTACAGTAAGTTGACATATATACCACTTCAAACTTCATCCCAACGGACTTCGGTCCCCAGGTATAGCAGGCGCCTGGTGACAGATCTCAACAAAGTTCATTAATATGTCGGTATAGAACCGCAGCAGTATAATTCATACGAAACCTTTGACTATTAGACCTAAGATTATAATATTGTACACTCTGCGAGGTAGGATATGGAGAACTGATAAACTATAAGAACCTCTGTAAAACCCATAACCACGCTTTTTTTTTTAAATCTGAAGTGAAGTCATTCTTAATTAGTTAATCTTCTTCTCGTCGTCAAGTCTCACCTTAAACTTAAAGCTGGTCTCCTTCCCCTCGCAAGTGAAGGACACGATGCCGGTGGAACAGTCGACGGAACAGCCGATGAACATGCCCTGAGAGGCTCCCTTAGCACCAGCTGCCTCCGCCATGACTTCATTGTACAGCTCATCAGCTCGTACCACGTAGCAGGAGTGGCGGTCCACACTGTTTAAAGGTCAAGGTCATGTATGATATATTTATGATATGAATCTGTACACTTTACTAGCAAAACTGGGTACGTAAACTATTCATAGGTTCGGCAGAATCAGATGGTGTAGCCGAAATCGGCCAGGATAACATAATGATGATATTTTATGTTATCTTTATTAATTTCGTATCTGACAATCTGCCACTTTAGTTAGATGTTCAGTAGGTACTTTGACGTTTTGCAAAATGGTCCCGATGATCCCTTACGTGCTTTACGACAGACTAATTAACAAATTAAAATAGTAAATGTATCATGCCGACACCTCCTAAGTACACTGATGCAAGTGCAAAATCACGATTTCACAGGAGAGCTGTGCAAAGGTGTAATGTAATGAAATTTTAGATTTATCTTAATTAAAGTACTACGTTTTCTTCTACATATTTAGAATTTAAAAAACTGTAGCGGTTTTTGAGAAAAGCGTAGATAAACTAGTATACGCGTATTACATGTGTTTCAATTTATAGTATACTGAGCTAACTACCACTTGGTCCAGTATACACTGTTTGTGGCTATCATTACAATTCAGCTTCTATTTATTATTTTTATAGGTAATTAAGTGATTATGGGTGATATCATTTATAAATAAAGATATTGCTTTGCTCTGTTACCCCTTATTATTATTATTTGGGCATAATAATCACTAGTACCAGTATACAATAAAAGTCATGTCACTTAAACCAGTACACTTTTGTTATATTGTCATGTTCTTTATATTAAAATAATACGGGTTGACTTTTAAAAATATGACTAAACCCGTGTTCTTAAAATCAAAAGATAGTAACTTACCAAATAACGGTGTTATTTTGGTAAAAACTTACTTACATTTTTATAACAGCCATAATTATTTTATGTTCCTAATGGAAACTTTCATAACAAACGCTTTTACCTCTTCAATTAATTAGTAGTAATGGAAATTTAGAAACTTAATTGAATTATCTTAAAGTAACGTTTTTAATCATTTTGCTATTTATCATTCGAACACCTTTACTAACCCAAATAATAAGATATTGTTTTTAAAGCAATCTTATTTGAGATTACTTCTTACTTAGTATCTTACAAGATTCAGTCTTTATTCATTTTCATAATTGGGATACACCAGAAAGATAAATGTCTGCTTTTACATTTTTACTCGATAGTATTAGCCTTTTATAAGGATTTCATTTGAAGCTTTTCATGATTAAGAGTGTTTTTTGGTTTAAAATAAATTATTTCATAAAATTAACCTCATCTGCTTACTGTGCAAAAATGGCGGAGTTATTTAGAAAGATTTTTATTTTGAAATTATTTGTGTTTTCTTTTTAAAACACGTCTATTCAAACATTATGTAAAGAAACAATCGCAACACAATTTATTAATAGTTTCAGAGAATTATTAGTATGCTGCCATTGCTTATTACCTAAATTCAAATAAATACAGCGTTTCCTGCATAACTTCTTTCTAGAGCAGATTTACTGAACACAATCACATCTACAATACTTTATAACGAGCAATTATTGTATAAGTATATAATATAACATTAATCTCGGAAACGGCTCCAAAGATTTTCATGAAATTTTGTATGCAGGGGGTTTCGGGAGCAATAATTTGATCTAGCTAGGTTTCATCTTTAGAAAACCCCCAAAAAAAACCGGTCATTAATTATTATTCATCATTAGTTATTATAGAACTGTTATAACCATAGCAACGCTCATAATAGAATTGTTTTTCCGCTTGTTACGCTATTGGTGGTATTCTGATACCATTAACGATATCAATATTAGCGGTACGGTACGAGAGTAGAAAAATAATATGGATAAGAGATTCCATACCTCTAATCATTCGTTTCTATAATAAATGTTGGTGCCGATGCCGTGGTATTGAACCTCTTGGAAAAACTCATCACATAAATTAATTACATTTATCACACACAACTTAAAAGAGAAATGGCTTTAATAATATACTAATTTAATCATAAGAATTAATAGTCAATTTGTAAAAAAAACTTTTTTTTTATGACAACAGCTGTCTTCGATTGTAGGTGTCAGCTAGGTATCTAAATTGTAGTAATGAGGTAAAATATTGGAATCTGCCGGTAACCATCGGGGAGGGAAGATGTCCGGCTTTTACTTTTGATTTATTCTGTTTACTGTTTACTCAACTCACTTGACACTGGCAAAATCACTGCAGAATACCGCGGTGGACCGCCATGGATAAAAAAGAAAAAAAGTACCTAAGTCAAACATTGGATAGGTTTTATATGTTTCATATAAAACCACAAAAAGGTTGATATAGCGCCGCCATTCGGACCGCATTTAGGGGTCAAATGAAGGTCATTTCTTTATAACTATAAATAATTAATTCACTGTAACATGTATTTTCAATTTAATGGCAGAGATTAGTTTGAGGAACCTATTCCTCGAAATGGTTTTGAAATTTTCATACATTGTTAAAATGGGCGTACCCCAATTATGATTCTAACACGTTTATTAACGTATATCGCGTCGACACAGAAGCGAGTATACTGAGCCAACGTCTGCTAGCATTAATGGTTTACGAGCATACTGAGCCAACTGTCAGTTGTACCGCTCACACTCAGCCCCTCCACGGAATCGGTCCCGCGTACTGTGGTGCAAGCGACTTGACTCAGTTTACAACCTACCGATTTACAAAAAAGTGTTACTTGCATTTGTATACGTCACTTTATTTCAGAAAGTAGCAGGAATTTCCGCATGAAATTTTTGTGGGAGGTAAATATAAGTATTATAATAAGCATAAAAATGCAAAAAAACGAAAATCGCAAAAAGGTCACTTGCACCAGTATACTTAGGAGGTGTCGATGCAATCATCACAAATTATGGAATTAATTAGCGAAAGAAATTTGTCAAGATCGCAAGTGGAAAGAAGTGGTTTCTGCCTACCCCTCTGGGAAAAAATATTTATTTGCAATTATTTGATATGAATGAACGTGTTCCGGGTAAAGATACTTGTATTGTGTTACAACAAAAAAGCCAGCTTTTTCTCATAAAAATTTGACCATTCTCATAGAAAAAAATATATGACAAAAAAATAGTTTAACTACTTGAATGCTCTACCGATTCCGATACTTAAAGCTACCATGACTAGTGGTTAACAGTAAAAGTCATACCTCTCAACGACTCTGTCATAGTCATCCGTGATGATGACAGAGGATTTCATCACTTTGCTCATGTTGAACTCCTTGGAATGTAAGTGGTACTGGGTCGTCACCCAACCGACGTAGACGTGTGTCGGGTCCTGACCGGGGTATACTCTAAAACAAAAACAAAACCGGTTATGTAATCGACTTCAGTCCGTTTCCAAAGGTCTTTTCTTCCTTATACCATAAAACTATGGAAAGAACTTTCCTCCACCATGTTTCCTCAGCACTTTGATATGTCCTCCGCTAAACGTGGCTTGAAAAATGTATTCACAGCATAGCAACAACTTCGCTGTTCCCCTGACATTGCTGATGTTTATAGGCGAAGGTGACTGCTTACTATTAGATGATCCGTCTGCTCGTTTGCCTTTTATGGCTATTAAAAAAAAGGTTTACGTTCGGACGGTTCCAAATAATACAGGTTTAACAACGCAGGGTAGTTGATTTTTGACTAATCTCAAGCTATTCTACCAACAATGAAGCTATTGAGGTAAAATCGTCCAAATCAAACATAGTTTTGCTTCAATGTGATATAAACTTTTTTCACTCTAGCAATGACAATGGAGAAAAACAATGCTTTATATTATATGTCTTCAGTAAAACCTATTGATCATATCTATAACACCAAGGCTATGGCGACTGGTAAACTATTCGTTCATAGGATAAATAATTACTATGGCGACAGAACTCTCAAAAAGCGTGTCCCATACCTACTCAATAGTTTGCCTAAAGCCATTAGATGAGAGAAAAATAAGAATAAATTCAAGAGACTCTTAACAAAGCCTTATTTAGGTCTACTTATGTAATATTATAAATGTATGTTTAGTGTATACTTGATAGATTTTTTTTGGACAGCATATACTGCTATTTAACTTTATTTCTATCTTAGAGACTGCCGTTTCCACAGTCAAACTGTTACTCCAGTTTTGTGGGGCAATGTCTAAAATTGTACTTATTAAATAAATAGTAATAAAATAATAGTACTGTCAAAACCTGTCAAGTTAGAGACCGTGAAGTGGACAGAGTTTTAGCCGTCATACAGCTCATATGTACCTAGTTATAGTCTTTTTTTTTCACTAAAGAAAAATACTAACCTGACACCGTAAAAGTACTCGTTGATTAATTTCAAGCACTCCCCATCGAAGATTTCGTTGCCGACGGTCTCAGTGGCGGCGGCGGACAGGGTGCTCGTCGTCATTTGTTTACGGTCCTGCTGTGGTGTCGGCACTTGCAGGTTCGTGAGGTTTGTGAGGTTTGTCTAAAGGTTATAAGGTTAAAAATATAATTTATTTTGCTTGGCTTCATTAGTTTAGTGGGTAAAATTTTGGTGCAGAGTCCATCCGGATCTTCACCATCTTCTTTTAACCTAACGTCAAGCAGTGCTCGCTTTATTGTATTCCAGTGTGGTGATAAAATAACCGGTAAAATTACTAAGGTAAACGTACGCTTCGCCGAATCTGCCGTATCACCGAATTTCTTCTTTTTCAAGCTATTAGTCTAGTACTTACAGTTGATAATACGTTACATACATACATACATACATTAAATCACGCCTGTTTCCCAGAGGGGTAGGCAGAGACCACTTCTTTCCACTTGCTACGATCTTGACAAATTTCTTTCGCTTCTTCCACATTCATACATCGAGTCATGCACGCACGTGATAATACGTTGTAATATTTTTTTCCGCTAGCTAGATACCTATCCCTTCCACTACGCGGCAAAGCCGGCCATTTACTGTCTCAGTCGGGACGCAACAATCGATCAAGTCGGTGGATCGCCGTTTTATAGGGGAGTCCTTGTGAAAATCGGTTAGAAATCGCGTATACTTCTTAAGGTCATAAAACCGTTTTAGGTTACCTTTGTGTTTGAAAATGTGGTTTTTCTGTGTTGTTATTTAATCAGTTTTTGTGTTCTGACAAATGAAGTGAATTTAGTGCAGTCATATTTATAGAAATTAGCAAAAATGTGAATTCGGTGAACCCATTTCGAGTGGAAGGTTTTACCGAACAACGTATCAGGGAAAGCGTATGTTTTTTTAATTATTTATTTGCTGGTTGGTCATGACTTACTTATATAATCTACTTTGCTTTTGGAATAACTAGAAGTATTCCAAATTTACTGAGTAATTGCCGAACATCAATAAATTAGTCATTTTTTGAAAAAAATAGTTGGAAATTTATAACTTTTACGACTTTTTGACATGAAAACGAGCTTATTGGCAAGGGTATTTAAAAAAAAAGATTATATATACCTTTTCAGCAATAGTAGCAAAAACGATATGTATTCATTAGAGATGGGCCGACTAGTCGCCGACTAGTCGGAAACGCCGACTATTCGGCACCATTTGTAGTCGGCTATTAGTCGGCGACTAGTCGGCAAAAAAATGCCGAATATTCGGCACTTATTTGCCTAGGAAAATATAGGAAGAAATTAAACCATTCTATAACAAACTTATTTTACATTTAAGTTTTTAATGCACAGGATGAATAAGTTATAGTTTGTACTATGTTGCGTTATTTATTATTTAACAAACGTCTTATTTTCCTCTAATCAAAACAAGAAATAATATTAACATTATTATTATTTAAAAATAATAATACAATCATTGAGGAACTATCTGAAGGCAGTAACAATTGTTTATAATATTATGTACCTATTAGTATCATCGACATTCTATTTTATTAGTTTTTCTTACTTTTCTACTTTTAATTAACGTTATTAACGTCACGAAGCACGCCGGCGAAATAATGACGTAAACAAAACTGGTCAAAACATGACCGCGAGACGAATGACGCGAGAAACGAAGCGACACGAACGTTTCCGATTGCACCCGAATTTAGCTAAAAACCTACGATCGGCATTGCCGACTAGTCGGCCGATTAATCGGCAATTCAAGAACCGACTAGTCGGCCGACTGGCTAGTCGGCAAAATCCCTAGTCGGCCCATCTCTAGTATTCATGGTTACATAATAGTTCTATTTGTTAGTTATAATGTCAGATTTGTAATTATACCGATACTTTTACGTCTATACGTTCTATTTGTTAAATGTGTTCGCTCGATAGGTTCCACATATTTTGCGTTGTCCAATTCACCGAAAGGCGTTCGGTGATTAGTACCCATCCATGGTCTCTGCTACCGAATCCATATCTGCCTCAGCCAAAATACAGAACGATGTTCATTGGAATATGATCCTTAACCCATTAACAGCTAAGCCGATACTAAAATGTATTATTTTTCGTGCATTTTCGTAAAGGCCAGCGCTTCTCAACAATTAAGCCGTTAATGTTTTAAAACTAGCTCGAAGTTTTTTTTAATACATATCAAATTTTATATGGAGCATGTTAACATGACACGTAAAAAAACATTAAATTTCAGTAAATGAAACTTAAAAAATATATTTTTTAATAATAATAGGCAGTGTAAAATAAAATAAAAAATCAACTTAAAGTTTTATTTTTATTGTATTTAACACTGCCTATTATTATTAAAAAACATATTTTTTAAGTTTCATTTGCTGAGATTTATTGTTATTTTTTCATATAAAAAAGAGAGAGTTATAAAAATAGTTGAATACCAAAGTAATGAAAAAACTGGTTTCAAAGACTGTTAAATAATTAATATTTTAAGTTTGATAAAGGGTTTCTAGCTACCATATAGAAAATAATTTTCAAATTATAATCAGAAAAAGTGGTATTTCATTCAATTTGGTCACATTACACAGCATGACGTGAGACAATGGTGATAGTGTGACCTTGATTTAAGTTTTTAGTAATGTGGGGTAAATCACCTATTATTGGCCCTCCAGTTAGTAGCCAAATGTAAAAATATGATTTAAAAGAAGAGTTCTCTGTATGACCACTTATCGATTTCATCTACAAAAACTAGGTATTGTCAAAAGTGTGCATAGCACCAAAGTTGTGGCCAGTAATTTAATAAACTGGCCAGTAACAAGCGATTTACCCTATCAAACATTAAAAAACTTGTCTTGTTCCATATATGAGTTGATAAATATCAAACTCCAATATGTCCTTGAAATTGAGTACCTATACAAATTTAAAACTTAATTCGAACCCTTAAGTTTTAAATTCGTATACAAAACTTCAAGGACATATTGGAGTTTGATATTTATCGACTAATATTTACTATTTCATTAAAATTGCTACTATTTGAATAAATAAATAAAAAATGCCTATTGTTTCATTAAAGTTTGAGCACCACTCAGCGCCAAAATTTCATACATTTCTTCCCTAGTTCGGTGACACGGCAGCCCGATTCGGTAATATGTGCAAATCAAGTTTCTTAGTTCGGTATATGGTACAAACCAGGTTACGCGACTCAAACACCTTTAAAAATATTTTAAACATATTTTTAACCATGTAATTTATTTACAGATACATTAAAATGATGACAAATTTATTAAAGTTACCATTATTCTATGGATCATAACCGTATAAAAATCCCAGACCTTATTAAAAAAGTAAACGTACCTACACCCAGGTCTTAAGCGTTCGTCGAAACGTACATTTACCTTAGCACCTTAATATAGCTGCGTGAATCGCATGACAAAGTTTGGATAAGGCATCCATCACCTTCTGACACGTTAATATGTACGAGAGTGACGAATGCTTTAACCACATTTTACACGCGAAGACGCAGCCATACTACATATTGCAGTCTTGAGAATGCAAATGTTAATGCGTTTTAGATCCCGCTTACCATCAGGTTGTCTGTGTGCTCATTTGTCTTCTCCACCCCATTAAAACAGATCTTCGAGGGTCATCATAAAGATGGATCTAACGCATATCAGTCTATACATTTATTTTCATAACGACTTTGGCAAATCTTGAGAGTGTTAGTGATCCCATGTGGCTTGCAACCCACGGGTGCATATTAGCCAATCTACAACTTTTCTATCACATCGACCTTTTGAAGTCAGTTTATAAAATATTATAAGATATCTAAGACTTACCTTGATTGTGCTCTATTTATCGTTTTTTAAAACGTGAAGATGGAAGATGGAAGACTTGTTTGTAATATATAAAATTATATGAAATACCATAAAGGGGTAAGATCAGTTAAATCTGATCTCCCGGTTCGGCTGATTGAGGTAAAATTTGGTAAAAAGATAGTTTTGATAGCCAGAGATGGTTATAATGTTACTTTACGCAGGAAAATTTGGCAGTCCCGGGGAAATAGCAACCAACTTGGGTGACGGCACCAATGATGGACACTTTTAGCTGATAGGCACCGGTAATGGATACTTCACTCTTAATTAAAATTTAGGTGCTAAATTGATTGCTGCAAAACAGATGAATAACCCTCATCATCTGTAATATAAGAAGCAAGTGTCCATTATTGTTGCCTTGTCAACTACTGGTTCCGTCAACTCTATGTTAAAAGAAAAACAAACTATGTTAGAACACAGAAATGAAGGCATTAAGGACTGGGCACTTACGTTCATTTGGTCATACAAGTACGGCTTGCTTGACCGGCCGTACATAGCGTCATATCTTTGATTCGCCTTGGGATTAAAACAAAATTAAAAAACCACTCAAAGAAACAAAACATTAAAAAAATTGGGATGTATCGGGTTCACTAGTAACAGAGTAAAAGAGGTGGTCAAAATGTCTCAAGACATGTTTTTCTCCTGTAATTAAAAACTACACAAAGGTAATTCATACAGGCCCTCATTACTTTTGACATGTTAGCGTATTGTCAACGTTATGGTAACTCTTGTAATGACTACCCCAATGTCCATTTCTACCTAAGAGTTACCATGGTCTTTGTGCTCGATTGCTTTTTCTGTCATACCAAAAATTACTATTAATAACTTTCGCTAATTGTTTTTACACGTTTACCTTAAAATCGGGCTTTGGACCACCTTTTCCACTCCGTTACTTTAAAACAAACAATGATTGTTCTTTATTGAGAACTTTTGATGACAAACAGGATTTCAACAAAAACTTTCAAAACCAATTCTTAACCAAAAAGCTCAATTTTTGAGGTAATATGATCGTAACTCACTCAAAACCGTCAAACCAAAAGCAACCTTCGCTTCATAAGATCAAGCCTATTTACCTGCGATACTCGTATTTGGGGGTTGGGCCGCTTCATACCAGACCGCTCAGGAGAGATCTCTCCATCGCTGAAAGGATCTGGCGTTTTGGACTTGCCGGACTTGGTTCGGTCGCTGCTCTCACCACGCTTGCTTTTGAAGAACCTTAGGAGTAGTGGAGAAGAGTTGAAAATTGGATGCCTGAATTACTCAACTGCTATATATGGCATGCATAGATGCTACAATTTCTAAATGACTTATGAATTGGGGTAATCTCGGATAGACTCGCATATGAGTGTATGAGAGTGAACTACAGAGGACTTATTGAGCCATAAGTCCCTGTAACTTGTATACACTGTCATAGTTATTTAGAAATGTACAGAAAAATTATTTTAAAAATGAACTATTTCAATATTACTGAAGAGTAATCCAATAGGTAGGTACCTACTGAATATCACTGCGAACATGTGTTACAGTATATTTTTGTCATATAATCGAAAATTTTGAGTAGCCAAGACGCAAAAGCTGCTAACGTTTATGTTTTCTATCGACTTGAATTGACATAGACGGTCGAGCTTTCTGTCATAAGCTTACGTCAACTAGGGTAAAGGCACCAGCCAGAGACTTGTAGTCGGCCTCTGCCTAAACTTTCATGAGTGAGAATATTACCAAAGATATATTTCCTACTCTTTGCACTCATATTACGTCGACTACTGGTGACTTTAACCTATAAACAAATTTGACCTTATGCATCTTGACAGGACCCCTGTATAAATCAAGTTAATGCTATGTTTAATGGCAACAATTAATAGTTTAGTGTAATAAAACGATATTTCAGAAGACTTACTTGAAAGGCGACCGTCCCCTTTTGTCTTTCTTGTCATCAGGCAGACTCTGAACTCCGAGCTCATATTTAGACATCTCCGCTTCGCTAGTAGTCCGCTGCATCCCATTCACTTGACCTAGACAAAAGTAGACGTTAGTTAACCGGTTTTAAAGTGCAAATTTCAGAGGTGGATTACGTGAAAACGACTTGAAAGTTAGAATAGATTTGAACAGCGTGAAGTTTGTGGAGATCGCTAGATGTCACTGTAACAAGAGCTGGCACGAATGGATTGAATGAGTGAATGAAAGTATACTAGTGTATAAAATAGTAACAGATTTTCGGTTCAAAGGACGGCACTTACACAATAATAGGTGACATTACTTTCGTTCAATCCATTCGTGCCAACTCTTGTGAATCGACCTGTACTTGTTTTTTTTTAATAATTATAGTTTATAGTCAGACGTGTGGGTAATTTCTAAAGATAAAAATAGCATGTCTTTCTTGCACAATTGGATCAATCAAAATGGAAAAATAACGCAGATCCAGAACTCAAATTTAATCATTTTTATAAAGAACCGACATCTAGCGACAATCGACCACAACTTTCAAAGAATAGATATTAGTATGAGTGTTCGCGGAATGTCATATTATTGTAAGAATATCTGCAAGTCACTACACAAAATGTCTTATGACTGAATATGCAATAAACTTTGATGTAATCATGTTTTTTGTATGGATTGGAGACGGTTTTGTAGTAATGTAACTTGTTAGTTGAATGATTTTACAATAAATAAATCATCATCATTGGCATCATCGTCATCATCATCATTTTGCTCATAAAGTAGGTACTAAATAAAAAATGTTAAATTAAAATTAACATGTACCACTTATTTCCAATTAATTGCAAAAGAGAGTGACTAAACCTTTCAATTATTTAAATAAAACAATACCTTCGAGTTGTAAAACTTATTTTCTACTTAATATTTTTGTCACCTTGATTACTATTTTAGTCCTTTTTTAGCCATTTTTTAGCTGTGAAGATAAAAACTTGAGAGGCTTTTATTGAGTACTAATTTCCGAAAAATCCCCCTTTTTAATGTTCAAACACGCCTCCAGTCTTAAAATCGCAAACTTTTTTTTATGACAATGCTTTTATTTTTGACTCCAACAATACACACAAACACCCAAACATATTTAAGTCCTGTACAAACTAACGCATCCACGAGCTGTTCGAATCACAATGGTGTGGACCATTTGGTCACATGAAACCTATTTTGTTTTAACATTATGCGCATGGATTTGACTACGAAAAGCTTAAAAGCCTAAATTTAGGACACAAATACATTTACGATTTTGGTTGACCGTGATAGATAAGTTCCGAAATTCAAGCCTGTAGCAATATTCTCATCATCATCATCATCATCAGCCTATATTAGTCCACTGCTGGACATAGGCCTCTCCCATTGCACGCCAACGAGCACGATTCGTGGCCACTCTCATTCAGCTCTTGCCAGCCACCTTGCGAAGATCGTCACTCCACCTAGTCTGAGGGCAATATTCTGCTGTGCTCAAATGCCAGCTGATAGAGAATGTCATTAAGCATTAAGTTCAGTTTTAGTTAATTAGTCGTCAGTTCAACCACGAATCGGAAATAAAAATATAGCTTAATTTATGATGTGCCTATTATTACTTCAAACACAAGCGCATAAACTCAAATTTGACACAGATTCGAACACCTAGTAGATGCACTGGCTTAGACGTGGCATAAACCTGGTTGTAAATTGTAATTCTGAATAGTGACGTTGCGACCGATGGATCCCTTACGCGGGGGGCGGGAGGGCTGACGCTTCATTTTCGGCTCTTCATTTTCATCGTAGTGTAGACCTTAAGGGTAGGTAAAAAGGGTAGCAAATTAAAAGGGGTCACACTTGCAGGGATTAGGAGTTACTTGGGCAGACACAACTTGCTAGTGACTTTAGTCAAATTTTTGACAGTTTGCTGGGGCTACAAAAAGGACACAAGTGTGCTTTCAGCAAAAAGTGGTCGTAAACATGCCTATTGTTTTTTTTACATTAATATATTTAATAATTAAGACGTATTTTACATTAGACACGTCGAAATCAAAAAGGATTTAAAAGCATGGTAAAACCGATCAGCAACCAGAGCATTTGGGAGTAAGCATATAGGCAAAACAGGCAGGGACATAACATTTTTCAAAAACTACTTTATACTTTCTTGTTAAATCCACATTGTGCTGATAAATACAGAACTTTTTAAAAGAGAAGTTGGTTCTAGATTTAATTAACAACAATTTTTTACACAATTTTGCATCAATATCTAACTTTTTCACGAAACCTCTAAATTGTTGAACCAAAGTCACCCTTGAAAGTTCTTACACGAATTGAACTTTATGACACATAACTTTAACCTACCTTTAATATCGTTCATAGTGAATCCACTGCGCATGATCTGGTCGATGTGCGCGGGCATCTGCGCGTCGGCAGCATTCTTCATCAGCATCTGCTGGCGATCCTTGATCTCCACCCAACGACGGGCTTTCTCCTGCTCACTGACAACAAAAATATCATCTATTAAGCTATTCATTCACTCTGACCATGTTAACTGTTTATTTCAAGGGTTCTCAATCTTTTCATACTGCAACTCCCTTTAACCTCGTAAGTCCCAACGTCCTAAATGTAGGACATTTGTCGAAGTGGTTTTTGACTTTAGTTGACTGACATAAGATTATTTTTCGAACTAGCGAAATTTGACGTGGGCCTTACGAGGTTAAATGTTGTTATATTTATGTAAAAGAAGATGCCCGCGTGATCTTTGCATAACATAACAGTTCGCGACGCCCCTGAGATAGAGCCTTGACGCCCCTGAGATTCGCGACGCACAGTTAGAGAACTTGTGGTTTAACTGATTTTTAGTAACGTTATTCAGCAACATTTCGCAGCTGATTTTTTACGTAAATCTTAAATTTAAAACACGATGCTTACATCGTTGGATACTTACTCTATGAACTGTGAATGACATATGACGGGTAGTGACAGTCTCAAGAACTCCCAGTTGGCTTTTTCCATGGTCTCGAAGGTGTTGTGTGATATTTTTAAGCATGGCGGTGTATCTAAGAAGGAGAATATTTATTAAAGGAATAAAAGTATTTAAGAAATAGTAGTCAAATCATATTTATGGGTTATGGATGTTGGGTCCGCCTCGATTGTGCAGCGCATCTGATATGTTTGCTGAAGCTACATGGTTGAAGAGTTGCCTCTCTGATACGGCGAGTGCGAGGCAGTTCCAGCAGCCTCCTGAACTAGATTTTTGACAGGTTCATGTCAGGGTTCAGGGACACTAGAACTACATTCACGTGGCTATTGGGGTGGTGTATCGGCGGCTATTGCCCTAATTTATTAATAATTTTACTAACTAACATGTTCCTAAGATTAATATGTTACTAACGATCTATAGTCTGTATGTCCTACTTAAAGGTCTTTTAGGAAGACACATTTTTTATTGTCTCTGAAATAGTTCTGGTTTTGACTATAAATAAATATTTGCTGCAAAATATTGTTTATCATGATTTTTCTTTACCTGATCCAGCTGGTATTCTGGTGACGTCGATCCTGGTGTCGATCATTTCATCAGTGTTCTCGAAAATCGGCTGGTCTTTAGTGTACCAGTGAGTTACATCCCTCTTCATATTACTACGGAGTAAAATACATTTTGTTACGGTTTACGGAACAGGAGGAACCACGTAATGTGGTTGTATTTTGTCTTCTAAGTGGTCTAGGCAAAAACAGATTATTATATTTTCATAAGTTCCAAAGGCCTAAATTTAGGACAATTATCAAAGTAGTCTTCGCCATTACTCATTTAGCGTAAAGCTCTAATATCAACTAACCAAATTTGATATGAGCCTTAATAGGTTAGATTACATACTTTTTACATACTTATGTATTGAAAAGTTAAGGCTAACGAACAAACACGGTTTGAAAAGTATTATAAATAGATGGTTTATAAGTTTACTTACACACAGAAAGGTTCATAACCTTCTTGGAGACCGCACGTAGTGAAAAACTTCAAAGAATTGACATCCTGGCCATACGTTAACCTAGAATCAAAATAATAAAACTAAAATTTAAGATTTCCGTAGGTAGACGTAGGTGCGTGAAATTTAGGACATATAGTTATATAATATATATTACCTTATACCTCTTATAAAAACCAAAGAGTAGTTTCTGAGCTCCTACAACCCCCTGCATACATATATTCATGAAAATCCTTGGAGCCGTTTCCGAGATTCATTCATTTTAAATATACAGGAATTGCACATTTAAAGGTATTAGATATGAATTTGAGCGGAAGTAATCGAGTTACACGGAATCCCCCACATCACAACATATATAATGTAAACACATACAATTTTTTATCTTTATTTAAGCATTTATATATAATATATCCATACAAAGATTTACTGCCTAAATATAGAACCTTAACTAAAGGCATTAATTTTTACTGAAATAAAGATCACGTAGAACTCATTACGATGCACATGTTAAACTAAAGCCCATATAGCTGTTTTAACTACTTGTTAAAATATTTTTTACTTTACTTACTGACACAATAACCCAGTAACCTGACTTAGTCTAGCGTAAAGACTACCGTATATTTTATGTGAAACTGGACATCTATTATTTCATAATTACCTGGCTTTCTGTCCCACACCAAGTGTGCAAGCAGGTACGAAGTTGTCACCCTGCACATCGGCAAACGTTGTTTCTCCACCCAGGGCGTCCATTAAAAGTTCTCCGTTCAGGGAAAAACCTGTTTCAATACAAAATATTTCAACTTTATGAACAAAATAAGTATGGTCTCCTTTATGGAATGACAAACACCCAGTCAAAAATATATGCTGGGTACAAATACAAATATTATATACTTGGATACTACAAAGGACAAGAGTTTAACTATGGCTCTATAATAGAATAGTACTCAGCTGTATTAAATGCTATGAGAAATATTTTTTGAAGCACAATTTTTAATAGTGAAAATAAAAAACTGTTTCAAACAGTATAAAATCACTATGGTATGGTTAATAAGTTAGATAACATGTCAAACGGGACCAGAAAGCCTTTAGTACTGTTACTGAAATAACACGCAGTGATAGTATTAGTTTGTTAGTATGTGATTATGTCTCGAAGTATGTCAACGAGTCGCAAAATGTGCAAAATTTTGTACAAATATTACCTACAATTAAATAAAAATGTGTTTGATTTTTTCTTTAAGTACCTACTATATTTAGCACACAATATGTTACGCATTTAATTTAAACAAAAATATGACTATATTTAAGGACTTAATTAGAAAAATAAATAGCGGCAATAAAATTTCCCAAAAATTAAAAATAATTATGTTCGTTTTGATAGGTACTTGTACTTTAATATTTGATTTTTTTCTACGTTTTATCCACAGAACACTGTTTTATTAGTGGTTCGGAAGTAGCTCTACTTGTGCTATGAGATAATTTGAGTATCTACATGATTTTATGTACTTGTGAAATATAATTCCTGTTACTGCAAGCAAAGCAATGCGGTGACATAGTAATTATAAATAACAATGGCATTATAAATGACACTATAAAACAAACCCGTTTGACGTCACTATAGTCCGAGAAGTTCGTCAATAACCGCCTCGCAAAGTGACAGACGTTGGCGGGACGAGGCACCTAAGTGTTAGCGAGATGAACTAAAGGAAGTCGTATACGGTGAAATTTTGTAGCGATGCAGTCGCGCCTTTTCTGATCGCGCGACTGTGTCGCATGACTGTATAGGTAAAGTGGAGGAGGTTGGCGCAACTGTATTGATATTGTATCACGGCAGTATCGATGCAGAATTGTGTTTACGTATATGAGCATACACGATCAGAAACATCATCACGCATGCGCATGAATCACTGCATAGCAGTCGCCGTGTGCCACTTCCCTTAGGACCTCATTCTAGTTCAGGCGCCTCGCCTCCCACAACCTCTGTCACTCCACCAGTCGCACTAAAACTGGTTTCACTATAATTTAGTGCGAACTATAAAAGCGTGACTATATTTTAGCCATTAATAGCCAAATATTTATAAAAGGTCATTCAATATGATATATAATTTAATGATCTATGATAGTGGTATTTATAAGAATAAGCAAAATCTGAAAATTAAATTTGGAAGCTTTTTTGGAAACTGGCATGGCCACGGCGTTTAGTGGGAAAATTTATAAAATTTTGATTTAAATATTTATTAATAAAATATAACCACGCAGAAAATATAAAATACCGGCACCTTATTATAAGCTATTTAATTATTAAAAGTAATAATGTTGAATATTTCAAAAGTCAAGTAATCGTTGAACCTTACATGTAGTCAAATTGATATAAACTCGTTTGTACTTTATAAAGGACACCCGTTATCTTAAACACGTTCCCACCAAACTCATGTTACACCACTAAAACTGTAAAAAACGCATTTACTTATCGTTTTATCGATCAGATCTAGGAACACTCCGACTACGTCCCCCACCGCCCATTGCTTGCCGAAAGATTCTGTACTACCGCTGTACACTTTTTCCTCCTTGAAATAACAAATAACATTATATAACATGATATTGACGACTTTATTCCACAAAGGTGGGAAATTATGGAAACCTGGGTTCCACGCTAGAAAAGGACCGAACATTTATATGCACGGAAAAAATCTACTTGAAATTGCCTTGTAAGTTATCAAAGGGCTTGGATTATGGATCTAAAATAATGGGTTTCTTTCACTTAACTAACCTAAAGGTACTACGTTTACTAAACTTTAAAGGCGATAAACAGAAGGATATTCATATTATATTGAAAGAGGACAGAAAACGACACATAATACATTTAATCACAGCGGGGTTGTCTTAAAAACTTTATTAAATACGAGTATTATTGTTACCACAAGTTAAACATTAAGTATTTGTAGATGCTTCTCTGACAAACACCTATTAATTTCAACCATGTCCTTTATATAGGACACTTCGCCTAAAAAATCCAATATTTCCCTATGTATCGCGTTTTTGCTGACGCATCACACGTTGTTTATTTTTTAATCAGAGAAGCATCAGCGCCTCGTTTTGTGGCAACTCACTAATCGTCTGGTCGATAACATCTAGGAAGCAGCCAACAATATCGCCGATCTTGAACTGGCAGCCGAAGCTGTCATTCGACCCGCCATGTACTTTAACGCACTGCGTTTAACAAAATCATTACTTAAACGTAGACTGGATGTCCTTGTTAAAACTATTGGTTTGTGTAGTCTGATATTTCTTTGAAACATCGTTTAAGAGCATTTTAAAAACACATCATAAGATTCCTTTAATATGGTTTAGGGCCTATATTTAGGACATTCCGAAAAATATATTTAATATCTATTTTAAACATCAATAAAAGGATAAGTCGAAAAAATATTACACAACTCAAGTACATATCACTGTCTTTTAAAAATTCAGTGAATAATTCAGCTTTCATTCACACTTCTTGACACGCGATTTTTTTTTGGTCCTTATAGAAATTATAATAATACAAGTAAACTTACATTGTACCCGTCGAAAGCCCAAGAGTTTTCGTCTTGTCCCAGCATCATGCCCGGAGCCATGTCGGCGTGAGCCCATCCAACCTGTTCAGTACATTTTCATTTAAGACATTGAATTATTTAAAAAAAACTGGAATTCAAAAAAACTTTCGGCTATAGATTAATTACTTAATCTCCTTTCGGTCAAAATTTTCCTGAAAACCCAAAATCGCAGAGGTGTTGGGATGACATAGTATGTAAATTGACTGTTGATTCCCTTATTAGCCAGTGCTGCGCAGCGGATCGTGCTAGAATTTTAGCAGTCGGTACAAGGGAGGCTGGATACTGGCTTCAAGCTCATCCCTCGCCAAGCACTGGTACTTTCCTAGACCCTAACACACTCCGACTTTCAGTTTGCCTTCGCCTTGGGGTCCCGGTCTGCGCTCCACATCGCTGCTCCTGCGGAAGTGACGTAGATCGGCTAGGACATCACGGACTTTCTTGCCAGAGAAGTGCTGGCCGCTTTTCCAGACACGCCGCACTCAACGACATCATTCGTCGGTCTCTTGCCTCAATAAAGGTCCCGGCTCTTTTAGAGCCGACAGGCATTTCTAGAAATGATGGCAAGAGACCTGACGGAATGACTTTGGTCCCGTGGAATATGGGACGGGTGCTAGTGTGGGATGCAACCTGTGTAGACACGCTAGCCCCATCACATCTCCACCGGACCTCTAATAGGGCAGGTGCGGCAGCTGAAGCGGCCGAAAGCATGAAGGTAGTAAAATATAGTGGTCTCGGCCCAGAATATATGTTTATTCCATTCGGCGTCGAGACCCTTGGTCCGTGGGGTCCTAGCGCTCGGAGCCTCTTCAAAGAAGTTTCGAAGAGGCTCATTGACGTCACGGGAGACCGAAGAGCTGGCAGTTTCCTCGCTCAACGTATAAGTTTAACCATCCAGCGAGGAAATGCTGCCAGCATCTTTGGTACAATGCCGCAGGGGCCATTCTTAGATTTAATGTTTTAGTTAATTTATATATTTAGAGTTAGTTTTATTTAATTTTAGTTTTCTTTTTCAGTTATTGTGTTTTGTTGTATTTTTTTATGTAATTTCCAATTAATTTTTTTAGATTGAATGTACTGTTATGTTATTTAAATATTAAATCATCTCCTTATTCATAACCGGACTATAAATCTATTTTTGTATCTAAAAGTATACTTAGTCCCTCAAAGTCAGATGTCATAATGACGGAGCATATTTCAAGCATACTTTAGCTATGGCGCGTTTATGATTAAGAGAGATAATCTGCTTTTAGCATACGACTGTATAAGCAAGTATAATTACCTACTTGGCTTTACCCCAACACTTCAAGATCATTTAAATAAATTACCTAAACAGAATTAGTATTATATGTTATGAGACCTAAAAAAAGATGTTAATTGGCGCAGTCGGTAGGTTTTAACACGAATGTGTCACTTCTACGATTAGTATTTACTAGACACGTCTATAGGTAAATATCATAAAAAATACCTTTTGTGAAAATGTTAAGTAGTCCTTTTCAACGAACGTCATTACATTGATTTAACCCTCACCGGAATGGCTGAATAACCCTATTAATAATGAGTGCTCAGTTGGCCTCTTAAAGTTTTTTTAAATGGCTTACCCGCATGGGTCCGGCGGTGAGTATCTCAAATTCGAAGTACCATTTTCCGGAACTAACAGCGTAGTTCTTTTCCGCACGGTACGTCCGGAAATCGGCTTGCTTCTGCTTCGACGCTTCGAGGAGCAATGCTGTTGAAAAGAGATAGTTAAAGCAACAATGGATGCAAATTAAAACAATCTAAGTATCCATCAACGATAGATTCCTTTTTTGACATATTTCTAATTGGACGTATTTTTGTTTGGACGCTTTTCTTTTTTATTGGTATGTCAAAGTTAAATTCAGCAATACAGTGCGTATTGTCTGTACTGAAGTAATAAAATAAATTATTTATTTATTAGCAACTTTTAGATAATCAGATTTCAGGTCAAAACAAAATGTACTGCAATAAAAATGTGTCGACTTCATGTCTATCGATGAGGAGAAACGTGGATATAACATCTGTCACTTTCTTACCAGTATATTACTATAAGTGCGGGAGCCTTCATCCACCGCAACAAGGAAGCCAAAAACTCTTGTCAACTAGCTGTATGTGGACGATCTCTCGAGCAATAAGGTAACAATACCATAAAGGTGCGACCGCACCGCTGGCTGCTTAACAGTGCGTCAAAAACGGCGCCATGTTGTTATTATGACCCCGTCTTTTGTTTACGCAACAACACCATATTGTACTGTGGGATCGTACCTTGTTAACTTTGATCATCTAGATAAAGATAAAATTACCTTCGTGCTGCTCCCCGGTTGGTGGGTCCAAGTTGTATCCATACACCAGAAGAGTACGAACAGTTTCCGATGCTGTGTCTCGGTTGGCTTTCTTGATTGCGTCATCCACCTTTGGGTACGGCACCAAGTGAGGTGACCGGTGCATGTCAGGGTCCTGTGGGTACACGTCAGGGTACGTTTTATTAATGGAATATATTGTACACTGATTGTGATATACTGTTCATAATAATTTAAGAAATATGAATGTACCTATGTATCTAACCACTCAATTGTACAAAAAATTGAAAAAAAAAACACAACAATAAAAACAATATGAACATGAATGATGAAATTTACATAGTCTTGACGCTTGTTCATTCATGCGTGAGTGAGATGGAAATACAGTACTGAATAAGGACGCATCAAGTTTAGGTAAATAGGCCCTTTCCGAACACTGTACATATAAAAAAATCTTAGTTTTTTTTTATTTTGCATCAACAGTGTCACGAGGTTAATGATGAAGCAATTTTTACTAAAAAACACCCTTTTCCGGGCTCTTCTTAACAAATAAGGTTTTGGTCTGTTATTTTTCGAAAAACTTTTCTTAAAGTTGGATTGATTGCATTCCTAATGTTTTTCTTACTGCCTTCTTTAAAATCTTCTGTCTTCTTCCGTCGAGTGTCTTAACGCAATGTGCTGTGACCCTCACACCTAATAATACTCAGTCAATACTAAGTGTGAGAGTCCCAGCCATTGAGTTTAGGATATCCTGTTGCTGTCTCCTTTATGCTTCCAGAAGAAAAGCTGAATATCTAGACAAATGGCGGACAATCTCATATAAATCGACCTAGTCCCAAACTAAGCTCAAGGTTTACTAGGGGTACTAGACAACGATATACACACTTTAGAAACATATTAAAATCAACATATTCAAAAAATATAAGGAAGTATCATACAGTTCAAATAGTTTAACCAATTCCATATGAGTCACTAATTTTCTTAAACAATCATTGTCCTTCAAACATAGCTGTCTTATCTTTGGTGTACTAGAATGAGGCGAACAGTACAGTACTGGCAACAAGGACGTCTACATCACACATGAAATAAAAGGAAGATAGATTATTAAAACACGTCGACATGAATCGAAATGTGTTTTTTGTACTCGTCGATTAAAATGTGTGTATTACGATTTCATAGAGAATACTGTAACGTCACTCTTTTCATCGTTGAATAGTCTAGATGTTACTTCCGAAACAACCGAAATAACTATTTCGATACGCTCTAGACAACCGAAATAACTATTTCGATACGCTCTAGACAACCGAAAAAAATTTGAAAATAGAACTTCGGATTTCCATATATACATATGTGTCCTTGTTTAAGGAGCCTCGATCCGATACAAAATTGCCAATCTGTGTCGTTTCGGAACGTAGCAGCGTCGCATCATCTGTCAAAAATCTACTTTTAGTTTTCTTATATACTCGTATTAATGACTTACATTATTAATTTTAATGAACTCGTACAAAAAGTATTGTTCACAATAGTGTCATAATTAAGCTTTTTAATCTCGTACCTTACTTAGGCTAAACACGGTACTCGACTAAAAAGCTCTCTATTATAACACGATTACGAAAAATACTATTATAATAGGTATTTGTTAAAAGCAAAACAATTTTGTAGTAAGAGGACAATTGAAAGATTTCTCTCCAGGCGGGTGTTATCCCTGGGGACCGAAATTGAAGATGAAGTTGGTGTTTTTGTTGTTGTGTGGAAGGTTATTATGACATGCAGTTCATTTTACGGCGGGTGTAAAGGACATAGCTTTAGCAGTTATAACGCTCTGTCCTCTTCTCTGAGCGTTAATTGAAGTGCATAGTTATATCATAATCAGAGATCGAAATATGGGCGTCATTACTCTCAATAATTTGATATGCCTCCAAAGATTTAATTAAACAAATTAAATTACATTAATTGATTACTTATGCTTACTTATAATTTTGATTCTTGTTATTGTGTATATTTATTAAAGCAAATAAACAGTATTTCGTGGTTAGTTAACTTTCGTAACCCACGGATGTTAATGGAGCAAACTTAAGAAGATTGGTTAAGACGTTTTTGTATTATTTATTTTCGGTCCTGTAATGGATCTAGATTGAGGTTCAAGTAAGAAATCCATTAATGTTTAATTAAAATCTTTGAAGTCATATCCACATCATTACAAGTAATGACGCCCATTTGTCCGATCTCTGGTCATAATAACTCCCTGATTCGGAAAACTTCGTTAGTGCCTATGCCTATGTAGGTTACTGTCAGATTTAGATTTGCTGTCTGACACAGTGGCGCTGTCCAGTTAGTTGTTGCAAGTTGTCGCTAGATGTCGCTAGGTCGCCACAATATTAAAATTCATTTGGTTGTAGCTAGGGTAAATAAAATACCTCATTGAGTCCATAGGTCCAGCCCTGCTGGATGCGCTCCCTCGCCCACAGGTTGTGGGTGTTCTCCGCGAGCTGGTCGACCAGTTCGTCCATCTTCGGTGTCAGGGTGACAGCGCTCAGGTCTAATGGTGCTGGTTTGTAGCCGTTGGACTGGACAAATAAACAAAATCTTGAATCTTGTTAGTCAATAACTATCAAATAGAGTAAAGCCTCACGCTTTTTTTATGGCACAGGGTAGGCAAACGACGACATATAAGGCCACCTGATGATAAGTGGACTCTGAAGGCCATAGGCATTTTTAATCTTACGACGATAATCTCAAGGGTGCAAATGTGTTGCCAAACGTGAGTAGTAAAATAGAATATACCCATATGCCAGTAATTTTACCGGTTGTCTCCCTCACTGGGGCACAACAATCCAAACGCTGCTGTTTTGTGGCAGATTAAAGGATAAGATGGAGGTATGTGAGACTGGACAAGTCGGTACCTGCATGAATGGCTCGTTCGGCAGCCGGACGTTGCGGATGCGCGCCGGTGGCTTGTCCAGGCTGATGTAGTACCCGAGAGCCAGGATCGTCCTGCAGGCAAGTTATCGGCTGAATACGGCAGATTCTACAAGTCAGCATCCAAAGCTACAAGTATCACGGTTTGCCTCTCTGGGTGTGACTTGTAGAATATAATAGAAAAGGAATATTTATGGCATGTCACATTAATTTACAGGTTACAGGTGGGGAGGAAAATAAAAATTATCACGAACATGTGACGTCCTGCATAGCAACATAGAGAGCTAAAACTAGATATTTAATACTACGGACAACTATTTATTTCATACAAATACAAATATAATTCTTTTGTTGCTTTAACTTAATAAAAAAAATTATAACATTTAACTACTTTTGGACTTCATCAAAAAACTGTCTGCAAATAAATAAAACCATGCAGCAAAGGTTTATGCGATATGGAAGCGCAGAGTACTCGTAGAAACGTTCGACATAAGGTGTCCTCTTGTTTTACCAATATTTGTTTCATCCAATGTATCATATCTATCACCGAATTTCGCTACATCGAAAGATGAAGCTAAAGCCGTGTTATTTTCTTCTTAAATAATAATTAGGTCGATTAGGTTAGGTACACGTGATTAGGTGACTATCACGAAATATTAACCCCCCGAAAAGAAAATTCTGCGAAGTGATACGTCTTACGAAAGGAGTAGTAGTAAAGTAAACCTCGAGCTACCCAAATGCTGGATTTTTAGGAAGAACGCCTTGTATACTTGTACTATTATTTGTATATTCTGTGTCTTGAGTGAGATGCCTGTTTCTTGCCTCTGTACTTATTTATAGTGTACAACTTGACGTATTTCACCATTGATGTGCTTTGAGGCCTACTATCCCAGTGGAACCTTGACCCAAGAACGATGTCACAGTGACATTACAAAATCAATTTGTTTGGCTTATGTTACGACTTGAATTATAACGTCACTGTGACACAATTCTATGGTGGGTCCGGATTCTATTGGACTTAGAGTAAGTACATCTCATTCAATCATTAACCCTACCTAGAAATGTACATACTTGAGTGTCTGCACAGCAAGCTGAATGTCATATCTTTTCTCCGCAGCCGGTAGCCTTTCGAAGGGCACCAAGCACGGGTGGATCTTGTGCAAGTCCTCGCGTTGGTCGCCGTATAACCATCCCGCTTCAATCTGAGAAGAAACAAAATTTTAATAACCATACAGCACAATTTCTACTCTAGGGGGCATAGTCAGGATGCGTAACGTTAAAATACGATTACCAAAAATCGACAAAATCGACTGGCGTAGGTAGGATGACAGATTAATTGATTTCCGAAAATAGCTAACTTAGCGTAATGCTTCTTGACTAGGCTACGGCACCAATGATGGACACTTTTAGCAGATAAGCACCAGGAATGGATACTTAACTCTTAATTCAAATTACATACGGTTCTAAATTGATTGTTGCAAAACAGATTAACACGTTCACGGACAGTACGTCGAGAGACGGAAACTGAGACCCTCGTGAAATGGCACTGCGGCTGTGGCCGGTGTTTTTAATTACACCAAAAACGGAACTCCGTCCACGGCCGGCCTTTTCCCATAGCATTTATAGGAAGCACGGACTCTGTGCCGTTTTAGGTTTTAACATAAGCCGCTAGTGTCACAGCAAAAAAGCTCAAGGGCAACCTCAACCTCATACACTACCCTAAAAGGGGAACGACAGGTGTTATGGCACATCACGGCTGTGGACGTAACGGCTGTGGACGAGCTGCCACAATAGGTAAGATTTTTTTGTACGACATTACATACATATTTATTCCTTCATAAAGTGGCACAATGTTTGAAACAACGTTAAATGTGACAGTTCGTCCATGGCCGTAGAAAAAGTTGTATGGAATTTATTTGTGCCGTATCACGCAATTTTGAGGTTGGGCCTGTGTCCGTGAACGTGTTAATAACCCTTATCTTCTGTAAAATAAGAATTAAGTGTCGATTATTGATGCCTTTTCCATTACTGGTTCCATCAGCCTAGGTCACCTGTAAAGTTTCACTTACAGCAAAGCACAGCACAGATACTTGCTCACTGACAAAGCATTATCGTCTTTGGAAGTGTTGAAATTAAATATAAATTAAATAACACTCATGCTTAGGAGATGCTTACAGAAATTAGGTAGGTATTTGAGGTGTTGCATTTCGATCTTGTTTCAAAAGTTCCAAAGACAATAATGCTTTGGCAGTGAAAAAGTCTCAGCAGCGCGCTTCGCTGTATTTGCGTCGGCTTTAAGATTAAACTAGTCAAAGAAATACCAATTATCTACACACGATCTCATTCCCTTGGGAATATAATCGTGTTCAGATAATAATGAGCTCTTTAACTGTCGATTTACTTCTGCTACTGACTGCATACTTTACCTTGTTCATTGCCCACATCTCGTGAATGTTCTCAGCTAATTTGTCTCTAATTTGTTCCACGTAAGACGGCAAGGTGATCTGAAAGCAAAAATAGTCTAATCAATTTCAGTAAATTTGAGCATGCTTAGAACCTTGTCATTGTGATTCACATGTCACATTATGAACCACAGGCCTATTATTATCGATGTGGAGGAATGAGGAATATGTTCCGTCACTTTCGCACTTAGGTACTAGTCAGAGGGCGACGAATGTTTTACCCCTGATCATCAACAGCCATAAAAATGATCAAAATGGCCTGCTGGGGCTCTCTGCAACTTGACAAATCCATCTTGCTTTAGACATGTATATTAAAAGTTTTGTAACTCTGACAATACGACAACATTGCAAAAGTGATATGATTTTACCGAGCAGAATAGATCCCTTGCAAAAGCTGTTTGAGTAACTTCGCTGTTATGTCACTAGATGGCGCTGCTAACTCACCAGCGTAGTGTCAACCGGAGTGGGCACGAACGCCGTATCATCCTGCAACAGGGGCGGCCCCGCGAGCGCGCGTTTGGCCAGGTTGCCGAAGTAGAAGCACGGCTCCAGGCTCAGGACTTGCTGAGGGTTGAGGGACTCCACGAGGGGAGAGTAGCCTTCTGGCGCCGCGTAGCGGAGGCGACCGTGCTCACCGCCCAGGAGGAAACGGCAACTAAACGATGAGAAAGACTAGTCAACTTGTGTGGCTTGCTGTAGGGATTTCTTGTAGTTAGACTTCAAGCTATTGCGAAATGAATACTTATTAATTTCATTTCACCGCACGGGCTATTTCAATTTAAGTAAATTGCAGAATGAAATTAATTTCAAAAGCAGTATTTAATAAACTTTTCACTTCTCATGCTCAAAAAGTTTGTCAAAATAGACTCATCAAGCGAGACTCAAGTGATACATGTACAACCGAGGGAAAATATAATATTATATATTTTCCCTAGGGAAAATATGAAATTGAAAATAGAATGATTTACATTTACAAAACATCTTAATTTGACCAATCAAAATACTTCACCAAATTAAATCCACCAATCACAATACACATCGACTGTCAGTCGGAACGTTAGGATCTTTTTGGTACGTACACTCGTTAACTAACTCAAATCTTCAAAAAAAAAATGTATTTGATATCAACCAACCATAATAAAGCTATATTAAAATCGACCAATCACGTAACAGAATTAATTTCTCAAAACATTAGGTGTTTTTTAGTACCTATTTTACAATTGCTAAAATATCATAAATCGTTTGAGCTACGCTTTAAAGCGCTAAATACTCACTCGGTCAGCGCCGTTTAGTCTATATTTTGTATCTGTGTCAAAGTAGTTTAAAAAAAAACACGCCGCCAAATTAAAACAATATTTTGCCGCGGAATACATTGTGGGTGGATAATCATTGTTAATTTTAAGATGTCGTCAAATGAAAATGAATTGCAACTTACGCCGAGTGAAAATAATTTGCCCGTGAAATATCGTGAAAATTATTTAAGGGCATACAATAATTTTACACAATGGAAAAATGAAAAGCAAGTTGATTCTAACAGTGAAGGTGTGTTTACTTTTATATAATTCTTTTATTTTCTCACAATCGAAGTGAAAAGTAGAGTCGGCGACTCGGGTCTAAAAGCCATATTAGGTACCCCTCGCACAATTTTCCCTCGCTTTGCTCGGGAAAATAACCATCTCGGGGTACTATGGCTTATTTTTGACCCTAGTTATACAATCTACTATTAAATAAAACGATCAAAACGTACATAATTATAAAAAGTCTAACCTCAGTTTGCTCGAACAGCTGATAACTGGGAAGAACATGCCTTCCAAATTAAAGTTGGTGAATGACCCAGTGACCCTAATGCCGTTGAACATAAAGTTGATAATCGGAACGGTGAGATCCAACGCGCAGCCGATGACGTCACCTGAGACAACGAAATATGGGTTAATGTCAAGCAAATGGCATTGAAGTCACGTCGAAAACAGGTATGGTCCGACTTTTAATTCAGTGCAGTAGAATGACAGCTTCAGTGTTGTCAGTTTTTGGTGTATAAAAAATAGTGATGTTGCCTAATGAATGAATGAAAAAATGAACAATGTATTGTAAGTTCATTCGAGTTATTTGCATTACATTAATACTATTAATATTTAGGAGGGTTTAAGTAGCAGTAAGCAAACGAAAACTCTCAGGGAAGCCGTGCGTACCGAATGCCACACGTCAATGGTATGTTATGTGGCGTGATATTGCTAAGGATGTCAATTTTGACAAATAAACAAAACGCCTAAACCAACTAATTACTATTGCATGAATAAGTGATCTGACGTTTTTGGTTTATATAATTATTACAGCTCCCTTGATTTAAGTATGTCACTGTCTTTATGAATTGAGCAGGTTTGTTTTTTTAATGTTACTTAAATGCGAATGCGATATTTTTTTGTTTAGTCTGTGGCTTACTCGTGTCTCATATTTTTTTATTAACAATCTGTTGCAAGCAATTTGATCAGCTTAATGTAATAAAATAATCTACTTAGCTAAGTACCTATATAATGATCATAAAATATTTAGTTCATTCTTTGATCAAATCATTCGTTAGGTGAACGTGTCAAGCACTATTTAAATAAATGTGGTATCATTATTTCTCAGAATGACATTTGGCTGTGTCATTTTACTGCAGTGAATTAAAAGTCGGACCATAGTAAAGCGCATCGTACCTATAGTTAGCTCATGTATTTCTTCTTGTCTTTTCATTTGTACTACATACATATAATCTATTATCACTTTCATCATAATAGTGTGTTCTAACCCTTTAGGCGTAACATTTAAAATATTTATGTTAATAAAAAATAGACAGTCATTTTAGTTAAGTTAGGTAACATAAGGTCGTTGAGGCGGCCCTGCTCTAGAGTGAAGACCACGTACCAGGTGGAGCAATGATGGAAGATTGGTCACAAGGTGTACTAACGTGGTAGCAGGATGACACTAGCACAGAACCCATAATGGTGAAGATCTTTAGGAAAGGCCTATGTTCATCAAAACATGCTTCGGCTGACATGATCGAGACGATACCGACGGGAAAACGTCACGCACTAAACTACATACATACATACATACCCTCACGCTTTCATTCCCAGAGTGGGGTTGGCAGAGCCACAGAATCACCAACAACTCTAAAACTTGTTGTTTATTCTATAACCACCACGCACTAACCTACTTACCTTTTCTAATATACGGCTCATCGGCGTAGTTCTTGTTGACGGCGGTCTTTCTTCCTCCAGACCAGAGATGCGCGCCGTCGAATCCAAACGAGTAGAGATCGTCTCCCACTCCGTTGCCTCCCCATTTCTCTCCACCACCGGGGTAAGGAACGTAACTGCAAAAACACATTAAAAAAACATTAGTTACATCTACTGCTTTGTAATTTTTGAAAGTCAGGTACTAGGCCGTATCAACCTAGCAAACAAGATTAAGCTATTTGATGACTATAACTCCATTGCACAGCACACATAGGTGCTGTGACTGTCAACATGCATGACTGTGAAAACCAACAGAAGATCTGCGCTTTTTTCTGTAGAGAACATACGTCAATTATAGCTTTTTATCACTTCAACATTACGATAAACATTGTACAACCGCACGAGGTTCTCATTTGGACTTCATAAAGACGTTCATAGTTTTCTTCTTCTTTAATAAATGGCAGCAATCCGGTTGGTAATTCCAGGTTATAAAGAAGAAGAAAGGTTTTATTTACCCAGCAGTGTTGGCCCATCCGATGCGGAGATGCGGCATCATGTGCGTGGTCTTCTCGATGTGGTCCATCGTCACTTCGAAATACCACTTCTGGTACACCGCTGAACCTTCCACGCGACCCACGAAGATATTTGGACGGACACTGCGATAAGAGATACAAAATATATTTAAGGCATCTTAAATACGTCAATTTTTTGATAGTAGACTCAGGCTTCGTTTATTTACGGCGGACTAAGAGGGAAAGCCTCTTTACTAGTAACTTCACCGACTATCTTGGTCCTGATCAGGTAATTTTTACCCCCCTACAGGAGCTGCCCCCTGTGCCTCGGCAGCGCTGGCACTCTAGTTACGAATTAAAGTGGTCTACATCGCGCTAGCGAAGTTTCTACAGTCAGTTGATATATATAGCACTTCCAACTTCATCCTAATGGACTTCGGTCCCCAGGCATAACACCCACCCAGAGAGATCTCTCTTCAACTCACCTAGAAACATGATCCACTAAAGCAGTCTGCAGCAGCAGATTCTTGCCTGGCAGCAGATAGTCGCAGATGTTGTTCTGCGAGGAGCGCACGGCGACTCCGTTACCGACGCACAGGGAACAAAGCACGTCCAGGACCTTGGGGTCGCGGCCGTGCTTCTCCAGGAGAGAGATTATTACTTTGATGTGCTCGTCCTGAGGAATTCAAGATTATTCGTCATTATCTTTAGTAGTAAATGGAATGGTTCCAGGTCAAGAGCGTCGGTGGCCTAGGGGGTTAGGGCGACTCGTGACCCCGCGGTCACCATGTACCAAGGAGTTTGTCTAACTTAAGTACATTAGCAGATGCTCTTACGGTGAAGGAGCAAGATCGTGAGGAAACCTGCACATCTGAAAAGATCATAAAGGGGTCGAAGTGTATCCGAAAGGGCCCATCTGTATGATAAGACAAGATCTGATAATAAAGGTCAAACAAAAGTCTGTCGTTCAAGCGTAAAATACTTTCTCTATGGTTAAAAGTGCTAAAATTTGATATTTTCCACATACTAAATATGTCAAATGTTTACCTACATGGATGTAAACGGCCAGTCACCTATGGACGCCTATAAACAGCACATCATCCACTACTTACCCTCATCATATTTAGCGCCTCGGGTGAGTCAATAAGCACGCAATGTAACACATCCAGCATGCCGGTTCCCTCGCCAGAAGCTTGCGAGCCAAGTCGCGAGAACAACCAGTTGAGACGGTTGGAGTTGGCGAACTGAGCGCAGTTGGTGTGGTTGCCCTTGATGATGGCCGCTGAGAAGCCCAAAAACCATTTATATATTTAGTGAAGATTAAGTGGCAATTTGCAGGACACATTATAGGTAGAAATGAGCTTATGAGTTATGGAATCAAGGAATTGTCAAATGGTGACATGAATGGCGAAACGCAGCATAGATATGCCCTCAACACGGTACACGATCTGGTGAAGGTTACAGGAATTGAGAGGGCATGAGATCGATCATTGTAGCACTTCTAAGAGCACCAGGTAGTGGACGTCTTTCGGTAAATATTATGATGATGATTTATAGGTGATCAGATAGCTTTTGGTCACAACTCTATCCAAGGGTCATCATGACATACTAAAGCAGTTCAGCTTAGGTTGAGAGAAAGAAACACAGCTGTGTAACTAATATAGCTTTGTCTCTTTCTCTCAAACTAAACTGAACTACTTTAGTATGTCAACCGTAACTCCCTGAGCAGAAGTTGTTTAACGCAAGAAAGTTGGTATCCTAGGCTACCACTGAATTAGGGTTTTTGTACTACATTTGATATAAACGGATATCAGGATAAAGATTCCGAATAGATAGATAATAAAGATATTCAAATTATGAATGCTTATAATTTTAATAATTGGAAAGAAGTTGGCAAAGGCAAAGTGGAACAGTGGGCTTCCTAATAAAATGTTACAAATAAGAAGAATAGAACTCACCCAACAACTGATACAAATAGCCTGAGATCAACCCCCAGCTCTGTCCGGACTCGTCTCCCGCCAGAAACCCAGCCAGGAACCCCTGCGACGTGATGACGTTGATCTTGTCGATGGCTTCCAGGATAAGATTGAGGATGCCCTCCTCTTGGAACAGGTCCTGCCGGTTGCGGAGGGCGCGGAATTTGTTCTGTTTCTCTTCGTGCTCTGGGAACATAATTCATTTCATGATATGGGCATATGAACCATCTTGGTAAATGAATCGCAGGCCATGGACATGTGTTCTTAGGACTGAGATGGTATGCTTTTATGCTAAACATTTCACACGTTGAAATATTATACTATGGTAAGTTTATTTATTCATGCCATCTTAGTCCTCAGGATTGGCAACGTATTTGAGATTGAAGACTTGCTCTTAAGAATGCAAAATGTCCGTGTGTCACAGATCACACTTTCTATCAGGTGGATTGTGTGAATTCAGTTTTCGAGAATTTTCGCAAACTTAGGAGTGAGGTTATTAGTTATTTTTTACTAAAAAGATGGCATACCCATGTCTTCATCAGGCTGTGCGAAGTAGTTGATCAGATCCTCGAGACACATCACCATCTCTCCAAGGTTGACCGATGCGAAGAACATGGAGTGCCTTCGGTTGCCTTGCAGCGTTTCAAGGCCACTGAAATAGAGTTTTTTCAATATTTTATAAAACGTACGGTGCTGCAATAATTCTTGGATTTTTTAGTTAGTTCAGTAACATAATAAAGGAGTTTTTGGAATTGTTTTTTACGCGTAGGTATGTATCCAGCTTCTATTCTAATTAATTTAAGCACTTCTTCAGATTGTTGACGTCATGGAAGCTCTTATTATACATGATAGTAAGAGCTACTATAGCGTCAGCAATATAATAACAACATAAAAACAGGAAGCGCTAAAACCAATTAGAATAAGGCCTTGGAGTCTGGCAGCAAGTAGTGTCAAGTGGAAATACAGAGAAAAAGCACCAGGAAGGGGTATCCGAATGATGAAATAAGAAGAATGTAGACTGTCAAGCAAACGAATCACAAAGTTATTTAATAATAGGATCCGGTTTTTTGTATTCGGATTCAAGCTCACTTGATAAACTTGGTGAACAGCGACGAGCACTTCCTGATGACCCTGGCTGTTCTGGACTCCTCTTCCTGAGACCTGGAGAAGTCTAGACCGTCGTCCATCTTTCCTTCTTCGTGGAGAATGGCTTGTTTCTCTTCCACTTTGCCGACACCTTTCTTCTTAGTTTCATATGACTGGAAGGTGATGATTACGAGTAAGTAATTAAGAAGAATACACTTTAGGCAAGCGTCCGAATTAACGAAAGAATAATAAAAACGAAATTATTGCTCAATGGGATGTACTCGTCCGCCATTACGATTATTGACGTGCTTTAACATACGGTGCTGTGCATTCATACGAATAAAACAAATACCTACATCATTATGAATATTAAGTATTGAACTAGCTTCTGCCCGCGACTTCGTCCTCGAAGATTTCAATTATCGTTATCCCCATGGAAAGTTCAAAACTTTCCGGGATGAGAAGTAGTCTATGTGTAATTCGCTATCTCCATTCCATATTTAAATCCAAACGCAAACAAAGCGTATCAGCGTGAAGGAGTAACGAACTAACACACGAACTTTCATATTTACATTATAAGGTGCTAGACATATTAGTCACGGATATTTTAAGAGATAATACATTACATTAAAACAATTAACTTTTAATTTTATTGTTTTAATTTACCGAACAAAAAATATAAATTATAATTAATCTTTAAAATAATCACCCCGTTTACGTACCTGTCAAGATGTTTAACACTGTTTGTCAAAAGTTGTTTTTCGTAAATGTCATTATGATTCAGCGGGAAAACTGTAGGTTATCAAATACTAGCGTCTGAATGATAGTTTATAGAGGTTTTAGAATGTCTAAAGAGGTTTCATTTAATTATCTTATTAACAGGGTGTTTTTAACGTAGCAAATTTGTTTGCTAGTTTTCTCCAAAAAAACATAAGAAAACCTATGATGTTGCATACTTAAATATACTCCGAAAACCGAGTACTATCAGCTGTAAAAATATCCGTGACTAATTAGTTAGCACCTTATATAATTTTCGTAGTATTATTTTGGAAAACACACGCGCTTTCGTGCCTCATTTAGGTGTGGGTTGGATAAGATAGTACTTTAAATACAGAAACCAAAAACGAAATCAAAAATCACCTTATACGACAGCCACAGGCCGGTTTCCGAATGCTGCACGATGACGGTGGAGTCGCCGTACTTGATGATGGGCGACCCGATCACCTCCAGGTCCTTGTCTTCGAGCACCGCCTTCTGGTCATCCTTCTCTTGACGCAGGCAGAATGCACAAGATGCCGTCGTCGCTTCGTCTCTATTTAGTTGAAATCAAATCAAATCAAATCAAATCATTTATTCTGTAAGTAGGCCCTGTAGGCACTTTTACAAGTCTGAGTCTACCAGCGCTTCCAAAGAGACCACTGTTGAGAAGAAGCGCCGCAAGAAACTCAACAGTAAGCCGTTTTTTAAAAATAAATCACTTATTACAATACTAAACTTAAGCTACATAATTTAAATGTCATAGGGATGTACAGGTCCCAGTAGTAATAATAATTAAATACATCAAAATGTCAGATTAAAATAAATAATACAATTTCGGAGATGTAAACAGGCTCCAGGTAATATAGGGTGAATCTACCAGCGCTTCGGACGAGACCATCATTGCGGAAAAGAAGCGCGAAACTAAGTTACATTAAGTAAAGTAAGTTACATTAGGTAATAAAGTAATAAATAATAATTTCTTAAAACTACCAAAAATAAAATCATTACAAATGTAAGGTCAATAAACCTTAAATAAAAACAAACAAACAATAAAACACTATGAGAACAACACGACGAGGTCTCTACGTCAAAAGCCATAACTAGAATAATTTATTTAACAAAAAGTCCTTGCAAACGTGAACAGACCGGACCCCACAAACAGCACCCGTTCACGAGTATGACGCGTATCTCAGCCATCGCCTCTCTCAACCATATGTTCGGGAAAGTGGCGACCCGATCAACGACGCCGCCGTAAGCAAAGACCTTTGAGCGAGCGTGACATGCTCATGCTGCCGGACAACATAAAAGTAATATTGTGTGAAGCAGCTGTCCGGCGAGAAACATCACAGTGTGTTCTTAATTAAAAGCGTCTTGTACACACAAGAACTAGAAAAGATAAAATACAAATAGTAAACATAACATTGATTGCTTGAATACACAGTTTGCTTAAAGGCTATGCTTATCAAGGTACCTAGAAAAATTCTACGAGTAAATATACCTGACACTATTTAAAGACATCTTGGTCACCAATGAAGTCATTTACAGTGTAATATGCCCTACCCAACAAGCAGCGCTTGATGTGGGACTTAAATTTATTGAACGGCATATTGACGATATCAGAAGGTATCTTGTTGTAAAAACGTATACAGTTCCCCACAAACGAAGTGCTTACTTTACGGAGACGGTGACCTGGAAGAGCGAGCTTATCCCTATTTCTAGTATTTAAGTTATGAACGTCGCGGTTATGCCTAAAATCATGTATGTTTTTGCGTACATACATGATATTCTCAAAGATATATTGAGACGCGACTGTAAGAATGTTGATTTCTTTAAATTTATCCCTAAGTGAAACACGAGACCCCAATTGATAAATCGCACGTACAGCCCTTTTCTGTAGTACAAAGATAATTTGGATGTCAGCCGCTCTTCCCCACAGCAAAATTCCGTAGCTCATAACACTATGGAAATAACTATAGTACACCAGTCTCGCCGTCTCGACGTCAGTAAGTTGTCGAATTCGCTTTACCGCATAAGCCGCCGAACTTAGTTTACCTGCAAGTGTGGATATATGCGCACTCCATTGCAGTTTCGAGTCAAGAGTGACACCTAAAAATACTGTTCTATCTTCGAATTCCAGTGGCTCATCCTTCAGTCTTATTCTATCCACATTCATACTTTTCACGTTGGAAAGAGAAAATTTAATGCACTTGGTTTTCTTGGCATTTAAAAGTAAGTTGTTGGCTGTAAACCAGTCAACAATTGTAGACAACGCAACATTGATGTCATTATAATTATCCCGTTTCCTATCCACTTTGAATATAAGTGACGTATCGTCAGCAAACAAGACTATTTCAAGTTTATCGCGCACTACATACGGGAGATCGTTAATATAGATTAAAAATAAGAACGGGCCCAGGATAGAGCCTTGAGGCACTCCCATAGCAACAGATGACCCAGAAGATTGTGTTCTGTTAATGTCTACCCGCTGAGTTCTATGAGCAAGGTAAGATGTAAGAAGATCAAGGGCACCGTTTTTGATGCCATAGTAGCTTAACTTCCGCACTAACGTAACATGATCAACACAATCAAATGCCTTGGACAGATCACAAAACACTCCAATTATATCCAATGATTTCTCCCAGGCATCAAAGATATGTTTTACCAAAGTTGAACCGGCATCGGTAGTAGATCGTCCTTTGGTAAATCCGAATTGACTGCTATGAAGTAGCTTGTATTGATTAAAGTGTGAGGATATTTGATTAAGAATTAATTTCTCAAAAACTTTACTTAGTGCTGGTAGTATTGAAATCGGTCTAAAATTTGTGGGGTCTGATTTAGCCCCTGACTTAAACAAGGGTATGATCTTACTGTTTCATGAGATCAGGAAATACTCCAGTATCGACACACTTGTTAAACATAGTAGCTAGGTAAGGCGCAGTTGACTCTAAGATGGAGTTGAGTACTGTAACTGAGAGGCCCCAAAGATCTTCAGTCTTTTTGATATTAAGAGACCTAAACGTTTTGATCACAACTTTGGAGGTGACATGATAAAATTTAAACACATTTGTGCATTCCTTAACATTAGATCTTAATAATATTTCAGCCTTATCAGGAGATGATAGTAAAGATTCAGTGGTCTCCAAAGGTATATTCGTAAAAAACCGCTCGAATTCTTTTGCCACATCAATGTCAGAGTTTACTAGAGTATCTTCAACTTGCAGGCTGTAGTGCGGGTCTCTAATTCTAGTTCTACCGGTTTCAGTGTTAATTACATTCCAAACGGTTTTAATCTTGTTGTCAGACGTTGAATTTAGCATTGTACCGAAAAGTAACTTCTCAAAATGTGAAAGTTTCTTATGAGAAATTCTCGGAAATTTCCAAGAATATTCTTAAACTTTGTATGGAAAGAAAACATTTTCAATGCTCTCAAATGTTTCCGATAATATTCTCGGTAATTTCTTGAGAAGATTTCTTAACTTCTGAGAATATTCTGCAACTTGTACATTGCTAGTTGAATTAAAACAATATTCAAAACTTAAATTTACAACTATATTTTATTAAATTTTCTTGATTATTTAAGTAAGTATTATCTATATCTATGCATACTTTTTACTAGGTACCAGGCATAAAGAGGATTGTTACAATTCAATATTTTTTATCTACCGATACTTAAAGAAATAGACTTTTTTGTGACTTTTCAGTTAATCTTTGACATCGTTAACAAATGAACATCGTTAATGGGTATCTCTCAATTAACTAAAGTTACACATCAATATATTGACGACCATCAACCTTTACAAGTGTTCACGCTTACCTGTTAACCAGATATAGCTCGTTCTGGTCGTTCACTCCAAGGTACCGTCCGGTGGTGATGTGCCGGATCCTCATGGGGTGGAGCCAGTTGATGAAGCCACCAGCCCACTTGGTGCGCGCCAGTTCCAGGCGCCAGAGCGAGCGGGCTTGAGACATCACCGACCCACCTTCGTAAACTACGATACTGTGAACAAAACAAGGAAAGGATAAAATTGTGATGTAAGTTAAGTAAATGATTACATTATTAGCATAGACCACTTTTTCTAGTTTTTTTTTCTTGTTAAGAACTCACGTTTAATTACTAACATAGTTTTGTTGTTATTGCTTGCGTGAAGTCTGCTCCACCTACTGTGTAAAATACTTTAATTTGACACCTTACCCCTACTAAGGTTGTCTGGAAGAGATCGCGTATCAGCGATAAGACCGCCTGTTGTTCACCTGTGTTATTTTTAACTGTACTGTTTCTCTGTAATGTTTTTGTTTGGCGTACAATAAAGTGTTTTGTATTGTATCAGGTACGATGATTAACCAGTGGATGGTTCAATGAACCAGAGCGGTTATTATGACATAGCTATGCAGTTCATTTTACGGTGAGTGTAAAGGACGGAGCTACAGCAGTTACATAACTCTGTCCTTTTCTTTCAGCTTAAAATGAATGGCACTGATAGGTCATAATAACCCCACAGAACTGCAAAGGAACCTAGCAGAGACAACGTTGACGTATTTTTTACTCGCCTGAAGAAGGCCTGTGCGCATGTATGGTTCTTTATTCCTTTGTAAAGGGTGAACGTATGACCCGATTTCAACAAGCAAGGTTACTTTACATTCGTTGCGTTGCGGATATCACGGGGCACATTTTTAAATATGACATTGGTGTTTTTTTATATTACATTGACGACATTATCCAAACAGCTGTTGGACGTTTGAAGCTTGTTTTTTGTAACATTTGTTGTCAGTCTATAGAAGTGACATAAGCGTTCGAGGCGACTGTTCGGCAGCTTACGTCAATCCTAAAAAAAAACAAGGATAACGTTCGCCGAATGCATGTTGTCTAGGCCCACAGTTGTAATCGTTAATCGATGACGATTTACGGATGGCCATGGCCATGAAAATTGTTCTTGGCTTTTAAGCCATCAAAACCATATTGGCAGAGCCTTTGTCAGAGGTGGCTAAATTTGTTTATGGTTTTTTTTCTAAATGAGCCTTTCCAAATTTGGTAGCCTTTTTTTTATCAACCCTTTTTTATGTGTTATTTAGGTTAGTGTTGTAGTATTTAGGCCAGCTGGAGCTGACATGTTCAAGGTTGAACAAAGCTTCTAAATAAATAAAGAGAAAAAAAAAAAAAAGCCGTCAAAAAAAAAATGTATGGTCTCCCTTCGATTTCTTAGTAGGTACTGTAGTGAAATAAGGTCGTATTATGAGAATACACCTTATTGCACTTTACCTTTTTAATTTACCTTTTCTTTTAATTGTTTAAATTTTAAACCAACGGTTCGATGGAACACTGGTTGCTTTGTTTTGTGTAATTTCAGCAGACGCCCCTCGACCACGGTGCGAAGCACGATAATTATTGTGAAGTTTTATTTGAGTCAAATATAGACACATACATACATACATAAACTCACGCCTTTATTCCCATAATGGGGTAGGCAGAGCTACAGAATTTCCAACTATAACATCTTTTTGATAATTCTGTAACCACATTTTGCACACTTTGGCGAAGACCAGTGTATTAGTGACAGGTTGCAAGCCCATCACCTAACAGTACTACACGCCTTTATTACCTTAGTCGGCTTTTACGACATCCACGGGAAGACTTGGAGTGGCACTATTCTAATCCGGCAACCCTTGGATGGATGGATGGTGGAGGTGCGGGGTATACTTTTTGAATAAAATACATGAGAAACTCTATCACCTAATTCTAATTCATTCACCCCCACCCTTAGAGTACCCACTTATAAAACTGGGTACTCTTTTTTTTTTTTTTTTTTATGGCATAGAGATGACAAGCGAGCACACAGGCCACCTGATGGTAAGTGGAAACTGTGACCCATACACATTTGCATTCACAAGACTACAGAGCAATCCTAAGACTGCAAATGCGTTGCCAACCCTGAGGACCAAGATGGAATGCCTCTATGCTAGTCATTTCACCGGCTGTGTTATCCCCAAACCGGAACACAACAATGCGAACACTGCTGTTTGGCGGTAGGTTAATAGATAAGACGGTGGTAGCGATACGGACGGACCCGCACACTAGACATGACGTGTAAGTAATGCGCGTAATATTATAAAGGTCATATCACTCGAACGCGTGATATTTCAGTACACATCACTCCGAGAAATCAAGCATCACTCGAAACATTACAGAAAGCTAGCAAATTTGCCTCCAATAATGTATCAAGTGAATTATATCCAAATTAGTACTACTTATATTATTTATTTTTATTACTAGACAAAATCGTTTTGTTAGCAAATTTAAAGTTTCACATTACATTATTGTGATAAAACAACGCGTAATAGATCGATGCACCGGTATGAGATGGCAAAGTCCAAAGACTCGCGCTGCGTATTGTAGTTGATATCTGTGATGTTGTCATCTCGCGCGCGCTGCGTGTTGTGGCGCATTGTGGCGTATATTCACGGACAATATTCGGGTGATGTTTCGAGTGATGTGATATCTCAGTGTAATATTACGTTGTGGAAAAAATTATGTGATATACCATTACTTTCCGAAGCACTGTTTCGCGCATGTCTACCGCACACCCGGATCGTTTGATTGCCACATGACTCACTTCATTCCCCCATCCGTGCTCCACGTGCTGGGTATCGTGAGGCACTCGTCGCCGCCGTGGAAGAACCGCAGCACGTCGCCCCCGAACACGTAGCCGACGTACTTCATGCGCGAGATGCCCGTGCCGTACGGCTGCACCGACCAGTGCGTCACGTGGAACGAGGCGTTCACGATCGACACCTCGTTCTCTTTTGTCGTGTGCTGTAAAGTTCATTAATAAAATCAACAGGGTCCTTAATATGGCTGCAACGTGAAAAAGTTTGGAGTGGCGTGATTAAGCTATCTACTCAGTAGGGCTAGACAAGTTGCCATCGTTCACGAACGTTAGCGTTAGGTGATCACTGGCGACATGTGTTGTCATTGAAAAATTTATGGGAATGACGTAAGTCACGTGATATATCACTCGTTACAACTGACACGCTAAAAACTGATTGTCTAGCCTATTTAATTTTGACAGCGCCAAGTGACAGGTGATCACCAAAGTGATCGCCTAACGCTAGCGTTCGTGAACGATGACAACTTGTCTAGCCCCACAGTTCATTTTACGGTGAGTGTAAGGGACAGAGCTATGGCAGTTATGTAGCTCTGTCCTTTTGTCTCAGCGTAAACAGAATTGCATAACTATGTCACAATAACCCCCCAGGGTCCCTAATATGGCTGCGATTATCGCGTGACAAAGTTTGGAGAGGCGTGATTAAGCTATCTATTCTGTATCTGTTTTTACATACATACTTGTTTATGTTACTCTAGCCTTAAGTTTTTAGTATAATTTCTAGAAGTAATGCGAATTTATACATTTACACAGTGTTAACAAAACGGAAAAACAAAATTAAAAAACTAGCAATAATTATACAGAGAAGTTATTCTACGACATCAAGCTTATTAAGCTATTTGTTTAAATATCACTACATAGTATAAAACAAAGTCGCTTCCCGCTGTCTGTCTGTCCCTATGTATGCTTAGATCTTTAAAAGATAGATTGATTCAAGAGGAAGGTTTATGTATAATAGATTCTGGTTTATATACGGGGGTTACAGAAAACTCACATAAACCGAAGCGAAACGAGGGCGGGTCGCTAGTTTAGTAATAAAACCACTTACCAAATATCTCTCGGTGGCCACAGACACGAGGATGAGGTCGTCTCCCACCCGCACTTTCTCGCCCTCGGATCTACGAGTTTATTCAAATACGCCATTACAAAGTATAATACGTAAATGGGACGAAATATATACGTAACGTAGGCAATTTACCAAGCCATTGTGATGAAATATTGGAAAGAAGTTGAACGATAAGTAAAGAAATAAAGTTCACCATAAATTTTATTGTAATTAATCTCTTCATGTAGAAAGATACTCGTACATATTTCAAATATATGCTTATCTACTTAGGGTTAGAATTTTTGGTGGTATACCGCGGTTCCATCCATGGAATCGCTATTTCCTTATTATTATACCACGTGACAATTTCAGTCTTATAATTGAAACATTTGCTTCATTTTAGGTTGTGTCCCTACTCACCCCGTTTTACGACACTTATGCTTTTACCAAGGGTGTATGCATACTCGTACGTGGATGACCTAAAGGCATGTTATGTCGCTTTACCTCTGCTTGCTGGCAGGATGGAGGGTCCACCAGCAGGCCTCTCCCTGGGAATGCTCCTGCAGACCCACATCAAATGCCAATTTATCCTGGGACGACGATGTTGACAGGCAGGCCAAGTACTGAAAACAAGGTGAAAACAATTTTTAATAAGGATTTAAGCAATTGTAGTGTATTTCGATAAGCTGGGTAAGGCCGTATAAATTGCAGGATCGTGCCTGTCTCGTCCTTGGTCGTATTGCGAAACAGTACTGCCAATGTCCTAGGTACTTGAGTCTTCATAATGGCGTGATACATACCGCCGTGTGATCCTTACACCCCGGGTCAAATTTTCATCGTCGTTCCAAAAAATATTACAAATGCCAAAAAAAACAGGTTGGTATTATATTATATTATAACAACGTACCATATCGCTGTTGAGATGTCTGAGTAATATAGCATTGCCATAAAGTAGCGTTCTGTGTCCAGAACCAGTGCCTTTACCCTGAAAAAGAAGACAGTTATACTCAATTCGTTTTTAATTTTCACACGTGACAGTTCATATTAAGGGGGCGTTTTAAAGTGACAGGCATTGTAACAAGATATTTACTCAAATTATTTTCTGTACGTAAATAACGTAAGTGCCTGATCTTTTTATTTGGGCGGTCACATTATGTGACATCAGTAAGTATTCAATTATTTTAGAAAAAATACAATAAGGATTAAATTGCAAAATAATCAGACAATATTATCAAGCGAGACTAATTAAGACAACAATAGGTACTTTTCTCAAGTAAGTAAGAAGTAATACTATGTGAAGTTTAAAATAATAAACCAAGAAAGAAACAGAGCATCTAAAAATATATATATATATTTATAAAGATCAAGACGGTAATGATATTTATGTTATATTAGAATACACTAACTGCCTAAAAATATGTAGATCAGAGACGCAAAGAAAACTTACTAATTATTTAAAAAGGGTATCACTTAAGTACCTATTTAACCTTACTCTGTTTGGAATACATTTAACTTATGTCTGTACTTGCATTCATACGCCCACCATTCATATGTACGTTTGTTCAAGGTTCACTTTTGATAGGTGTGTTTAAAATACGGAAGACGTGTGCTTTGAAGCAATTTTATATTGCGACTAACTTAATAATAATAACTAACAAAGAATTGAATGGTGGGAGTATGAATGCAAGTAGGTACAGACAAGTTAAATCTATTCTAAATACGCTCTAAATTTTAATAGTAGTTTATGAAATTATTGCATAATCAGGGGTATTAAAACACGAGTGTTTTAACACCTAGTTATGTACAGTTTCATACACTACTTTATCTACTCTCATACATTACAAAAACACGTATTCAATGAATGGCGCCAAAACCTAGCACATCACCGCGCATGCGTTAAAGCGGGCGCTATCACAGACAAGTAAAAATTGGAATAAAAACTTTTTGTAATGCTGTAAAAATTACGCGAACCGCATGTGTAAAAAAATATGGATATGGAACCTCGTTGCTGACATAAACTTTTTGGATTAACATTATTTTGTTAGAGAAATAATGTTATAAAGTGTTTTTTTTTTAATTCGGTATTGTGTTTATAAAGTATGCCAATATAAATTCGTTTTGAATTTTATAATTCGAACTTTACGATATGAGAGTAGATAAAAAAAATCCGTCACCCTTAGCAAGAAAAATTAAAAACATTATTTTCATGGCAGTCAGTGCTCATCAGAATGTTTAAAAATGATAATTATTAATAATTAATAACGTTTGTAAAACTAAAACCGAAGATGATTTTTAGCCGAGTAAATAGTCAGGCGTAGAAGTGAGTATATGGTTCTACAGCAGTTTCAGAGAAACAATGTTTCAAGGTAAAATTTTGCATCCATATGAAGATTAGTTTTGCCAGAATAATAAATGGTACTACCGCATAGGCTGATTATTTTAAGTAAACTATACCGGTAAAAGAATGAGATTCTAAAAGAGCGATACCAAACCTGTGATAACTCGGGATACCTATACTAAAGTGATGTAGCAAAATATTGTATCGGCAAAAAATATATCGATGTTACAACATCTAAATGTTACAACACAAATATTTTTTTCTTCGTTTTGAACTAAAAACAATAAACAAAATAAAACATGTATTTATTTATATATTTTAAATGAGTTTCATAATATACAATTAATATTGTTTTCATATTAATATTGTTTCCAATTTAAATTGCTGAACGTTCTCTTAACGTCTACAGTGGTCAACGGGTGCATTCTTAAAATATTTATAATGACTAAAAGCCGTTTTCTCATTCATTTTGGTTATTGAAATTTCCATTTTGATTGAAATGACAACCGGATACTTTTATTATCTTAACAGGCTCGATATCAGATACGATATCGAACCTTTTTGTAGTAATCGAGAATTTTCAATGAGCACATGTATATCGACATCTTTTTTATCGATATCAAATCCCTACAACGTGCCCTGAGTTAGCACAGATATATCTAGTGCGTGGGTTCAGCTAGTCAATTGTATGCAGAAATATTCCTTATCTTTATGCATAGTTATCTTAGCCCTCTCTTTTATGAGTTGGTACCATGCATGCAGAATCGTTAAGAGTTGCTCGACAACTATCAATCAATACACGACGTTCATACAGAGGCCCTAGCCAAGATGCATTACGCTAGCTAGCGTTTCTATTCGTTCCCTTTTTAATCCAATTGCGTCACTACTAGATCACGTGACTTTTCGTATCACGTGACGCGATTGGTTTAAAAACGAAACGAATAGAAACGTTAGTCAGCGTAATGCATCTTGGCAAAAAGCTTGGTCTCTGCCTACCCCTCTGGGAAACAGGCGTGATTTAATGTATGTGTATGTATGTAAGTAAAAAAATACGTGCAATTAGGATTTAATTAAGAAATTCTTGGGCTACTATGACACTTTGCAAAGTCACTTAATAGCAACTGTATAAGATTTACAACGTTTTGACTTATTTTGTACAGTCAAATTTAGTTCGCTAAGTTGCGACAAAGATGACAGAATTTTACAAAATTAAGAACTTGCACCAAAAGGATAGCTCCATTGTTTACGGTTTTGTTTCCTGCATGGAACCGTCAGAAAGCGTATTTTGATGTGTTTAAAACAAAAACTCAATAAGGGGTTAATGTATCTTTAACCAGATACGTATTTAGTTAATGCGACAGTTATTTATGTTACAGTTTAAAATGTATGTATAAGTCGACTCTCCTATACTACCGTTGGCTATTTTTTACACTTTATCTCAGATTACATTTGCCAAAGTACATTCAACCCTCTCTTGTTAGTAATGAGGTGATTGCTACGGGAGTGTTATTTGAGATGCAGCTACTTGGCTCAGAATGTAGGTATAAAACGTTTAAAACTCTAACTTAAACTTAAAACTTTATAACAACCCTTAACGGTAGTACTTCTTTATTAATCTCGAAATTAAAACATGGAATTTGAAAATTAAACTTAGGACATGAATTTATTAAACGAAATGTCACTGTCAAAAGGATGTAAACGCCAATTGTATTTTTTTTACGTTCGCATGCAATTTTACCAACAAGTGATACTCACTAAGTTCTCTTTGCCCTGCAATCCAAACACGACAACGATATGTAAGAGAATATTATTCACAAGAGATTGTTAAGCACATAATAATAAACTTACTGATTCATACAAAAGATTTGCGACTTAAAATCCTTTACGGACATGGTTAAGAGACAATTTAATGTAATAGACAAAACATAACAATTATGAATAATACTGTTATAAGAACAAATACTTCTATTGTGTTTTATAACTAGTCAAGTGCTCATTCCTACCAGTGACTGGACGAAAACGGTACAAGCTATCAAAAAAAAAAACCCGTGGTTACAAATTTATATCGGTCTTTAAACAAAATTACCACTACAATAATTTCTTATTCAAAGCGTTATCTTGTCATTTTTGACGATCTGAATTCCCCTAATAGAATCTTTAAATGTTATAATTGGTAACATTAAAGATTAAAACAAAAATAAAAAAATTATAAGAAATTAAAATTATAGGGGAAGTTCGCGATAAGAATGCAGTGAATCATGATGATTTACTGCATTCTTAACGCGAATGGACTATAGGTTTAGGCCAACAGTAAGTGTTCCGAAAGTAAGTACTTATGTTTTATTTATTACTTTTGCCTTAAACTGCAATCAATTTTTGACTAGGAAAAGCGATAAAATATTTGCGTTGTCAAATAGATGAAAAAGCTAAACCTTTTTTCAGTTTTCTCTTTATTATCTGTTTTATGGAACCAATTCCACAAAAGCACCCGTTCTATACATTATTCATAATCCTTATGCCAATGTTTAGTTTAGTGGAACATTTATTGAAAATTATTTAAAGGTGGATAGTACATTTCAGAACAAGTTAATCGAACAGGTTTTTAAAACCATAAATAAATGTACATACAGGGTTCAAATATATCTGAATACTCACGGTTTCTGACCCAGCCGCTGTCACTAACTCTTGCAGCGCTCGGACGGACAAAGCCTGGGGAATGAACATATATTTCAGCGAAAACAATCTCAAACTTTGGTTTATTAGAGACAGTGTAAAAAGGCCTTTAATTTTTAATTGATGTTATGTCAAATATTGAATTTTATTTGGCATACAGGATGTAAGATGGTAAACTACCGAAAACTGATGAAGCTATTTTATAAAAACTTTATTTATAAGTATTTTCCGAACGTATTATAACGTATTAAAGTCAAAAATAATTTAAAAACACGCTTTACTGAAAACAAAAAACTTATATAAAAGTATTTTAGTAAATACTCGTACCTGAAGATATTACGTAAGTCCGCAACTTGAACTTAGTTTATGTACTGTGCAATAAAGTCTTATTAAAAAATAAAAACAAAGAGGATAGCATTATTGGATAAATTACATTTTGGTTAAGTACATACATACATACATACATAAGCTCACGCCTTTATTCCCAGAGTGGGGTAGGCTACAGAAGAGCTACAGAATTACTAATAACTCTAAAAACTTGTTAATAATTCTGTAACCACAATTAACAGTTAATCTTTAAGTACAATGGCCTGAACCTACAGTTTCAGTTTTCGGTAGATCTTCTATTATATGTATTTTATCATTCGTGATGCAAAATAGGCTACAGTTATTGCATTTATTAACCAATCATATAAGATTCTTACCGTTGAAAAAAAAACTAATTTTTGTTACACAACAACACATTTTAACTTTTTTTAATCTCCTCTTAACTGCGAACAACGAATCGTTATAAAATCTCCAATAAGATACGTCATCATCATTACCTGTTCAATGACAAACACGCACTGCGACAGGTCGGGCGGGATGTTCTTGTCAGCGATGTTCTCGAGGAAGCAGTGCCGGTTGCCGAAGCCCTCGGCCGCCAGACACACGCGCTCTCCGGTGGCCGTGCACGACAGGCACACCATGTCTTCCTGTAGCAGGCACCATGGTTAAAACTAAGTTAGGGATAAAGTTAGCCCACAGACCACTTACCCTATAGACTCCGCTTCGGAACAGTTTATCTAGTATCTCATTAAGCCAAAATGGCGGGGCGCGGGGGGCGGAAAGTGCACCGTGATTGGCTAGTTCAAAGTCAACGAATAATCAAGTGTGCGCGTCGTGGTGCGCGCCAATAGAACCATGGCAACCAATTAGTGTTCTGTGAGCATAAGCATGGCATACGGGGGCGCCTTTATATGCGGAGTCTATAGGGTAAGTGGTCTGTGAGTTAGCCTAAGGGCGATGGAACCAGGGGGCCTAATATGGCCGCGTGACAAAATGTGGGTAAAACATCCGTCACTTTCTGTCAATTCTGACACGTACGAGAGTGATGGATGCTTAATCCACATTTAGACATGCGATAAACACCAGACTGCGGGCCTATAATAACGCACACTTGATTCTTATGGTATAGAAGTTACATTCATTAAATCACGCCTGTTTCCCAGAGGGGTAGGCAGAGACCACTTCCTTCCACCTGCTACGATCCTGACAAATTTCCCTCGGTATAGAAGTTAAGGGTTATTTATTTTGAGACAGTCAATTTATATCGTAAAGATCTTTGAATTAGGAGTTGTATCCATTATTGGTGCCTTTAGCTAAAACTGTCCAACATTGGTGCCGTCACCAGGATGTCAGGTTATTAATTTTTTTAATTAATAACTTTAAACTGATTTGACAAAAAATATGGCATGACCTACGAGCCTGCCCCTGATGGATGATTAAAGGATTTCATCATCATCATCAGGTTAAAATGTGTAAATTTTGTGCTTGTGCCCCGGTGGCTTCGGCCAAAAACGCCCTATATCACCCATGTATTTCTTAAAATCTGTTCTATAAATAAAGCTCTAGGCTTGTTCTATGGGTACTAGACAACGATATACATACTTATATAGATAAATACATACTTAAATACATAGAAAACATCCCACACAGGAACAAATACTCCCGCCCGTCATATAAATATCTGATTTACCCAGATTTGAACCCGGGACTGCTAGCTTCGTATCATCAACACAGCAATGAAAGTAGTATATCTAGTTTATAGTCTAATACATACATATACTGTTTAACTGAATACCGTAAAGTAGGGATTAAGGGGGTAAGTAGAGAAACAACCTAAAAAAATCATAGCTTGTTACAAATAACAACAAGTATTAAATAGACAATAACGTTGAGTCTATTGGAATCAATTGCAGTCTTATAATTAGTAACATATGCTTCATTTTAGGTTGTGTCCCCACTCACCCCTGAATCTCTACTCACCCCGTTTTACGATATCCTAATTTTGATTTCGCGGAGTTCGGCTTAGAACAAAGAACTACCGAAAACTTGTTCCAAAGATCATTAGTTATGTTTTAACTTTGAGAAAGACTTAAGATCCTTAACTTAACCCTCTTATTATACAATCTATTTTGAATAATATGCTTATAACAATAAGGTCTACAGTTAAAAGTAGGTTTTAATAAAGACCCTCCAATTTGCAGTCACACAAAAGTGGGAACGCCGGGGCGCCAATTGTATTTCACTTCAAAAGATGATTTTCTTCAATTGTTAGGGTTGTCAGTTTAAAGAATTGTGACCAAATTAAAAGAGACTACTGAATAGTGTAACAGAAATCTGCTTTAAAAAATGGCGGTTTCATGCATTCTCCTTAAATATACGTCTGGTAATCTAATCAAATTGGTTCCTTGTATCAGGAGACAATGTCACACCACACCAATTGACCTAATCAAAACTAAGCTCTAAGCTTGTACTATGGGTACTAGACAACGATATAAATACTGATATAGAGGAATATTTACTTAAATACATAGAAAACATCCATGAATCAGAAACAAATATTCGCGCTCATCACGCAAATATCTGCCCTTACCGGGATTTTCGAGAGCTTCGTAGGCAGGGTTACTATTACTACCATATAGATTGATTGATCAACTATTGCGACGTTTAGAAAAAGATGCGCTTTGCCCATAACACAACTACTGGTATAGAATGCACTTATGCATAAAATATTTTTTTTGCACTCAAGTAAAAAAAAACGAAAAATCGTAGCAAGTGGAAAGAAGTGGTCTCTGCCTAAACTTTTCCGTTGTAACACGAAAAATAGCCATACAATTTTGTAGGGATACTTTACGTCGCACAACGGAACTTTTTTCGACTTCGTTATTTGTGTGGTTAAACTATGGTCCAACTTTTTGGTCCTTACTAGTGATGGGCGGCTTGTAAGTTTCAAAAGTGAAACTTTCATTTAAATTTCTACAATATTCTATAAGCTTCAAAAGCGAAACTTTCATTTAAATTTGTACAATATTCTAAAAGTTTCAAAAGTGAAACTTTCATTTAAATTTCTACAATATTCTATAAGTTTCAAAAGTGAAACTTTCATTTAAATTTCTACAATATTCTATAAGTTTCAAAAGTAAAACTTTCATTTCAATTTCTACAATATTCTATAAGTTTTAAAAGTGAAACTTTCACCTACAATTTCAAGCAATATACTGAAAATTACCAAAGTGAAAAGGTTTTAATTCTGAAAATTACTATAGTTTCGACATGTTACCCAACTTTTCATCAACTTCCAACGAAATTTACTTGTGTTAGAATAATTTCCATCAAATTATGTAACTTTCAGAAGCTGTAACTTTCACAGTTTATTAATTCCTTACCCATTTACGACATTATGTGGCCCTAGTATTATTTTCTGAAGCATTTAAAATTTTAGTTACACGTATCTTTTAATAGTTTTCCATTACTTTTTTCTAACGTTGTCAACCCTATCGCAGCCGGCATCCAATTACCGTTCTATTCAGTGAGCAACCGCTTTCATTTAAACCTTTCAGGGCCAAGTTCTCCCAGTCCCATTCAAAATTGACCTATTATTGAATTGTGGGCACGGAATGTGTCCAGGCCAGGCATTTTTGTTGACAATACTATTGAAAGGGGAGTATTATAGTTATAAGTCTGTTTATTGTTTTCCACATGTATAGGTTATGAGCGAATAAATCTGGAATCTGGGCCATTTTTTAATTATTACGTATGTGTTATTCCTTTTTAAATATGACAGCCTTAACTCTCTATGGTTTATTGCTGTACGTTCAATCACACAAATCACATCGTCGAAAAATAGCGTATGCGACTTACAAGCAATGTCAACAAGGTTTAGGGGCCATAGCCAAGATGGAAACGTTACTAACGATTTTCTTTTCTATCCAGTTGACAACACGTAGTTTATCGTAACGCACGAGCATGACGTGAGATTAAGTATCTTAAAAAAAAATCTAAAACAAAATGGCTTGAAACGAAGCGAAAAGAAAGAGAGGGAAAGTAATATACTCGTACACAAGTAAGTATGTATTTAAAGAGGTTAGACGTTAATTAGTGGTTCCGGGGGCTGTTCAAGATGCATAACGCAAAGTTAGCTATTTTCGAATCGACAACATGTGTACGATTGACGTTAGCCGTTAGTTAACAGAAACGTTAGCAGCGTTTGTAACTTGGTTAGGCCTAGTGATAGCATTTAGCACACGTTAAATCGTAAAATCAAAGAATAAGTATAGGATGACGTCAACTGTCGTGCATTCGCCTGTATAATTCGTACATTCCATGAATTTTGACAGATTTGAACAGTCGTCATCTTTCATAGAATGCAACTTGCCTAGCCTTTTGCTGTAAAATGTTAGAGCAACATTCCAAAATACACGACGCTACATTGTTGCATCGTAACAAATCAAATCAAAATCAAATCAATCTTTATTTGCGTAGAAAAAGGGTTATTACAGGAGGTAGTTACAAAATATTGTTACAATTGAGCCGCCTTCTTCAGCTGTCAATGCACAGCATGCAAATTTATAGTGCTAACAGCTAGCAATGCTTAGGGACTAGGTAGGAACACATGCACACACCGCACCACCCTAGTAACTTATAATTGGGGATCACCTAAAAAAAAAACTACTTGTTTTTATATTTTTATTCGAAAGAATAGACTTTTATAAGCAAATAAAAAAAGTATCAGATTTTTTGGTTGCGTCATATAACTACAAAAAATAAAAATAGTTTATTAAATCTGGGACGGATTAAGATGGACACTAACCTTAGTCTGTCACATAATTAAAAAAACAGTTACTGATGTACCATTGACAGCTATCCTGTCATAAATTAAAACAAACAACATAACCTTCGCTGGTGATTTTACGCTCGCTTCCTTCTCTAAGTTATCGGTATATTCTCTGGATTTCTTTTATTTTTCGACTGCTTACCCACACCGGACTTTTGATATTGCCTGCTTCGACGATAACTTTAGCATTGTACCCTGGACTGAACTTCTGTTCGTGGCATTCAATTTGTTTTTACCATGGAAGACCAACGATGGAGAGAACCTAAAATATGTTTTTTACCAACATGCACCAATAATGACATTAAAACTCCTGAGAAGAGGTTCTTTGCTATTAGGAAAGAACTAAAGGAAAATTGGTGTGAAATGGCAGACAGAAACTGCCCAAAACGACGTCTTTATTGTTGCGAAGACCACATTAACGTAAGTTGCCACTTACTCTGATTATTATTACTGCTTTAAGCACTGCACCTAAGGCTGCAGTCTGCCTGACCACAATTCGCCCGCGACCTATGATGTACCGTCGTCTGCGCTGTCGAATGTTATGTTCGTGACTGTGACCCGCCAGCGCAGGACTGCAAGACCGCAGTCTTTCCATGTGACTTGAAGCCTGCGTGTGTTATATTTGATCCATAAATTTGGGGTACAAATTGCACTCATTCTCAACAGCGTGAAATACAGACACCTATAAATTAGTATGTAGCCTAATTCTGCTGTTGTTTTTTTTTTTTAGGTTGAAGAAGACTTAGAAAATTACAATAAATGGATATCTGGTGTAAAACCACGACTGAAATTAAATGCAACTCTAAAAAATATACCATTTAAAGAAAAAAACCCAACTTCTACAAATATTAAAAAAAAACAGGTCTGTATATTTTATTTAAAACATTTGTTAAAGCCATGGCGGTTCTGCCAGGCAGCATGATACATTTTTTTGTATTATGTTATGTAACACAACATAACATAACCCTACTATTATAAATGAGAAAGTTTGTATGTTAGTTACTCAATCACATGAGCACAATGAACAGATTTAGATGCCATTTGGCACACAGTTTATTACTTGGATTGTCACAAAGGATAGGTACTTTTTATTTAGGGAAATTTGATATTTCCCGAGGGAATCAAGATAAACGAGTTCCACATGGATGAAACATTAATAAAGTGAATATGTTGGTATGATGCAATGTTCTTTATGCTATTTTAACTAAGTCCCTAAATGTTTGTTTTAGGCTGATGTTGCTGAGCAGTGTGATAGCTTAGTAGCAGTTGCAAATAAATATGTGATGGTCAGACCAACAACTGAAGACAAAAGTACCAACTTTCGCACCAGGAAGATAAAACAGAAAATAATGCCATCACTAATGTCACATTTACCTGATAGTGATGAGTCTTCCGGTCAATCTGCTTCTGTTTTCGGAACATCAAATTTTGAATGTACGTCATCATTTAGTGTAAATTATAATGATAAATCTGGTAGGGAACACATTATGAAAAGGATTAAAAATAAGCCTAAAATGTATATAGGTGTTCCTAAGAACTTTTGGTGGATAATAGACTTTATTGCACAACAATATTCATGTGTGGCAATACACATTATTATGACATTATTTAAGTTAAAAAATAATGACACATTTGCAAGAATGAGTGAAGAATTTGAAATGGCTCAATCCACTATCAGATTGTTATTTCAAAAGAATGTTGTTGTATTAGCTACATATTTTCAAAATTTTATATATTTACCAACACTATTAGAAATTTAAAAAAATCTACCTCTTGTATTTAAAATAAGGTACTCTAATGTACAATGCATAATTGATTGTTTTGAGATTCAAATTAAAAAACCTAGTGATCCCATTAGACAAGCACAGACTTGGTCACAATATAAGTCTTGTAATACTGTTAAATATTTAATTGGCTGCACTCCTGCCGGATTTATATCCTTCATATCGGAGGGTTATGGTGGAAGAATATCTGATAAAGCGTTAACAGAGAAGAGTGGCTTTATAGATCATCTTCCATTTAATGCTGTCATTATGGCAGACAGAGGGTTCAAGGAAATAGAATCCTTATTGAGCTCAAAAAATATTAAACTGCTAAGACCTCCTTCTGTTTTCACAAATAAACAGTTAACAAAAAAAGAGGTAATTCAGACTAAAGTTATCGCAAGCTTGAGAGTACATATTGAAAGGGTTATAAGGCGAGTAAGGGAGTTTCGAATGTTAAAACCTCATTCTGAAGTGGATAATAAACATGTGAAATACTTGGACGAATTAGTAACAATTGCATGTGGCTTGGTAAATCTACAGGATCCTATAATAAAAGTTATTTGATGAGTTAAATTGTTTTATTTTATATTAAAAACCTATGTACGAGGGTTGCTATGAATATTATTAGTTAATTAAAAACCATTCATTTTTTTTACTTTAATATTTTTCGAAATATACTCCTCCAAGTTCAATACATCGCCTCATTCTATACAACCAACTCTTTAAAACATTTAAAAAATGCGTACTGCGGAAGGTCAAAGAAAAGTCGCTTAAATTCTAGTACTGCCTCGTTCGAGTCCATAAAAGTCAGGCCAGGTCAGGACTGTAGGGTGGATGCGACACCAGCTGAACACCTTTACTGGTCAAAAAATGAATGGTTATTGCCGCGGTGTGTGCAGGTGCATTATCTTGGTGAAAAATAATTCCATGAGTGCCGCTCTTTGGATGATCCTCACCAAGTCTGTCAAATGCCTGGGGTAAACAGACCTCTGTGTACCACTGGCTAGTAACTGTTCTTCGATCTTCGAGTGGAACTACAGCTACTGGCCCCCCGCGGCGAAAGAAAACGGCGATAATTTTTTTGTTCACACTACGGCCACGAACAATTTTTAATGGCGGCCCGTCTTCCTCCAACACCCATTGCATAGATTGTTGCTTTGTTAGAGCGTCATAGCAGTATATCCAGGACTCATCAGTAGTAAGGATATTAGAAACCTGTTGGGAGCCTCCGTCGAATTTTTCGAGCATAAACTGGCACCTATCTACTCGCCGGGTTTTTTGCTCTTCGGTCAGCAAATGCGGTATCCAACGCGAAGCGACCTTCCTGACGCCAAGATGATCATGTAAAATGCTTGATACTGCGGGTGATCCAATACCAAGTTCATGCTCTATTTCCCGATGGGTAATATTTCTGCGTTCTTTAATCAACAGTGATCGGAAATAGTTGAGCTAATTTGCCTAAACTTGACGCATATTCATTAATGCGTGAGCGAAATGGGAATACATTATTGAATGAACGTGCATTAAGTTTAGGCAAATTAGCTCACCTATTTCCGATCACTGTTACTTAATCAACTACTCGGCTTTGATCACGTTTTCTCGGCGTTACAGCAGTCGACGGCCGTCCCGGTGTCGACTCATCTTTGAGGCACTCCCGACCCCGCTTAAACTCGCGGTACCAATATGAGATTGTGGCTAACGATGGAGCAGACTCCCCAAATGCGTCGTTTAAATTTTTATTAGATTCCTTAAAGGTTAAGTTCCTTTTGTAGTCGTAGAATATCATAGTACGAAACGATTCTCGCGACAGCTCCATTGCAAGAAACAAAACTGGACTGAAATTTTCAGCAAAAAAAATAAAAATTGTAAGCGGCTTTCGTAGCAGCCTATGTAAAGGCACTTTTCAAAATTATAGGAAACACATTAATTTCCCAGAATTTTTCTGCAGCATCCATCAAGTTTTTTAAATGCTCTCCATCAAAGTTAACTACCACCTTCTCTATTCTACCATTGGTTTCAAAATTTGGATCAGCAACACAAAATAAACTTTTTTTTTTTCCTGTGGCTAACATTTCTAACTGAACTTGGGCATTAAATTTATCACAAATTTGCCCATTTTTTATGTAATTTTTTTTGGTTTTTTCCGAAATAGGGCATTTAATCTCTATAATAAAATTGTTGCAAATGCCATCAGGTGATGCCCCAAAAAGTCCGTTTCTTAATATTAGCCCAGTCTCATCAATTTTTTCGTTGGTCTGAATTTTTTTTAGAACACTTTTCTCTAAATTTTTCCCCCTTATCATTGCCTTTGTTTCCTGTATTTTGTAACCCCCTAATATCGCCTCTACTAGACTCCCATCTGGAGTTTTGCAATGAGCAATTTCATGTAGTTTAGAGCCAGTAATGCGACCTTGTCTCATGCAATGCCATAATTTTGAATCGGCCTGCTTAATTGTTGCTTGGCTAATTTTATTTTCTTTACCACATACAGTTCTGTCAATAAATATCTTGTAATTTTTATAACTATGATCAGTTTCCTGTTGTACAAAGTTGACCATCATATTAAAAATGCAGTAATTTGTCAGTTTTTCTGTTTGTTTGTTCTGATCATAACTGATGATCAAACTGTTTCTGCAAGCATGTTTGTAGGCTTCGTTGCGGAATTTTTCTAGAATGCTCGCATCCTTTGGACCCTTCTGTGGAACCTTGTTTTTGATTAAATTTTTAATCGATAAAACTTCCTCTCGAGCCCGCTTCAAATTTGCCTTCACCCAATAACACTCCACACTTCGCACGTTTAATCAAACAAAGAAATATCTCTAAATAGAAATACATTCGAATTTTAACCCTAACTTTTGAAAGTAGAGTTTTATCTAAAACTGAATTTTGTTTTGAGTTAATTCTTTGTTTGATTAAACGTGCGACTTGTAGGTGATGGTTCAGCACTACGTTTTTGCAGCCAGTATAAAAAGACAAGTGTATGTTTACACCCACCTGAAAAGTCACAAAATGAAATCAATGCTGGGCAGGTACTTTATTTAGAATATGGTAATATAGGTGGACCATGGGTAAGAAACTTTTTGAGTTCCATTTAATATTTGAGAATAAAATCAAATCACTTTTCAGTTTTCACAAAACACAAGTGGCAAGATGGCAGTTATTTATCAACAAAACTTACCAGCTGCAGCTGCACAGCCATCACATGATGTGTCTGTGATGACATCCTTTAGCTCGTTGAGATGAACCGTGACAATGTAGTACTTGTTGTTTATTTTATGTTCAGGAACGATTTTTGCTCGTACATCACATAGACTTCCAGTTCTTTTCACCTCAACATAGCCAACTGCACTCTCTATATAGGACTGCCGTGATGACCTTAAAAGCAAAATATAATGAGTTCCAGATCTTTCCTTAATAATAATAGAAACGAAATCCGTAAATACATTTTCGCAATTGAATACCTCAAAAATAAAGAAATATACTGAGGAAAAGATGCGATTAGGTTGAGCTCACATTAGGTACTTACATTAAGGCTTTAGCACCTCTTATTTCAGCGACGTTATACTTGTCACTAGAGTTCATAAACTCCATAAGCATTAGCGTTTTGATGTGTCCGCTCTAACAAAATCAGTGGTTCTATTCATATTTTGCAGGTTTCAAATTCCAGTATCAGTTCCAAGTCGTCGCAGCAGCTATCAAAGTCAGGTTCAGGGTACAAAGCTAAAGTTATCGTCGAAGCAGGCAATATCAAAAGTCCGGTGTGGGTAAGCAGTCGAAAAATAAAAGAAATCCAGAGAATATACCGATAACTTAGAGAAGGAAGCGGGCGTAAAATCACAAGCGAAGGTTATGTTTTTTTTTTTTTTTTTTTTTTTTTTTTTTTTTTTTTTTTTTTTTTTTTTTTTTTTGCCCCGCGGCGACTTTAACAGCTACTACCGCCGGGCTATGGCGTTTCCACGAATTAGTGATTTCGCCAGTGTCAAGTGTATATAAGTATAAATCAATATAGCAATAAAATACAATCCAATCTTCTCTGGGAAAATTGGGAGCAACGTTGTTCGGTAGTTTGTAGGACAGAGGTCAAGATAGTTTTAACCTATGTACCACTTCGAGTCCACTTGTAACGAGAAGAAAGATGCCAGATACGCGAAATAAGTCCAAGTTTTCAATCACTGTGCGTGCAACACAATGGCATAAAAAGTACAAATCACTATCAGAAAAGAACTTTGAACACCTAAATACACAAAAAAATAAAACTAAAACAAATTACACATCCGCCATCTTTTAACGTTGCAAATGGCCTGGAAGGTTATGTTGTTTGTTTTAATTTATGACAGGATAGCTGTCAATGGTACATCAGTAACTGTTTTTTTAATTATGTGACAGACTAAGGTTAGTGTCCATCTTAATCCGTCCCAGATTTAATAAACTATTTTTATTTTTTGTAGTTATATGACGCAACCAAAAAATCTGATCCTTTTTTTATTTGCTTGTCTATTCTTTCGAATAAAAATATAAAAACAAGTAGTTTTTTTTTTAGGTGATCCCCAATTAGGGTTTTTTGTTTTTTATAAAAATATTTCGCTAATTGAATAAAATCTATTATTTAGTAACCATTTAAATAATGTTACGTTAAACTTATTACCAGGCAATTCTTTAATATGCTGAGGTATTTTGTTATAAATAAGAACACACATTGAGGAACTGTTTTTCCTAAACATTGCAGTCCTTTGCTGCTTTCCTACAACAAGTCTGTCCAAATTCCTTGTACTTCTGGGGAACACGTCGCGAGTCATTTTAAACAATTTTATATTTTGCCGAACAAATTTGGCGATCTCAAAAATGTACAAGCACGGTAGCGGAAGTAAGTTTAATTTAAGAAAAAGAGGTTTGCACGAAGTTTGTGGAGTTACACCGCAGATGGATCGAATACACTTTTTTTGAGTAACAAATGCTCTTTTTACATTAATTCCATTTCCCCATAAAATAAGCCCGTATCTTAGTACAGACTCTACATAGCCGTGATAAGCTGCCATTACAGTTTTATGATTGGTCGTTCTACGCAATCTATTAATAACAAATACAAATCGATTAATCCTATTACATACATATTATATGTGTCCATTCCAGTTTAATTCTTTGTCAACAATTATGCCCAAAAATTTAATCAAAACATTATTCGTAAAATTATGTTCATTATAATTAATATTCAATATTTGACTAGAGTAATTATTAAAATTCATATAATTCGTTTTGCCTGCACACACACTTCGAAGAGAAATTTCTAACCGTCTAAATTAAACAACGCAATCCAAATCCATCAATTAAGATAGCCAGGCATTCTACAATCAGAGCAATCAAATGACACATTACGATAGCCAGGCATATACATAGATAGCCAGGCATTCTATAATAGGAGCAATCAAATGTCAAACGATAGCGAAAGTCAGGCATATAGACAGTCAGGCATTCTACAATCAGAGCAATCAAATGACACATTACGAGAGCCAGGCATATACATAGATAGCCAGGCATTCTATAATAGGAGCAATCAAATGTCAAAGATAGCAACGCATATATAGATAGGCATTCGGCTACAATCAGTTATCGTTTCCTGACCGACCAGATATTTGGGGCAGCTGCATTCGGGTCCTCTCAAATGTCACTGAGACTTGCCAAAACCCTGGTAGATAATTATAGTAGCTACTGTCATCGGCTTTTAAAGTTAGTAAGATATTATCTAAGAGCACGCCAGTGACTTTGTCCGTGTAGAATTAGTCCAATTTTTTTAGGGATTGAATTTCGACAATTCTTTCTTAGTGCACCACAAGGATATCCAAGGAATGTTCGCTCAAAATTTCAAGTCCTTAAGACGACCGGTTTCGGCTGTGAGTTGATCGACCAGTCATTAAGTTTTTTTTTATATGTATATTATGTAGATGATTGTGTATCTTATACATATTTTCAAATTTCATTTTTGTTACGTGCGTTTTTTGGCGTATGTACTTTTTCAGTCAACATACAAAGTTCGAGGATATTCGTTAAGAATGGCGGAGATCCTGTTGCTAAATTGTATTTTTATCGGGTGTAGTTGTGCTATCGATCTCAGAAGTAAAGTAAGCCGAAATAGGTTGACTCAGAACTCAAAATTAATCATAGGCGTTCTAATTCTCTTGACAATAATAGTCGTGTAAGTATAGTTACTTTTGAGCCCTTCGACTTCACTGACCACCAACTTCTGCTGCTACATTTCTTTCATTTTCGTTTTAATTGAGAACTCAATCATAAGGTTATAATGTTCAATAACTTAATTAAATTATTAACAAACGTGGGTAGCACTTACCGTACGCAAGAATGAAACATCATCTTGCTCACTCGCTCCTCCTTCCGCTTCCGCCATCTTGTTTTTTGTTTACGTCACTCAACTGTCAGAATTGTCGAAGCATTTCCCTCGGTACATATCTGTAAAAAGAAAATTAAACTTTAAAAGAGAGCACCTTTATATGAATACTGAAAAACAATTTACTTAGTACAGTAAAGTAACAAGATCATGGATAGTAATATTTTAGTAATAGTTGTGTCAATCGTTGAAAAATATGTCAACTTAAATCATACCAAAAACTTAATTGTAAAAAATAGGCCAAGTTCTCATGTCATGTGGCACCAAAAGAAGAAATATTTAAAAAGGGGATAGATTGTTGACAGTCAGACCATTATTGCCATTAAATGCATTTAAAACCGTGACTTAGCAGTATTTTAAATAGTATAATATAGGGTAAAGTTACCAGTGGTGCGAAGAGTGGAAAATATATCTTTCGACCTCTTCCCACTAAGTAATACAAAGTATAGGCAGAGGCCGACTACAGGTCTCTGGCTGACCACTGGTGACTTTACCCTAGTCCGTAGTTTTGGAGCCTATTCAATTCAAACAAACAATCAAATATTTCCTTTTTATAATATTAAAGAATATTTGTGTAAAAGTGTAGATCACAGACACTGTAACCTGTTGGGTATTTAAGAAACCTGACGATATGTGTTCAAAACTGTGACCCAATTGTAAAAAAACAGGTTTCTAGCTGCACTGGGAAAAACGAATGAGGGTGGGAAATAGGGCCTGAAAAGGTTCTAATTACTTTAACTTTAAATAGGCACACCAGCATCGTCGCTCGGTTTTTTCTTAGAACTTGTCCGGACACACTACCGTTAATCTCTAGGTACTAAGAAATGTTTTGTAACAGGGTGGTTAAGTTTAGCTAAAATTCTCTGTTCATTTTTACCAACATAACGAACTGTCAATTTACTTCGTCTATCAAAGAAAATGTCTCTAAATACCTTTGAAACACCGTCTGTCCTCCAAATAAAAAATATAATAGCGCGTAACGGATAACATATTATTGTACATATTATTACTATTTTAAACTACATATTAAGGTGGATGTACACGTTACCACGCGTGGCCACGCGTTGCTCACGCGTCGGCCCCGCGGTGACTGCGCGATTAGGTACGTCTAGACACTACTCGTGTGGCTGCACACCTAGTATACCTTTTGTCGACGCATTTAAAACGTCAGGTCGATCACCTAGTAAAACCGACCAGGGTTCAATTATACTGGGTGAAATTTAAGTCGTGAATCAAATGATCACCTCTGTGTTCTACCCGTTGTTCACTTTCACTATGGGACCTAGTCTGAAATCACGAAAAAAAAATCAGCTGTTTTATAGAAAAGTTCAATACGTACCTACTCGACCAAAATGTATGAAGCAGCTGTTTTTTTTTTCGTGATTTCAGGGTTGGTCCCATAGTGAAAGTGGTTCATACTCGTGTGTAGAACACAGAGGTGATCATTTGATTCACGACTTAAATTTCACCCAGTAGAGATACTTGATAAACCTGCCTTTGACATGTATTGACAACTTTATATAAGGCCTGATTTACACTTTTCGAAGTGCAAGTGGAATTAGTTTCCCTCGTCTTCCCCCTATTTCGTCCCGTAGCGTGTCGATTTTAGAACTTTTTTGCGTTCTCCGTGCCATTAATAAATAAGGATAAACCGTAATAATAAGCATATAGCGTGTTTGTTGGTTTGCCATTACTTTATGATCTTTAGTAGTTTCCGCGGGTCTTATTGACGAATTCTTATTCTTATGTATAAAATACAAAGTTTTATTATCGGAAAATATCATAAGCGAAAAAGCACACAAGCAAAAAGCAGAGGTAGCAGCTTGTAATTAGGTTTGTAATTGGGTTTACGACTATTACTGCTTAGCGCGACGCGCTGGGTACGCCTGCTGTGTAAAGGTCCTGGCACAAAGACTTGTCATCGCCTCGCTTTAACAATTAGCAATCATATTTAGAAAGAAAGGAAGAAAAAATATTTATTCGTAACAGAGTAACAAAAAGGAACCAAATACTGACAAAACTTGTTCCTTAATTACCATGATTGCATTTATTACATAACATCACACTAATTAAAACTTCGGAAACTTTAAAACTTTGTCATAATCGTAATTTTTAAAGAAAAAGAAACAATCAACAGGAAACCAACATCATATGTATAACATGTAAATATCTTCTATTTAACGGTGCTTTTTGTTTGGTTGTATGACTTAAAAACATGATGCCATGCAACTCTCATAACTATGTGGATGAATGTATCGGCGGTGGTGATTACTTCCCATCGGGTAACCTACATGCTCTTTTACCACCCACTCTAACATAAAAAAAACCGGACAAGTGCAAGTTGAAGTCACGTGGTTCCGTACATACTTACGTTTGTTTTTGATAGAATTGTCATAGGTTTTCCTGTAATCTCCAAGCAATTATCCATCCTACCAAATTTCACTTGATTTGGTTCGATAGATTCGAAGCAAATTGGCTGTGACAAACGGACAGACAGAAAGACGCACGAGTGATCCTATAAAGGTTCCGTTTTTGACTTTTTACACTAAACAATTATCATAAGAAAATTTGGTAGGTACACATATGAAAGATATAAGAAGCGAGGCGATACCGACACGTGTGCAACAACCTTTACATCGACACAGTGACTACAACCGAGCCTAAAATTCTTTGATGTCACGCAATACCCGTGAAAGACATGATTTAATTATTTAATCGTCCTTGGCTTATTAAGGTCAAAACAAAACCTTCAAATAGCATGTAGGATACAAATTTAAAACACCATTGTTTGTAGAACTCTTCACTAAACAAATTCTATTAATGAAATTGCCCTCCTTGTATAGCCCGATGTATAGTCAGCGTTATAAGTAGCTGCACACCTTAGTACCTTGTCGCCTTAATGCCTTTGACAGATTAATGCAGTAGTTCAAACATGACGTTAAAGTGACAAAGCACTAACGTGTGCAACTACTTATGAATCCGACCGTACAATCGACTTTGATCCCTATACTACTTAGCATGGAACTAGGTCAAAGCGGTTTCGTGGTATGAAAAGTTTCGTCGCTTTTCATCTCTATTTCAATTGCATTAAGGTTAAAAAGCATCGATTTTCGTGCGACGACTATCAAAAATATACCACGACTTTATATTAAATTAATGAATATCAACGGACAATCTCCCAGAAATTGACTTAGGTTTCAAATTAAGATTTAGGCATGTACAGGTCGATTCACAAGAGCTGTCACGAATGGATTGAATGAGTGAACGAATGTATACAAGTGTGTAAAATAAAAACAGGTTTTCGGTTCGAAATTCGAACATCGGTTCAAAGGACGGCACTCACACAGTAATTAGGTGACATTACTTTCATTTCATTCCTGCCAGCTTTAGTGAATCTACCTGTACTGTGGGTACTAGAAATACATAGAAAACATCTAATACTGCGTACTTTGTCTAAACTCATGTATAGACCCCGTTATCTTGTCGCATAAATATTGTTTTTCAGTAGAGTGTGAATGATTTTTTTATCGACCTTCTTGATATCGATGTTTATATAATGCAATTGAATTTTCGCCTTTTAAGTGTATATATACTCAATTTCAATTAAAACTTTTTGTTTACAAATAAGTACATAACCTTATTGGCCTTACGAGAAGCGATAACCTTAGATAAATGATTTGCAATTGCATGTCACATTGACAGACACTATAACTTGCAGTTCTTTGGAATAGTGTTAGTTTAATTGTGGAATTTATTTCATTGCTTGGTGTGTACGTACATAATAATATGCTACAATGGAAGATTTAAAATCAAAATACACTAAAGATTTTCCCTGCTTGATAAAAGTAGGAAACGAATTGTTTTGCACATGGTGCAATTTACAAATCACTCCAAAAAGAGACACCAAAAGAAAAATTATCAGTGACATACACTATCGACATTTAGACAGTCGATAAAAAAGCATTCACGCTCTAGTGAAAAGTAATGTCAGTGCGACAAGATAACGGGGTCTACTCATGTAATTATAGGCCTCCCTTGATCGAATCAGGCAGATATTGGTGTGATGAGCGCGTATATTTGTTCCTGAGTCATGGATGTTTTCTATGTATTTAAGTATATCATTATCTATATAAGTATTTATATCGTTGTCTAGTACCCATAGTACAAACCTAAAGGTTTGATTGGGACTAGGTTTTTGGTGTGACATTGTCCTCCTGATATTTATTATATAAAAAAATATTTGTCATTGTTGCAAATATTATGATAATCCCAATATTATCTGCATTTGTAAAGATAATGTTTTTTGGGAAACTTTTGAACTCATTAAAATATCGTTAAGTCTACTTTAAATACAGTTGCATATTCATAAACTTAGCTACTCTTTAACTGGCGAGTTATTTAGTAAACATCTGGAGAAAATTACAACAAAAATAATTTCTTACATTTTGTACCTAATTTAAAAAAATACCGTTTCCACAGTATACAACAAACAACAAATAGACACATGTGGATGTCATAAGAGACGACTAAGGAAGAGTAGGTACCTACTGTTAGGCGCTGGGCTTGCAAAATGTGGTTACAGAATTACTACCAAGTTTTTAGAGTTGTTAGTAATTCTGTAGCTCTGCCTACCCCATTCTGGGAATAAAGGCGTGAGTTTATGTATGTATGTACAAATAGACAGAAATACACAAAGGCGAAATTATCCTTTTACGGGATCTCTTACATGTTCAGCACTATGAGAGCCTAGTTATAATAAATTTCAAACTGAATATCAACAGACAAACATGAAAACCAAAAAGTATTGCAATAACTTTTCGGTGCATTCTGCATTCTGTAAGGTTATGGAATTGGTTACCAACTGACATGAATTTGTTCCTTAGTGACGATTATTCACACAAAAGTTTAAAAAAGAAACGTTATGATTATCGCTGAAATTTCTCAGAGTACGGTGGTAAGTAATTAATAATTTATTAAAGTACAAAGGGGTGAATAGGGACACAACCTAAACTGAAGCATAATGTTAGTCATTATAAAGGGCGGACGATGGATGCAATATGGTGACTGTGTTGGGTAAATATTTATATTTCCAGTTTTTGTTATACATATATCAGTAAGTACATAATACGTCTATCCTCCATAGTACATAATTAGTTTATTAAGAAAGTACTGGCCACTTGTAAATTATCACCTCTTGAGAGTCTTAAAAGTATTAAGTGTTTATATGTAATACATCTATTATTTACTACGACAATAAAATTAAATAACTCATTTGCAATTATGTTCTCTTTTTCAAACCAATTGTTGTCATATCCATATTACGTATATCGTTTGACATGATTATGACGTAATTTGCATCCGTCGTCCGCCCATTATAAGACTGAAATTAATTGTAATAGACGTAGGTAACGTTATTGTCCATTTAACATTTGTTCTTATTTGTAACGAGTCAGGAGTTATTTTAGCTTATGTCCCTACTCACCACATTTTACCTAACTAACTATTTATGTTACTCTGTTTGTGACGTCATATCTTATTAAATTTCACAAAATCATGACCCGAAACACAATGACAATGAACTGAAGATTTTGTTATAATTTAAACATAGATCGCTATAGATATTTAAGACTCTCGGTCCAAGCAGAGGGTGTATACAGGCCGTTCATATTCATTACTTGTTAATGAGAACAGATTGCGTCACAGGTAACAAAGCCGGAATACTGAGCTAAGGTAACGTTACGCGGAAATGTATTCTTAAAGTAAGTATAATAAACAAGTTAGTTACCTATTTAAAAGTTAAGCATAAAGCTTTAATTATGAAATGTTTATTTGTTTTAAATATTTCAAAGGAGTGCGAGTGTGGGCTAATTGGCCTAATAACCAATAAGGACAAACGATATGTCCCCAAATAGGTAATTCTAAGTTGTAAAACTATTACTATGGCAAGAGGTCCGAAATCTTTGTGTGAAAAAAGTTATCGCCATGCAAAGACAGCAGTTTTTCAAAGTAATTATGCTAAAGTCGTCTACGTAGGCGTCTCGATGTTCAAGATTTTTTAATATTTCACACAGTGATTTAAGATTTCCCGCCATACAAAAACTTGTGGAATATGAAAAAACCTTTAAAATGGCATATGGCTTGTCATTATTGGTTTTTAGGCCAGTGTCCATACAAAACTGACCATCATCCTTTATTTAAAAAAATAAAAACTGATCCGAGAGGAAATTGTGGAATAAAAGAAGATGTAGTGACTAAGATTGAAAAGGGCATGCTTCGATGGTTCGGTCATTTGGAAAGGATGAATGAAAGAATATTGACGAAAGAGATATACAGATCGAAAGTGAGTGGACGGGTCGGAAGGGGCCGCCCTAGGCGTACTTTTTCGAGTCAAATCGGAGAAATAGTACTGGAAAAGGGCCGAATCTTAAGTACCCGAAAGCGACGAGCGTGCATGACTCGATGTATGAATGTGGAAGAAGCGAAATAAATTTGTCAAGATCGTAGCAAATGGAAAGAAGTGGTCTCTGCCTACCCCTCTGGGAAACAGGCGTGATTTAATGTATGTATGTAAAAAGGCCTACGGCTCCTGGTCGTGTCCGTGTTTCGTGTACCCGTAGCCGAATCTCCGTTACCGAGTAACACGGCAACGGAGATCCGGCCCGTTCGACACGTGAAATTCGGCTACGTGTAATTAAGATACGTAGCTCCGTGTTACACGGAGATACGTTTCTTATTTACACGTAGATCCGATCCGCCCGTGACCGTGACGTTTAATGAAGATTTTATGTGTGTCTTTAAGACCTCCGAATGTAATGCGATAGTCGTGTTTTTGATTTCAGTTCCTTTTTTTTTTTTTGTTAGACTGGTTACTTTTTTAATAGTTTCATTAAATATTTTGCAATTGAAATTCAATATTCAAAATCTATAAACAGTCTTTATAACAATTCAAATTTAAAAACTAAACTTATTTTAATTAAAATAAAACTAAGCTACTGAAAAATTAAAGATTAAAATAAAAATCACCACTACAAAAAGAATACCCCCTCTAGCAGGTCCGCGCGCGGCATAGTCCCTATAGCACTGGCTGCATTACCTCTCTGGATAGCTAGCCCAATCCTTTGGGAGAGGTAAGAACCAGCTCTAGGATCTCCGGAGGCGTCTATGAGCCGGGATGATAGGGCCTTTACAAAACTTTTCATATCGGCTGACCAAGGTCCCATAGTCTCTACTGCAAGCGCCATAAATTCGTAATTATTTAATAAAGATGAATATTTGCGGCGCTTGATTGTTTGGGTCTGATCAGCTGCTGCACCGGCTCGATTACGGGTTGACTGTACGTGTAGGGCATGCAATATCGCAAGGTTTTCAATCCCGGTATTGAGTTTCGATATTGAATTTCCAATACCGGAATACCGGTATTAATTCCGGGATTGGGTTTTTTATTATTTCAGGTTATAAAATGCCCCACGCATGCTGATTTTAAATAGGTAAATTAAAAAAACAACATTTGCCATTCGTGTTTTTAATTACAAATAAAAAATAGGCTTTTAATCACAGTTTCAATTACTCCTCGTTTTCTTATATGATACGATCGACGGCACGAAGAAAGTGGTTCCATATTTTTGTAGCTGTTCTTTTGTTAGCGAACTCTGGTGTATTATTGCATCTCTTCTTTCTTTTTTGAAGTAAACCTAAAAAGCATATTTTATAAATATCATTTCGTTTAAAAAAACATTTTACTTGTGAAATATTATGGTGGAATATAAAATATATCTTTGCTCCTATCCTATGACGCTACTTGTATGGTTTAGAAAAGTTTTATTGGTAAAATGTAACAGATTTGATTGATACTAGGGCCAATTTAGCGCAGCGGTCTTAATTTAATTAAGTAGTTTTATTTTTATTTTAGCCTAAAATTATAATCGTCAAACTCAATTTTGACAGGTCTAAAACGTATGTGGTTATCCGGGAATTCCTTCGAAAACATTTTGTTCCGAATTACGGAATAAGTACTGCATAAGTTTTAGATCTGTTAAAATTGAGTTTGACGATTATAACTTTAGGTTAAAATTAAAGAACGCTGCGCCGAATTGGCTCCACTTGTTGGCAAATGTATGGGAAAATTAGGAAAAATGCGAGCGATCCTAATAATCTGCTACCACTGAACATCTTAATATGATGCAAAATTAGTTATAATAGTACTTACATTGTTCCCACCCCGCGTCGCTTGCGTCTACACTACACACTACACGTGCGTCGTGCACTAACACTCCCGATAACGATATTTGAGCGACTGCGCAGGGTAGCAGGGTGAACCTGTGAGTTTGCATACCTTATCCGAGTGACAAAGACAGGCATAGCCGGACAATACAGAGAGAAAGAGAGAGGTAAATACAGGAAGGTTCTCGGGTACAACACATTCCTTTGTCTAACAACTAATTTACTACCTGCTCGAGGTCTCAAATGGCAAGTATGGCAACGCAAAAGCTAATTTTAAATAAAACAAAGATACATTTTTGTCTTCTATCAATCCCGGAATTACGATATTGAAACGCTCAATCCCGGAATTGAAATATCGGAAAAAATCGTCCGAGATCCCGGAATTACGAGATTCCGGAATACCGGGATGCATGCCCTATGTACGTGGGAAAGGGCGAATGTGTCAACACATGTCGCGTCCCACACCAGTGCCCTACCCAGTTTCCACGGCACTACAGTAGCTCCGTCTGGTCGCTTGCCATCGTCTCTATGCAAACCTGCTGGTTCCAGGACAGCTGGTACAGAGGCAGTGGCAAGCGAACGACGGATCAGATCATTAATTGTGCCGTGGCGGTACAAACGGCCGGCACTTCTAGAGCATGAAAGGCCATGTCGACCCAGCTCACTCACTCCCTTCCCGCACGAGCAAGTATGAGGTTCACATATTCTAGCTCCAAGCCGCAAGCTTATTGCAATGCGCAAGCAGCTTGGGTCCAAGACTGTGCCTATATTGCGGGAAGGAAGAGCATTGAGCCAGTGACCTGATTCGCCTGCTGAGACAGCGAGGAGACGGGCACGATCCGAATCATCAGGACTATTTTGTATGAGAGATTCATGAATTGATACGAGGCGAGGTGTATCCCATGCTCTTTGGATATGCCTCTTGACTGGCATATCCACTCCTGGACACGACTCACACCAAGTTTTTTTTTTTCAGTTTCTTTGCTTTTGCATTTAAAATTAGTTTAATGAGTCATTATATAAATATAAATATAAAATAAACTAGAACACATATCGTCGGTCTAGATGTGACACCTGGTAACTATTTTTTTTTAGTAAAATGAGATTTTGATGCAGAAAGTTTCAAATAGTATTTCCGGTGTTAACTCGTAAATGTCTTCTGCATTACAATTCATTTTGACGGCTAAAAACGACTTAGAGTGACATCTCGTAACAAGCATTGGCTTAGTTTTCAACGCAGTTTTTTTGTCTCTCCTGAAAAGTTTGTCAGTTTGCATATACGAGGTGTCACATCTAGACCGACGATATCACATATCTAATAAGGCTCCGTTCGACAAGCTTTCATTCAATAACCGTGCGGAGCGGAGCCGGAGCCGTGATCCGCAGATACGTAGCCGAACGCAGACACGGATACGTATCTTGGCGTGACCGTGTAGTTCGGGAACTTAGCACCGCCGGTGCTAAGATCACGGAGCTACGGATCCGCGTGTAACACGGATATCAAGACCACTAGAAAAACGGATAATACGTGTTATTGTTATTACTTATTTATCCTAATATCCTCCTAACATATAAATATCCCCAATATAATATTACTGTTAAGGCTTTGTAGTATTGTTAGGTGATGGGCTTACAACCTGTCACTAATACACTAGTAAACATCTTAGCCTAATTGTGCAAAATGTGGTTACAGAATTAACAAGTTTTTAGAGTTGTTAGTACCTAATTCTGTAGCTCTGACTACCCCACTCTGGGAATAAAGGCGTGAGCTTAGATAGTCTAGGTACATCACATCACTGATAGTCACCCATATCTCTTATAATTGTCAGTAAACATACTCGTAGATAGACATTCAGAAGTCACATACATTTGGTTACGTTAAATTCGTTTAATTTGAGTTATTATATTACAGTAACCATCTTTGGAGCAGTGGTTATGGCAAAGTAATTTAACTGAATTTAAAAGGTAAATAAAACAATAGTTTAATACATTTAAATACAAAAACAAGTTGAATAATAATAAAATATAACACAACTAACCTATAATATAAATCCCTTCATTACCCCCACTTGCGGCATCGTGCCGAGGACACTCGCAGCGTTACCCCGTTGCACTGCGATGCTCAGTCTTTGGGCAAAAAAGGAGCCTTGCCTGTGGTTTAATGGTTTTTACCCATTCTAATGGTACAGTCGGCCAAAAATGTCGTCTACCACCCTACAGTTAAAGTTCATTTGGACGTCATGATACAACAAGATTGATTTTCCCTTGCAATAATTATTATGGCAGTGACAAGTGTCAACCTTAGCGATAATTAGATCTCATAGAAACTTTTGTCAGAACTGGTAGACCACTTTCTTGGCCGAGCGTACAGTCTATTGGGGCCGGTGGTATGTGCCACCAATATTTGTATCATAGCATTCATGGCCAAAGTTTATTCTGATAAATGGAAATACACGCAAAATAGTCCGCTATAACATAAATAATCAATCATACATAAATTTTGAATTGGTAATAAAATTGAAAAAAACATTTAAGTCGTTCGCCGGGAGATTTATGTGTAGCAATTTATTCAGCGTAAACTTTTTTGTCAGGATAAAAAATGGGTAACCCGTGACTAGCATACGATTTAAGTTAATTCGGAGTTTTAACTACTTAAAGTTAAGTTTTTTTGGGTGAAAGATATAAGTTATCGGTGTGCATAAATCACATAATTATATGAGATGTGAGCTTATCTTAACATAGTATAAAATGAAGTTACTTCCGCTGTCTGTTCGCTTAGATCTTTTAAATACCTCAACCGATTTTCATGCCGTTTTCAGCAATAGATAGAGTGATTCAAGAAGAAGCTGTATAATGTATAATATATTCTAGTCTATGTACGATTGTTACAGAAAAGTCACATAAACCGAAGCGAAGCGAGGGCGGGTCGCTAGTTTTTAAGAAATGAAATAAGATGTCTGCTTGGATGTTTTTCTCTGTTATTTATAGACAGTAAGAGCATTCATAACACCGAAAGTGTGATTACGATATCGTAGCAATTAAGTCAAACCAACGTAGAATGAAGGCCGTAGTTGTATTCTACTCTGTAAAACCATATTGTTTTTGACATGTTATCGTACTGTCGAGGAGTTAGTATAGTACCTCTGTTTATCATATTTTAACGTTAGATATACATTTAGGTATAAGAGACGAACCATGAAACACCTGAACACCAAAACATAGAAAGCCATCAAGCCGATTGGATTCGACGGAAATGAGGAATCCTGTATATGCGCCGAAAGTAATCTACTTCTGCCCTCCTAAGGCAGTATCTCAGATAAAACCCCTGTAGCAATATCAACCTTATTACGAAGACATTAGAATTAAAATTGCTTTGGTAATTGAATTTGGGATACTCCTTATCAGCTTAGGAAGGTACATTGGCTTTCAGGAAGTTAATATATTGTTTTGAAATAGCCAACCTCTGACTGTTAATTCATAAGCTATTTATTTACCTATTTAAATACTTTATTAAACAAAATTAAAATAGTGTACAAAGGCGCACCTACATGCGTTATCTACCAGTCAAGTAGTTCTAATCAGTTCTGTACTAATGTTGTTATTAACCCGTGAATAAAATAAAAATAAAATGAAAAACTTTTTGTTTTTTTTTTAATAATTCAGCCGTCCTACAAAAGAAGGCGGCTAACTGCAATGTAGTAGTCAAAGCATTCTGTACTCTATTGGTAACAACATTCAATTTATAATGCTTAAGAGTACTTAGGCCACCTTCTTTGGTAGGACACGCAGAATTTAACAGGACAATGTCTGTCGTGTCAGCTAATAAATAATTAATGTGTAATTGTGTATTTGGAACCAAAATCAGACTTTGCTTATTATTAGTTGGTGAATTAATAATTAAAGTTTGTTTGACAGCTGTTTCATTTTCATTACTTTGTAAATAATGTGTCCTATACTTAGACTATTACAAAACAATTTGCTTTGACCAGAAGCAACGTAATACATTATTAAAGGTTTCATTAGAAACGTCATGACTATTGAAAATATTATTGAAAGGTTTGACGACGCGCTGGCCTAGTTGGTAGTGACCCTGCCTACCAAGCTAGCGGTCCTGGGTTCAAATCCCGGTAAGGCCAGATATTTGTGTGATGAGCGCGAATATTTGTTCCTGAGTCATGGATGTTTTCTATATATTTAAGTATATATTTCTCTATATAAGTATTTACATCGTTGTCTAGTACCCATAGTACAAGCCTAGAGCTTAGTTTGGGACTAGGTCAATTGGTGTGACATTGTCCCCTGATATTTATTATTTATTTATTATAGGTTATTAAAGAGCAAGCTGCTTACCAAATGGTTCCTGTGAAAGATGATCTGGGTAGTGATTCTCTCAACAACGACGGTCGGACGGACGGACGAGTGAATGTCCAAGCGGCGCGGTTAAGTAGTCCCGTCAGTGCGAAAATAACATATTTTAGCGCGTGCATTTGCAACTTAGCAGCATGGTTTCTGCCGATGGATCGAACGTATAAGGCTGCTTAATTGAAAATGCACGCGCTAAAATGTTTTTTGTTCGCTCTGACGGGACTACTTAAACTCACCGCTGCGATTCCGCTCGTTCGTCCGATCGTCCGTTGTTTTTGGGAGAATAACACCCCGGAGGAGCTATTGCTTAACGCAATCGCAGTTGTTTTTATTTTGAAAATCGAAGGCTTGTCTGCATACAAAATGAAAACAATTGTACCGCTTTGAAGCCAATTGAGCTTGCGAGTGCGTTAGGCAATAGCGACGCAGGTCTTACTACCAGCAACATGCTAAGCTGGGACCATGTCACGTCATTTGGCATTAGGTCGGGCATATGTGTTTCGGCTCTTTTGTTTAATTAGTGCTTTGTCCTTTTCTCAGATATCTAAATAAATATTTTTTTCTTTCTTTTTCTTTTTACAAAGGCCAGAATTTCTTTAAACTAAAGTATGCGCTTTACATTTTTGGTAGTAAGTATCTTTATATACATATATTACTAGCTGTCCACGCTCGGCGCTGCCAGGGTGTAATTTTTTTTCATACATACCTTCTGTAATATATACTTTACGTCCTATTCTCAGACCTACTTAATATACACACAAAATTTCGAATAGGTCAAGCCGTTTCAAAGGAGTTTTGTTACAAACACTGTAACACGAGATTTTTTTAAATGTAAACTTCCAAAAACAAAGCTCTGTCCGTATGAGTATTATTGGAACCGCCGTTCCCTAGAGCTTGCTGTCCCGCAAAAGCTCTATCGACCGAGATAGCAGAGCTTTGCACCGATGTTAGAGGTCACTGCGTCAGTATACCTTTTATCGTATTGCTGTTTAAAAACAAACATGCTGATGTCATATTAGAAGAAGTTGTACACACAACATCACACCTAACTAACCATTAAAGACAGAGCAGAGAGAAAAAGAAAGAGATGTATATATGTGTATTATGTCAACAACACGCATTCTAGTGCGACTCTCTTTCATGCAATATTTCAGATTTCTGAAGTGTATAGCTAGATGTGTTGCTGTGTGTACAGAAAAAAAGTGAAGTGCGAGTCGGACTCCAGTAACGATGGTTCCGTTTTTGAGGTAGAAATCTAATAGCAGGGCTGAGGAAACACTTAAAGCGGATTTTGAAGCGTCACTTAAGGGCAGATTCTCCAAACTCCAGATAACACTATCTGTGAGCTAAATTGAAGCTCTGTCCTTATCTTTCTTATGACGAAGAAAAGGACTCTCAGTTATCTGGAGATTGAAAAATCAGACCTAAATCGCGTAACAGTAAAAAAAAACTATACAAAATTAGCTCCGGGCAATAAAGTTTTTCACGTTTACGTCGTTACGTTACGAGCAATGTAACGGCAATACGCCTCCGCACCGCCTCCGTCTTCTGTGTGGACAACTTAAGGGTGAATATACACCAGAGCTGTATGAGGTGAGTGCGAGCGTGCGTTTACATACATAATTGCTGTGGCAATTCACGTATTCAGTCTTAACATGACATTGAATAGCCACGGTACTAAAGTGTACACATATTTATGAACTCGGATGTACTTATTTATCTTTATAAGTAGGTAAGTTTATCGTTGTCTAGTATAAAGAATACAAGCCTAAAGTTTAGTTTGGGATTAGGGCATTATGTGTGAGATTGACCTCTGTTTTCTTTTTATTATTTACTAGCGACCCGCCCTCGCTTCGCTTCGATTTATGTGAGTTTTCTGTGTACATAAACTAGAATCTTTTATATGTATATATAAACCTTGCATCAAAACCCGTTGAGTACAAACAGACAGCGGAAGCGACTTCATTTTATACTATATAAAGTTGTATCATCCGTTAGAATGTGATTTACAAATGGACGCTCAGGTTTACCAGCGTCATTAGCAAAGATCGGAATAGGTAGAGCTAATTTGCCTAAACTTGATGCACCTTCATTCAATAATGTATTCCCATTTCACTCACGCATGAATGAATATGCCTCAAGTTTAGGCAAATTAGCTCTACCTATTCCGATCTCTGGTCATTAGGCTCGTATTCGCACGTCACTGTCTGTCGGTCAACTTAAAGCCGCAAAACGGCCGTAAATCGGCGGCCAGCGACGGCTGAAGCTAACCTACATGACGTTTCGCTGCTAATCAGCCGTAAAATTGCCGCAAACTGTCATGGCATGTTTATTTGATGGTTATAGCTTTTACCCGCAGTTTCGCTCGTGTAATTAAAAGAGGTTCTACTCAAGTATCGTAAAACGGGGTGAATAGGGACACAAACTAAAATGAAGCACATATTACTAATTATAAGACTGAAATTATTTCCAAATACTTGTTCTTATTTGTAACAAGTTATGACTTATTTTAGGTTATGTCCCTACTCACCCCTTAATCCCTACTCACCCCGTTTTACTGTACCACACTTATCAAAATGATCTGCACTCGACTATTGTCAAGAGAATACGTCGTGTCTAGATCATTTTGAGCATATTATTCTGCTTAGATACTTTTGATGCTGACTGTACACCTAAGTCCCAAGAGTTTTTCTCGCAAAAGTTTTATCGACTGAGATAGCGCAACGGCTTCTGCAACATGTGAAGTTTCTTTGTCTTAGCTCTTAAAACTTTCTTAACACTGGGAATACCCGTGGACACTTTTGGTTAAATGGAAGTGCAAGCTGCTTAATACTGCAGGGTAGTGGTTCTCTGAACAACGACGGTCGGACGAACGGACGAGTGAATGTCCAAGCGGCGAGTTTAAGTAGTCCCGTCAGTGCGAACAAAACACATTTTATTTTGGTTTCTGCCGATGGATCGAGCGTATAAGGCTGCTTAATTGAAAATGCACGCGATAAAATGTGTTCTGTTCGCCGCTGCGATTTCGCTCGTTCGTCCGCCCGTCCGTTGTTTTTGAAAGAATAACACTCCAGTGCTTCTAATTTCTTAATGTAGTTCGGTAATCTTCGTTTTTGTAAGAAACACGAGTGACAGATATACTCTCAGTTGCGAGTGCAAGGGTGATAGAGATAGCCAGCCGAACTCTATTAAGAAGCTGCGAGTACTGTACAATAATGGTTTTGCATCCTTTAAAACGGGGACTTATTTGATACTAGATTCTGTCCGCGACTTCGTCCGCGTAGATTCTGATTATGGTTATTCCCTCGATTTTTTTTTAGTTTTTCGGAGTGAAGAATAGCCTATTAGTTTATCTAGGGAATAAGCTATCTCCATTTCAAATTTCATCCAAATCCGTCTTGCCATTGCAGCGCATTACAATCGATATAATTACACTCAAAATAAAACTAACCATAACCACCGAATATCACCTATTATAAAACATAAAGTCGACAACCATGACACGAATCAGGTGAAAAATAGAGATACGTACATAATTAAAGTAATGTTGCGGGCATTTATCAAAAGGGCGTAACTGCCCAAACGTTAACAGTTCATGAAACTGTATGATCAAGTCGGAAGGTCGAATTTTCTTTAGCTACAGGGATCAGGGCCTTAGCCTGTAAGTAATGTGCTTGCCTTGACCCAACCCCGCGTGTCAGCCAAACGCTAGGGCTGCCAAAACGCTTTAAAAGGTCGCTTTTTGTTGGCAAAATGTAGAGTTACAGAAGAATTAGGGACATACAAAATTGCACGACATAAAAAAAAACTTTCAAACTACTTTTTTACTGACTGGACTATAATTAAACTTCTCATGTTTGTGTTAGTTTAACTTACTCTTTTAAGGGGGCAAACTTATGATTTTGTTTTGACCTTGGTGGTTTTTTTTTCCTAATTTGTGATCAAAATAATGGGGCAACCGATGTTTATTTATGACAGTATAAAAGGTAAACTTAATGTTTACTGTTATTTCTCTTTATCTAACAGAATAAAAAGGATTCACCTCGCGGGGAAAAGTGAGTATAAATTATCAAGTACATTATGTTATTTTATACTTGACAAACTGATTTTGTTTAATGACATAAAATATAATGTAGTACTGATATTTATCTTTTTACCCGACTGCGTCAGAAGGAGGGTTAAATTTTTCTAATGTACTCGTATATCTGTATTTATTTACATATGTCTATTACCATAACAAGCTCTGCAGCCTACACGGCTTGTAAAATTGTAACATATGAGGTGTCGTTAGATAAATCTTATTATTTTTTACGATGGGGTAGTACCGTAAAACGGGGTGAGAAGGGATTAAGGAGTAAGTAGGGACACAAACCTAAATCAAGTCATTACCGGTAACAAATAAGAACAAGTATTAAATGGACAACTACGTTACGTCTATTGGAAATAATTTCAGTCTCATAATTAGTATCATATGCTTAATTTTAGTTTGTGTCCATACTCACCCCGTTTTACGGTATATATTATACAGACGACCCTTATGATCGAAAATTACTACCTTTACAAAACGAAGCGGCAGCAATTCACTTACACCCGAGTCTAGGGAGTTACGTGGATTCGAAGCATGAAATCCTAGTTTGGGCTGCATCCATCCATTATTCATGGAGCGCGTAGATAAAGCCAGCACCATACATCATGGTTTATCGTGCTATAAATCAGAGCGTGATATGCGTATACGCATAACCTGCACCTATGGGCAGTTTGGCCAAATTAATATTTTTTGATAAATGTGTGCAATGTTAATATATTGATGATACGTTTTTTTTTCTTATTTCTTAATATTTTAACCAAGTGATATACAAGCTGTTGTCCGCGGCTCCGTCCGCGTAGAAGACGATTATCGTTATTCCCTCGGTAACTGTCAAATTTTCTGAAATAAAATATAAAGTAGGTACTCTATGACCTTCTCCGGCCGGGCTATAAACTATCCAATGTACAGACAAGGAAATTGATTGTATGTCAAAGTGACACTGTAAATAAAATCATAAGAAGCCTCTTACGTTTTGTTTGATTACGTCACTATGACATAGTCCAAAATCGTCTAGGAATGAATTTCCTTTACTGTACCAAATGGGTTTAGGTTAGGGCTTCCAATCCCGATATACCCCCTTTTGACGAAGTCGGGTCAAAAACAGAACATTGTTTTTTTTTTCGCAACATCTGTGATATCTATGGAACTATTTATGCCATAGTGACGTTTTAATTCAATTCTAAAGAAATGTCTTACGATTTTAATCATTACGTCAGTATGACATAGTTGCTTAGTGACCTATGATTAAAATTGGATGACTATACATATAGGTATATCTTCTTTTTCGTTAAACGAGCGACACACTATGAGAGCATATGTGAATATTTTGGCCGCCGTCCAACTGTACAATTACGTTTCGGCTAACATTTACAAACGTATCTCAATCAAGCGTAACATTGCAAAAGCAACAGTAACTATATTAGCACATGGCTTACATTGCAAAATTCATATTACAGGGTTACGACCTTTGGAACTCGTAAATGTTTTTCAGGGCAATAGTCGACGGCGAATATCGTAACCGCAGTACAGGGAGGTTACAATGACATGCTAAAGCAGTTCAATTTAGGTTGAGAGATAGGGACCAAGCTATATAACTGCTATAGCTCTGTCCCTTTCTCTCAACCTAAACGGATCTGGTTTTGTATGTCGTGGTAACCTCCCAGAGGTCGAATTATAAACTTAAACTATTCAAGTTCCAGACAGAAAAGGACAGTAGGTGTTTAAAGCTCCTTTCCTTTCACTATTTGCAGTTAAGATACTAAAAAGTTATTATACGATTTTAAACAACAAAATTTCGTTGCTGAATTCGTTTGATAAATAAGAACATTACCCGGGCGCTCGTAGGCACTGTGCAAAGTAAAAAATTAATCGATAATCCGACAAACCATTTTGACAACTCGAAATGCAGAAATTTTGCCGCAGTATTGGTAAGCAAATAGGTACTGTAAATCAAAGCAGCGGTTAAAGTCACACTTACCGCCTTACATTATAAACGTGGAATAATCGTGGGGTAGCAAAACCATGCTTTGTCCTTATCTGTCAAATTCAAATGTCACAATGACAGATGACAAAGCATGGGTTGGCTACCCGACGGTTTTTCCACGTTTATAAGTAAGGCGGATAAATTATTAACATAGGTAACTACAAATACTTAAATAAAACGAATACTGAAATTAACTTCCACAAACTCAGAATATTAACGAACGGACCCAGCCCCTTGCAGCTTTAAGGTAAACAGTTGCGCGGTAATTTTTCCCGCGCAAATGTTGACCGACGAGGGCGCTTGCGTTGGTGCTGCTTCCGCCAGATGCTGAGTCGACTTCATACCATCGCCATTGCCGCGGTGTTGCCAACATATTATATTAAAAAAGTTCAGGGCTTGGGAACTTTTTTACTTACTATTATACATTACTAGCGACCCGCCCTCGCTTCGCTTCGGTTTATTTAAGTGTTCTGTAACACCCATTCAAAAAATTATTGTGTAAAAACCTTCCTCTTGAACCACTCAAACTATTAAAAAAAACTGCATGAAAATGCGTTGCGTAGTTTTAAAGATCTAAGCATACATAGGGACAGACAGACAGCGGGAAGCGACTTTGTTTTATACTATGTAGTGGTGATGCAAAAATGTAAGTCTGTTTACTCCTTCACGGATAATCCGTATTAATAAAATTTGTTTTGGAGAAAATCACTTAACCTCGTAACGCCCAGTGTGCAATAGGATGGACATGATCAATAATTTTAATGTATTAATTATTAGAATAAGTTTCATTATCCCATACTCATAAACTGTTTTTTTTTAATTGCTTTAATGGTAGATTCAAAGTCTTACCTAAAAAACTCCCTGTTTGCAGTATGGTGGGCCTTACGAGGTGAAGCAAAATCCAGAAATCCCATCTATGTAGACATGGCCGTAAAAGAAAGGTACCCAATTTCCAACTAGGTGTTCTTTTTTTATTCACGCAAACAATCCAGTCGGAAATTTCTCGGCTGATTTACAGTAAATTTTACGTCATTTGATCCCTTTTCCTTATATCTCGGGTAGTCATAAAACCCGTCCGTGTCAGAAATATCTATGAAAGGTTTTGTATAACATACTTTATTGTTGCTCAGTCAGTCCCTCTCTTACTAGTTTGTAAGGAACGAGACGCATTGAGTGACATGCTGATATATTTTTCCTGGTTTTATAGTGAAGAAACTGGGTGCTTGAAGTGTCGTAAAACTTTTTTTTATTCTGTGAATTTTCGCTTGTGAACAACTAAGAAACTGAGAGATTGCAGTTATTTTTATTTAAGTAAACAAATGACTTTGAATTAGTAACTCCGGAAATAATTATTATTTATTAATAATACAAAGTTTTTTTTCAACATCTATTATCGCTGTGTTTATCTCAAAAATGTCGACAGTTACGGAGACAAAAGCAGAAAATGTAGGTTTTAATAACACATCGACGTTAAATTGCATTTTGATGTAGGTACCTAAGTAAGTAGTGTTGTACCTCCCTAAAATGACCAAACAGAGCCCTTGCTTCTTCTATTGTGTGAGAATACTCAAGGCTCAAAGCCCTTTTTTATGAGTTAAAAAAAGAACAGAGATACCTACTTAAATAAAATGCGAGTCGGTATCTATATACACTTTTTATCTATTTGGTACCTGATGGTAAGTGGGATCTGTTTTTTTTTATGGCATAGAGAAGACAAACGAGCACACAGGCCACCTGATGGTAAGTGGAAACTGTGACCCATAGACATTCGCATTCACAAGACTGCAATGCAATCCTAAGACTGCAAATGCGTTGCCAACCCTGAGGACTAAGACGGAATGCCTCTATGCTAGTAATTTCACCGGCTGTCTTATCCCCAAACTGGGACACAATAATGCGAACACTGCTGTTTCGCGGTAGGTTAATGGATAAGATGGTGGTAGCGATCCGGACGGACCCTGCACAAGGTCTTACCACCCTGTGACCCATAGATAGCATAGCATTCCCAAGACTACAATAGTATAGTAGGTTAAAGGACAAGATGGATTGGTGAAATAAACTACTAACGTTTAACTTTCTAAATATTGCTGATGTTATAATAGAAAATGCGATTTTATTGTTTCAGATTACTAATTTTGACCTGGTTTAAGGCAAGAATGTGCGCCCAATAACAATCATTCATTCTGAAAAGAACGAAGAACTCCAAACCACAATTCAGAAAAGAGAATGGAAACCGCGCAATTTCCTCAAAGAATGTAATATCCTTTCGAGTATTAAAATATTACGAATTCTTACTTCCAGCTAACACTTCACGAGATTCGTATACATGATGTACCTATATGTACAGTCATGGTAAGTAAAGGTTCGACACTTTTCGACTCTATTCCAATGCGATTAAGGTCCAAAAGTGACGAACATTTTCTTACCGTGACTATACCTATAGCCCGAGGGTTTCTTGGAGTAGGTATGTGGAACGTTAAGTGTTACAAATATGCCAACACGTTGGTTAGACTAAGTCCAAAGTTCACTTACAATAAGCTTCTGTCAAAAAAATCATTTTTGGAACAAGCTGTTGTTGCCGACTGTACTTTTTTTTGCATAGTCGTCATCTACTCGTCAAGACGATTCTAACAAGTCCTAACTCGACGGATTTATCATGTGTAATTTAGGAGTTCTTATGACCTCTCTGAGTCTCCATCATCAGACCAGCTCGATGGTACTATAGTATTGTATTGTCATCAGAACTAAAGGCGTAAGCAAATCACCTTCAAGCAAATTACTTGTATACCCTTACTTATATACATACATACTCGTACATTGCAAGTTAAATAAAAGCTTTTAAAAATAGATGTTTATGCGAAAGATAATACAATGCAATACAAAACACGATGTTGCCAGACTTGTCGACCGAAGTCCCTGGCTTAAGGCTTATATGCTGTTGTGTTTCTTAGCTAGAAATAATGATTAGTTTCTCAGTATTCCTAAACATTAGTTTTCCACGAATACGCGACTAACAAACTATTCACTAAGACTTGCTAAGAATTTACATGCTCTTACCAAATAAATTACACAAAGTGACTTGAGTTATTAAAATCTGTGTACCCATGCAACCGCAAGCGGGGCATACATATTATATCTTGTATGATCGGTACGTTTGTCGAGGTCGACGCCCGCGACGGTTTACCAAATTAGATACGTCTGGTTCCAACTCTGAGATGGCGACAGTTTAGAAGCAGATTTCATGCCAAAACTCATACTGCCCTCCTACGGAAAAAAGGCACAACTACTATATGAATTGTATTGTACTTCCAACCTTATTACAATCAATGAGAGTTTAATAAGCTTCTATAAATTAATTGCACTTGTGCCTTTTCTCCGCAGCATACTTATTCTACACTAATATTATAAAGAGAAAAGTTTTCTATTTTTGTATGCTTGTAGCGAATAAACTCAAAAACTAAAGGACAGATTTCAATAGTAGATAGTGTCACAAGGGAGCAAAATAAAAGAGGAGTTAAAAGTTTATCATATAAACCACAGCTGGAAATCCTACGTTTAAATAAACCCATGTGGTTGCCGGGTTGCCGGGTTAGAATAGTGCCACTCCATATCTTCCTGTGGATGTCGTAAGAGACGGCTAAGGGAATAAAGGCGTATAGTACTGTTAGGCGATGGGCTTGCAACCTGTCACTAATACACTGGTAAACATCTTAGCCTAAAAGTGCAAAATGTGGTTATAGAATTGTTAACAAATTATTGGAGTTGTTGGTAATTCTGTAGCTCTGCCTACCCCACTCTGGGAATAAAGGCGTGAGTTTATGTATGTACCTATGTATGTAAATAAACGTAAAGTAAATAAACGTAAAAAAACTACGGTGCCACAGACACACGCACACACCACACATAGCAGCAGTTTTCTCTTTTTGCGTCGGAGGTTCAAAACAATGTAGCTTAAGGCTCAAAATTTTATTCACTTACAACACAGACAAATATGTAACATTCAATTTAGTTGCAAATAAAAAGATAAAGCAAGTAATAAACAAACAATGTCATCCGATCTGTGAAAGCTTTTAATCCAAGTTCGCTGTCAAATAAGGGAGCTTTCATCTCGAATTGCAAATGGTGACGGATTTGAAGCTTTTGAGTTCGTTGACACCGAATGACAACTATTACTTAAATGTATATATTTTTGTTTTCTCAACATTACATACATACATACATAAACTCACGCCTTTATTCCCAGAGTGGGGTAGGCAGAGCTACAGAATTACCAACAACTCTAAAAACTTGTTGATAATTCTGTAACCACATTTTGCACACTTAAGCTAGGATGTTTACCAGTGTATTAGTGACAGGTTGCAAGCCCATCGCCTAACAGTACTAAGTATACGCCTTTATTCCCTTAGCCGACTCTTACGACATCCACGGGAAGATATGGAGTGGCACTATTCTAACCCGGCAACCACACGGGGTCAACATTTTTTATAATAAATATTTTATAGGACTAAGTTAAAATGGAGTGCGAAAGGCGGACTTAATGCCATCTCTACCAGTTGAACTCTGTTGCATGGTGGCTGTAACATTTACCGAAACGTTCCTATACTTAAACATAAATATTATTGGCGAAAAAAAAACCTTGCAAATTATTATGAATTTTTGAAACAATTACCTAAACATTCGGAAACTTACAAAATTTAAAAAAAAAAAAGATAAGTTGTAGGTACGCCTGTCACGGAACGATAAGTTACGTCAAAAACGTATAAGGTGTATTCACACTATAGAGGTCCATTGGATCGGACTGCGTGGCAAATCTACAGGACTTGTTACGCTAAATGTGGACAATGTAAATCATGCACTCGGAATGCGCCACATCGTGATATTATTAATGCCCGTATTAATAAACTCATCTCAACTGTAATGCTCTTCTCGAGATGCGTCAAAAATCACGTGTTCTACGGTTTGACGTTTACTTTGACGTATCTTGTGACGCGCATCTCATCTAAGATGAGTTTATTAAAACGGTCCTAAGTCCTCATAATCAAAACTGACATACGTTTTTTACACGGTCACGGAACAGAATTTTACGTTGAATGTCACAAATCTGGAACTACCATTAGTGATTGAACATCGTGCTATATTATAAGTAAATGTTTAGTTAATGACATAGTAGCAACTAGAATGTTTAACTTCTAGATAATAAGCGTTAAATTGTAATGCATGTTGAGTTTGCCTGTAATTGGGTGGATACTCTGTCAATATCAACGAAATGTCATAATTAGTTTGTAAGTTTTATAGTACCTTACCTGTTGGCAAACCTTAATAAATAAATAAATAAATACATAATATCTTTCATTGAATACAAAACGGACGCATTCCAAAATGAGTCAGTGTTGCATTTTAAAATTAGAATCTATTCATTTAAGATTTTTAATGCAAGAGCAAATTATTTTGGATTGTGTCCGTTTTGTATTCAATAAGTGAATGTCGATATTTAATATTTAGTGATCGTACGTACCTCGTGTCAGTGTTTAGAATTTATTTTAACATTGTTATTTAATAACAGGCTCAAGATTACTTGTTATCAACCTCGATTTAATAATTTAAGGTTGTTAAATGTTGAACTATGGTGCATGAGATGATGAGATTACACTTTTAAAGTATAGAAATGACGCTTCTATAAAATCGAACTTTATCGATATTTTGAAAACCGTGTTGAATACTGTTCGTCACTAGTACCTAATAATATCCAGTGTCGGATATGTGTCAGCCGCCAAGCTACATCGCAAGAACTGTAGTAAAGTAACAAACTACTTCGCTTCAAAACCGGCTGTACTCGAGGGAAATTCAAACATTTTAAGCAAACCCGAGAACGTTTGCGGTAAGTTAATGGCTAACTTAACTATAAAAAGGTAAATGCACCTTTTTATGGTTAAGTAGTTAACCAAAATACGTTTATATCTCGTCTGTAAAGTTTTATTTAGTATCTAATACCGTTTATTAGTATTTTGAAGTATGATGAGTTGCTTTAAGACAAATGAAAATGACCTTATCCTATTACATATTTTATTTGGATGATGGAGCTTAACCGCGAATATTTCTGCATGATTATTAATTGTAATTTTTTGATTGCATTTTTTTTATTTTGCGTATTTAGTTGTACTTTGACTATTTGAAAAATGGTTGCTTTTATTTCTAAATGACAAAATTTTTACACAATTACCAGTTTCAGGTCTAATACCGGCCGTACTTAAAAAATATATACCTATCTAAAGACGCGTATAACTCGAAAACCAATGAGTTTTGACCCCTGGTTGGCTAGACTTAAATATATTACAAATAAGCTGTAGAATAACCCCTTTCAAGGAATACGGCGAATTTCCAGTCACCCTGTATTACTGCCAAAGTTAATAAGAGCTATCATAAATTTGACAATACAATACTGCCCTCTTAAATAAAAATGACGCATGCGCAATTTGTTAGTCAAAGTAAATTTAACCCTCCATCTTAAGAAATAAGGTCACTAATACAAACGCAGTACTATGAGTAATACGGCCTTTTCTAATGAGGGCAGAATAGCATAGCAACAGTGCAAAACAAAGTAGGATAACCGCCCCAAATGCAGGGAATAAGTACCTAAGTATTTATTGCACAATAAGAAATCGTTTCATATTGCTTTTAAATGGCCATCAAATCGCGAGTCTGAAAAAGTGGTTTCTGATTACCAAGGATCGAAAAAACGATAAAATGATTTGAAAACATAACCCTGTTCCATACAGCAGAGACTTCCTTATAATGTTGATAAAAAAAATAGGTATTTTATTTATTTATTATACCATAATTTAAATGTATCCAGCGACAATTTTATTAATGAATGACACCGGAATGGTTATGGGAAAAAACACATTCGCCAATCAAAAATAATTACGATTCTTTTTCAAAATTTTCACTTGTGAGTCCAAAACAACGTGAATTTTAAGACCCATTTATGAATCGAAATAGCTCGTCCACAGTCCTCGGACGTCATTGGGGCATATTTAATCGTTGACATTGGTATACTGTTTGTGTTGTCTCATAACCATTCCAGTGTCATTAATTAATAAAATATACACCAGTGATTTTTTGCGCCCTACTTTCGAAGTACTTAAAATCGAAGTTTCAAATTACGTTATCACCATTATCTTTACTTAAAATTTCAACAGTAATATTAAGTAAATATAATCCGTACAACTTATGAAAATGTGTAACTGAGGCTAATCAATATATAAAATAAAAAAAATGTCGCTGACTACATAATAATTTTTGGTATAGTAAATCTATAAATAACCTAATAATATTTTTTATTAACATCATAAGGAAGTCTCTGCTGTACGGAACAGGGTTATGTTTTCAAAATGACTGGCGTTTTTCCGACCTTTGTTTTTTTTTTTTTATGGCATAGAGAAGACAAACGAGCACACAGGCCACCTGATGGTTAGTGGAAACTGTGACCCATAGACATTCGCATTCACAAGACTGCAATGCAATCCTAAGACTGCAAATGCGTTGCCAACCCTGAGGAGTAAGACGGAATGCCTCTATGCTAGTCATTTCAGCGGCTATCTTATCCCCAAACAGGAACACAACAATGCGAACACTGCTGTTTGGCGGTAGGTTAATGGATAAGATGGTGGTAGCGATCCGGACGGACCCTGCACAATGTCCTACCACCCGCCATTGTGATCACTTCTTCCTCACGCTGTATATTAAAGGTCGGTATCTTAAAGGGACGACCGACATTCCAAGTTAAACATTGTTTCTAAGAATATTAAGAAAATTAACTCGCTCTGCAACTTGAGCGTCTAGGGACCCGTAACACCTCAGTGCAGATAAACATTGAACAAAAAACTTTGAATTTTAACTCCAGAGCTTAGAGTTTGAATTGAAGTAACAGCAAGGTGAGGTCACGGTATAAAGGTATTTGAATAGTCGATTTGAAATTGTGGAGTTTTGAGGACTGTTTTTGAAACTTGAATGGAGTTATATTTTAAAAGTTTTAATTTAATTTGCAGTGTATGTATGTATGTATGTAAGGGTCAAATCTTGCAAGTTAAATGTGACCCACTTCCCGGTTTCCGATGAAGCTGAAAATTTGCATACGACTTTAGTTCTGATGACAATACAATGATATAGTACCATCGAGCTGGTCGGATGATGGAGACTCAGGGCGGCCATAGGAACTCCTAAATTACAAATGATAAACGCGTCGTGTTAGGCCTTGTTAGAATCGTCTTGACAAGTAGATGACGACTGTTAAAAAAAAAGTACAGTCGGCAGTAAAAAGGTTGTCCCAAAAATTTATTTTCTGGCAGAAACTTAAGTATTTGTTTTTCTACCTAAACTGTGATAATTAAACGCTTTTAAAAGAAAGCCTGAAACGTAAAATAAATCTAAGCTGCACGGCAAAAAACTAAAAATTAATTTAAAGCGTAGGTATGTGTGTAGTTTTTTTTGTTGAGCAGTTTAGTATTTTTTCGATGTGTGGTTTATATTTTTTGAATTTTTTGCTGCGCAATTAAATATTTATGCGAACTAAATAATATATAAATATCGCATGTATAAAACCAAGTCAGGTTAGTTATTATACCATTTATAACTCAAGAATGGCTGGCCCGATTTTTTTTATTTGATGTATTGGTCTGCTCTGCCTCAAATCGCAGAATAACTATTAAAACATCGGAAAAAAAAACATTCTGTGGCGGTACGATCACGAGCGTTAATTTGGGATCAATTTCAAGAAAAATATGCTTGAAGTCGTCAATGTCATTAGAGATGTCAAGTCTTTTGTAACTTTTAGGAAACTCAACCTTATTGTTGTAGAATGTCAGATTAACTTTGGACCTAAGGCGGGTACCAAATTAAATCTCGTGACTGTACAAAGTTCGCCGGGTCGGCTATTTAAAATAATATTACTGTTCGTGGTACTATGGAATGTAGTGTTCCTTTAACATCTTATACTGTTGCGCCATAATTTAAAAGAAGTGAGGAGAAGGTTCTGAGGCCTTAATTAATTTAAGATGCGAATACGGCAAAGTGAAAAAAAAAACTAAACAATTTAGTGTAGAGTCGGGCAAAAATGTGGTCTACCACCCTACGGTTAAAGTTCATTTGCACATCATGATACAACAAGATCGATTTTCCCTTGCCATAATATTATGACAGTGACAAATGTCAACCTTAGCGGTAACTAGATCTCACATTTTTTTTTGTCAATACTGGTAGACCTATTTCTTGGCCGACCGTACGACAGTGCTACTACTACTTGACTTGGTTCATATCATCATCATCATCATCATCATATCTGCCGAAAGACGTCCACTGCTGGACTTAGGCCTCCCCCAATTCTTTGTTTGGTTCATATAATACGGCTTTATTATATTATAACAATGGTCTATTCATCGCCGTAATCGATGTAGAACTACTAACTTACACATACACATCACAGTCCTATAAAAATGGCAATTTAGAAATTGAATAAAACTCGATTTCGGCCGTTTTTATTCTGACATTTCAATCAGTCGAATCAAACGTTAATTAAGCGAATCTGGGACATTCGGGCTTTGCAAATTGAATGAATATGTAATATACATACGTCGGTAACATGTAACGCTACTTTACATATGTTCCCGTATTAACGAAGGCAAATTAAACGTAGCATACATACGATACGTGTATTTTTCTTTATTTTACATGTCGTTGCTTAGATACAAAAGCGACACAACCCAAAATGTGTTTGTGGTTCATTAAAAATCGGAATGCGTTTTACTTTAAGTTTTAAATCAAACTACATCTGTTTCTGATTTGTGGCGCTTTTGTATTTAAGCAGCGATGTGTGTCACAGGCTAATAAAAACCATAGAATAGGCAAAGTTCGAGTAGGCATCGACTAATACTGAGTCGTCGTCCGCGCGCGCTCGCGAACGGATACAGCTCTGTTGTGACGATGTCGATAAATACGCTTAAGTGTGCGAAATGCAATATTGTGATTTGTGAACTGTTATCATTTATTCAAAATAAAGTGGATGTAATTGTCAACACAAATAAGTATTATCTCAATATGTGAATCGTCTTTCTCAGCGGAGGAAATTAAAAATGCGAAGTCGTTACTATTTGAATCCATTAAAACTTCGCAGAAGAAAGTTAATAGGCGCAATGATGGCAAGAAACAAAGAGACCTGGAAGATATCTTAAACGTTTTTAAGGTGTTAGATCCAGATGATATCCCGATTTTTGTGGCTCGTGACTTGCATAAATTACCGCCAGTAACATTCGATCACACAGATGTCACGAAGCTTCTTAAGGAATTGGTGGTGTTACGTGCCGACATGGATTCCATTAAGGGAAATTATGCTACTGTGGAACAGCTTCAAGACCTGAAAAAAGTTTTACACCACTATGAACCAACGCCAGCATCGCTGAGTACCCGCAATATTAACATGAAAAGGGGAGGGTATGTATTAGACAGCGGGCCGGTTGCGCTATCGGCGGCGGACATTACAGACCGCTCGGCAAATGCGAGTGCGGAGCAAAGTAGCACCGTGCCTAGGGTTTGCAAGATCCGTTGAATTTTCCGGATCCGGATAATTCGGATCTGGAGACTTGACGGATCCGGATATCCGGATATTTCGGATAATAACGGATCCTGGTTTTAAATGAAATATACTTTGATTTATAATAAGATTTATTAAAATTTAGATGCACGCACGACGCACGTAGATTTTGAACATAAAATCGCAAGGCTATTTGCAAAAATAGATGCCTACTTATTATTAAAATGTTGAGTAATCATTTAATTAACAATATTCTCAGGGACAAATAATAATCGTCTGTTTCTTTCTGTTGTTTTAAATCTATTTTATGGATTATAGTAAGATGCTTGTGTAGGGGTAACGTCGAACCGGAAATCATTAATATTTTTTGGCATGTTTTACATTTTGCTTCAGCTCCATCAGAACTCCGTAAAAAATGATGCCAAACAGAGTTTCTATCTCGAGAAGATCGTTTATATTCCTCAAATTTAATATGTTTATCCATTGTTGATGTTCCTCATTTAGGAATCTGGCAAAGAAAAGAGATTTTAATGAAATAATTTTTATTTTAACTACTAAGTATTATTTAATTAATAAATATCTATTAGTTTTTATTTTATCAATAATACTCAACTACCGTTATTTTTAGAATAAAGTTATAAATAAATACCAAGTATGACTTGACTTGTAAGAGTTGTATTTTGTACTGCCGCGAGAAAACGATCTAAGTTATGGAGATTTGTAATGACTAAAACAATGTAGGTACGACATGAATTTAGTTGATGGGTGTTATTGTAAATCACACACATACACATAAATAAGCATTTACTGGTATTACATTAGTCAAGACTTCATGGTTTATTTTAATTTTATTGCAAATTTCAAAGTCGTCTCATAATATCCGTAGGATCCGAAATATCCGGATCCAAGGGGTCGTCGGATCCGGATCCAAGGGGTCGTCGGATCCGGATCCAATTTTCGACGGATATCCGGATAATTCGGGTATCCGGGTATCCGGATTGCAAACCCTAACCGTGCCGGAGTATCGTGCACTTGTTCACTCCAGCGCTCGGACGAGCGCGCCGATTCACGCCGCACCGGGTAACTCAACACTGTTGGATACTGGGGCTACAGAAATGGACGACGGCGCTGGTAAATCTTTTAAGCAACCTACTATGGCGGAGATTCTAGTTGATGGAGATTGGAAGCAAAGTGAACCCACGAATGGGTGGAACTTAGTAGAATATAAAAAACCTAAAAGGTTCGGTACTAAAAAAGGCGTCGCATCCTCGAGCCTAGGCGACAAATTTAGAGTGGCCGACATCACAATTCCGTTGTTTATAACGTATGTGAGCAAGGAAACGTCGGGAGAGGACATCAGCGAATATATAAAAAGTAAAACGGGAGAAACTGTTACTTTACAGAAAATTAATATGAAGAAAGATCGATCATATAGTGCGTTTAAGTGTTATGTACCTAAACATAAGTTAGATGCCTTTTTGGATGACCAGATGTGGCCCAGTGGGATTATAAGGAGATACATGCGTTACAAGAACGTTGTAAACAACAAGTACCAACAAGAATAAAATATATTTATCATAATGGAATACAACGCATCAACAATAACTTTAGCTACTTTTAACTGCAAGAATGTTAAAAGGTCAATGAACTGTGTTCGCGCGCTATGCGAGTCAGCTGATATTATTGCGCTGCAAGAAACTTGGTTACTGCCGCACGAGTTATCATGGCTTGAGGATATAGACCCAAGTTTTAGCTATACTGGAAAGTCTTCAGTAGATATATCGACAGGCGTACTTAGAGGAAGACCTTACGGAGGGGTAGCCATAATATGGAGAAAAAGCTTATTCCAGTCAGTGTCGATTGTGCAAAGTGATAACGACCGGTTTTGTGCTATTCGCGTTACTGTGAATGATAGATGTTTCTTAGTTATAAATGTGTATATGCCTACAGAGGGTATTGACAACCTACCATTATTTACTGAGTGTTTAGGAGAAATGTATTCCATTATCGAAAATAGTGGTATAGAATCTGTATTTGTGTTAGGGGATTTTAACGCGCACCCTGGTGAGTCGTTTTGTGATGAACTTTTAGAGTTTTGCTCGGAACATGACTTAGTGTGTGAGGACGTGAATGACCTTGGCATTCAGTCGGGAACTTTTACATTTATAAGTGAGGCCCATGGTTCTAAGCGTTGGTTGGACCATTGCATAGTCACACGTTCAGCGGGTCAAACAATAACTGATGTCAGGGTTATTTACGATTCTTATTGGTCAGATCATTTTCCGTTGTTCATTCAATGTAACATTGACGCTATTCATGTTAAATCGAAATCTATTAAATCAGTGCAAAACGATGTTCTATGGGGAGAGAGAAAGTCTGAACAAATATATACCTACTCTGAGTACTGTAATAATAATTTAAAATGTATTGATTTCTTACCGGAGTTTACATGTTGTGCAGATAAATCGTGTCGAGATCCGTCACACCAGTCGCTGATTAAAGAGTTGTATACTAAGATTGTAGGTATACTGCGCGAGGGGGCCATTCTTAGCAAAAATACTGTGTCGCGCAATAACAGTAAGGCTAGGGGCGTGAGGGGATGGAACAGGTTTGTGAAGGACGCTCACGCGCAGGCTAGGTGTTCATTTCAAATGTGGATTGCTTGTGGTAAACCGGAAAGCGGGCCAGTTTTTGAAAGTATGAGAGAAAAACGTAAAATTTTCAAATCTAAATTAAAATGGTGTAGTAAGCATCAGGATCAGTTTGAAATGGACAAATTGGCTGCATATCACTCCGATAAACAATTTTCAAGGTTTTGGAAAGGTACGAGAAACTTAAATAAAAAGTCGGGTATACCAACCAGCATAGATGGAGCAGCAGAGCCTTCAGAAATAGCAAATCTTTTTAAAGATCATTTTAGAGTGACATCGCCGCTAGGGCCGGCGGGGCGGGTGCGCGATGCGGGGCCCGTGGGGCGGGGTGCTGGTCTCTTTTTCACGTGCAAAGAAGTAAAGAATGCAATCAAAGACATGAAAAGGGGCAAGTCGCCGGGCCACGACGGGCTCAGCGTCGAGCACCTGCAGCATGCCGGCGTGCACCTCGCGGGAGTTCTCACTCTGCTGTTCAATTTATGTCTGGGACATGCGTACCTACCTCAAGAATTAATGCAAACCTTAGTTGTGCCCATTGTGAAGAATAGGACAGGAGATTTGACGGACAAGAGCAATTATAGACCTATCTCGCTAGCAACGGTGATCGCCAAAGTGTTTGACAGTGTGCTGGATCGCCATCTCAGTAAACACACCAGGTTACACGATGCCCAGTTTGGCTTCCGGGCTGGGTTGTCTACGGAGAGTGCCATACTGGCTTTAAAGCACACTGTTAAATACTATCTGGATAGGAAAACGCCCGTGTACGCTTGCTTTTTGGACCTCTCTAAGGCTTTTGACCTTGTGTCGTATGATGTCCTGTGGGAGAAGCTTGAGAGAGCGGGGATCCCAGCCGACCTTGTAAATATATTGTCATACTGGTATCAAAATCAGACGAATTATGTTAAATGGGCCAATACGTTATCTGATCAGTATAGACTTGAGTGCGGGGTAAGGCAGGGGGGCTTAACTTCTCCTAGACTTTTCAACATTTATGTAAACCAGCTGATTGTGGAGCTCAGCGGCACATATGTTGGCTGTCACGTAGATGGTGTATGTTTTAATAACATAAGCTACGCAGACGACATGGTGCTTCTGGGACCCACAATCGGTGGTTTGCCTAAACTGGTGGCGATTTGTGAGGCGTTTGCCAAAGAGCATGGGCTGAAGTACAACTCAAAAAAAAGTGAGCTTCTGGTATTTAAAGGCAAAAATAAGCCACCGGCTTCTGTTCCTTCAGTCTATCTCAATGGAGAGCCCTTGCAGAGAGCCACACAGTTTAGATACCTAGGGCATGTCGTAAATGAAGATCTGAAGGATGATAGCGATATAGAAAGGGAACGCAGGGCATTGGCTGTAAGAGGGAACATGTTGGCTCGTAGATTTGCTGGTCACACTTTTTAAGGCATTCTGCCAAACTTTTTACACCAGCAGTCTTTGGACTAACTACACCCAAAAATCTTACAATACCCTGCGGATATTATATAATAATTTGTTCCGGACGATGGTGGGGCTGCCTCGCTACTGCAGTGCGTCAGGCATGTTTGCTGACGCACACACCGACGACTTTTATGCGCTTATGCGCAAGAAAGTCGCCTCACTGATATGCAGAGTGAGAGCAAGCTCCAACAGTCTCCTACGGGTGGTCGCGGAGAGGCAGGACAGCGCGGTGCTAGGCAGGTTCAATACGCTGCACGCAGTTCCTGCGTCTCGGTGACACCCAAATTTTATATTTTAGTTTACATAGCTCTGTATTAATATAGTTCTTAAGTTACCTTTGTTACTAACACTCTATGGACCTAAAGTTGTCTGACAATAAAAACTTTTTTTTTTTTTTTTTTTTTTAATAATGTTCCTACGGATTCCCATAAACGACCGGACGTCATCAACAGACGTATTAATAATTCGAAGGTGTAATTAGAGCAATTTGTTGACTTTGCCTTGTTCTATTATTTAAAGGTAATAGATTCAACTATGTTGTTACTTGAACACCGCTATTTTTAACTTAGTTTTTAATAATTTAAAGGGCAGTCTTGAGAATGCAAATGTATTTTGTATCTGTCTCCACCAGGTGGGATGTGTGCTCCTTTGCCTTCTCTATAGCATACAAAAAGAAATGTATAGATAGCTTACTTTTGAGATCAAAAGCATGATAACCTTATCAATATTAAATACCAGTATATGAATTGTCCCAATCGATCTGTACTCTTAAGTTGTGAAGCCAGTGTAACTATAGTCTGTTTTAATTGAACGTTTTTATAAATAAAATGGAGGAGATGTTTCGAGATTTAAAGTTTAATTACAAGACAGACATAGACAGACAATGTTAACAGTGCGGAGGCCAAAAGGTAAGACAGCCACAGATTCTGATGGGTTTCCTAATGACAGCTGACAGCTGTCACAAACATTACGTTTCGTTTATAGAGCTACCTATGTTCCTGTCTAAACATTAATTATTCTAATAGTGGCCGGCCCATAAGAAGTCAATCCTGACACATTGCACAAGCACAAAGCTTCTTTGTATTTTTAATGACGACGGCAGTAAAACAATGCTCCTTCTCCTCCTGCTGTCAATGTAAACAATATACAGAAATTCCATGGACTTGTTGCCTAACACATTCGCAATCGCAATCGTTTTCATTTTGAAAATCGAAGGCTTGTCTGCATACAAAATGAAAACAATTGTTCCACTTTGAAGTAGATTATTGCAATTGCGAGTGCGTTAGGCAATAAGCCAGCAGGTACTACAATCACACCAACAAGGCGAACGCCGAACGCTACCGCAATTCGCTCGCTTTGCTCGCTCGCAATAGTAAGTCAACTTAACGCTCCTCCGTGCCACGCTCGTCGTCGCACCTAACTAGAGTCTCCTACAGTACAAAAACAAGGTACCGGAAGTAACCGACTTATATAATAACCGCCTTACTTATAAACGTGGAATAACCGTCCTTATCTGTCATTGTGACATTTAAATTTGACAGATAAGGACAAAGCATGGTTTAGCTACCCCAAGCGTATTCTATGTTTATAAGTGAGGCGGCTAGACATGTTTTGCCAACCATAAAAACTTTGGTGTGGCTGCACCATAAGAATAAACCACTAAAATTGATTAACTTTTAACTATGCAAGAGCTTAACTGACGCAACAAGATTATAGGTAAATCTTATAAATAACGGTATAAGGTTTAGATTTGATTGTTCTCGCCAGTGGAATATTACAGAGGCTGCTAGGGTTAGCTCATAAATCTCTCACTATTCAAGCTCCCCTCTTCCTCCCTTTCAGTATAGTATCCGTATTAATAACAGAACAAGCAGATTGCGTACAACTGAAGACTTTGTTACTGATGCTTAAAGTTCAAAATAGTAATGTGTGGTGCTGATGACCACCTTTCAGAATAAATAGTATAGATAAGACAACCTATATTATGAACTATGAAACGTTGACAGGGATCAGTTAACGTATCAAACGAAGTAAGCCTAAGACATAAGAAAATATCGATAACATATAAAAGATAATTTTATTTGCGTAAATCTAAGGTAAGGTTTGAATGTTGAAAATAAAACCCGATTGCCGAGCAATATGACGCAGCCTTTTAATTTCATAATAGCTTATTATGAGACTGACACGGTCTTATAATAATATAATGTACCTATAATGTATCATTATGAAACTCCATTTAATAAAACATCGTTTAAGAGTTTAAATGTGTAAAGGTATAATAACGGCTTCTTGTCGAAAGGTCGATGGAGTGTAGCGCGTTTTAAGCTACCTAATTAAGAATGCACTGTTAGTAGTGTTATTTGTACACCCTGACGGGGCAACTAAAACTCGCCACTTAATTCGTCTGTCGAGTTGAAAAGTGATTCCTTAAAATAATAACATCATGGCTGACTCTTGAGTGGAACATCGACTTTGTGATCTCATAAATTGGGCCTACATTAAACACGGTATAGGTGAAAAACTTAAGTAAAAGACCTCTTGCATGTAATTGTGTACAACACTAATATGCAATTTACGTCAAATTTCAAATATAGAATGTCTAACGACCTATAGATACAGATGTGTTACAAGTATTACAACTAGTTAAATTTGTATATTGAAATGGTCACACTAAGACCTTTCAAGTGACACCTAAATTGTAATAATAAGAATGCTTTTTGTGGACGTAAATAATTGTCATTTTGCCATTGTTGTTACTTCAATGTTGACAGTTTAGGTATCCTATGTCACCCAGGATGGTGAAAGGATTCTAACGATACCACACACATTTAAATCGGCTCAGGCGTTTAGAAGTTATGGTGCAGTTATGGTGGAATAAAGAATCCTACATACATACAAACAATAGGAATTAAAAGTAGTTTAATTATTTAAAGATATTAAAATTAATTAAAATGAATGACATTGACTGAGGATGAAATTTTAAAATTAAAAAAAAAAGTTATCTAATTTAAAGCCTTGCCTTTCTGTGGCTTTTATATATAAGCAAAGCCGGCGCATTTGCAATCGTTTTTGCAGACCGGCCCTTCTTTTTCCTTGTTTTGGTCCTCATGGGGTGCCTTTTTCGACGCTGGCCGGCCGGAAGTTGGCATGAATAGAGTGTTTTAATATCTTTAAATAATCTTACATGAACCCTAAAAACATTACACTCCTTTTTTTGGGCAGTCGTGTAAAAATAAAAAGCCTTTAATAACGAACACAATTAAACATTTCCATATAAAAATAACTGATCTGATCCCTAGTGTAAAACAAAGTTATTACGCACGAGTAAAACAGCGACGTAAAAACCCGTTTTGGACAAAAGCCCATAAGGCTAAAGGCCGCCATTTTGTTTATGACGTTATTCATAAGCAAGGGTAAGTGTTTATTACCTCGCGACGGCGCTGAAGATCCTAAATACACACTGGTGGGAGTAAAAAGACGTATTATAACAATAATACATTGGTCAAGTGCGCTTAAAAGCTTGACTTTTAACTGTTTTAAGTATAATTAAGGACTTTAAGTAAATGTTACACATATACATACGTCCTAACAATACTACAAGCCTTTATTCCCTTAGTCGCTTCTTACGACTTCCACGGGAAGACATAGAGTGGCACAATTCTTCGCCGGCAACTATGTGGTTGCCAACATCCTCACGGTCAATGCCAGAAATACATCATCTGAGAAAATGGGTTCTCCCCCACTAGGCCGAATTTCATAAAAGCTAATTTCATTAGGTATACCAACGTTTGATATAATTTTCATTAACCCTAATTTCATGACAGCTAAATTTGTATGTCCTTATTGATTACTAGACCTAAAGTTATGTACCCTAATTAATGTTTACGTGAACTAAACATTAAATTAAAAGTAATAATGATTATTCCTAATGATTAATAGACCTAATGGTCTTAAGTCTTAATGACTGAATTAATCATTATTTGAACGAAATATAAATTAATAACAAATACTCAATTGATTCAATTTTACCCACATAGGTTAGGTTAGGTCAAAGTTGCGACAAAGCGCGAAGCGCCTCACCTGCGCGGAATAGGAGCTCCGCACAGCGGAGCTCCGTCGACCTTAGATACGGTGGTTTAGGAACATATTATATAATTAGGTTTTAGACTTTTAAGGTATAGTAATATTCGGTCTTTATAGGAATCGGATTACTAAAGTTACGGCTATTAAGAATCGGACATTAAAAAAAAGTATAATATAAATTCAGGAAGCTAAAATTAGGGCTAATGAATAGTTGGGAAAAATCAAAATTCGCGTTTTTGATTTTAGGGCTAATGAAGTTAGTGTTAGTGAAAATAGGATTCATATTTTTCGGGCTACAATAGGAGAACCGTGAAAATGTCATCTGTCTAGCTATCACGGTTCATGAGATACAGACCGGTGACAGACAGACAGACTTAGTTATAGGGTCCCGTTTTTACCCTTCGGGTACGGAACCCTAAAAGCCAATTAACAACCAAAACAAATATTTAGTGAAATATCAACGTGTCTTTTCCAGCGCCAAGTAAGTAAATATACGTAGCACGTTTAACGAGCAAGCCATGAAGATAAGGTTCGGTGTCGTTTGCCAAGGTTTATGGGTTTTAAGCCGTTTCCGTTTATGGCTTCACACTTGCCTTCACGGGAAACACGCCCTTGCTGTTATTTATGGTGAGACGTCAAGCTGAATATGTCTGCCATTTGTCACAAACATACGGAATATACACAAGGCAGTGTGTCAAGCCAAGTTCAGAAACGAAAGGGAGAGACCAACCGTGTGATATTGGGATGATGGAACCAGTAATGAACAAAGGACCAATAATAGACACTTGATTCTTATTTCACAGAAGATAAGGGTTATATTGTTGACGTCGCGTGATACATACACATACATACATTAAATCACGCCTGTTTCCCAGAGGGGTAGGCAGAGACCACTTCTTTCCACTTGCTACGATCTTGACAAATTTCTTTCGCTTCTACCACATTCATACATCGAGTCATGCACGCACGTCGGTTTCGGGTACTTAAGATTCGGCCGTTTTCCAGTATTTCTCCGATTTGACTCGAAAAAGTACGCCTAGGGCGGCCCCTTCCGACCCGTCCACTCACTTTCGATCTGTATATCTCTTTCGTCAATCTTCTTTCATCCATCCTTTCCAAATGACCGAACCATCGAAGCATGCCCTTTTCAATCTTAGTCACAACATCCTCCTTTATTCCACATTTCTCTCTGACTTTTTCATTCCCTTTTTTATTATTATTATGTTGTGTTTATTATGTACGTTAGCCAGTATGGCTTGGTTTATATCGCGCGTCAAATGTGGATAAAGCATCCGTCACTCTCATACTTATTTACGTGTCAGAAGGTGACGGATGCTTTATCCAAACTTTGTCACGCGATAAACGCAGCTGCAGTGAGATAAAGGTTTTGTATTTGTACTACTGTCAAGTAAATAAAAGCTATCACAACTTTGACAATACGATAACATGTCAAAAGTAATTAGGTTTTGCTGCGTAGAATATAATCCCAGTCAGAGATGATATAATGTAATATAATGAGTGTTTTAAATTTCATCTTAACATAATAGTTATTTATGTAACTGTTGCATAATGCGAGGCATTGATACACGAGTGTGGTTTTATGAAACGAGCTGTAAGGCGAGTGATTAGAATAACTACGATATCATAGCAAGATGGGCAAACTAAAGTAAAATAAAGGGCGTCTGACATCACTGTTCTTATGCCTGTTTCAACAGAAACTCAAATAAAACTATAAATCTTCATCAAACTGTCTCCTCTCGTCAGTAAGACCTCAACTTGGCACAACGCCTGGATTATTCAAATCCCTGAATGATTATAACTTTGTTTGTTTCAAAACTCATTAGAGGTAGTTTTCATTTGCTGTTCCTATTGTCTGTTGTTGTAACGACGGAACTTTCTTAATCTGAAAGTTATTAAAATGGATTTAAGTCTAGAATGAGGCTGTTTAATAAAGTAAACTCGACTACAGAGAGCGTCGGTGGTCTAGCGGTTCAGGGGTTCGACTCGGGATCTTAAAGTACCGAGTTCGAACCCCCGCAGTCACCATGTATCAATGAGTTTTTCTTACTAAGTGCATTATCCGACGCTCTTACGGTGAAGGAAAAACGTTGTGAGGAAATCTGCACATATGAACAGCTGAGTGTGTAAGAGGGTAATTGCATAAAAGACCCTAAGGGTCGAAGTGTATCCAAAAGAGCCCATCTGTAAGATAAGATAAAGTCGACTAAGTACAAACATCTCTTTGTAGTCAACTGTCGTTACAACAGGTTTTCGTTGGTAATTATTCAAAGAGTTTCTTTGATATGATAAGTAAGTCTGGGATCGAGGATTGAGTATTTAGCATATTTGAACGATTTTAAAATCTTTAATCTCGATTCAACTAAATACTTTAAAAAAAAGATTCCTAGAAATGGTAAATTTTTGTTTTGATAAAGAGCTCGCGGGTAGGCTAGCAAAATCTTTTATTTATTAACCGTACTGGCCCGGTACAGCTCTGCGTCCGAGTCATAACACGTGAGTCGAATGCAGGGGTTGTATCTACTCGGTAAAATGATAGTGTAGGTAAGTGTGACATTTGGTAAAAGTTTCGTCAGACTTTTAAAAACAAAGGAACCTTCTAAACCTATTTATGTATTAAATTAACAAAGTCAAGTATTTCTGTATGTGTTTAATACAACGGCAACATTAACATAAATAAATAAATAAAAGAAAAGTGAGGTTTAGAAGATTCATTTTTTAAAGTGTGACAAAAATGTTATCAAATGTAACTAGAAATAGTTACAACTTTTAGATTAACATAAAACATCCCGTACTGTAAGTAAAAACATGTATGTTTAACATTACGACTAATACCCGGACAAATATCGAATACCCATATGTAACAACTCTACATATATGTATATTATATCATCTTGCGAAGAATAGGTATTTTGGCTTACCTAATTTCGATCACTGGTTATCGTATATTGAACACAATACGATAATAATGTAAATAGCAATATGGTTTTACTGAAAAGAATAGAGCTCCCGTAGATAAACCTTTTTTTTCTATCTAAGGTGCTAAACTGAGAGCAATATTTTAACTCGACGCTTTTATAAAGAAAGAAAGAAAAAAACATCTCAAATATTAGTGAAAAACAAAAAGGAGCAAAATACTGACATAGTCAAAAGGCCTTAAAGACCATTAACAACCAACAGTTAGGTATTTTATCATGGTATTTATGACTATCTTCCACCCATAGCACTGTCAGCGTAGAAGTCGTTTATCGCTGTTCCCTTGGGAACTGTCGAATTTTCTGAAATCTTTTCTGGTGTTCAAACTATCTTAATAGGTACCAAATTTCATTAATATAGATAATTTATCGTTTTCTTTCTTTTATTGAGCGAAATTGACTTTTTTCTTTTAAAACGACAATTTAACTAAAAATCTTCCTTATTCTTTGAGGTCGTTCTAAATCTCTAATAAACACACAAGGTAACATACTTAAAACTGTGATATTCACATTGATAGTTTGTCAGGTGTCCAAATGATCTGTCGTACTTGTATTTTATTCCGTTCATTTTTTAAGTATCGCGTTGCGCCATTTTGGTAATGAATAAACTTAATTAACATACTTCACTGCACGTAACTCCACGAAACCTATTTAGTTTGCACTACATTTCTCCTCGCAGGCTGCTACGAATCCGTACTTAACTACGGCGTAGAGGCTCTACGAGCGAAGTACTTCAAGCCTTAAGCAAATCAAAGCAATTCTTTTGAAATGTAGATTAGAACAATATGGAATATGCATGGATTTTTTAAATCTCATTTAATGTAATAAAGTTCAAAATTGAATACATCTCTTTGTAGTTGACCGTTGTTGAAAATTTTTCAAATTAGTTAAAAAAATTAACCATATTCCTGAGTTAAAATTTGAAGTCAATCTGTTAGCGATCACGAACTACCTATCGCTCGTTTCTGGTTGAAGTGGACCGGCCTACTTCCCAGTTAAAAATAAACATTTGAAGCTGCAACAATTCTTGCTCGAGTAACATGTGGCAGCGAGTTTTATTGCTATACTGACGAGCAGAGTAATGGGTCACTTTATACTGGAATTATTAGCATATTGACCTATTATGTTTGCCCTGTAAGGTCAATATCTAAGAATCTGTATAGCTTCTGGTGATAAGTAAGGATAAATCGTTATGCTTTGTTATTTTGAGATGAAAAATGGCTTTTGAGACCTTATTTCTAAAATTCCTAAATAATTTCCTAGTTGTTTTATACAGGGTGTTTTGTATTTAGAGTCTTTGCTCTATTTAAACAACCTAATATGGGTCTAGTAAAAGGCTAACAGATTTTGAGATATATTCGCAATTTACTAAAATTTCAGTTATCTTAATTCCTTTTCTCCTCCTCGTCCTCTAAGTTTAACTTGAGGGTTAAACTTAAATTATTTATCAATTTAGGTAGCTGATTAGTTACTCTATAAGATGATTATATTTTTTTACCGATTTATCAATTAGTTTTTTTGACAATACACGCATACACCAATTACACTAAAAGTAATTTCCCATTAATATTTCAACCTTAACTTCTATCAGTTTTTTAATTAAACTAACCTAACACCGAGCACGGTAAGGACGCTGTTTGCATTGCAATTAGTTCATTAGCTACATGCACGCGGAGGGAAACATACATGCACTTAACTAATTAGCTATAGCATAAGCTATTAATTATTGCCCGTATGACTATTTCACAGTAATGTTCGTAAAAATATAGAGTTAAAATTGATGTAAGGACTGTTTAGATTTTGAAAATAATTTTACTGATAAAAAACTAAAGTGCTCTTGGGTGACATAGGCAAAGTCGCGGGACAAAAGTTAGTTTAAGAGAAAACCATTATGTATTGCTATTCAGTGAGGAAATGTAGTAAGTGTCTTTAGTACTGCCCTGCTAATACAAATGGCTATATCTCAGACAAAACTGCTGTACCAAATGCTATCTTAATACTAACAGAAGAAGATTGAATCTGCTTCGGCTATTGAATTTGAGATACTGCATGTTGGCTTATGAGGGCAGAGTATTAGTAGCTATATAAATTCAAGAGCAATGGAAACGGGTCACTTTCTATAGATATTCTATACAAGGTGACCCGTTTTCATTGCTCTTTTTAGGGTTCCGTAGTCAAACTAGGAACCCTTATAGTTTCGCCATGTCCGTCCGTCCGTCCGTCCGTCCCCAGTCTAGCTCAGAGACTCATAGTACTAGAAAGCTGTAATTTGGCATGAATGTACATATTAGTCACGCCAACAAAGTGGTAAAATAAAATTTTGAAAAAAATTTTTTTTTAATGCACCTCCCCTACACGTAACGTGGGGATGTCTTTTTTTTTTCTTGCCTACCCCATAGTGTGGGGTGTCGTTGGATAGGTCTTTCAAAAATATTGCGGGTTTATGAAAACAATTTTTCGATTAAGGGATCCGTTTATGAAATATTAAGCTTTAAAGCGCTATTTTTTGTTAGAGTCAAGTGTCCCCCCCCCCCCTACAGCCAAAACTACAAGTACTAAAAATCTGAAAAAAATCTTCAACGAAAGCGCATATAACGAATTTTAAAGGAAAACTATCACGGCTAAGTAGACATGATTAGTTCCTGAGATACAGGCGATTAACGGGTTTATACCTACTAAAAATCATCTAAGACAGCGCCAAATAACTTTAAATAGAAAATTGTTTCATACATGTTGATTTTTGAGATAGTTTTTTGTGTTTGTCGTTACGGCTTCGGAACCCTACACTGAGCATGGTCCGACATGCTCTTGCCCGGTTTTTTAGTTTAGAAATGGTAACACTCATACTATTTATAATATTTATTTTACTGCTTCTTTTTATGATTTGTATTTGAAAGACCAATCGTCGTCGTCAAAACAAGGTTTAAACTTTTGAACGCCACAGACGGCTGTGGCCGACATCTGAAAGTCGTGCCACTGACGCCACGACGGCTACAGCCGACACAAGTCCAAGATTAAAAGAGACTTTATTTCATATGAATTGGGGTGATGGAACCAGTAATGGATAAGGCACCAATAATGGACACTGATTCTTTTTTTACAGAAGATAAGGATTATTCATTTGTTTTGCAACAATCAATTTAGGACCGTATGACATTTGAATTAAGAGTGAAGTGTCCATTACTGGTGCCTGTCAGCTAAAAGTGTCCATCATTGGTGCCGTCACCTTAAGTTGTAATTTTCATAGCATAGCAAACATGTACGGCGTGTGAATGGCGCATTTGGTAAACAACGTAAGGTGTTCAAAAGGTTAACAAGCATGTTAACCTAGACAGATCAATATTTCTCCCATAAAAACACTTATCTTTATTGAAATCATGAGAGCTATTAGTTTTAATTTATATAATTTTACAGGTTTGACCTAAAACAAACCTGTACGGTCTAAACTACGCGCATTTATTTAATGCTTACCTACTCGTGACCTCCCTAACAATATATGGCTGCGTTTATCGCGTGACAAAGTTTGGATAAGGCATCCGTCACCTTCTGACACGTAAGTAAGTACGAGAGTGACGGATGTTTCATCCACGTTTGCGGGTGGTAGGACCTTGTGCAGGGTCCGTCCGGATCGCTACCACCGTCTTATCCATAAACCTACCGCCAAACAGCAGTGTTCGCATTGTTGTGTTCCGGTTTGGGGATTAAGACAGCCGGTGAAATGACCAGCATAGAGGCATTCCATCTTAGTCCTCAGGGTTGGCAACGCATTTGCAGTCTTAGGATTGCATTGCAGTCTTGTGAATGTGAATGTCTATGGGTCACAGTTTCCACTTACTATCAGGCGGCCTGTGTGCTCGTTTGTCTTCTCTATGACATAAAAAAAAAAAAAAAAAAAAATTCGCGCGATATAGACGCGCCATACTAGGCCCGATGATTTAGGCATCGCGACACTTAAATATGTTTTAATATTAGTCATAAAGGACAGTGCGTCACTAACTTTCGTAATTAACCTCAAGTCAAAGGAATAACCAAACTTAATAATAGTGTGTAATTCAATAACTTAAATAGTCGGGATTTCTCTACACTCTCTACCAGCTTTAAGTATCATCAATACCTACAGTCAAAAAACATCATGTAAATCGGTTTACCTACTATTTCATGCCCTCGATGACAATAGACAGACCGACACTTCAAACATATCCCTCCCCTATTTTATGATTTAAAACGAAATAAGTATAAAAGATGAAAAATATGAGTAGTAAAATAAAATATGTTCATTCATTGTTTTTGGTTTCATATTCAATTACTGCATTGTTTAAATTTTCAAATATCTGACTTGAAAATCAATTGGAAAAATAGTGGACGAAAAGCAAGCAGTGAAAAACAAAAAAGAAAGCGAACAAACAAAATCTGACCTAACACGTTTTATAAATTAATCCAAGAGTCCAAAAAAAATACAGTAGAGACAAAGAACTTTCTAACACAAAGAACCTTGTACAGCTCTTTAGTAAAACGCAACAACTACTTACTTACAATAATTATTCGCAAAAAACTAAAAATTTACGAGTTGAAAACTTTCAAAACATGATTAACTGATATAAAACACGCAACAAAAACAAACCTTTGAGTCAATCCATTCACGGAACACTATAACATTATCATCACTGAAACACACCAAAATCACCACACAACACAAATAACAATAGGTTAATTAAATTATTTTAATGGTCAAACATGATTAAATTTTGAAATTGGAACAAATAAAAACGCGCGCGAAGGCGGCATCCGGCTTTGAAATGCCGCAGGCGACTGAAGCGGCACTGCAAGGCTATAAAGCTATTGGGGAATGTTGCCAGAGAGGGCGAAAATAACCCGGAATCTCGGGAATTTTCGTAACGGTCAGGGAATTCTTTTATTAATTTGGAGTTTTTAAATTATTTACCTTTTTAATTTTAATAATTTAGGAACCTAAACTTAAAGAGGAGGAACCTCAGGAGGAACTTAAAGCATTCTGAAGTTGGGATTGGTTCATTGATACAATAGGTATTTACTTAATAGGGGTGAATGACATTTCACCTGCCACCATGCAGCAGTGTTTGCATTGTTGTGTTCCGGTGTGAGGGTTAAAAAAGACAGCTAGTGTAATGACTAGCACAGAGGTATTTCATCTTGGTCTTCAGGGTTGGTAATACATTTGTTAAAGGCAATATGGGTTTACTCAGTAGATAATAGGCTTTGGAACCTTATTATATACACCTTCCTTATTATATACTGTCTCTACATCTTAATAAGATAAGAGCTATGCGATTTTTGATTGATTGCGTCACTATGACATAGTACGTAAGTGTTTTTATTATTTAATATCATAAGATTAGTATTTACATTATTTTAGGTTTAAAATTTAGTTCACGCAGTTCTTGCAAACTTTGTTTTTGTATTTATGTCTAATCGTTGCAATTTTTCGCTTTTCTCATATTTCTTATATTCGAACCCTATATTCAAACCGCCGCGGACCGATAGGTTTACTTACTTCGGATTAAACCTTGGCACCTTTTGTAAGGGCAAATGTCAAATTTTAACCCGAAGTAGCCTTATCTATTCGCGGTTTGAATCACCCAAAAGTTAGCTGAAAGAGATCCCATAAATATTGCATCTGAACTTCTGTGTTTCGTACAATAAAGTGTTTACACACAATGACATACTGGGGATATTCACGGTAAGAAAAGGTTCGTCACATTTAGACTCTATTTCAACACAATTAAGGTGTAAAGTCAATGTAGAATAAAACTCCCCGTATGCATGTCAGCTTTCAGGGGTGTTATTCTCTCATAAACAACGAACGGGCGGACGGAAGAGCGAAATCGCAGCGGCGAGGTAGTCCCGTCAGAGCGAACAAAACACATTTTAGCGTGTGCATTCACAATTAGGCAGCCTTATACGTTCGATCTTATCGACAGAAGCCATGCTGCCAAATTGAAAATGCACGCGCCTAAATGTGTTTTGTTCGCTCTGACGGGACTACTTAAACTCGCCGCTGCGATTTAGCTCGTTCGTCCGACCGTCCGTTGTTTTTGAGAGAATAATAACCCAGTGCTTATTATTATTGTAATTTATTATATTAGCCTATTAACTTAACCTTAGGCAAGAATAAGGATAAAAAAAACGAATGTGAACATAGAATGAGTATGCTTTGAGTTTGCTTTTCAGCTCAATAGGGTATATGTACAAGCATACCTATAGTTAAAGCAGACTCAACGCTATACAGCCAGCAATAAGGTTTCATGTATAGAAGCAATTATATATGGGATAAGCCTTTTTTTTAGAAGGCATAATTGCCACCACCGCTGACCACGCATAGAAACTGCCCTTAATGAACATAGGACAAGAGTAAGCGACGTTATCTATACTCTATACTAATATTATAAAGATGTAAAGTTCGTGACGTTGTAAGGGGTAGGTAATCTATATACTGAACCGATTTTGAAAATTATTTTACCAATAGAAAGCCACGTTATTTGTGAGTGCTATAGGCTATACAGGGTGTCCGCGAGATAGTGGGGCCATTCTACTTTTCAGTGTACATTTTTGCTATCGTCCGATAAAAAGTATACCAAATGATGAATCCGCGAATAAACAAATAACGTGAACTTAGAATTTTTACGTTTAACGGTTTTCAAAAAAAAAATCCTAAATTACTCAATTATCGCTGAAGAATCTCGGTAACTCAGTGGTAAATTGCACATTTTCCATAGAAAAGGCGGGGACATCAACGTCCACGTGACTGCGTTACTCACTTTATAGTTATTACAAATAACTTTTTATGAATGAAGTTAATTCTATATATAAGCATATTGACGTCCCTTTTCTAGTTTTAAGTTAGAAAAAGCAACACTTTACCGTTTGTTGAAATAAAAATAGTTTAGTGAGAGCGTGGCTAAAAGTTATGTACAACGAAAAGTAGAATGGCCCAGTGGCCAACCTGACAGGGCTGGATAGCTCAACTCAGGAGTGTCCAAAATTATGATAAATCATGTTTAGTAAAAGTCACACCGAAAACGAGGTATCTCAACTTTTAAATTTTTTGGAAATGCGATACCTACCCTGGTTTATCATTTTTGATGCCACGACCACAGTTATTTGGATTTTTCAGTTTCGTTTGCTGTAAAAGAAAGCTGATTAAATTTGCTTTATGACCCTTCTAACTAAATTAATAAATAATTAGCAGTTTTTTTAATTTTTCAAGTCAAATTTAAGGTTTAGGCATCTGAGTTTTTCTTCCGGCAAGTTTGACATCGCACGGTGTAATTTTTTTTGATGATAACATGTCTTTCTTAAAAAAATTGCCTGTTTAATGGAGATTATAAAATAATATAACAATTGAGTTTATTAATTATAGTAGCGAAGTAATTACCTATTAAGTTTGTCCAACAAAGACTGAAAAAATCGAATTTCAAAAATGACGTTCCGTTCCGTTTAAAACCATTTTTTTTGGTTTTTTTAATGTTTTTAAAGACAATTTATGTGAATGTGAAGTTTCAACTTTTGAATCCGATTACTTTAAAATCCGGTTAATATCGGTTTTTCAGTTTTAATATAAACCTATTAATTACGGTTACCGGTTTTGGCTCTTGTACTATTTTGTCCAACTCGCATTATAATTACATATAAGGGTTGTTGTGTTTCAATTTCAAAGCGGTTACTTTTTTTTTAAAGCGGACCTTTGGCGTTGACAAAGGCTTAGTTCAGTAGAAAGATTGCTACCTCAAAATTAAGTTTACTGTAGATTCTTTAAGGAGAAATTTAAACTGTTAAACGAGTCGTGAAGCTAAGTTCTTATAATAGGTCATAGTTATTATTTATTATCATGTACATAGATATAATAAAATTTAGTTTGCAATACGAGAGCATACAGTATCAAACATGATAATATAAGGCTTTTTTTGGTAACAAAATTCAGGTTAATTTAATTCCTTAAATACTTATGACCAAATGTCACTTCCTACAATACCTTTTCATTTTTCTTATTTTTCACGAAAATAAACTATAACATAGTTCTGCTCATAAGTGGATCTTAACATGGGTACCTACTGTATCATTTGTTTGAGACAGCTTTTTCTTAAGTATAAGTATTAGAGATGGGCCGACTACGGTTTTTGCCGACTAGCCAGTCGGCCGACTAATCGGTTTTCAATTTGCCGATTAATCGGCCGACTAGTCGGCAATGCCGATCGCAGGTTTTTCCTATGTTCGGGTGAACGCGGAAACGTTTGTTTCGCCTACCCCCATGCGTTCATGTTTTGACCAGATTTTATTACGTTTTTTCTGTACCGGCGTGTTGCTCGACCAAAAAAAACGATCAAAATCTAATTATAGTATTAAAACGAACTACCTACTGCTTTTTATCACTATGTCGAAAATAAAATCACGTGTGTGGAATTTTTTTGACGATATTATTCATAAGAATATTAAATTCCATAGATTAAAAAATAGTTTAATTTATATTTCCTATAGGCAATAAAGTGCCGAATATGCGGCATTTTTTGCCGACTAGTCGCCGACTAATCACCGACTAGAAATGATGCCGAATAGTCGGCTTTCCCGACTAGTCGTCGACTAGTCGGCCCGTCTCTAATAAGTATCCAAAACAATTTAAAAAATTTAAAAAATTGTGTCCATTTTTGAGAATGGCCCATCTATCAAAACGTTGACAATACGATAAGTGATAACAGTACCCTTACCATGAGTTACAATTATTTATTACCGTACTCGCTAACGAATCGAATGCTCTGTCCCTTGCACTCTATAAGAATACTTGCGAGGTCTGCGAGGGACAGAGCTTCGACTCGCTAGCGAGTACATTAAATTGTAACTCATGGTAAGGGTACAGGAAAAAACAATTTTGTTTTTACCTTGTTGAGGCCCCTGCTCGGGTACTGGCGGTCAACCTCCACTGATACCCCGGGGGACAGTCGCGCACGAATTTGATTGACTGTAGCTACAAGTAATCTTGTAAAAAAATGTGTGTAGCATGACGTCATTGTAAGACATATGTTGTGTATACATTTTAACATAAATAAAATTATATTTTGGCACGATGACAGTAATGGCCATGAATAATATTTTGTTATGAATACGTTTCCTAATAACTATTCTCGTTGTATTTACCAACGCTTTTCAAAAACATTATTTTGCGTATGGAAGAGCCCTGTGTCGCATTTGACTGGATTGTTACCACTAAACTGAAAAAAAACACATCCAAACACTATTTTTTAATATAATCTAATCAATCAATCAATAATAATCAATTTTAGGTAAATTTTACCGAAAAAGGTCAACTGAGACCATTTTCTTTAATTTAACGCGTAGTTTCGTGAATTTACCTACCGTGTAGATAGTTTGGTTAATTCAACGTGTAGTTTCGTGAATTTAACGTGTAGATAGTTTGGTTAATTCAACGTGTAGTTTCGTGAATTTAACGTGTAGATAGTTTGGTTAAATTAACGTGTAGTTTCGTGAATTTAACGTGTAGATAGTTTGGTTAATTCAACGTATCGTTTCGTGAATTTAACTTGTAGATGGTTTGGTTAATTCAACGTGTAGTTTCGACAATTTACCGTGTAGATAGTTTGGTTAATTCAACGTGCAGTTTCATAAATTTAACGTGTACCTAATGCTTGTTCAGTGTCAGGCTGCGGTGCCATTAGGCAAATAGTTTGCCCTTCCATATTGTAGAGTTTGCCGAACGCAAATTGACAAACTGCGATATGGGAGGGCTAACAGTACCCGCTAAATTACTACATTGTCGTGGGGGTTAAGGTACAATTCCGATGATCGGCTGTCACCGGTTGCGATTGCCAAAATCGGAAGCATAGTTCCAAAAATTTTTATGTTCTCCGGTTAGAGTAAAACAGTGGGAAGTCGTCTCCAAAAAGTTACTGTCCACTTTGCTACCGAGAAATCTGACATCAAGCAACAATGTAAGGCACTCAAATGGTTTAAAAAATTCAAGACAACATAATGGTAGGGACAATATTTTTGTCGATTACTCAAGGCACTAAAATTTAAACTTTGGGATTTCCATCTCTCTCTTTTGCAATATTGGGAGAAAGACGCGCTAACGTTACTCCAGACATCGATTAGGAATAGTTTTAATTATATATTTTTTAAGCGACAATACACACGTCAATAAATAGCTTTAAAACATATTTTTTAAACCTTGTGTAAAAAAAACAATGCTGTCGTGCTACACGATAGAGCAAAATCCATTACAAAAATATAATAGCTAATTCGAGACTGTTCTTTGGACCAAAGCCCTTCTAATCTTTGAATCACCTGTCCTTTTTATAGTCAGCGAACAAGCTATAGCGTGTACATTTGGCATATAGGAATTTGGCACAGAGTAACGAAATGAATCAATTGCAAATTTAAAACAATTACCTTGGAAACTAATCGTATTTGGCTCGTTATATAACGTTTTAGTGGGCACAAATAAAAATAAGGACGTTCTAGAACGAATGTGGTAAAAAAATCTTTAAAAAAAAATGTACTTACCACATGCGTGTATTACGCAAAATAAAAATCCTTAGCACCTAGCGTTGAACACACTGGTCACACATTTTCACTGCACAAGTCCAAAAACATCCAAAACACTTTTTATCTTAAAATTACAATTTCAAAGTTCGATGGCCTTTCCGATCGAAAAAAACTATAAATCGATTCCTACATAAAATCGAAATTCGGTTTTCAAATGTCCGGCCCGCTCGACCGCCGGATCGTTTGAATTTAGAACGAATGCTAGCGCGCACGCTTACCGGCCGATTTCTAAATATAAATCCGCTGGGTTTGTCTCACTGGCCAGTTTTTATTGAGCCACACTAAATTCTTTTACAGTTTACAAGTGGACCCAGGTACTGCTTAGCTGTAGTTCATTTTATGATGGTTGGCCGGTACTATTATTTTGACTGAGAAACAAATATAAGAACCCCGGGCAGACTGATTAATCTCGCTAACTAATTAGCTCTATGTGTTTAGTTTTTATAGCTCTAGGTATAGATAAAGAATTTAAAAAAATGCGACTGTTTTCTATCTAAAGTTCTTCGAGACTTCGAGTGTAAAACTTTCAATATTATTAAATTAAACCAATGCATATTTTAATATTGAATTTAAGTTTTGTTTGAAACAAGTTTTCCCTGCTCATAATTATAAATACAAGAGTTTGACTGTCTGTTTGCCTGCTTGTTAAGCTCTCACGGTTAAACAGCTGACCTAATTGGGGCCGCGATTTTTTTTTAATAGTTTTAGTCCCAAAAAAATAGAGTTTCCAATAAAACAATGAATAATAATTTCCACGTGAAATTCTTAAAATAAATATGTAAGCAACTAAATAGCTGCAACATTTTTTATACATTTAATTCAATAGGAGCTTACGCAAAGTAAAACTATTAACACCATACAATAAACTTATAAAGGGAACAAATTGGCAAACAACGTAGAAAATAGGGTATAAATAAATACTTTATTGTATGTAACAAATGGCAGATTACATAGTTGACATACGACAGAACAAAATGAATGTAATTATAATACAATTTACAAATGTTACACATTACATGACAGGTCAGCGGGACATAAACAAATTCATTTTAAAATTAGTTTACTTAAGCCGGAGTTCTACTGCACGTGGATGAATTGTTCTAGACGTGTCAATAACGTCATTTCGTACGTGCGACACATTTTGACAGGAATAGTTTTTAAGTGGCCTCTGAAGACAAAAGTAATCTTGTAAATGTCCCATTTCTCCTTTTAAGACACGGAACCTTAAAAAACCACAGTATTTATCACCTGAATTTAAGTTTTAAATGAATTCCCCTATAAATCGGCAATTTATTTCAATTCATTTGTCTAAAATACGTTGACCGGTCATGTACTTAATTATGTACAGTAAATACATTGTTCATCCTACTGACTGCGCCAATTACATTAAACAATTCACATTTCATAAAGAATTCACGTTCGGGCGGAGTAGCGGGGATGGGAAGCCTCGCCTCCCCCAACTCTTCCCACCCCCCCGGACGGTCGAATTAGAGTTTGTCTATAATAACAGAAAGTTTAAACTACTATTTTTAATTCAAATTCATTTATAGCGGAGTTGTGAATGAAACAAATTAAAATCAACCTTTTCTTTGGGATCCCCTTGAATCACTGACACACATGTGATTGAATGTATAATTTCATCTAAAGTTAATTTATTTTAAAATTATACTGTTTTTAGGTTATCTTAAGCATGGGTTACCTAGGTTAGGTTGGATTAGACCTGTGACCACCAAAAAATCCTGTAAAAGCCTGTTGATGAAGTGAAAATTCCAAAAACGTAAAGCATTCTATAAAATGAGTTTCGGTGATTCAAGAGTAAACCCTTTTTCATATCACAATGATTATTGAAAACACCATAGCAAATATTGACTCACATTGTAACATTTCTTTTGTATTTACTTTCCATCCTGTTATTGTATGTGGCGTTCAATAAAGAATATATGTATTGTATTGTTGTTATAAAAGTTAGACATACTCAGATGTATTTACCGCACAACAAAATTACTTACTTATAACATTTTTAAGCATACGCCAATTGACAACATTTTCAATGAAATTCCCTTCTATCCATTTTGATTTAAATCTTACATGGTATTCCAATTCCAACTACAAAAAAAATACATAAGGCATTTCACAAAAAAATACTAGTTTCTCGGTGTATAAACGAATATAGGTCCTACGTAAAACCCTATAACCACAAAAAAAGGTGTTGACACTACAACCTCAATTTATTTCTAAATAAATTTCAACTTGAATGAATAAAAATGTTGTCAATTACTGTTAAATATTATTCCATTTTTATTATTAATGTAAGATAATTAACGTGTAAGGTGTGACATTTGTAATTTAAGTGAATAATCAAGAACATCTTAAAATATGATTTCGCTTTGAGCCCGGACTCGAGTCTGAACCGCCAAATGTCAAACCAAAGAGACTTGAAAAAAGAAAAACCTAAATTACAAAGTAAACCTTACCTTTTCAATGCACCTTAAAAATTAATGATCACAGAGTTAGATTTAGGAATATTTGATTTGATGAGACAAGTGTTTTAAAAACTGAACCAACCTAATAAAATAGAAATAAACTTAACATTTAACAAGAAATCTACCTTTTTTTTCATAACTAAAGAACTTGGTGTTCAAATTATATCAAAACCCGGGAACCAAACGAGGTGAAGATTTTAGAATCACTAATTAACATCACAGTTACAGCAAATGTCTTATTTTAGTTAACAACAAACCATTTTTTTTAAATTATAATGTTAAACGATTTTTTTGCATAACTATAGACAAATATCAAAAGAAATGGTGGCAAATTCTGATACTATCTCTAAAGATCTTTTACACTTTTTTTTCTTTGCTTTCCTTCTTAAATAGAGCTGTGTTTATATAAAATAAACATATTTTATTGAAAGTTCACAAGCAGGGAATGCAAATTACCAGTTACAACCGGTTTCAACTAGTTAATTTCATACAAAGACATCTAATAACCGTTTAAATTGCATTCCCTATTCCCAAGACATGGGATTGGGAACCAAACGACCTTTTATGACACGCATATAAGGTTGGGGACATTTTCCATTGTTACAATCCAAAAAAAAAATGCGACGAATATGATAGGAATAATAAATCAATTTTAAATAGTTTAAAGACCTACTTAAAATATTCATAATGGTATCTCGTATTGCTCAGTTTCTATTCAGTATTTTCGTTAAGGCATTTTCCTCTATGATTGAGGTAAGGTGTAGTAGAAATGTTTTTTTTTGTTTTTTTTGGTGTTCAATAAAACGTATTTGTATTGTATTGCCTTATCTTGAAGACCAATCAGTCAAACCAAGCAATTATGTTCATTGTATGTCCACGCGCCAAGTCTATTAGCCGTCGTACAGTAAAAGACACCTGATGTGGCTTACCGATGTACCTGCGCAGATGATTTTTTTTCGAAGCGCAGGAACCAATCAGCATGATCCTGTTGTATTCTGTGCTATTATTGGTTATTAGTGACGCCATGTTGGCGCGCGCCCGCGTGTCGTTCGGTCGGCCATCAAACTCGCGTGAGTGAGATAGAAAAAATAGATGCAACTTAATTTGCACATAACTATTACGTACAATTCTGATCGTGGGTTTAATCGTCCTTTCGGAAATCATCGGAATCGTTGTTCGTGTCTGCGTGAACGAAGATTCCCGACACGCCATATAAATTGTGTTCTACTGTAGGTACTCGTTCAAGAGTACGTTTAGCTCCAAATAAATAGTTGATAACTCAATGTATCTTTCGTTTTGATTAAAACCTTACAAAATAAGCCACAAAGTCACTATTATAGAAAAATATTGATTGCAGATACCCGCTTTTATTTCAAAGCAATTTTGACGCGTCGACATGCAATGAATACAATAGCTTTGTTTGACTGATGAGTTGACATAAGACTAGGAACAAAAAAAAAGATTTCTACTAGTTTTAATTTTATTATTGTTGTAAGACACATATTGCGGGAATATATTTTGAGTATTCCTGTGGCATCCAAATAAAGATATAGACATCTCGCCAGCTAGAGTACAATTTTGTAAAGAGTTTTTATATACATTATATTTTTTGTTCTAACCTTGCTATGTGATTGAATGTACAAAACTTAATATTATAATATGTAAATGAAGTCACATTGGTATTTGTAACACACATATTGACCATAGATTGAGAATATGGGGCATTATTTGCTGCTGTCTTTAAAAAAGTAAATTCATTTTAAAAGTGAAGCAAATGTTTGTAGTAAAGTATAATGAAATCACAAATTGTTAATAATGGACGTTATTATTATTAGCTCTCAAAATAATAAAACAGAAAAACATCCATGGATCGGCTGTACCTACCCTTGCCCTTTTTTTTTTAAAACCAAAAAAACCGGTCAACATATTACATTTACACACAGGGGCAGATTATTAAATACGCCCCCTTAATCATTCTCAACCTATGCGACTTCCTTGACGTACCTATTCTAATACACAAATATCTCTCTTCCTTTATTTATTATTGCCATTAGAGAACCATCCCTGAAAATAGCATGAAAACAAATTATTTTCGATGTTGCGACTTACAAGCCAAAGATATAAAATTTCTACAATGGTCACATTATTGTATGTTTTCTACGTTATCTATACTAGCCTCACCTTGTCCTGTATCCAAAATGGCCTCCGCACTTGGTATCACAATAACATCCGTCACATTATTGGCACACGACACATCGCAGACATCACTACAGTGCTCACACTCACTATTTTCACAATCAACAACACTATTCTTCCTCTCCTCCATATATTTTGCTATATCAATATTCACATTAATGGCTTCCAAGTGTTTGACAACGTCGAATCCTTCTTCCTCTTTATCGGAGCAGAAATCTTTGATTTCAGAACATATTCTTCTGACTTTTTCACTCATGTTTGGATAGTATTCATCTGCATTGTTGCTTGATATCTTAACTAGGATCTCAGAAGTGAGACTGGTGTCATCTCCTAGGGTAAATAGAACTTTTCCTGTGTCCCCGTCGTCTCTTCGTTCTGTTGTTAGACGGACTATTTCAGAGTCTGAATTGTGACTCTTCATGGATGAGTGCGGGGCTTCTATTTGGTTGTTATGGGAGAGTTTCGTGTTGTAGATGTTTGGTTCGCTGCCCATTATAGATGTGGTTGATTGGTTTAACGATGGCAATTCCTGTGAAAAAAGCAATCAATTGATTTTTGTACTGCTCTCGACTCTCAACTTACTGTTGTTTGATGTTCTTTATAAGGGACTAAGAAAATGATCTCATACATCATCATCATTTCATACATAAGCAGGGGTCGGAATAAGTAGTGCCTACGTATTCCCATCTCAATCACGCATGAATGAACATGCATAAAGTCAGGTTGACAAGCAATAAAAAAAAATCGTTGGAAAAATGCAACGCCGTATCCCACCTCAATTTTAGGGTAGGTATGACGGACTCTAACTACCTATTCCAACCCCTGATCAGTGATCATGATCATACAAGTAAGTCAGAGTTACCGTTTATCGTAAAGCAATATCTACCAGAAATATTCAAGTTGTAAATGTTTTTTTTTGGAAACCCTAAAAATTCGTCTTGTGTTGTTTAGGACAAATAAGCAAAGATATTTAAGAATCAGAATTTACCAGAACCCCCAATTTAGTACCTATTTATTATCGGGTTATTTTCACCTGTTACCACTGGTAACTACTGGGAATTTTTATTCCTACTGGTTACCAGTGGTAAAAGGTGGGAAAAATACTAGTTGCTACCTCCACTTTGTTTTTAAATTTTAATATTAATAGAAATGCATAACTAGTGGCAATAAAAATTCCATTCCAGATTAACAAGTTTTTAGAGCTGTTAGTAATTTTGTAGTTCTGCCTACCCCACTCTGGGAATAAAGGCGTGAGCTTATGTATGTATGTAATTTCCCAGTAGATACAAATATGGTAAGAAGTGGGGAAAATAATCCCAGTTGTTACCACCAAATTATTTTGGTAGTTGTAACTGGGAAATTTTATTACTATTATGAAGGCAAATAACGCAATTGGCCATAGAGTCCTTAAAATACCTGGTCGTCATGGTAACTGCCCACGCTTCTCGAGTGTCTGTGCCTGCTGAGGGTCATCACGGCGTGCGGCGACTGCCCATCTACCGCATCCTATACATACAACTCAAGTCAAAACTGTGTGTATGTGTATAATGCGATCAGAAAATAAATTAGTCGTATATGACCAGTGAGTGGTGTCTCAAAAAAAGGAATCAAATTTAAAATATCATTAGCCGGTTAACACGTATTGCATAACGATAGTTCAGTTGATTTGATTTTAATTTTACTTCTGCCGGAGGCACCCGTAGATTACGTTTCTAGTACGTAATGTTTATTTTTATTTGTACTAGCATTTATATTTTATATATTTTTTTTTATATTTTATCTGACAATATTAGTAACACAATACGATTTAAAATATTTATTACCTTGAACCTGTTGAATTGTCTGTATTTCCCCCTGTCCGACGCCACAAGGCTTCGCAGCGATTGGCTGTGCGAACATCTGTTGTCCGCCAGCCATCGGTACATGCCAAACAACTTTGCCGTGTCGTTCCTGTAGGATAAAACCTATTTTAGGTTAACTTAGTAGCTGGCATTAAGGTCTTTCGTTTATTAACCCTTCGTATGTAGAAGGGTGTCACACACCCGTTCTCTGCCGCAAAATGGCGCGTCAAACGTCAAATTTAAAACGTCACACAGTAGCTGCACTATACACTTGTTTAGTAGAATGTAAGGCACTGTAGGCCTCACACATACTCCCGCGCTGTGTGGCGAGGTCATTAGCCTCTGCAGGTTAGCGAGTGTGGGCCTCATGTCAGCGACGGGCTGTCGGCGCGCCCACAGTAGATGCGCTATACACTTGTTTAGTAAAGTGTGAGGCGCTATAGACCTCACACATACTTACTCGCTGTGTGGCCAGGTCATGAGCCTCTGCAGGTTAGCGAGTGTGGGCCTCATGTCAGCGACGGGCTGTCGGCGCGCCTACAGTAGATGCGCTATACACTTGTTTAGTAAAGTGTGAGGCGCTATAGACCTCACACATACTTACTCGCTGTGTGGCCAGGTCATGAGCCTCTGCAGGTTAGCGAGTGTGGGCCTCATATCGGCGACGGGCTGTCGCCTCGCCCACAGTAGATGCGCTATACACTTATTTAGTAGAATGTAAGGCACTGTAGGCCTCACACATACTCCCGCGCTGTGTGGCGAGGTCATTAGCCTCTGCAGGTTAGCGAGTGTGGCCCTCATGTCAGCGACGGGCTGTCCGCGCGCCCACAGTAGATGCGCTATACACTTATTTAGTAGAATGTGAGGCACTGTAGGCCTCACACATACTCACACGCTGTGTGGCGAGGTCATCAGCCTCTGCAGGTTAGCAAGTGTGGGCCTCATGTCAGCGACGGGCTGTCCGCGCGCCCACAGTAGCTGCGCTATACACTTATTTAGTAGAATGTGAGGCACTGTAGGCCTCACACATACTCACACGCTGTGTGGCGAGGTCATCAGCCTCTGCAGGTTAGCGAGTGTGGGCCTCATGTCAGCGACGGGCTGTCCGCGCGCCCACAGTAGATGCGCTATACACTTATTTAGTAGAATGTGAGGCACTGTAGGCCTCACACATACTCACACGCTGTGTGGCGAGGTCATCAGCCTCTGCAGGTTAGCGAGTGTGGGCCTCATGTCAGCGACGGGCTGTCCGCGCGCCCACAGTAGATGCGCTATACACTTATTTAGTAGAATGTGAGGCACTGTAGGCCTCACACATACTCACACGCTGTGTGGCGAGGTCATCAGCCTCTGCAGGTTAGCGAGTGTGGGCCTCATGTCAGCGACGGGCTGTCCGCGCGCCCACAGTAGATGCGCTATACACTTATTTAGTAGAATGTGAGGCACTGTAGGCCTCACACATACTCACGCGCTGTGTGGCGAGGTCATCAGCCTCTGCAGGTTAGCGAGTGTGGGCCTCATGTCAGCGACGGGCTGTCCGCGCGCCCACAGTAGCTGCGCTATACACTTATTTAGTAGAATGTGAGGCACTGTAGGCCTCACACATACTCACACGCTGTGTGGCGAGGTCATCAGCCTCTGCAGGTTAGCGAGTGTGGGCCTCATGTCAGCGACGGGCTGTCCGCGCGCCCACAGTAGCTGCGCTATACACTTATTTAGTAGAATGTGAGGCACTGTAGGCCTCACACATACTCACACGCTGTGTGGCGAGGTCATCAGCCTCTGCAGGTTAGCGAGTGTGGGCCTCATGTCAGCGACGGGCTGTCCGCGCGCCCACAGTAGATGCGCTATACACTTATTTAGTAGAATGTAAGGCACTGTAGGCCTCACACATACTCCCGCGCTGTGTGGCGAGGTCATTAGCCTCTGCAGGTTAGCGAGTGTGGCCCTCATGTCAGCGACGGGCTGTCCGCGCGCCCACAGTAGATGCGCTATACACTTATTTAGTAGAATGTGAGGCACTGTAGGCCTCACACATACTCACACGCTGTGTGGCGAGGTCATCAGCCTCTGCAGGTTAGCAAGTGTGGGCCTCATGTCAGCGACGGGCTGTCCGCGCGCCCACAGTAGCTGCGCTATACACTTATTTAGTAGAATGTGAGGCACTGTAGGCCTCACACATACTCACACGCTGTGTGGCGAGGTCATCAGCCTCTGCAGGTTAGCGAGTGTGGGCCTCATGTCAGCGACGGGCTGTCCGCGCGCCCACAGTAGATGCGCTATACACTTATTTAGTAGAATGTGAGGCACTGTAGGCCTCACACATACTCACACGCTGTGTGGCGAGGTCATCAGCCTCTGCAGGTTAGCGAGTGTGGGCCTCATGTCAGCGACGGGCTGTCCGCGCGCCCACAGTAGATGCGCTATACACTTATTTAGTAGAATGTGAGGCACTGTAGGCCTCACACATACTCACACGCTGTGTGGCGAGGTCATCAGCCTCTGCAGGTTAGCGAGTGTGGGCCTCATGTCAGCGACGGGCTGTCCGCGCGCCCACAGTAGATGCGCTATACACTTATTTAGTAGAATGTGAGGCACTGTAGGCCTCACACATACTCACGCGCTGTGTGGCGAGGTCATCAGCCTCTGCAGGTTAGCGAGTGTGGGCCTCATGTCAGCGACGGGCTGTCCGCGCGCCCACAGTAGCTGCGCTATACACTTATTTAGTAGAATGTGAGGCACTGTAGGCCTCACACATACTCACACGCTGTGTGGCGAGGTCATCAGCCTCTGCAGGTTAGCGAGTGTGGGCCTCATGTCAGCGACGGGCTGTCCGCGCGCCCACAGTAGCTGCGCTATACACTTATTTAGTAGAATGTGAGGCACTGTAGGCCTCACACATACTCACACGCTGTGTGGCGAGGTCATCAGCCTCTGCAGGTTAGCGAGTGTGGGCCTCATGTCAGCGACGGGCTGTCCGCGCGCCCACAGTAGATGCGCTATACACTTATTTAGTAGAATGTAAGGCACTGTAGGCCTCACACATACTCCCGCGCTGTGTGGCGAGGTCATTAGCCTCTGCAGGTTAGCGAGTGTGGCCCTCATGTCAGCGACGGGCTGTCCGCGCGCCCACAGTAGATGCGCTATACACTTATTTAGTAGAATGTGAGGCACTGTAGGCCTCACACATACTCACACGCTGTGTGGCGAGGTCATCAGCCTCTGCAGGTTAGCAAGTGTGGGCCTCATGTCAGCGACGGGCTGTCCGCGCGCCCACAGTAGCTGCGCTATACACTTATTTAGTAGAATGTGAGGCACTGTAGGCCTCACACATACTCACACGCTGTGTGGCGAGGTCATCAGCCTCTGCAGGTTAGCGAGTGTGGGCCTCATGTCAGCGACGGGCTGTCCGCGCGCCCACAGTAGATGCGCTATACACTTATTTAGTAGAATGTGAGGCACTGTAGGCCTCACACATACTCACACGCTGTGTGGCGAGGTCATCAGCCTCTGCAGGTTAGCGAGTGTGGGCCTCATGTCAGCGACGGGCTGTCCGCGCGCCCACAGTAGATGCGCTATACACTTATTTAGTAGAATGTGAGGCACTGTAGGCCTCACACATACTCACACGCTGTGTGGCGAGGTCATCAGCCTCTGCAGGTTAGCGAGTGTGGGCCTCATGTCAGCGACGGGCTGTCCGCGCGCCCACAGTAGATGCGCTATACACTTATTTAGTAGAATGTGAGGCACTGTAGGCCTCACACATACTCACGCGCTGTGTGGCGAGGTCATCAGCCTCTGCAGGTTAGCGAGTGTGGGCCTCATGTCAGCGACGGGCTGTCCGCGCGCCCACAGTAGCTGCGCTATACACTTATTTAGTAGAATGTGAGGCACTGTAGGCCTCACACATACTCACACGCTGTGTGGCGAGGTCATCAGCCTCTGCAGGTTAGCAAGTGTGGGCCTCATGTCAGCGACGGGCTGTCCGCGCGCCCACAGTAGCTGCGCTATACACTTATTTAGTAGAATGTGAGGCACTGTAGGCCTCACACATACTCACACGCTGTGTGGCGAGGTCATCAGCCTCTGCAGGTTAGCGAGTGTGGGCCTCATGTCAGCGACGGGCTGTCCGCGCGCCCACAGTAGATGCGCTATACACTTATTTAGTAGAATGTGAGGCACTGTAGGCCTCACACATACTCACGCGCTGTGTGGCGAGGTCATGAGCCTCTGCAGGTTAGCGAGTGTCGGCCTCATGTCAGCGACGGGCTGTCCGCGCGCCCACAGTAGATGCGCTATACACTTATTTAGTAGAATGTGAGGCACTGTAGGCCTCACACATACTCACGCGCTGTGTGGCGAGGTCATGAGCCTCTGCAGGTTAGCGAGTGTCGGCCTCATGTCAGCGACGGGCTGTCCGCGCGCCCACAGTAGCTGCGCTATACACTTGTTCAGTAGGAACATTGCGTAGCGGAAGAGGGTGGCGTCTCCGCCTCGCGCGAACAGAGGAATGCTGGAGAGACAAAATTTTAAGTAATATTAAGTACATCTTATTTAGATTGTCGTTCCCGGATGATTTTCAGTAGCCTAATAATGATAGGGGTTTTGGATGCAATTCGCGGGATTTCGAGTAGTAATCATAGTATGGATGTGACTATAATCCCGCGATATTTTTTCAATAATAATAACGTTTATTTCAAACTTTAACTTGTAATTTCGATTAATATCATGTAAAATAAAATATAATTATCCTCCAACATCAATACAAATCCCGGGATCCCGGGCATATTCATTATTAACATAATGTTTGCACCGGAAACTCCCATTACTGTGATAGGCTCAAGCACAGACCACTTACCCTATAGACTCCGCTTCGGAACAGTTTGTCTAGTATCTCATTAAGCCAAAATGGCGGGGCGCGGGGGGCGGAAAGTGCACCGTGATTGGCTAGTTCAAAGTCAACGAATAATCAAGTGTGCGCGTCGTGGTGCGCGCCAATAGAACCATGGCAACCAATTAGTGTTCTGTGAGCATAAGCATGGCTTACGGGGGCGCCTTTGTATGCGGAGTCTATAGGGTAAGTGGTCTGTGGGCTCAAGAGTAGGTAATAAACACATTTAAATGCAACCTTTTTGCTTTTGTAATCTATATGTTGTTATGTTACTGGCACGTTGTGCTAACGAAACTTTATAAAATAATAAATTAAATAAATAGTCTGTTGTCAACCGACCTTTCAATAACCCCTTCGTTAAGTTAAGTTGCACGTTGTGATTTATAGTTATTTTTTTACTTCGACGACTCGTTTTATGGACTCAATGATTTAAAGATAATTCTGTTCATCTACTGTGGCTTCTTCTCATAGGACTTTGCAAATATTTAAAAAATATTTCTGAAATCTCCGAGTAGTGTCAGACTATTATCAGACTACTATTAAAGGAAAAATTACCGAACATGCCTCTACCTCCTAAGCCTGTTTTTACAAGGTGGGGAACTTGGCTTTCTCATATTACGTTAAATATTTTAACGAAATAAATACAGTTGTATCAAGTTTACGAGATTCGGAAGCAGTGTCAATAAAAAAAACTAAAAATATATTAAGGAAACCCAATGTAAAAAGCCAAATGGATTACATAAATAAATATTTTAGCATAATCGAGATCGCCTTAGTCAAACTACAGGAACGAGATACGTCAATCATCGATGCCATAGAAATCTTTGATGAAGTCCGGACAGTTATAAGTTGGAGTAATAGCTTACGTATAGATACTAAAATAGAAGCAGTCATGGCTCGAAATCCGAATTTAGATGATATCAGAACATACGCCGAAAAAATATCACACGAATCCGCATCCGATGAAACTTCTTTATACAAATTCGTTCCGCTAACAACAGTTGAAGTAGAAAGATCGTTTTCGGCTTATAAATGGGTTTTAGATGTTAAACGAAATAGGTTAACATTAGGGAACATTGAAAAAATAATGATGTGTTATTTAAATTTTATAGAGACCAAAAGTAATAAAAATAATATGCAAAATATTTGAAATAAATTATTTTATCAATATGTAATCTAATAATATGACGAAAAAACTGTCCTTCATCAACTACACGAAACTACACGAAAGCCCGTAATCCCGCGGCATATCCATACTAGCATAATGATTGAGGCCATTCACCCCAAGTCGCATCCAAAACCCCGATCACTGCTAATAATGTTATCAACAAAATATTGGATCAATAATAAAGAAGTTATGAATCCATATCGATCAATGTCTTGGTTGTTTATCGATTAGTTATTGATTTAGTGAATTAAGAACTGTCAACCTGGCAACACTCTAATAATAATTGAGTAAATATCGTGTAAATAACGGAGAATTGTTAACCAAGTTAACTTCACTAATATCGTTTATTCTGATTACTGGGTTTTTAAATTAAAATTCCAAGACAAACGTTACCTATGCTAAAATGAAACTTACTTTGGGTCAGGCAAATCAGGCGTGACATCCAAAATCTTGCTAGCAGACCCGAGTAGCGTTATTTTATAACGTAGAGGCAAATTCAAGATGGCGGCGGCCAGACACGTCGCTTGGGCCACGAATCCCGCCGCTACTGAGTCGCTCACTGGGGTTTGGGTCCGGGGGTTGTCGTCCCCACAGATGGGCAGCGGGACGTCGCATATCTTCCAAGTTGACGAGTCTTTCTGTAATGGAAAATTGGGGTAGGAATGTCAAATTGGTATCGTTAAGTTGAATTTTACCTTTATGAATTGGAAACGGTAAACTATGATAACAAAGTAAAATATGTAAAAACCGGTATTTCAATCTCCTGATAACAGTATAAGTTAAATTAGAACACTTACCACTCCTGACCTGCTCGACGTAGAATATTTCGGCCAACTGGGCTAGTACCTCTGAGCAGTAGGTAGCGTTTTCTCTGTGGGATCGAGCAACTAACGTTCTTAAGGCACCGGCAGACTGACACTGTAAAGACTGACCTGTTCGATGTAGAATACCTGGACCAACTGGGCTAGTAGTTCTGTGCTATAGCTAGCGTGTTCTCTGTGGGACCGAGCAACCAACTTTCTTAAGGCACCGGCAGACTGACACTGTCGAGACTGACCTGTTCGATGTAGAATATCTGTGCCAACTGGGCTAGTAGCTCCGTGCTATAGCTAGCGTGTTCTCTGTGGGACCGAGCAGCCAACTCTCTTAAGGCGCCGGCAGACTGACGCTGTTCTTTTAATCTGTCTGTCCGACGAGACAGAGTGTGATAGTTCATCATCAGTTCCAGACCTGAAAAAGTTAATTTAAAAGCTATTATCTAATTTTGAACTTGAGTACAGTCAACTTGAATTTTGGAAGTAATATTTGAACCAGTTTGAACCAGTAATTGGAATAAATTCGGCCTCTAGACGGCTTTGAATTACACCACATTGTTAAGACTGCACAGAAAAAACGCTAAACACCAACCTTCCAGTGGCGTCCTAATTTGACTCTTATACTCGCGCCGTTCTAATAAGCCCGGTTTAACATTACTATTATGTAGTTTTTTCTAATAAACTAAAGCATTTTCTTGAAATCGAACAGTGTAGATTCGTGATACAGACAACGTCAAAAATTGCAGATTTAAAAAAGTTAAGATGCAATATTGAATCATCTAAAAATTAATTTGCTCCGCTGCTCTGGTTAATCTCGTTTAGGAAAAATTCTCTTACCAAGGTCCTGATTCTCCTCGCATAGTTTAGCACGTATCTCCTTCAGTCTTCTAATATTCGCCAACTTACTATCTCTTTCATCTGTCAGCAATATTCTCTTAAACCTTAATATTTCTATTTGCTTCGTGAGCCTGACATGCTCTGCCCTTTGGAAGGGAGAAGGTTTAGACTAGAAAAAAATAAGATGAGGAGGTTTCAAAAATAATAATCAAACAAATCATCAGACAAATCAATCAATATCTTAATACAGCACGTTAGCGTACAAACGTTACTTTAAACATCGTGTTCCAAAGCCAGAAAGTGACCTGTAGAGTTCACACGTCTAGGCGAAACTAATTTTCATGAACATGCTAAATAGGTTGCTAATCCTTCAGACTAAGATGGAATGCCTCAATCCGTTCAATTTTACCCATTAATAAAATAAAAAATGTCGCCCAAACATAAAGTCTACTTACCATAAAAGATAAGAGGTCATTCAATTTCAACGCCAGCCTCGGGCCGTTGGAAACGGGCTTTTCTTCTCTAATCCTGCCATTTTTCAACAAATCACTTTGTGATGACGACTTTTCTTTCAAACACTCGCTATCATCCGGCGAAAACAAATTCCTTTGCGATCTACTTTTGAACTTCACCACGTTCCCAAATTCATCATCTCGAGTCAACCTATTCGTCAACGCCGAGTTCTTGTATATCTTCTCTTTAATCTCCTGCACCGCCTCTTGCTTTTTCTTTATCGAATATTGCAATATATGTAACTTCTGCAACTTATCCGAATTGTAACTCGGTCGAATTTCCGACTTCAAAAAACTCAACGCATAATATCTATACTTGGGCACTTCGGATTCATTTCTTAAATCGTAGTTCTCAGCAGTTTCGCTACAATCTATTTTACTAGCTGATAAATTCTCTCTAGAAGTATTTTTAGATAAATTAAAACATCCAACGTTAGTCGTAAATTCTTTAACATCTAAATTATCTGGTGAATGCTCATAGATATTACTAGGATCTTCTCTTTCGTTGCTAGTCTCTCTTCTCTCATCACTTCTATTATTGTGAGTTATATTTAAACTAGCAGAGTTCTTTATTTTCGAAAAGTTTTGCTTAAAACCTCTTTCGACAGGACTATGGCTTTTAGAATACTCTTTATCAACATTCCTAGTGAATTTACTTGGCGATATTGATCTAGATTCTTTCACTAACTTGTGGTTCAATATAAACTTCGATTCTAGGGTCACTTTGGATAAATTTGTTTTGCCTGAGGAATCAGATGACAACGAGCTGTGTTCCATTTCATTTTCAGGCGGTATTATATCTAATTTCAGACTTTTGTATGAGCAGAAATAGCCGCCATGCATTTGAAACACTAATGTGTTGCTCTTAAAGCAATCTGATGTGAAATTCAAAGCAAGATTGGCACCTAAATACCGAAGGCCCGTGAAATAAACTCCCCAGGTTTGTATGATAATGTCCTCCTCTCTTGATGGGTGTAATGTATGACTCCAAATGCGAACAACAACGTTCGTTGAAGTCATATACAGGGTAATTTCTGTAACAATGATATCATCGCTTAACCAGTTGGAATTTGACGTATGGCTTGTACTGAGCCAGTGACGCGCATCCTATGACAGATAATGCTGTATATATTTTAGAGGAAGTTACTCATGCAGTATTCAATTGAAATATGTGAGGTCGGAAACATGCTAGATTTAAATTGTTAACTAATAATAGCTTTTGCCAGCGGCCTTGTTTTTTCTCCGTCCGCGTCCCACAGAAACAGTACGATTTTCCAGGATGAAAAAGACCCTATATCTGTCTCTAGGCTCCACACTGTCTTTATTCTCATCTTTACTGTCCTAAATTTATGACATTTGTCAAAGTGATTGTTGACGTTAGTTAACCGACACAAGATTATTTTTCGAGCCAACGAAATTTGACGTGGGCCTAACGAGGTTCTAGCCAATTTCACGTTGATCAGTTGAGAGATTAAACCGTAAAGACGGACCAAGCAAACGTACATTCGCATTTATAACATTAGTAAGGATTAGATTTTTTCTTTCGCGTCAAAATAGATCGACGAGATTGTTATTTCCAAGGAAATTACGAAAAACTAATGCTACATGTAAAATCTGATGAACAAAACAAAGTCGCTTCCTGCCGTTTGTCCGTCTGTTCGTAGGCTTAGATCTTTCAAACTACACAACGGATTTTAATGAGGTTTTCACCATTAGTTAGACATTTTTCCATTGAAGGCTTTTATGTAAGTATGATAAATTCTGCTTTATCTATGGGTTCTACAGAAAAGTGATATAAACCAAAAAGCGAGGGCGGGTCGCCCGTTAGTTAGGTACCTACTAATATTTTAACCTGTCAAACCCATACCGAGAGAACAAACATGCAAACAAGCTTGTCAGATTGACCCTTTTAGGAATCCATATAAAAAACAGTTCAAAGAGTCTTGGGCACTGAAACGTTTAATATTATAAATAGACGACATCTCATTAACACAAATGAATCACTATTGCTAAAACCCGATATCAAAACTGGAACTAAAAAACCCGGAGATCTGGTCGAAATTAGCGAATAATTTATACCGTCGAATTAGCATTCTCACCGTTTATCAGTTAACCTATATTTTATTAGGATGTTTATCAACAAAATGAGTCAGTGCGCATGACTGATTAATAAGTTATTACTGGTTCAATAGACATTCATATCAATAACATCCAACGTTAAAACCAAAACACTAACAAATAAACTCAGCCAAGTATTGAAATTTGTTTTTTATGACACATAAGTAATATAAAAAATCATGTGTGTGTGTTGTTACTCCTTCATGTTGCAACGGCTGGACTGATTTAGATGAAATTTAGAATGGAGATAGCTTATACTCTGGATTAACACATAGGCTACATTTTATCCTGGAAAACTGGACAGTTCCCGAGGGAACAGCAATAATCAACGTCTACATTGCGGACAACAGCTGGTTTCACATACACACTTCGAGCCTTCTGTACGTAAACTAGAGAAGCTAGATATGGCCACTGCTGAGGTACAAACTTGGTACCTTAAGACACAATAACAAGGCCACCGACTCTATACTCACTAAATATAAGCAAAAAGGATCCCTCTGGACAGGAAAAAAGAAGAAGAAAAAGCAGTAGATACATACCTGAATCAATTTCCTTCCACTTGGGATGGGGGGAGCATATCCGCTCGCTCGTGTAGAACGGAGCTGACATGGTGGTGTGATGCAGGGTCACGTAGAAGCTGCACTGGTACATGCAGCCCTCTGGGGGCCTGATATTGTAGCCAACAATCTGTAAGTTAGAATATGCAACTGATATATTTCATACAGTTCATGATAGTAGCGGAAAATATGAGAGAATACTCAACGGAGGGTGCAAATGCTAAGCAGTATCTCAAATTCGTTAACCTAAGGAAATTAAAAATACATGTAACCTTTTCTTTTTAGAATTGAATAGGGATCATTTTTATTTATTTATTTATTTATTTAAACTTCTTTGCACAAAATACAATAAAGTACAAATGGCGGACTTAATGCCCAATGGCATTCTCAACCAGTCAACCAGTAGGCAAAACAGAAAAAAAAACTAAGGTCGGTAAGGTAGGGTCGGTAGGTAAGGTGGTATTTTTGTCCTTGACACATTTTTCCTAATTATTACAGTTGTCCCAAGAAAGTTTAAAAATGTCAGGTGGAGGCAGTGGGAGAGTAGTGAACTTTAAACACCACACCCAAGTGTATCATGTCACACAAGCTTTAAAACTTTATTAATTTATTTGATTTTCCCATACATTGAATACATAGAATTACTCAGCTACATTGTTTGTTTGGCAACATAAAAGAACGGGTGTTGTTTCTCATGTAAAATATATTTTATTGCTTCATGATTTAATTGACAGTTATTAAGATAATTTATACACTATTTATACTCTTCCGTATTACTTTTTTTTTATCCCAGTATACTTTGGTTGTGTGCACTTTAGATTATACCTTTTATATTATATCAGATGCATGACTGCCCCTTTTTTAAGAATTTAATATGATCATTCATGAATCAATATACAACTGTTTATGACCAAATTGTATAAAGAATGAATATCATCAATAGACTAAGTGTTAGTAATAAATAAATAAATAAATACGAGGGCTGCTACTTATGTAACCGGAATAGAAAAAATAAACAAACGTACATGTCTAAATATGGTTTTATTGTTTTTCGAAGTATTCTCCGTGATAATCGATGCACTTTTGCATACGTTGAAACCAATTTATAAAGCACTTTTTCCACTCTGACTGAGGTATCTCCAAAACGTGCTGTCTGAACGCGTCGACGGCATCTTCACGGGTCGAAAATCGTTGACCACGTAATTTATTCTTTACATTTGGAAATAAATAGAAATCATTGGGTGCCAAATCAGGGCTGTAAGGTGGATGACCCGTTAATTCTATATTTTGACCTTCCAAAAATCGAGTCGTTTCACGTGATGTATGACAGCTGGCGTTATCATGGTGCAGAATGATTCTCCGTCGCTGGTTGTTTTTCCGTATTTCTTCAAATACTTCCGGCAAACAAATGGTCGTGTACCACTCCGAATTAACCGTTTTACGATTTCTAGGGGCACTGTAGCCACATGGCCATTAATACCAAAAAAGCAGGCCACCATTTGCTTCAAGGTGCTTTTTGCACGAGTTACTTTCGTAGGGTTCGGCTCATTTTGAAACACCCACACCGTTGATTGTTGTTTAGTTTCGGGATCATATGCATAGATCCAGGATTCGTCACCTGTGTAGATATTATAAACAGCTTTTGAGTCACCACGGTTATATTTTTTTAACATTTCCTTGCACCATTCGACGCGAGCCTCTTTTTGATCCTTAGTTAAGTTGTGCGGGATCCAACGCGATCAAATTTTTTTCACAGCTAAGTGTTCATGTAATATCTTATTAATGCTCGTCATACATATGCCTATAGTCGCCTCTATCTCGCGATACGTAACATGACGGTCATGCATTATAAGTTTTCGCACAGCTTCAATATTTTGTGGTACAACGACCGATTTCGGGCGACCATCCTTAACTTCGTCCCTGAGCATACTACGTCCACGATTGAACTCACTAAACCAGTGATACATAGTAGTTTTGGATGGAGCTTCATCACCAAAAGTCGAAGTTAGTTGATCTATGCACTGTTGTTGCGTTAAACCACGCCGAAAATAGTAATAAATCATAGCACGAATATTTTCACGAGTGAGTTCCATTCTTGCAGCGAGATTAAAATTTAAACCCTCCAAAAACAAAAGACTAGCGTACATAAGAAAAAAAATATATAGCGGCCAGTATTAAAAAAAGTTCAAATTTTACCATGGAGGTCAGATATAGCGTTTAAAAATGTTGGAATCCCGGATTCCGGTTACCTAAGTAGCAGCCCTCGTAAATAAAAAGCTTTTAACAATTGATCCCGCTGTTGCTATATCATGGAAAAAAATCATCTTTGATATTTCTTCGACCTTAAGCTATTGAAACACTTGGATATTCGCTAACACACAATATGCACGCAGAGGAACGAAATGTTGAAAACAATTAAATAATAAAACACTCAAGAATTCCAAATCCTCCCGTTGATGGACGACACAATATTGCCTAGTTGGTAGTGACCCTGCCTACAAAGCTAGCGGTTCCAGGTTTAATCAGGGAGGTATATCCTCGTAAGTTCAAATGTCCTAAATTTAGGACTTATAGGGAATTTTGACTTCTGTGACCCACATAAGATTCTTTTTGAACTAACGAAAGTTGATATGGGCGTTACGAGGATATTAGCAACTATTTTTGCATTAAGGTAGGAGGTACGCGTTTAAGTCCTGATTTATGGTTTGTGTGAAAATTGTGTTAGTTTAGAGCAAGATAGGTTTATCGCTGTCTAAAACCTAGTGTACAAGTCTCGAGCTTAGTTTGGGACTAGTTCAAGTCTAAGATTGTCCAGTCAGCAGCAAAAGTGGCTACACAACGTAAGAGGTCAAAATGATCTGCACTCGACCCTATTGTAAAGAGAATATGTCGTCTCTAGATTATTTTCAGAATGGTAATAATTATTCTTGAACTTATATACTTTCACTGTGTAATTGCTTTTTGAGTCAAGACGAAGAGTTGAAAATAATTAACGAACTTTGTCCTTATTAGAAAACTAAGTAGTTTTACAATGCGTAGGCATTAAATTGTGTAGGCGTTTGTTAGTAAATTATGTTCGAACCTAACTTTTAAAACACCAGTACAGCACAGTACAGTAATTATTACCTGAATAAGACTTCGAAGGCGTAATTGCTGAGTAGCGAGAGGAGTATGCTCTCTACATCTAGGTCTTCCAAACATTATTAGATAATTTTACAACACAACAACAAAGGCAATCATTTCAATTGTGACATTTAAACACGTAATAATTAAATTAACTTGGGCACTAAGTTTTATTGCACTTTAAAGCACGCGGAAAATGCCATCACAAAGAAAGTATTATGTGATAGACATTGCAAATAAATAAAAATACACAACTCTGCTGACATGAATCACACGGGCTGTCAATTTATTTTTCTTTTTTATCATTCCCCAATTCCATCCATCGACAATTTATTTTGTCCGTGGTATTTATTTTAGCTTTGCGTTTTGTTTATGCAAAAAATGCATTTAACTATTATTTTTAATCATCGTCATCATTAACCTACGAATTATTATTTCCTTAATTCCAAGTTAATCTTCGCTTATCTTGTATTTAATAGACAAATACATCTACATCGCTGACACTTTTGCATTGTATCATTAAAAATTTCTAATATATAGGTGTTTTTTATTCTGTTATTATAACTTATCGGTCATAAACCATTTTTAATTTAATAATGAAAACAAAAGGAATAATATTTCAATAAGTATTTGTTCTCCAACGCCTGCCACTTACCTACTCTATGGCAAAGCGAAAAGGGTAGAAGATAATATAAAAAACCGGATAGAGTTTGGTGAATGAAAGATGAGAATGAAAAAATGGCGGCAAATTCAAAAATCGAGGTGTGGTATCCCAGATACATATACATTATTATTATTATCATGGACTTGTACAAGCACATGCTTCATATTATGTAAAACAATATATTTTTAAAGGCTTTTAACAGGTCCACCTGTTATTATTGCAATACCAACTAAAACCTATTACATCTCTTTTCATTGTTCCTAAGAAAATAACTGCAAAATATACGTGATACATTTCAAGGTTATTTTATAGCTTTAATTCAACGTTTTTCATTAAAAAATTGCCTGAATGTGACACAGGTACCGACAGACCGACGGAGAGGTATTGCAAAACTATAAAGGGTTCCTGGTTCAACTATGGAACCCTAAAAATAGTCGTACGTGCGCCATTACCGGGCGATTTATGTTCAGTCGACAACATTGATGTATCCACTTTGTCACTTTCATAACGTAGGTATAGGTGTACCAGAATCTCATGGCAAATAGGGAAATTAAAAAATGTACTGGGGAAATTGGACTAAACGGTTTTGATACTGTGTAATTTTTAATCGGCTTAAAAAAAACGAGGAAGTTTAAGATTCGACGAATTTGTATTTTTTTATGTTTTTAGGATTTTTCACATAACATATATGACACTAGAGGTCTATTACATTAAACTTCCAGTATAGGATAATAATTATTGCTCACAAATAAAATAATAAACACACCATTCTTACTCGCCAACTTATAATGAGTATAAGAAATAACTTGAAATCTCATCTAAAACTAGAAAATGATTCCAAAAATTCTACTGTCGTTTCTTTTTCTTCATCTGCTGAGGGCGATGAAGAGAGAGGAGTATTTATAATAAACCGCTCTTCTAACATTTTCTCTACATGTTGAGAAAGCTTCTTCTGTCAATAATTTAATATCGCTGGCAGGTCTGTTTACATTCTTATCTGCAACTTTTTGTTTCATTATACCCCAAATCATTTCTATGGAATTTAATGTACAATGCTAAGGTGGGAGGCTTTAAACTTCGTGGCCATGTGATTTCAATAATTCATTAATTTCAAATAAGAGTAGACTGGTTTTGTTACACGGCTTCAAGTAGTTGACATTTACGCCAACGATCATCATAGTGCCCTCGGTTATAATTCGACGTATGGTACCTAGTGCTGGGAACCCCTGTAATAAGTAGCATTTATGTAAGACAAAATATACCTAAACCTAAAAGTATCAAAACAGTTCGTTTCAACTTACCAGTCAACTCCACGATACGCTTTAAAATCGAAGATTGTGTTTGATTTACACCTCCTTCTTCGCGTACAATATACAATATTCCTAGCTTGAGATCTAAGCGGTTATCTCGACATTTTCACCAGATAAGTAACAATCGTTGAAGGTGAATTTCAAAATGTATGCAACGGTAAACAAACGATTTGACACGGCTGCCAGTTGACAGTTTGCCATATGAAAATCAATGTTTTTTTACTTTTAATAATGCCATCAGATTCTGGTAGACATTATGTCAGTGTTCTTGCAATACCGCGAAACTAATAAATTATATAAGTTGCAAAATACGTACACCTTAGAACGTAAGTCAGTAAGGTAGGTACATTTCATTTTTTTGCAACTTAATGATTTTTTTACTTACGCGGTAGGTATTACAAGATCACCGACGAGTACATTCTCTGTAGTCCACTCATAGTCCGCTGTACAAAAGGCATTTATAACCTATCGTTCTGCTACCTCTTTTTAGAAGTTGTCAGTTTTTGAAGAAAGAAAAAGAAAACCAGTCAAAAGGAAGACAATATTTAAGATACATTTGACATAAGTACACAATATTTGGCATTATCAAAGAGCATAGTATTAATTAGAGTGTTAGGTAAGGTATTTTCATTTTTTTCGTAATGGTTTAGTAGAAGTAGTACGTTGTAGTGACGTGATCAAAAACCGGGATACGCGGGTAGGTTTTTGAACTTGTGGCTCAGCATTCGAATATTCGAATTATTTCTAACGTCTTAAAATATGGAGACGGTACGGGATCGCCATGCCGTAAATGTCAAGGTCGTGACGTTTACGGTTCGTGACTGTGATTCCGTACGTGTTGACAGATCGGTCTCAACGCCAGGCAGGTGCTCGGCGATATCACCATCCCGCATGATGAGAACCTCGTTAAGGCTGAGAAGGACAAGCTCAGCTAGTATAAACGATCATTGTTCATTGTTGTAATAGCTCCTAAAAGGTGCTTCAGGTTAGTACTTGTACCTCACTCGCTTTCATATGCTCTTATTACGAGTGAGTGAGAGAGAAGTACAAACCCAAAGTACCTTCTAAGTGCTCACAGACTGTAGTTGTTTCGGCGAACAATCTCATAGCGAAGAGTCTCCAGCAACACCTTAAGAGACTGTCGCTAGATGGCTGGGCCAGATACAGAAAGCAGAACTACTCGACTCGGCACGAATTGTGTGGAGGTTTCATCTCTCTGCAGCCCTGACCAACGGTAGCTTGAGCCCTGCCTTGCTACTAGCGGCACCCGTAGGTTGGCTTTTTTTGTATATACTTATTATTTTGGCATAAATTACAAGGTTTATCAGAGACTAATGGAGCGTAGTATTTTGAAGGTTAATTTGACAGATCGCAGCAGGAATACAATACTACGCTCCAAAACTATAATACCTTTTTATAATTAGGTTAGGTTCAGCCTGAACCCCTAGTAGGACCATGGGGATAGGATCCCACACTATGGTCCTACATCTCTGGCTGGGGGAAGGTTCGGAGTGTTAAGCGAACCTTCCCTCCTTAGGCGCGGGTGCCCCAGAACTAGGCTGGGGTGGCTGGAGGGCACCCAATGGTGGCATAGTCATCAGCCTACCGTGCCCCTATTGACAGCCTTTGTGGGTTAACACCGGAGAGGTTTTAGACGGTAGGCTGCCATCTCAGCTCTCACAGGAGACTGAGTTCGTTGAGAGTCCGTCATACCCCGCCGGTTCGTTGGGTCCCACGTAATAGAATTCGGTGTCGCGTCAGATCAATTGGCGAGATGCTCTTAATGATATCAATTACGCAAGGCTTGTGAAAGACTGCTCAAAATATAGGGCTAAGTGGAAGGAGGGAGGAAGCGTTTGCCCAGCAGTTGGACATTATAAAATAAATAAAAATAAACATCATTGCTATTTTACTTTTATATTTCAAAATTTTAAAATCGATCAATATTGTAAATCTATACTAACATTATAAAGCTGAAGAGTTTGTTCGTTTGCTCGAACGCGTTAATATCAGGAACTACTGGTCCGATTTGAAAAATTCTTTCAGTGTTTGATAGCCCATTTATCGAAGGCTATAGGTATACTCACATAAACCGAAGCGAAGCGAGGGTGGGTCGCTAGTATCTAAATAATTTATGCGCTCACCAAACTGTGACCTTCGAAAATGTGTCAGATGGTAATATTAGCGGCGAGTCCGCTACGCCATGGTATCGTGTTTTTCTAACACCTAAAATGTTAAGGCCACTCCCCAGCATTCGAACGCGGGGGATGTTATCCACCCCCCGAGGCAAACATGTTAGGAAAACACTAAATAACGGCGCAGCGGCCCCGGCTTTAGGGTGTAGACTCGTGATCCAATGATTCTTATTTACTCTTAAGTGTTTTCCCAATGCCCCCCCCCCCCCCATTGCCGTCTCTGGATTGGGAAAAGCAGAGCGCTCCCTAACATGATTGTTTTGTCACCAGATAAGCTGAAGCGCTACCCCTGTTATCCAAACAATCATCCAAGATAGCCTACTATCAACCAACCAATGAAATAGCCCCTTCACCACGTAAAGATGGCGAGCCCAGCACCTGCGCCAGCGCCAGCGCCTGCGCCGGCGCCTGCGCCTACGCCTGCACCTGGGGCTGCACCTACGCCTGTGTGTAAGTATTTTTTTAAGCATTTGTCATCCAAAGGTTGCTCAACTGGACTATAATTACTAAGGCCCGTATTAATAAATAATAATAAACTAATCTCGACTTTAATCCTCATCTCAAGATCCCTCTTCACCCGTGGTACGGTTGGCGATGTTCGGTTGACCAAAATGTATATTTCAAAATCTAATTTAACAATGTCGACGGAGCTCCTATTTCTGAGTGTTATGGCCCTTCGGGCCGGCTGAAGAGCTAACACAACCTAAACCTCATATTTTTCGTACTTATTACTGACTGTTTTGGCAACCAAACATAGCCAACCGTACCGCGGGTGAAGACCCCTCAAGATGCGGCAACAATGACAGTTTTCTATGGTCTGACGTTTACTTTGACGTATCTTGTGACGGGGTCTCAGTCAAGAAGAGTTTATCAATTATAGTAGTCTTATTTATGCCCGTATATCAATTATACGGGCATAAATAACACTACCTAATAGCCGGTTCACACTGCAGCAACTTAAGCGCGGCACGGCGCGAAAGATTGTGCTTAATTTGTTTGTGCAAACTTGACGTTTACACGTTCCGTTTTTCACAAACTTTGTTTGAATATGACCCCAAAACGTACCCTGGATTAACATATTACATTACACAAATTTTCCCGGCGGAATAACGAGGGTACTTATGAGGGTATTATTTAATTCTTATTTCGTCTCATTCGGTATTCGTCGCTCATTTTTTATTCGTCTTGTTCGCTATCCGTCACTATCTTAATTGGTCAAATTCTGTAACTTGTCTCTCTCTTAATAAGTCTTATTCGTTATTCGTTGCGTGCTTCCTTGGGCTTATTCTTTGTTTGTCTCCCTCATTTTTAGTATCATTCGCAGTTTATCTTTGGTCTCTCTCTTGTTTGGCCCCGCATGGGAATTAGCACATTCGCTATTCGTCCCGTTCGTTGTTCGTCTCATTCGTTATTCAAGTACATATAGACGGCGGATAGGGATACAAGGCTGGTAATGCCTTTTCACGCCGAGGTAGGTATGTAATAATGCTTTAACAAACATTCAATAAAATGAAATAGAAAACATTATCTTATTTGTGAGGCAACTAAAATGTATATTTGAGAAAAGATTATTGACAGATGTGACGGGAAAAGATAGTCGCAAATAATGAATGAGACGAAAAACGAAAGCCACGTACCAGAATGTGACCGAAAACGAAAGAAACTAATTACGAATGTGACCAGCACGAACTTATCGAAATAATTTCGGCGAATAAGTAAATGAGACAAAAAACGAAAGAGGTGAACGACGAAATGAGTCTAAGGAATATTTGACGATTTTTTATTTTTTTGCAGTGGGTACAAAACGTTTTCAGCTACTATGTAACACCCAGGAAGAGGAAGACCAGGTCGACCTCGGTGCGTTAAGGGTCGGACGTGTCACGACAGGGTAAGCAGTAGGGAATGCAAATAACCGGTTATAACCGGATTTAATCGGTTATTTTCAAACAAAGACGGCCAATAAACGGTGAAATTGCATTCCCTAGTAAGCAGTCACACTAGACTCTTGACTAGAACACTCACGTCGCGATGACGTCACAATAGGGTAATTTGGCGAGTGAAAGGAACAGTCGAATAGAATGAAACATTAATAGAATTATCTGTACCTATCAATTAATCAGATTAACCTGTTCACCCTATGACCTAAGATGTAAAATGTTTGCACTTTCGATTGTGTCAATGTGTCAAGACACCGCTGTCACAGTAAGTACATTAAGGTTTATAATTGGTTCAGTTCGGTTGAATTAAAGTAAAATAATGTTGACTTTGACTTTCTGAAACTACAAGTGTAACACAAAAGTTGCCTCTGAAAGGACACCCTCCAATAGAATAAATAATAACAAGAATACAACAACAAGCAAGCGGCCGAAAAAGTAACCGCGCCGAGCGTACGCATCGTACGTATCGTAATGTCCTCGCGCCCAATCGCGTCACTGGTAGATCACGTGATATCTACTAGTGACGCGATTAGTTCCTCAGTGGGTACTAAATTGTGGATGCTAAAGTCAACTTTAACTCTATTTTGTAGAAAGGCAGGTTTTCAAAAAAAAGCTTTTTCATCACTTTTTTTATTATTTTTTAATATTTTTTCAGTTTATTCGGTTCGATAGCAAATTTGATTAAAGGAGCCCTTGGCGGTGGGATTCTTAGTGGTCATTCTGCCTACATGTATGCTGGCTTGGTGCCCGGGATAGGCTTGAACTTATCCTTTGGTGTTTTTCTCTTTTACTGTTTTTATGTAAGTATTTAAAGAAAGAAAAGAAAAATACATTTATTCAAGCAAGCCGCCTGTCTGTGCGTTTGTACCCTAACCCCCTTAGGGCCACTTGCACGAAAAATTTTACCCTGGGTTAAGACCCTAACGCGGACTTGCGCGGACCAGAGTTAGCCCTTAACCCAGAGTTAAGCGTCTACTTTTGTACGTGGTTTGCCGCCTAACCTCGGGTTAAGACGCTAACTCTGGTCCACGCAAGTGGGCCTAAGGGCCACTTGCACGCAGAATTTAACCCTGGGTTAAAGCACTAACTCGAGTTAAAATGACATTTGTTGTATGAATCTGACGTTTACTAACCCGAGTTACGCGGACTTGCGCGGACCAGAGTTAGCCCTTAACCCAGAGTTAAGCGTCTACTTTTGTACGTGGTTTGCCGCCTAACCTCGGGTTAAGACGCTTTACTCTGGTCCACGCAAGTGGGCCTTAGGGTCTTAACCCAGGGTTAAACTTTTAAATATGACATTTTGTTAATCAGTAGACGTCAGACTCATACAAGAACTGTCATTTTAACTCGAGTTACGCCCACTTGAGTGGACCAGAGTTAGCGTCTTAACCCGAGGTTAGGCGGCAAACCACGTACAAAAGTCGACGCTTAACTCTGGGTTAAGGGCTAACTCTGGTCCGCGCAAGTCCGCCTTAGGCCCACTTGCGTGAACCAGAGTTAGCGTCTTAACCCGAGGTTAGGCGGCAAACCACGTACAAAAGTAGACGCTTAACTCTGGGTTAAGGGCTAACTCTGGTCCGCGCAAGTCCGCGTTAGTGCCTTAACCCAGGGTTAAATTCTGCGTGCAAGTGGCCCTTACTTATAAACGTGGAATAAGCCTGGAATAGTCTATGACATGCTTTGTCCTTATCTGTAATTGTGACATTTGCATTTGACAGAAAGTGACAATCATATTTCCTGAACTAATATCTGTGTAGCGTAGCTACCAAACGACCCTACTTCTAAGACTCCACTGTCCGTCTGTTTGTCTGTCTTTCTGTCTGTCTGTCACCAGGCTGTATCTCATGAACCGCTATAACAACAAATACTACCCATAGACACAACAAACGTGATTTTTCCTCGATATTAATAACGGCAACAGGTAGACGCTTGAAATATTTTTTTTTTTTGGTTTCTTTCTTCTTAATACCACTATGTCTGTCTTTCTCTCTTACTTTTATTTTTTATGTTTATTGTTGTATTTATTTACTAGCGACCCGCCCTCGCTTCGCTTCGGTTTATTTGAGTTTTCTATAACACACGTACATAAAACAAAATTTATTATACATAAAAACCTTCCTCTTGAATCACTCTATCTACTAAAAAAAACCGCATCAAAATCCGTTGCGTAGTTTTAAAGATCTAAGCATACGTAGGGACAGACAGCGGGAAGCGACTTTGTTTTATACTATGTAGTGATTATCCTTTATTATAGATGATGGGAAGAAATAGTCAGATAATGGCGAAGAGATGTAAAGTAGCGAGCATGTCGTATCCAGACGTGGCAGAGGCATCAGTTGGTTTGTTTCCAAACCCATCTGTATCGAGATTAAGTCAATGGTACAGGTGAGTATTTGAAATTTATTTATAGTTGGGTAAATCGCCTATTACTGGCCACCCTCCGGTAACTGGCCACTTGGCAATAAAATGTGTAAAGCAAGAGATTTGCTCACATTTTTGCGATTAAACTAGAATGCCCAGATTCTGAGTTATTACCCGGAGTACTCTCCAAGTATCTTTACTAACAGCGTCATTAAAAACGTTGATGGCTAGTAACTAAATAACACTTTCCAAAGTGGCCAGTTATTGACGATTTACCCTATATCATCTGCGGACCTAGTATGGCTGCGTCTATATCGCGTGTCAACTGTGGATAAAGCATCCGTCACTTTTTGACATGTGTACTTATTTACCTGTCAGAAGGTGACGGATGCCTTATCCAAAATGTATCACGCGATAAACGCAGCCATATTAGGCCCACTGGTAGTCTTATCAAACTACCTAGGTTTAGTGTCGTGGGGCTCTTAGAATACCTATTATACATCCGTAGAGTAGGTATTATACCCGTAGTTTTTCTCGCATTGCCTATTAATTTTCTGTTGCAGGCATTTTCTTGACTTCATTATCGGCTTAAATTACACTGGGGCGTGTGCATGTTATCAGCTGATGATTGCCAAGACGATCAAGCAATTAGTAGAAGATAATTTAGAACTGAAAGTGGAAGGAATGAACGGTAATACAATACAATCTACAATTTCCAACATTTTCACTCACTATTTTTTGTTAAAACTTATTACGGAGAGAGATTACATAAATGAGAAAATAATAGAAACGTACAGCAGCGCCTGGCAAATGTTCAAAATGTAGCCAAACCGTGTTTTTGTTTTCTATGAAGTAGGTATTTATTTTATTTTTTGTAGGTACATTTTAAATAAAAAAGTAAGAAAATTATAAGAAAAAAGTTTTGAAATGTGCTGATTGAGCCCTTTCATATAATACCCCATTTGCTATAATTAATCCACTTTCATTCTTTACCCCCCATTCTAGACCCCTTTTCATTTATTTTTATAAAATTAATTTGGTATTTTTTTTTTACTAAAAACGGATTCGGGCAAGCAGCTTTCATAGTCAGACTTTAAATAGTAAATAGGGTAAATCGTCAATAACTGGCCACTTGTGAAAATGTCATTTAATTACTAGCCACCAATTTTATTTACAGGCGCCGTTTGAGATACTTTGGCAGTAGTCCGGATAATAACTCTTGATCTAGGTATTCTAGTATAATCGCACAAATATCAGCATGTCTTTTGCTTTACACATATTATTGCTAATATTAAATTTGCTCGTTTCCTAGAATAGCCGTGCCGTCATATAGCGGGCGTAATACAGCGGTGAATGACGTCACTAACAACGTTGTCTATGTGAACAAATGGCGCGGTTTCCTAGAGGGCGGTGAATGACACCGTAATGTCAAATAATGTTATAGCGGCCGTCATATTACGGCCGCTATAAGATGACACCGCTATCCTAGGAAACCAGAGCTTAAGTGGCCAGTTACTGAAGGTGGCCCGTAATAGACGATCTAATCTACCCTACTGCTCGAGAGTTCGACTCCCACTTGACCCCTTTTTTTTTGCAGGTATGCCCCACTTAAGATTGTATATCGCATGTATGATTATACCAGTGATTTTAATCTGCTTGATAACCCAATTGAAGTACCTCTCACCATTTTCTTTAATTGGGAATTTATTAGTGGGTATGTATTTTTTTTTATTTCGGCCATTTCAAGAAATATTTTCCCTGCGACAGGCCTTGTTCACTCTACATTACCGACGTGTAAAAGAACCCTCATGTGGCCTATTTACTGAATAAATAGTTTTTTTTTAATATTGACCGGTTTCCGTAGCCTTCACAACACTAGATATGAAAATAAAAATACTAATAAACAAAAATGATTTTACAGTCAAATACTTGTACTTACATAAAGTTTTAGTACCAAATAAGAGTTCTTAATATAGGTAAGAGAAGAGCTTAAAGAGCTGCAACAGCAAGAAACAGTAAAAGGATATATAACTTGCATCATCAGAAATGACAAGTGTGTGATTAAAATGAACAATAAAGAAAGCCACACCAAAAAGGGCCCATCTGCATCCTCACTAAAATCTACAGATGACTACCAAAAAAATATATTATTATATTAACAAAAACACCGTGGAACACTTTAATATAACCGGACGTATTCCCAATCACATCTGGGGTGTTATTCTCTCAAAAACAACGGACGGTCCGACAAACGAGCGAAATCGCAGCGGCGAGTTTATGTAGTCCCGTCAGTGCGAACAAAACATATTTTAGCGCGTGCATTTTCAATTAAGCAGCCGTATACGTTCGATCTATAGGCAGAAACCATGCTGCCAAATTGAAAATGCACGCGCTAAAATATGTTTTGTTCGCACTGACGGGACTACTTGAACTCGCCGCTTGGACATTCACTCGTTCGTCACAGAATCACTACCCAGAACATGTTTATTGCGTGTTTTATTTTGTACTAGAGAAGTCAATTTTTTTTTACAGCTCTCTGTTGCGGAATGACGGTTTACTATGGATTGAAGGAAAATCCAAACTTTACAGGCATGCAAGCGTTTGTTAGCTTTTACGGCGTATGTCGGTACACAGGAATGTCTGTGTTCGGCATGTCTACATCTGGAATCTTTATGCCGACGGAGAACAATATGGCAGAACCCCATAAATATCATATTGTTATGTTTATTGGTATGTTTTTTATGGTTTTAAGGGTTCCGTAGTCAAACTAGGAACCCTTAGGCTACAAACGCACAGACAGGCGGCTTGCTTAGCGCCTAGACTAGCGAGTAGCGAAGTGAAACAAACGTTCTACAATTTCCACAGCGCGCTTGGCGCCTTTGCTAGTTGCTTAGCGTGTATCTATGTGGCCGGTTGTGAATATTGTAGAACGTTTGTTTCACTTCGCTCCTCGCCAGGCGACTCGCTAGTCTCTAGGCGCTAAGCATATCCACCCGACCGTCAGCAACTTAGCTCAGTTAGTTCGAGAAAGCTGTTATTTTGCAAGAATACATACATACACATACATAAACTCACGCCTTTATTCCCAGAGTGGGGTAGGCAGAGCTACAGAATTTCCAACAACTATAAAACAATAATATACCTACATAATATTAGTCACGATGGCAAAGTGCTTAAATAAAAGGTAGAAAAATATTTTTTTTAGGTTACCTCCCCTACACTTATTGTGGGATGTGTGATTAAGGGATCCTTTTGTAAACTTTTAAGATTTCAAGTGCAAATGTTAGAGTGAAGTGTCCCCCCACCCGTCTACAGCCAAAACTGCAAATACTAAAAATCTGGTATAAAATCTAAAATGAAAGCGGGATAGGTATAACGAATTTAAAAGAACTATCACGACTATGTAGACATCATTGGTTCTTCAGTTCCTCGGGTTTTTAGGGTTCCGTAGTCAAACTACGAACCCTTATAGTTTCGACATGTCGTTCGTCAGCCTATCTCAGAGACTCTTAGTACTAGAAAGCTGTAATTTGGCATGAATATACATATTAGTCATGCCAACAAAGTGGTAAAATAAAATGTGTCTTTTAATATTGACATAATTTATATAATTGATAATTCAATTAAAGGTGACTGCCCCACGGCACTACTAAACCGCACTACTGACCAAAATTAGTATCACAAATATGAGGTAGGTTTAGGTTATGTTAGTTCTTCAGCAGGCCCGGAGGGCCAAACTAACCAGAAATAGGAGCTCTGCGAGAGCAGAGCTCCGTCGACTCCGTTAAATTTGAATTAGAAATTATTTATGATACTAATTTTAGTCAGTAGTGCGGTTTAGTAGTGCAGCGGGGAAGGAGGGATTTTGGTCAGTAGTGCGGTTTAGTAGTGCAGCGGGGAAGGAGGGATTTTGGTCAGTAGTGCGGTTTATTAGTGCAGTGGGGAAGGAGGGCAATTAAATGGATGACGCTTTGTAAAAAAAAGTTCTAAGAGACCTATTGACAGGGGGTGGCCGTGTGGTTGCCGGCAGAATAGAATAGAATAGTACCACTCCATACCTTCCTGTGGAAGTCGTAAGAGACGACTAAGGGATTAAAGGCTTGTAGTATTGTTAGGCGATGGGCTTGCAACCTGTCACTAATATACACATGATATACATCTTAGCCTGTATGTGCAAAATGTGGTTACAGAATTAACAACTGGCTGTTAAAGTTGTTGGTAATTCTGTAGCTCTGCCTACCCCACTCTGGGATGAAGGCGTGACGGTATGTATTTTTAGAGAACGACCCCTATGCCAGTAATTTCACCAGTTGACACCGAATTTTCACCAAACAGTTAATCATAATATTTTAAACTATTACATTTCTTTAATATTTCAGGGTACATTTTCATTATAACTTTAACGTTTTTCACGTCCTTCTTCGGCTACGTCGGGTACAAGGAGAACTGCAAATCTCCGATCACCCTCAACTTTCCCATGGAGTTGTAAGTATTGCTTCGGGATTCTACCAAATAATGCAATAGTGATTACTGTACAGTTACAATAATTATTTAGTCATTCCTTTCGAGGTTGGCCGCTTCCACTTAATAAAAACAATATATTCTGCCATAATACTACGATACTCCGATACTGCCGTGATCGTGACGTCATTACGCCGTGTCATTGCGAAATGGTCACAACAGAAGACCAAGGGTGTTATTCTCTCAAAAACAACGGACGGTCAGACGAACGAGCGAAATCGCAGCGGCGAGTTTAGGTAGTGTTTTTTTTTTTTTTTTTACGGCATCGAGTAGACAAACGAGCACACAGGCCACCTGATGGTAAGTGGAAACTGTGACCCATAGACATTCGCAATCACAAGACTGCAATGCAATCCTAAGACTGCAAATGCGTTGCCAACCCTGAGGCTAAGATGGAATGCCTCTATGCTAGTCATTTCACCGGCTGTCTTATCCCCAAACCGGAACACAACAATGCGAACACTGCTGTTTGGCGGTAGATTAATGGATAAGATGGTGGTAGCGATCCGGACGGACCCTGCACAAGGTCCTACCACCCGCAAAGCGAGCGTAAGTCCCGTCAGAGCGAACAAACATTTTAGCGCGAGCATTTTCAATCAAGCAGCCTTATACGTTCGATCCATCGGCACAAACCATGCTGCTAAATCGAAAATGCACGCGCTAAAATGTTTTGTTCGCACTGACGGGACTACTTAAACTCACCGCTTGGACATTCACTCGTTCGTCCGTCCGAACGTCGTTGTTGAAAGAATCACTACGGCAAACACCAAGCATGTGGAGCCGGCATAAGAGAGCGGGCTTAATCTGAGTGCTCACGTATCTAAATGTGTTTTTTTTCAGATTTCCTAAGATTTTGAAAGCATGCATTGCGGTCATGGTATACGTCACGCATGCTGTGAACTTTTACATGCCTTTCAACGTATTCTTCTACTACATCAAGCAAAAATTGAACCAAGAAAAACTGTTTATGTGGGAACTGATCTTCAGAGCTATTATGGTGACTGGTATTGGACTTACAGCTATTGCTTTCCCCAATGTCGACGCCTTGATAGGTTTTGTGAGTATCCATCCTCCCTCAGTACCCTTACCATGAGTTACAATTAATGTACTCGCTAGCGAGTCGAATGCTCTGTCGCTCGCAGACCTCTGAGTATTCTTTAGTGCGAGGGACAGAGCATTCGACTCGCTAGCGAGTACGGTAATTGTAACTCATCAAAATGAGTATTTACTTTTGCATTTTCCAACCTTAGTATCTTAAATACGGAACCGTCGATGCACGTGTCCGACTCTCACTTGATTTTTCAACACTTTCCTCCCTATGAAAATGGCATTTCCATCTCACTTACATGTTCCATGTTTAAGATATTTTCGAACGTAAGTGATAATACGGGTTTTTCATGACTTTTGTTCTTTCAGCTGGGCTCGTTTTGTGTGTGCAACATGGCTTTTATCTGTCCAAACACCATCTACTTGTTAATTCACTGGCACCGCCCCGGTTTGGGTGCTATGAAATGGAGACTTTGGCGGTCAATTGTCTTTATCTTTATCGGAATGGTTGTCTTCATTTGTGGATCCAGCGTTAGCTTTGCTGAGCTAGTGAAAACATTGTTTTAAATTTGTCCTGCTGTGTCTAGTTCTTATAGAACTACAATTTGTATTAACTTTCTCAACTCCGTGTGAAATATAAAAGCCACAGGACAAGGACAGCTGCAGAGCAACGAATTTTAATCGTTACGCTGCGTATAGGGTATGCAATTTAACCAGTTATTGGCCGTATTTGTGTGAAAACAACCGGTTATAACCGGTTATTTGCATTCCGTAGCTGGGTATTGGGCTATAACCGTAGCTGGCGTTAGCTGTAGTGCCAAAAAATCCGACCATGGCGTTGAAAAAGTTAAAAACAAATGAATTAACATCGCTATCAAACGTACATGTTCAAAGTAAGTCTTTGTAATATTCACATTTAAAACCACTCGTATACATCTGGCCATCAATATTAAGAATTACCTATTTATAGTGAAAGAACTGAAAAAATAACACCTTAACCACGAAACTTGACTCAGCGGTAATGGAAATAGATACTTTGCCATCGGAAAAATGTAAGCAACTTAATGACAGAGACTTAAAAACGTTTGTAAGACTACAAAATCAGCTTGTAAAGTGTAAACGCAGATCTGTTAATCGCACGAAAATTGACTTTATTAACGCTGATGGGAAAAAAAGAGTCCAGTGGCACCAGTAGATAGATAAAAACTTTACACATACAACACACAAAGCTCTTAAAATAAATTATGAATTAAAAAATAATAAGAAAAAAAAACATGCGACACAATGTAAAAAAAATAAACGAACAATTAAACTGCAGTGTACATAAAATCGGTCACCATAATGCCCTCTGTAGAAAAGACGGCGTATGTCTCATAGAACGGCATATGTATTATCGACCTTATTTATTAAGGTGTAATGTTAAATTTACTTTGACTATGAGTTGCGCATGCGTCCTTTTTATTTAGGAGTAGGGAATGCAATTTAACCGGTTACTAACCGTTTTAGTATGAAAATAGAAGATAGCAGAATAAGACTTGATGAAAAGGCGCTGATTCAGCGTAATGCTGCAGAAACTGCGTTTATTCTGCCAAAAGCAAAAAGGGGGGGCAAGGGGGGTGGCGGACGCATAAGCCGAAAATGTACCGAACCGTTTCATGTTGCACCACAAAAAAGGAAATTAAAATATATACCTCTAGGTACCTATATCAGTTATTTAATATGAGAAATAAAAATTGGTTTTATTTGATACAGAAAAAAAACACTCCTGTTGTGGGGCGGAATACGAATAAAACGACATGTTTAAATATAATTAGATACGAGTATTACGGTTTTCCTGAAGAGAATGCGGCCAAACTAGAATTTAAATACCTACTCTAGGGTCCAAAAGCAAATATATATAGTGACTGGTAGATTGTGTCAGTCAGGACCACAGATTATAGGATACTTATGTCTAAAATGTGGTCAGGACTGTGTTGCCATTGCTGCGTTTGGCTGTTTAACAAATACCTTTGCCTATGCTTGCAGCGTTTTTAGGTAGCAAAAAATTACTCCTGCTGGGTCGAGTTGAACTCGTTTTCTGCTTTTAAATTGGTTTGGTTTCGTGGTTTTAAAAGAAAGAAGTTACGTTTGATAGCTTTTTAATGATAATGATATTTTTGTACTAGTATTGTTATTTTACTTTTAAATTTGAATATTTACTATAAAAACCGTAATTCACAGAAAGTAAAATTAATATAAAGTAATTATTTGTAATACTTTACGTGATGTAATATTATATTAGTTAACAATTAAGTCGTGCTTTGGTCACTGGGGGCGTTACGTCTTTGTCAAAATCATTATCGTATGGCAACCCTTGTGGATGTCAGTGTTGTTAGACAAAAAAATGTTGTTCGATTTCAGTCTTTTGTCAAGCTCGTTGTAATTATTAAGATTTTCTTTGGTTGGGTTTTCAAACGAAACTTGAAGTCTATATATTATTCATGGTGTTTTTACTTTTTGTACTGATGCGGAACGGAATTGGACGTAAGCCTATTTGGCGTAATACTTTGTATACTCAATAAAAACTCAAATTGCCAAAGGTTTACTTATTTTTTTGTTTTTGTACTAGTTTTAAAATTATACATTTTTTATGCGAGATGTATGCTTGTAAAATTAAAGAAGTACTTAACTAAGTTATCCTTTTTTTCTTTTTTTCATAATTCAGATAAATATATTACCTACGTACCTACACACAACATCACACCTAACTAACCATTAAAGACAGAGCAGAGAGAAAAAGAAAGAGATGTATACATGTGTATTATGTCAACAACATACGATTCTAGTGGGTCCGTAGCATAATATCGAAAATTAAATTTCATAAGTACGAATTTCCTAACACAAAACTTCGAATATCAAAATGTCTAATGTACGAAATTCCTAAAGATGCACGTCCTAATGCACTTTTAATCGAATGATCTCATTTTCGAAAATCAATATTCCTTTGTACAAAATAGCTAATGACAAAACTTCAAACTCAAAATTTCTAGTGCTCAAAATCGCTACGTACAAGAAGCTTTGTGACAATTCTTCGAAAATCAATACATTCAAACCTTAAAACTTGGTGTGACCACGAGTCTGCCCCTTAATTTGTCCTACTAGTCAAAAAGTGAACCTAGATTTGATCACTAAATACTAATTGTGGTTGTAAAAGTAGGTAGGTTAGGTTCGTTAGGTATCTTCAGATGCCCGAAGGGCAAAACCACTTAGAAGCAGGAGCCCCGCCCAAGGGCGGAGCTCCTGCTTCTAAGTGGTTTTGCCCTTCGGGCATCTGAAGATACCTAACGAACCTAACCTACCTACTTTTACAACCACAATTAGTATTTAGTGATCAAATCTAGGTTCACTTTTTGACTAGTAGGACAAATTAAGGGGCAGACTCGTGGTCACACCAAGGCCGAATTTGCGTTTATTAATCTTTTTCCCATTAAGCTGGCTACTCAAAGGGTAATTGTTATTAAAGTTTGTTACGTATCCCATAAATTGTGGTTTTACTTGCGCTACAAAAACGTATTGTCTGATTGCAATGAAATTCTTTTATTAATTAGAAAACACATTAATAGTAATGAGGGCGCCACTGTACATCCGGCGTACGCTCGGCGCAGTCTTAATTTAGATTGTTGACCATTCACTATGCAGTGTTTTGGGCCTTACAATTTTTTTAAATGCATTTACTGACCGAAACGAAAAGAAAACCTTATCAGTCCTAAGTTTCTAAGAACCATACAATTAAATCGTTTAATTAAAATTATAATTGAAAAACGAAATAACTTTCGCTGCAGGCAATATAGTCAGAAGTCAGTCATGAAGTGCTACACCATACTTACAGTTATCTGTATATTGCATTTTATTCCACGAGGCAAGGGTCAATCTGACGAAGATGATGAAGTTGACAATAATAGAGATGTGAGTTTTTTATAGCTTTAGCCACTCACAAGGTTTAACCGCACGGCTGACTCACCGTATCGTAGGTAACCTGACTTGTGCGGCAGGTTTTTGACGCGTAGGTCCGTTACCGTCCACTCCAGTACCCTTACCATGAGTTACAAATACCGTACTCGCTAGCGAGTCGAGTGCTCTGTCCCTCCCTCGCACTCTATAAGAATACTTGCGAGGTCTGCGAGGGACAGAGCTTCGACTCGCTAGCGAGTCATTAACAGACTGTAACTCATGGTAAGGGTTCTCAAAAGCAGTAACGCACCGTAAACGAAGTGACGTCACTTACAGGTCGATTCACAAGAGTTGGCACGAATGGATTGAACGAAAGTAATGTCACCTATCATTGTGTGAGTGCCGTCCTTTGAACCGATATTCGAATTTCAAACCGAAAACCTGTTACTATTTTACACACTAGTATACTGTCATTCACTCATTCAATCCATTCGTGCCAACTCTTGTGAATCGACCTGTACTTGATGTGGACGGTGTAGTCATATTTTTTTTTAAACACAACAAAAATATACAAATAATTCAAAGTCATAAATAATTTATGACTTAATTATGAGTTTAAATTATTGAAACCAGAACTGCCTACTTATAATTAGCCCATTATAATAAGATAAAATACATATTTTATTCGGTTCCCCTACGGAATCCCTAATCTTCATTTGTCCTAATGTATCGTTTGTCCGAATTTTCCCCTTGAATTTTAAAACTGTAATTACAATCCTAACCAAACGGAACCGCAGATAATTATAACTGAAAAACTTAAAAACTTGCCTGACTAATGTGAAAACCAGTTTAGGGCAAATGAAAATTAGGACAAACGATGTGTTAGGACTTTTAGGACTAACGTTGAAGGGACTCTGAGGGACACCCACTTTATTCAGTAAGTTAGTTAATAGAAAATTCGTCACAAATCTACCAGCGCTTCCCAAGAGGAGACCACGGATGAGAAGAAACGATATTATTTTTAAGACATACGGTTAACTGGGGTTACTTTGATTTACGGGGTAACATTGCTCACACTTAAAACGATAACAATTTTAGTGGTAATCTTCTTAAATTATTTAAATAATTGTATAACTGTATAAGTAGCTTGCTCCTGATGAAACATTTAATAGAATACCTAATTGAATATTAAAACTAGTTTTTGGGGTGGGCATGTTACCCCGTAAGTTGACGGTACTTATTGATGCTCCCAATTGCTCCCACATGTTTTTCAAATATTCCCCGTATCCACCAGGAAGAGGAGCTCAAACCGCAGCGCGACAAAGTGCCAGACTACCATCTCGACCAAGATCCGGAACTTAACAAGAAGCAGTACGATGCAGAGGTGAGACAGGGGAATATGGCTGACCTGTTCGGCACGCTGGACGAATACCATCCGCACAAGTACAAGGAACTAAACCGAAGGTCCGGGAAGTCTCGCAAACATATAAGACGGGTGCGTACTTACTTACCTAACACGGGAGCCATCATAAAGCTTTTTTAACGCAGTAGCTCGAGCATGAACATTTCAACTATCGTTACGTCATGTAAAGTCTCGTTTACAAACATACATTCATTATTTTACGTGTAAAGGTGCGACCGCACCGTTGCTTAACGGTGCGTCAAAAACGCGGCCATGTTGTTACTATGACCCCGTCTTTTGTTTACGCAATAACACCGTATTTTACGCAGCGATGGGGTCGCACCTTAAGATGACGATACGAAAGTCACGTCAATGCCAACTTATGGTGCGCCCACACCGCTGCTTAACGTTGCGTCAAAAACGGCGCCATGTTGTTACTATGGCCCCGTCTTTTGTTTACGCAACGACACCGTAATATACGCACCGTTAAGCTCCGGTGTGGCGTAGCTTTATGTTATCTTATCTTACATAATGGGCCCGTTTCGGATACACTTCGACCCTTTAGTATCTTTTGTGCAATTACACTCATAGATACACACTCAGCTGTGCGGTTTCCTCACGATGTTTTTCCTTCACTGTAAGACAGTGGCGAAGCGTCACGTAAATAAATAGGCAAGCCGGAGCAAAAAAAGGTATCTCTACTCTACGCTTATAATCAATTTTTATATCTGGGTGAGCGCGTCCTAACTTAATGACATGTTTTTTTATTTTCAAAGGATAACTTTGAAAAACATGTTAGTTCATTAAGTAGGTAAGTACCTAATTTGTAAGACAACACTCAATTTGAACCAATGCAGCCATTTGTACTTTGAGTACAGACAGACGACAATATTTAAAAACCAAACCACGAATATAACCTGAATAAATAGATTTAAGCAAAACCTAAGGGTACCTAACGTATTAATAGCGGAATTGAAACAAACCTCCGTCGTCGCCAAGAAACGCCAGATACCTAGTTGCCAAACACTATAATAACAATAAACAACAATCACAGAACGCTTAGCGAGCTAAATTTCACTGAGTTTCATAAAACAAAACACTAGGCAATTATAATAAATAACAAAAAAAAACTTTAATGGAAACACCGTGCATCTTTGCGCGCCGCGAAGCGAAAGTAATGGCGGCAAACTGGCAAATTATTATTACTAAAGGTCGAAGGTCGTTTGTGACGGCGACAGTATCCTTGGGAAAAGAAAGATAATTCATGCACTTAAAGCTTAAAATTCAATAAAATAAGCCGGTACGCCACCTCGGACCGTGGCGAGCTTTCTCGCTCTAATTTTCATTACGTCTCACGTGCCGCTGTGTCTGTGTGCGAGTTGGAAGCGCTAGGAAAATGTTTAAATGTGTTAGTGCAAGTCCGGAGCTGAGTCACCGGCATGCTGCCGTGATTCTTAAAAAGGCAGTCATCTGACAATTTACCAAATTTGAGTTATGTATATGGTCGTGATCAGGAAAAAAAGACGCATCAGCCTATTTAACCCGTTTTTCTCTATCACGTTTAGTTTTCGAGATATTTTTTCCATGAAAGGCAGTCAAGTGGTTGAATACCATTACCGAATTCATTAAAACGCAGTCATCTCACATTCATTCATAAAAAAGCAGCTTTAGTACCTTGACTGCAAAATAATTTGGAAAATTTTAGGCAAAAACTTATTTAAAAGACAGTTTTGTACCAAACTGTCTGTTCTTAATTATTTTTATGTAAATTAGCTGTACAATAATTCATTAAAAAGCCGCATTTGCAGAAAAATTCTTTAAAAGGCAGTCATGTGACTTTGGCTGCCTTCTTAATAATTATTTACTAGATAATAGTTACTTCTATACTTCGAACAACGGAGTTTACGTTCCTTAAAAAATTATTAGTTAAAAAAAAATCGTGTTCATCGGATACTAAAACGCAGTCTTCTCGCAATAATTCATTTAAAGGCAGTCATGTTTGGTCGCGCCAATACAATTTTTGAGTGGATTTAAAGTCTGAGACGTCACAAATCATGGCGCCGCCAAGTGACCTTTTTTATGAAAATGACTATAATGGCCAAGAAATTTCAATGTGCTTTTTGAAAGACAATTTTCTCAAAAATCCAACTGTCACAGTTTTGTCGCCTCGTGAAAAACCAAAAGGCATTTCGGAAGAAAGAAAAAATAATATTATTTCTAAGCTTGGCCCCATAATGCCACCAGATAAATTATTGTTTTGGAAGAATTTACCCATATCAGTAGATGCTGATATTTAAAAACCTTTTAAGTATTTTTTATAATTTGGATTTTTCTTCGTATGGACGTTATTTGCGTTATTTTATTTTTTTGTAACGATTATGATTGTAAGACTACAGTGATATTTATACACAAATATATGTAATGTTAACCTCTTACTTACTAATCTATATTTACATAAAAACGAATAGTTCATAATAATCATAATATACTACTAGCTGTACGGAAACTGATGATCGCAAGTTTCAGTGCCTTTTAATTTTAAATACATACATACATACATACCTACCTTCACGCCTGTCTCCCAATGGGGTAGGCAGAGATTATGGAACGCCAGGTGCACCGATCTAAACACACAATTTTCGCTTCCTCTACATTCATCAATCTCTTCATGCACGTACGTCGGTTTCGGGTGCTTTTGATTTGGGCCTTATTCAGTACATCACGAATCTGATCACTGTAGGTCCGTCTAGGACGTCCCCTACTGAAATCTCCGCTCATTCTCGCTCGCCATATCTCTTTCGTAACTCTTTTTTCATCCATCCTTTCTAAATTACCAAAGCATCTTAGCATACCCTTTTCGATTTTAGTCACTACATCTTCTTTCAATCCAGATCGTTCTCGGATCTCGCTATTTCTTACTCTATCTATCATCTAACTCCACACACATACCTACTGTTCTTCTTCTGCCATACCCAAGATTCACTACCATACATCAATGTTTGTGTCAATACTCCCTGAACAAAGGCCAGGCAAGCTTTGCTCGATATGACCTTGTTTGCCAAGATTGAGAGTAACGCCCCATTCATCATATTTCCCGCTTTTACTCTTCTTTCAATATCCGCGTCACATTTCCCACCTCTCGTAAACAAAGAATCTAAATACACAAATTCATTCACTTGATCCACTTTTTCATCTCCAATCATTATTTCACATTCTGTATCAGTTTCATCCCTCTCCACAACCATCACTTTCGTCTTTTTAACATTCACTTTCAAATCTTTTCTTTTAAACGCCTCAGTCATCAGAGTTACCATTTATTGTCAGTGGTCCGCCGATGATGCAAGGAGAACTTGATCATCAGCATACAACAAAGTTTTAAAAACTGACTCATTCATCCTTATTCAACAATGATACTCTTTCAGATCAGACAAACAACTGTCCATGAATAGGTTGAACAGCCAAGGAGGCGCTACGCAGCCCTGTCGAACACCACGTTCGATGCTAAACCAGTCCGTATACCTACGTCCCATTTATCCTGACACAGGCACTCGAGTCATCATTATAATGATTTGAGAGCCCGTATCAGAATACTGTCCACCCCATACACGGAAAATAATAATAATAATTATTATTATTTTAATATAAATATAATTATTTAAAATAATTATTATTCACTATTATTATTCATTTTTATATTATTTTAATTTTGTTAAGGATAAACGAAGTTTCTAGATTTTAAGTACCTACCTATATAGAAACGTTATAACAATGATCACGTAATCTGAATCACCAGCATAATTCTTAGCTTAAATTAAATGCAATGTTAATTTTAAAAATAATACATTTACAAATAGGTAAGTACATACATTTTGATTTATTGTTTTAAGTTTTTGTTGATATTTCCATTTTATTGCAGCTACACGGTTTTATTTTAAAAAGGCATTGTACCTACGTCGTACTACTTTTTAGTGACTCAGTTTACTTGATTATAAATATTATACAGTTCTAGGTAAATTTTGGGTTTGGCTCTATAGACTTATAAGTATTAAAGTTTACTTTAAGTTTGAGATACAATCTCTGCCTATTGAATTTAATAAAAGTTTGATATTACTCGTATTGTATTCGTTTTTTATTTCATTTGAATTCACTTGACTGTTGTTATCCAAGTTTTAGAAAAAATAACACTTAAAAGAAAATTACTTAAAAAGCAGTGAATTGCATTTGAGCATTTTAGGCTGCCTTTTAATGAATTACTCAATAGATATAATTTAGCCAATGTTCGCTTAAAAAAAAGTAGTTTGGCATAATAATGTAGTTAAAGGCAGTTACTGGACTTTCACATCTTTGTTAATAATTACTCTAAAAAGATTTTTGGTTCCGAAACTTTTTTAAAAGGCAGCCTTACTAAAAAACTGCTTTATAAAAAATTATCAGCAAGTAATTGAGAGGCCGGATGATTTTCAAAAATAAATTGTTATTAATAATTCACTAAAAGGCAGCCTGGGGACTTTGGCTGCCTTTAAGTGGATTATTATAAATAGTAAAAATAAACACTTAATTCATTTCACAATTAATAATTAATTTTATATAAATAAATAATAAAAAAAATAAAAAATAAAAATGTAAATATAAGGAACTGATACCCGTTTACCAAGAACAACCACCATTACGTCACATTTTATTACACAACCTGATTAAAGAGATAAAGTCAAAATGAAGGCTGCTTTCGCGTTTTTCTCAAAAGTAAGTGCGGTCAGAAGACTGCCTTTTTAAAAATGACGGCAGCATGTATGGCGGTTTTAATAAAATTGTGGGTGTAAGTTCGAGCGCGCGTAGGTAAATGTAACTGAGCGTGTGTGCGTGTATACGAAAATATTGTTCTTGTTTCTTTCTAGTAATATAGGTTAGTGAATGGGTGCGAGCGAGTGATAGATCTCGGCTTGGTAAATAAATAAATTTGAATTGCGGCGTTAGTGCGTTTTGTTCATGCATCGTATTATGAAGCAAGGTAAAGCTATAGTACACCGGGTTACTTTCGGTTTTACGTTTTGTTGTTTGTATACCTAGTGGTACCTACTCTATGCATAGGAATTTTTAGGGAAGCCGCTGGGAATCGGGTTGTATGGACGCTTCGCTACTGCTGTAAGAGCATCCGGTAATGCAATTAAGTTAGAAAAACTCATTAGTACATGGTGACTGCGGGGTTTCGAACTCGGGTACCTTACGATCATAAGTCGATCCCCTAAGCCACTACCCACCGACACTTCAAATATTCAATGCCAACTTGCTAAAATTGAAGTACTTAGTTACAAACAAGAGGGCGCTGATATCAATTGCGATAGACTCAATAGCAGGTAAAAGTCCGTGCTCTGGATATTGGGTTTTTTTCACTTCACCTGTTATAAAAAATTATATTGATCTCTAACGGTAGCCATCGATGACTTGTCAGAATTATAATCAAGTACTTATTAATATCTTCCCGTGGATGTCGTAAGAGACGGCTAAGGGAATAAAGGCGTACAGTACTGTTAGGCGATGGGCTTGCAACCTGTTACTAATAGGTACACTGGTAAACATCTTAGCCTATAAGTGCAAAATGTGGTTACAGAATTATTAACAAGTTTTTAGAGTTATTGGTAATTCTGTAGCTCTGCCTACCCCACTCTGGGAATAAAGGCGTGAGTTATTGTATGTATGGTTGTACTTATTAAAAACAGTTTTCCATTGGATTTAACATGATTATCGCTTGTATACAACAGACAGAAAAAGTTGTCAACAAAAACTCCGAAAAAGAATCAAACCCGGTAAGTTTATATTGAGATAATTATTCTAAATTATACACTATGGTAAGCGATGACTACTTAATTGTCAAATAATTTTACAGATTTTTTATTAATATGTAGGTATATTGTCGGATATGTTCATTTTTATCTTGTGTTCTTAATTGACTTCGTACCTACCCATCAATAGGTACTAAAAGCCTCAATTGTACCTAAGAAAAGTAAGAAGAATACCCACTAAATTGATTGTACTTACCCAATATAATAATAATTATGTTTTAGGATCAACAATCTACTCAGGACATAGCTGCACTGTTAAATCTTCACAAAAATGCCCAGGTTTGAGCTGCATTATCTTCTTTTTTTAACCGCAAAAAAGAGGGGTGTTATAAGTTTGTTTGTGTGTGTGTATGTCTGTCTGTGGCACTGTAGCTCTTTAACGGATGAACCGATTTGGATGCGATTTTTTTTATTTGAGAGCAGGTTTCTTCGCGGTGTTTCTTAGATATGATTTATCAAAATCAGTTCAACCGTTTTTGAGATATAGAGGTTTTAGGGGGTTAAAAGCCCCCGATTTAACGGTGCGACATAATTTAAGAGCTGATATCTCTTAACCGGCTTGACCAATTTTCATAAAATCTTGCTAAGAACCACCGTTTACAAACCTGCTTTCAAACAAAAAAAACGCATCCAAATAGAGTCATCTGTTAGGGAGCTACGATATGCCACAAACATACACTCAGATACATAAACATAGAGATACACGTTATTAACTAACACCCCTCTTTTTATTTATTATTACATGTCATCTACCTACCTAATGTTCTCCCGACACTTCTCCTTCTTCTATGTATGGAATTGTTCCGTTTTGTTATCAAAATCCAATACGTTTCTTGGTAACAAAACGGATAATTTCATACATATTTTTAGGGACATATCGGGAGTAGGTACTATTTTTTATTGTTCAGAATGATGATCACAACGAGCGTGCGGAATTTTTCCCAAATCTGAAGATAAAGTCAAGGGTGTGCTATTTTTTTGAAACTCCCCACCAAAGTCGACTTATGTCCGTGTATGGTCCGTCTACAATAAGGCCACAGATTGTATACGATTTTAAACGAGTATTTTCTAGAGTTAATGGGGAAAATGCATGGATTTTTTAAATTGCATTTGTCAACAAAGTATGAAAATACCGTAATAGTAGTTTATGCAATAGTTGTATAAGAGAGGTCAAAATATATGAGTGGCGTGAGTTACGATGTGAGCCGAAGGCGAACATCGTAAAGGAAAGCGCCACGAGTGTTTTTTGACTTAGTTATACCTACACCGTTGCATACAATACTTTTTCTACGACTAGGTTTCAAATGAAATGCAAAATTAAGCGAAAAAACTTACAAACGAACGAACGAAGTAAAGAACAACAAACGAGCGGGAAACAAGAAAATGACAAAATATGTGTCTATGGTTTACTTTGTTTTTAAATTGACGGAATGGAAAAAAGAATTATTTACAATTCCAAAACATTTTAATTTGACCAATCAGAATACTTCACTAAATTAAATCCACCAATCACAATACACATCGACTGTCAAACGGAACGATAGGTTCTTTTAGGTACGTGTTTCTCTTTAACTAATTTAAATCTTTTAAAAAAAGTTTGTAATTCGTATCAACCAATCAGAATACAGCTATTTTAAAATCGACCAATCAGATAACTGAAATCATTTCTCAAAACATTCGGTGTTTTATAGTCCCTATTTCACAATCGTTAAAATATGATTAACAGGCTACACTTAGTAATCTGTGGCGTATCGTTAGGGCGACTTTACGACACCGAGAGCTGTTATGGGGAATAGAGTTATAGACTTTTCTGAAGTCATATTATCTATGTTCTTATAATAGTGTTCGTGACTATGTAAAAGACTAATAAAAGTACAGGAGTAGAAAAAAGAGATTACCAAAAGTGAAATTAAAATTATAATCGGACATGAAATGCGGATGGCACAAGCATTTTAACTGCTAAGTAGACAGCGATTTGACAGAGGCCATAAAAAAAATGTTTTGCTGGAAAGAGAACAAATGTTTGTTTGTTTATATCTTTGTTATTTTATAGGTATTCCAAAAATGTTTTTTCTCATCTGTTTTTTATAGGTCAGGAAATAAATTGGCCGTCAATAATCTTCACTAAGATCTTTTTGTTAATATTATCTAAGAAAAAGGTAATCGTAAAACTGCCTTCGTTCTTCAAACAGCACAGTGGGTTAAAAGGTTAAGAATTAGTCCGGTAAGTCTTAACGCAGAAAAAAAAGATCGCAAATTAGATAACAGAAGGCCAAATTATATTTTCTGAGCTTTTATTGAAGCTGTAAAAAAAAGTCATGAATATTTCCTATTAAAGAGACCTGATATGAGTGCGAAGAGTGGGACATACATACATAAATATTTCGTTCTCTTCCTACTCATACAATGTATAGGCCGAGGCCGACTACAGGTCCCTGGCTGGCCACTGGTGATTTTACCCTATATGTTTTTCGACAGTCGACTCTAAGCAATCCTGAGGAAGACCCCAAATTGATACCAATGCGGGTATGTTAAACATGACATTTATTTCTGGCCATTTTCGTTCAAATATTTTAATTATTAATAAGGTGTATTAATTTTAGGCTCCCCCTGAAGTAGTTTTAGAAATTGTCAAAAAATCCAAGGAAGCGAACACCAACGTCTCCAGACCAAGCAATTCTACGAAGGAAAATCTTCAAAAGTACATTCTGCGCAGTGGGGTACGTACTTTTCCACCACAGTTTTTTTTTAAATAGAAACAGAAGGCAAATGAGCACACTATACCTTATCATCATTATACAGGGTGTTTGCCAGTCGGTGTAGGGGTTTTAAGGGTGATAGTTAGGGTCATTCTGAACACTTTTAACCACATTTACTATTATGCAAAGTTACCTGTGTTACAACACTTACAACTAGATGTTTTGGATAAAAAAAACATCAACTTGCAGGATTACTATAACGGAGTATGGAAAGAAGAAATCAATCCGGATTTGGATGTTTTAAGGACAAACAAAAGTCCCAAGGTAGGTTTGAATATTTTTTACAGATATTGACATATAAAGTCGCCGTCAATAGAACTAGTGAACGATGTAAACAAATTAGTACCTACTGTTTGACACATAACCTCAAATATTCACCAAAAAAAATTGTTATTAACCTCATCTTGCGTGAAATTAACTAATGTCTTTTACAAGAGATAGGTAGGTTATAGGTGTCCTAGCGCTCAGCCTATTAAAAGAAATTTCGAAGAGACGCATTGACGTCACGGGAGACGGAAGAGCTGGCTTTCCTCGCTCAACGTACTTATGTATAAGTTTATACATTCAGCGAGGAAATGCTGCCGCAAGGGCCATTCTTACATTTAATTTATATATTTAGAGTTAGTCTTATTAAATTTTGGTTTTAATTTTCAGTTATTCTGTTACTTTATGTCGTTTTTCAACAAATTATATTTGTCTTTTTATATAAACATAACAAAGCTAATTATTGGCCTTTTTCTATTGCTTAACTTATTTATTTTATTTCAGCAACACATGGTAAGAGATTTCAATATGTACTCGTATTTAAAATAATTTTACTAGGGCGACGTCATATTATATTATTATTTTTCGTTTCTAGTTTATTATAGTTATTTCCATAGTGTCATGTCGTACGGTATTCTGGTTTGGGGTAAGGCTGCTGACATACAAACTATATTTGTTTTACAAAAAAGGGCCATTCGTTCTATTTACAACTTAAATTCCCTTTACTCCTTAAGAGAACTTTTTAAAGAAATTAATATCTTAACTGTAGCGTCTCAATTTATTTATGAAAATATTATTTATGTTATTAAGAATTTAGATTCTTTCACCAAGAATTCTGATATACATAATTTAAATACTAGAAATAAAAATAAAATCGCTATTCGTAAATTCCGCGTCCGTAAAGTATAGGTATAAATCATTTGTTGGTCAATGCATTCATTTCTATAATAAATTACCTGGCGTAGTTTTACCGAGTAGAATACAGACTAAGAAAATAGTTATAATTAGAGTTAGGACTTTTTTTTGGCAAATCGTGGTTCTAGAATCCATGGAGTCGCTATTTCCTATTTAGTATAATAGGTACATATCCTTCAGTATTTTAATATTACAAAATTAATTTATTAATTAAACCTATAAATCAATTTCAATGAACAAGCAAATATTAGTAGGTATGGAATAAGCGAACTAAAATAGTATATGACCAAACTGAAGGTCATAATCAAAGTGTCATGTATTATAATTAATTAGGAAATAGCGACTCCATGGATTCTAGAACCACGATATGCCACCAAAAGTCCTAGCTCTAGTTATAATATTATAGGTATGCTTCTAAAATGCTTAGGAACCAACCCATAAGATAATGGGCTTGTAAGTTGTAATTGCTACAAAAATAATGTTGGATGGGTTTAAGTACTTACAGTGGTGGCCACATAATAGGACGCTTGCGTTTTTCCCATCAAACAAACAAAACCTACGAATATGACTTCAATTTTGGCCTCCAAATAAAAACTTCTGGACCAATTTCATTACTAATTACAATTTACTTTAGTTCATTAGCTGAGGTTTAAACTGATGTACAGTCACAACCCGCGAATGTTACGCCACTTGCCACTCTTCTTAATTTAACTGTGTAATGCATTTTGGGTTGACAGCAGACTTGACATATTACCCGAGTGTAGTTACACGGCTAAATTAAGAAGAGTGGCAAGTGGCGTAACATTCGCGGGTTGTGACTGTACTTACAGTAAACTAGTGTTAAAAATGGACTTTTTTTTTGTTAAAAACAGTGCTGACGCGTCCATAAGTCAAATACTTATTTATTTTTTGAAATCCCTATAAAATGAAAGATTCGTTTTCAACACAGATAAATTCTACATACATTTAAACCTTATTTTATTAGTCGATAAGTGTAAGTAAATAAAAATAAAATTTATAGAACTTTTTGTTTGGTTGTTAAATTTAAAAAGCAAGCGTTCCTCATTACGTGGCCACCACTGTATATTATCTATATCGATTTGAATCGAAGTTATAAAGATTGATCCAAGAGACTTCACCAATGTCGAGTTACAACAAAATTTACCCGAATCAAGAAAAAAAAATATTGCTAGCGTTTACCTATTTATACAACTGAAAAAATGAGTTCTTTGTGTTTATTTTCAGAAATCAGTAAAAACGAAAATAATGCCCGGATCGAAGCTATATAATTTAGTGCAGATTCTCACGAAGATATCGCCGAGACTCTTGTATGTTATTAATAAAAAAACCTAAACTAAATTACGTTTTATTCTGTTGTCATAATTTCTTTACACAGTAAAAAAATAAAGTCGCTTCCGCTGTCTGTTCGCTTAGATCTTTTAAACTTTCTACGGATTTTAATGCAGTGTTCAGCAATAGATAGTGATTCAAGAGGAAGGTTTATTGATGACATAAACCGAAGCGAAGCGAGGGGGGCGGGTCGCGAGTATGCGATAGGTAAACCATTTTTTATTTATTAATAATTACACCAATATACTGCCAATGCCGTCAGATCGGGTTACGTTAGCCCCAGGGGTTAATATTGCCACCCCCAAAACATCTTTGATATTTAATTATTCATTGAAATGTATCGTAAGAATTTAGCTATTTCTATAGCTATACATTTATCGAAACAACTTAAATAATTATAGTTTTAAGGGTAAACAATGCTACCCCCCCGGGGCATAAGTAACCCATAGTGACGTTATTTAATTTTGTTCACCAAGGCCCTTTCGCGTGTCACTTCCAGGCAAAATTTGTTTTTATTGTGCAATGAAAAGTCAGCTGTAATCATTGTTTAAAGAGCGATTCTGTGAAAACTGACAAAAATTCAACGGCATGTAAAATTCAATTTTGCAAAAAGTGTCAGATGTCTTTGAAAATCGTCGTAAAATTAAACCTCTATGCAAACTATGCACCTATCTATAATTTGAAAAGTATATTATTCCACATAACTTGGGTTATTTTAATTTATATTAACCGAAGCGAAGCGAGGGCGGTCACTAGTACTTAATAATTTTAGTCTTAAAAATAAAGGGCTTGCAACTTTAATTCAACCTCGTGAATTATTACATTTTGATGCTACATGATTTTCATGTCCGATCCGTAGTCACACCAATTTACTACACTGGTGTGACTATGGTTCATTTTATTTACCCGTAGTCACACCAAGACCGAATTTGCGTCTATTTCTCTTTCAAAGTCGAAACTCGACAGTCGACGGAGCTCTGCTATTTTTGAATGTTTTGGCCCTCCGGGCGTGATATAAAAACGAACCTAACCTAAACCTACCTCCTATTTGGTGTGACTCAGGATAAATATTTTTGACAGGAAAATCAAAAAAGTAGGTAAGTACCTAAATGTTAAGATAAATAAAACTCAAAAGTATAAAATGAAAAAAAAATACGACTCCAATAAAAATATCAAAACAGAGGCAAAAAACTAGATCTAAGTATAATGTTATAGAAAATTGGAAGAGTAATGTTCTTAGGTATATAACTGGAATATTGGAAAAGGCAAGCAATGAATTACAAAACATTACTTGTTTTTTGCTTTTCTGTAGATATTTTGATTGCAGTCGGGGTTTTTTTTATTTTATTAGGTTTTAACTAACAGCAGAAAATGGAAATCTTTACGGAATCGATGCAAGCAAACAAATTCAAACTCGTTGGCTTATATACGAGTAGTTGCCGAGGGAAGAGTGAGAATTGGTAAGGCTTTCTCCAGTTTCCTACGTTGACATGAAAAGTTTCACGTCTTCTTAATTTATTTAATAGGCCGATCCCTTCATGACATCAATAACCAAATTGTTAGGACTCTGATTCCACAAGGCCACATGTGTACCTTTAATAGTCTTATGTATCTCAAAGCATTCTAAAACTGAATTCTTGAACTTTGGGTTTTCCGCTAAATACACCGCAATTTTCCTTAAACTGTCGTAAACAACACCTTTATCCTTAATTCTTTTCACTTCTTTGTAGAAATAATTCGTTGACAGCATATGAACTTTCAAGAAAGTCATTATTTCATCAACCCTTGGGTCCTCAGCCATTCGCAAAATATTATTTGTTACATTATCTCCTTTGAATTCAAGTTGTTCGGCTTTTTCTCCATTAAACTCTTTTGTTTTTGCTTCTTCAGAGTTCTTCGCATTAAATTCTTTATATTCGACTTGTGCTGCATTATTTTCATTTAGTTCTGCGCCATGAGGTAATTCAGTACCTCCTCGAAGCCCTAAATGTTTTTCTTTTGACGGGACTTCGTTACGTTCATTAACGGCCTCTAGCGATTCGATGGGATAAATAAAATATTTTATTCCGTCTATACCCTGAAGGAAAACTCCCTGTAATTTAAAACATCGGATACATTATCAGAAATACATAACACGGAACCTACATCAAATTAAACATTTTAGAACGTACCTATACACGGTGATTTTTTATCGGTGATCAGTAGTTGAAAATTATTAATAAGCAACAAAAATGGAATTTAATCGTTGATGTCTCAAACAATTAACTCACTGTTTAATTTATTTAAGTTAATGATATTGTTAAAACCAATCACCACTGGATACATGGACATCCTACATTAATTATTGAAGTGAAGTAGATGTAGATACGTCAAGTGCCATCGCTTTGGCGGGAAATTTGACGGATATTACGTCAATGAACTTATCAGTTAAGTGTTGTTAACTCATAGACTAAACAATTAGTAGGGTGACAATTAATTTCAATTAAAAGTTAGTTTCAAAATATTTTTTTTACATTAAAAAATAAGTTATGTTTCATGTAAGTAACTGCGACTTAAACGTGATCGCCATTAATACATGAATTAGAAAAATTGGTTCCCGATCACCAAAAAAAAAATCACCGTGTATAAATAAGTCAAAATCTTCGTGATCGCTAAATTCGTGACTTTCCACACAACACACGTTTAATGAGAAATCCTCAAAGAAACAACAACTAAAAATTCAATAAACGTTCCTACTTTGCCTCATTTTACCCCGGAATAGTTTTGAAGAAATCGAAAATGTTAAACCGAGTTATTGTCAGGGCTTGGGAACGGTTCGAAAAATACCGGTTAATATATAAACCAGGTTATTCGTAAACGCTCGCTGGGAGCAGAATCGATTAAGCGCGTTACGATCGCTGGGATTAACCTGGTTAATTTCAAATGACAAATGGGTGGAGCATCGTCCGGCCGGCTACGATCTTGACAAATTTATTTCGCTTCTTCCACATTCATACATAGAGTCAAGCACGCACGTCGGTTTAATCAGTACAAACCGAATGGTACCGGGTGATTGCTGACAAAACTGAAATCGATGCAGCAATCACTTTCTCCATGTTCTGTTTGGTAAATGCAGCAGTGGTTTTTCTTACACAGAACAGATGAAGTTGTTTTTTTTAGGAGAATTATCATACTAGATACGAGGCGTCGCTTTGATGTTGCTGCCACTGATAAGGACCATCAGGGGGGCTTGCAGCAATGCAGTGCATCGTGTAGTCCTACCCTGACTGACCCCCTGTTCCGAGGAACGCCGAAACGGGAGTCTTATCTTTGTTTTATAGTTGCCAGGTTTTTTGCATTGCAGCATCACCATTTCGTGATCCCCCATTAATTATTATACAAGGTGTTACAAAAATACCGGTAAAGCCGAAAGGGGGTTAAATGGTGCAAAAGTCCATTTACAATATTTGGGAACCGTACTATTACCGTCAAGAAATATAAAACCATTATTGTTTTCATTCATGTGCAAACCCTATTTCAGGAAAATTTAAGAGTAAACTACGCAGACTGTTCATGTACATTTTTACCTACTTCGTGAAACGATCAAGATACATACTAACAAAATGTACAGAATTCGATTAGATAGATATTAAAAGTCGAGTTTTGGGAGATTTGAAAAGATCTAATCTAACGAAGAAACCTAAACTAACACTTACTTTTTAGTAATGAACGTCAAATTTACAGGAACGGCTCAAAGTGAGCTCCGCCTTGTTCAATGCACAACCTCGCTCATCGGGATATGGCTTTAAAACCATTAAAGTTGACAGTTATTAAATTGGTAGGTAGGCCTCTCTGTTAAAATAATCTATGCTAACTCCGGTTCCCTAACATGACTAGACCCCGGTATCGGAGGTGCAAAATGGTAGCTGTCAATTTCGAGCCATTACTAGGGAAGGGTAAACATTGTTTTGAAATATTAACTTCATGTCGATAAACATAGTTATATGTCGATATTTTATTATATCATAATGATAGCGTTTATTCTATAAAGTAGGACTATATAATTACAAAACCAACATGTAATGAACATTTTTATTATTTACAAAAAAAAATCTTTCATCATTAAGAAGTTTTAGTTATCTTCTTAGCATAAAGCATTCATAAATAAATTTAAAACAAAATATAAACTCTTTTATATTCACCAAAGGTCATACCATGTTCTTGATGAATGATCAGATTCTTTGCAGTAAACTAGTGTAGTTACAATAAATATACACAACAATTATAATATCTTACAATTAGTCATATTTATCATTAGAGATATATGTCTCGTAATATATTACTAAAATTTGTTCTAAGTTAACGGGTGTTAGACTTCTTCTTCTGTAGTTGAAAATCCACTTTAAGAAAGAAAATGACTTTTCTACTTCGACAGAAGTAATGGGCAAGAAATTACATTTGGCGTAATTCTGTACTGTATTCTTATTTACATCATCAGTAATTTCAACACTTTTGCCATCCAACAAACTTTGTAAAATTTGTATAGTTGTGAACCCAGGATTTTTTTGCAATACATTCCGCATTTTTAAATAAATAAGTTTTCCGATTGGATGCAAACGTAATAAGGAAAGTTTTTTTGTTACCTCGAGTATTACATCTAAGGATTCTTTTAAACAAAGGTTTGGATCTTCTAGCTTTGTTATTGAGATCGATAAAATTCTAAAATTTTTATCGATGAAATTGATTTCGTTTATCAGATTTGCATCAGAGAACAATCTTTGTGCTTTGGCTATAGCAGCAGCTTCAGAGGATTTCAATTTAGAAATAATATTCTTAACCTTATGGAAATGATCTTTATAATAGCTGACAGCTTCTATCCACGTGCCCCATCTCGTGATGATAGGTTCAGGAGGAAGAGGAGTATTAGGATATTCTAGTTTAAACATGTCTATTCTTTTAGGGGCTTTTTTAAAAACTTTTTTAACAAAATTTATTAAACTATTTACCTTCGGATAAGCTTGTCTCACGGCTTCAGCTACCCTGTTTAGGCCATGAGCTACACATGTCAAATGAGTCATATTTGGGTAGCTTTTCTTTAAATTTTTACCCGATGTTACCATGTATGACCCCGCATCAGTCACGAAAAATAACAATTTATCACAGTTTTGTTCGTAATTATGGCCCCATAACTCGCGAAGCACCTCATTTACTAGATTACTAATCGTGATATTGTTAGTTGAGTCTAATTTTCGTGAAGCAAAGATGTGGGGCTTAGATAAATAATTTGTTAAAGCTCCAACTATCACATTAGCCACTTTTTTACCCATTGAATCTGTAGTCTCATCAATGCTCAAATATATATATTCGTTGGACAGTTCTTCTTTTATAGCATCTTTTTTCTCATTAAATACTATAGGCAAGTAATTTTTGCGTAAAGTTGATTCTCTCGGTAATGTAACATCGCCATATTTTTTATTGAGACAATTGTCCATGAAACTTCTGAAGTTTGGGTTTTCCAATTTGGTCCAAGGTATGTTACAACTGATGAAAAACTTTACCAGATCTCGGTTAAAGTTAAATTGATCTTCATTTGTTTTTCTGTGAGTAAAGGTTTTCAAATGCCTCTCAATACAAAATTTTGTTGGAGTCAAAACGGAGTTGCAAGATATACAATATACTTTATCGTCCTGGTTTACAAGTATTGGAATGTCCTTTATTAAATAATCAATGTGACTAGGACACGCGTTGATGATTTTCTCTTGATGGCATTTCGACTCCATGTGCTTTTTAATATTCCAAGATCTGGAAATGATGTGTACACTGCACACTGTGCAGTAAATTTTTTCATTCGTTTTTTGGAGTTCAGGGTGTTCTGCAAGAAGTGACTCCATTTTCTATGGTATAAATGATTTTAGACGAATAAACTCGTAAACAGCTATTTAATCGAAGAAATTGTTGTAAAGTGACAATGATTATCTATTGACGTAAATAATTTATTATCAGTATAAGTGGCCAGTATTAATCTCTATTGAAAAGGTTTATCACAAGAGTGTTTATGCACTGCTCTGCAACTCGAAACATAAGAAAAGTAATAGCAACCATAGATGAGCATTTCTAAAAAAGTTTGTACATTTCATTTACGACTCCGATTTGCGAAAAAAATTGCAGGTAGGTAGGGTAAATGATACTGAGCCTAAATAACATAGTCTCCCAAAATGTCCCAATTAATTTGTATGGAAACTTCCTTTTTTGTTACCATGAACGGAAGAATTTTGGTAACAAAAAAGGAAGTTTCCATACAAATTAATTGGGACATTTTGGGAGACTATGTTATTTAGGCTCAGTATCATTTACCCTACCTACCTGCAATTTTTTTCGCAAATCGGAGTCGTAAATGAAATGTACAAACTTTTTTAGAAATGCTCAGATATATATTTTGTTGTACAGTCGAGTTCATAAATATGTGTACACTTTATATTTTTACGATCAATGATTATCATAGATCAAAAAAAAATAACTGTGTACAACCTAATGTATAGAAAAATCGTGTATCGATATCAACATCAAAAATATGATTACCCATCCCTAAGAACTTGACAGCTACCATTTTGCACCTCCGATACCGGGGTCTAAACATGACAGCTTACTAGGGTTGACAATATTTTTGGCTATGATAATTTATTATATTTTTTACGGGGTATTTTATAACACGTATGTATATATCATCTATCATCTGGTAGTCTTAGCGAACGAACTAGGTTAAGTATCGTGGGCTCTCCCACTATTATGATTTTAGTTTCGGTCCTTGTATCTGATGTCATACAATATTTACATTGTCATATGAATTATTTCTAAATTGCAATGTACTGATAATCCATCCAAGTCCATTCATTTTAATTAGTGTTGCGCATTGTAACATTATGTTCCTAATGCAATTACTTAAGACTGCGCCGAGCGTACGCCGGATGTACAGTGGCGCCCTCATTACTTTTATTGTGTTTTCTAATAAACTAAAATATTTACTTAAAATTTGACGGTAAGTTTTTTTACTACAGATGAAAACACAACTTATAGGGTATATCACATAGTTTAATAACAATTCACCTTAGAGTTATCAACTTAACGGAAAAAAGTGGCCACGTTTTTCCGTTAAGCTGACTACTCAAATGGTAATTGTTATTAAAGTTTATTACGTATTCCATAAATTGTATTTTTACTTGCACTACAAAAACGTATCGTCTGATTTCAAGGAAATTCTATAGTTAATTAGAAAACACAATAATTTTAATGAGGGCGCCACTGGACGCTCGGCGTTAGCTCGGCGCAGTCTTAAATAAAAAAAACAACAAATACTTAAACTAGGTACATACAAAGTTTTGTAGTATAGTTTTGAGGGTAAGTAACTAAAATAATATTTAAATGAACTAACAATGATTAAAATACACAAAAGCGCCATAATAAATGTTTCGCCGGCACTAAAAATCAAATCCTAAAAAAACCATGACGTCCGTACAAGCATTTCAAAATATGATTAAAAACGTTACAGTTTATTCATGCGTAAATAAACATCGTTAAAAAAATTAATTTTACGCATCGATGAAGTTGACCAAGAATTTATATCTTGTATTTTTCACGATATTTTAGTATTGCCAGGTATGAATAAAAATGCAAATCATACGGCATGAAGGAAAAATTAATAAATATGCACACTGATCACTTAGTAATAATTTGCCACTATAAGTAATCTTTCCCGACTTGAGAAATTAATACAGGTAGTTACAGTTTGGCCGTTCTAAGAGGGCCGATTTGACAGCTGTCATCTGAGTACAAAATATGAGTTTGAGGTTATATTTTGTACTAAGATGACAGCTGTCAAATCGGCCCTCTTAGAACGGCCAAACTGTAGTCATACCAAATAATAGGTCACTAATTTCGTGAATCTTAAGTATGGTCCTTGGTGGAGTAAGTGGTAATTGCGCCTGCATCGACCCGGAGAGCCAGGGATGTAGGTTCGAATCCTACATAAGACCAACGATTGTTTTTCGCTTTAATATAGTCGAGATAAATTGTTTGCTACGGCCCTTAAAATTGAAGTATCCTTGTCATAAAAAACGCAATAAATACCTTCGTACATAAAACACAAATGGATTTTTAAATTTTGCATTTATCTATTAGTTATTTATTAGTTATTATGTATGTCATATTAAATTTAATAATAATAGGCAAAAACGCCTAGATGGTCCCCAGAGCATCCTTAGGACACTAGAAGTTGCTTGTAGGAGTTAAAAACCAGCAGATCTGTGGACAAAAGTATTAATTTTAACTTTTCAGGGTTCCATTCCTGAGCCTAACGGGATTAGGGAAAGCAATTTAAACAGTTATTGGCCGTTTTTGTATGAAAATAACAGATTAAAACCAGTTATAACCGGTTATTTGCATTCCCTAAACGGGATCCCAGTAACATGCCTACAATGTCCGTCCGTCCGACCTAACTTTAAAGAGGTGTATTTTTGAACCGTAATAGACTGCGGATTGATTTTCTCAAGAACATTGTTATTAGGCGGATTTACTAAAAAAAAAAAGCGAGACAATAAAACGGTTACAAGACGGCCATACAAGAAACGTTTTTGTTCATTTTTTTTTGTTGTGTCTTACAACTATACTTAGGTACCCCTTAAGACTGCGCCGAGCAAACGCGGAGCGTCCAGTGGCGCCCTCATGACTATTATTGGGTTTTCTAATTGACTAAAGAATTTCCTTGGAACCAAACAAAATGTGTTTGTAACGGAAGTATAAACACAATTTATGGGATACGTAACAAACTTTAATAACAATTACCCTTTGAGTAGTCAGCTTAACGGGAAAAGGTGGCCACTTTTTTTCGTTAAGTTAATAACTCGAAGGTGAATTGTTATTAAACTATAATTATGATATACCCTATAAGTTGTGTTTTCATTTGTAGTACAAACAAATTTCGTCCAATTTCAAGAAAATACTTTAGTTTATTAGAAAACACAATAAAAGTAATGAGGGCGCCACTGTACATGCGGCGTACGCTCGGCGTAGTCTTAATCCCAACTCACTCCGTTTTACGGTAGTTCCTTCGAAGGAACTATTGCTTTTTTGTCGCACTAGTTACTTCACATGAGATGAAGGACGTACTGCGACTTTTTTTTCACCTTTGTTCCTTGGCAAAAGCTGAAGGTACTACTGCGACTTTTCCTTCGCTTTTATTCCTTTACAAGAGGTGAAGAAACAACCGAGACATGGTTTTCGCATTCCTTTGCAAGAAAGTTCCTTTTGGTAATTTGAAGGAACTAGTGTGAATAAAAAGTCTCGGTTGTTCACTTTGACTGCCCATTTTGTATGAAAATCAGTGATTGCCCCTATTAGAGGTAAAGATGCCAAGTGTTTTTTTTTATGGCATAGAGAAGACAAACGAGCACACAGGCCACCTGATGGTAAGTGGAAACTGTGCCCCATAGACATTCGCATTCACAAGACTGCAATGCAATCCTAAGACTGCAAATGCGTTGCCAACCCTGAGGACTAGGATGGAATGCCTCTATGCTAGTCATTTCACCGGCTGTCTTATCCCCAAACCGGAGCACCACGTATCTCATATTTCGTAAATTACGATTTTAAACTTAAACTTGAAGGGAATTAAGTTCAAACTCATACATCTCGAAATATCAGATAAGAGTTTTTTTAAAAGTAGAAACGAAATTTTCATGAGGTTTAATTTAGGGAAGGGGTAGTGTTTCATATGTGGTGCAGTCACGAATCGAGTGTATCTCGAAATGTATAATATTATACGGCATGCAGTGAACATGTCCATGTTATTTATTTGTTACTAAAAGGTTATGGAAGAGCAGGATCTGTCACAGCATATTACTAGGTGATCCCGGCCACTTCGTGTACACTGAACAGCTAGCAAAACTAAAATAAAAACATTAAGTATTTCGATTTATTACCTTTTTCATCCCCACTCATTGACTTCAGCATTGAAGAATTCTTCCATCCTTATTCTTTTTGTGCTCGGCGGTAGGTTGCCACAACTTTCAAATTTCGCATTATAAGTCCAAGGGAATACATAAGTAATGCCATTTTTGTCACAAACCACTGTGTTGTTATCTGAATTGGTTGGTTTTGTTGATTTCTCAGTTTGCAGCCTTTGGTATAAGTCTTCAAATGATGGTTGAAATTGAAGCATCGCATTCTGGTTTTTTGATGCAACTGAAAAAATTAATGTACTCATGTTTATTTTTGATGCAAATGTAAATAAATTAGTTGTAGTATGAGAAAAGCTGATTTCAAGCGGGTTTTTCTTGTGAGATCAATGTTGGTAAAGTATATTTTCAAGCAAGTGTTTAGGAGAACCCTATACAAATTAGTAAGGCAGGCCAAATATTACTTAGTTATTAACACTATCATATACAACCGTTTTTTTTATAGTCAATACATAATAACTAGAAAAGGCCAATTTAAAGTCAAAGGATTCATTTTTAAAACGGATAAACACACAGGCATTTTACTCGAAATCTACAAGACATTGATGAGATTTCGAGTATAGATGTGTTGTAGAACTCACTACTTAGTATGGTAGTTAAATACCGAATTTAAATTAAAAAAAAACAACATTTATCATTGTGTAGGTACAGTCACGTGATTAAATTTGATACCCACCGTAGGTACAAAGTCAATCTGACCTTCTACAACAATAAGGTTGAGTTTCCTGAAAGTTACAAATGACATCTCTAATATCATTGACGACTTCAATCATATTTTTCTTGAAATGGGTCCCAAATTAAGACTGCGCCGAACGTACGCCGGATGTACAGTGGCGCCCTCATTACTATTACTGTGTTTTCTAATAAACTAAAGTATTTTCTTGAAATTGGTCATTAGGTTTTTGTACTACAAAATAAAAACACAACTCATAGGGTATATCACATAGTTTAATAACAATTCACCTTCAAGTTATCAACTTAATAGAAAAAAATTGCCACTTTTTCCCGTTAAGCTGACTACTCAAAGGGTAATTGTTACTAAAGTTGGTTACGTATCCCATAAATTGTGTTTTTACTTGCGCTACAAAAACGTATCGTCTGATTGCAAGGAAATTCTTCAGTTAATTAGAAAACACAATAACAGTAATGAGTGCGCCTCTGGACGCTCAACGTTTGCTCGGTGCAGTCTTAATGCTTATAACCTACCAAACATTTGACAGTTCTTTTAAAAACAAAGGTTCATAAGCAGTTTTTTGATTAGATAAATATGTAAGGAAATAACCGTTCCGAAAGTTGCCATTAAACATATTATTTACCAAATTCTTTCAAGGCTTCTATTTGCTCCACAGTGTAGTGAGAAAAACGACAAATCCTTCCAAACTGGCACTCGCCTCTTGCAAATCGGCTGCAGGGATTCTTTTTACTTTCTTCTGATAGTATTGTCTCCGGATCTACAACAATGTTTTTTTTTCTTTAGAACCTTTTACCACATTTTATTTGAAAGTACGCTGTTGGATATGGTAACCTATTATATTATCAAATATCAAGTGTATCGTTCCATTGAATTGACATGAATTTCATCCTGCTATTTTCAGCTGAAACCATGTTATCAGAATATACATACATACCTACATACCTTCACGCCTGTAATGCCAAAGCGGGGTAGGCAAAGCTACAGAATAACCTACAACTCTAAAAACTTGTTGATAATTCTGTAACCAAATTTTGCAAAATTAGGCTAAGATGTTTACCAAGAATGACCAGGATATTAGTGAAAGGTTGCAAGCCCATCGCCTAACAGTACTACAAGCCTTTATTCCCTTAGTCGCTTTTTACGCCATCCACGGGAAGATGACTTATGATGTGGCGCTATTTCACTATTGTGGTGATTTCAGAATATTAGCATTGATTATGTAGGTTAGGTTATACTTGTGACTATGAAACAAAAATAACCCATACAGCCAAAAATGACTTTCAATGAAATGAAAATTCTGCATAACAACACATTTATTGAAAGGAGTTTCAATAAAATGGTAGGTACCCGATCGATATACAGAAGTTTTTAAATCGTGGTCAAAATTGAAAACTCATATTTTTAGGCAATTGTATGGGAAAAACACATGCGCCCCTAATTATATGGCCAGCACTGTATATGTATACGTCATATAACACTTGCATTTTTTCTATATACCTAATTGCCACAAATATGACTTTTTAATTTAGACAACCCATCAAGAGATTTTATTTTTGGATACACTTATCCTTAACTTATAAAGTAAGTTTCAGAATTATGTACAATCAATCTCAGGTAAAAACAATGCTTTAAGTTTACTAAGAATTTGAAAATAAAATCATACAATTATAATTTTTTCAACTCTTTGTTTTTAACGGAGGTTAATTGTACATTAGTTAATGATCCAAAGTGAATCTAACAAGCAATAAAAAAATCGGGAACTTTTCGATAAATTATGTTTTTAGCCTCATGCACTTCCTTCCTAAATTAGTAACAAGAAGGACGCAGCAAAAGGTTGGAACGAGATGGAGATATTTCCATACGTATCTAACATATTCTTGTTAGTGAAATTTAGGAAGGTGTAAAAAGCTCTTTACTTAGGTATTTGCTCACCTGTAATTTAGAACTACTAGGCCTGGGAGAAGTGACGGACGCACTTGCTAAGTAGGAAACATGAAATGACTAGGTTTTTTTATTTTGATGACAGAGCAGACAAGTGGCAGCCAGTCAGTCACCTGATGGAGTGATCCGGCTGACCACAAACAGGATAGGAATCAGATATGCGCTACCGGCTCTTGTGAATGCTCACGGTCCACAGGTTTTAGCGGTCTGGAAATCACGCCGCAATAAACTGGTTCGCGAGAAGTTTCTGTTTATGGTACCACGGAGAGAAACTACCATTCTTTTCATATTGATAACATCCAACAATAACTTACGTTTTTTTAATTTAATTAAGTTATTTATAGAGACTCCCATGGACTTATAAGAGCAATAAGTCCGTGGATATCACACGCGAAGACAATTTGTTCGGTAAAATAGAATTTGAAGCACATGGGGTTAGCTCCACAAGCTTCTGTCAAGTCACCGTACCTTTAAACTGCTGATAATGCTCTTGAACAATTTTTTGATGAGGCAGTCCTTTCATATGAGTTTTGACAATGGTTGGCGTTGCTACCATCGTTTTATCGCAATATTCGCAGTGATAACGTTTGCCCATTTCCGATGCCGATAGAGCAATCTGGAAATTGAATAATAACCACTATAGTCTTTAGAATCAAATCACCTATAGGTACTTCATTTAATGATTTATGAGCACGGCGCTTTTGAATCAAAAACATAGGCACCATACAGACTACTAAGGGAAACTAAGATAAGATTACTAAGTTACTTACCAATGAAATTACATATAAAGTTCAACTTTTCTCGGAATGGCTTCTGTCCTTATGGACAACTTAACAGGCTACAGGTGATCGGTAATTTATTATTATTACCCGTACAATGGAATTACAAATTACATATAAACAAAAAATATCATTGACAGTGACTGACGTATGACGTACGACTGACAGTGACGGACAGTGTTTTTTTTTAATGACTGCCGTCTCACGAACCATAGATGTAGGAAAACATAGATCCCGTGTGCTTTCCTACTACCTCTATGTCACAAACAAATTGTGGTTTGACATCATTCTTATTGGGTGCGTTACATTCACGCGCAATTCGCTGGCTCGAATCACGGCGCATAACATAACATTTGCAGTGTTCAGGCCAGACCTTTAATAACCGTTATTTTCGTGTAACGTTATGGTTCATAACGTTATTTTACTCGAATAACGTTATACTATAACGTTATTTGACGTCATACTTGTAGCGGTATTCATTATAACGTTATCAAACAAAACGCTATACTTATAACGATACTTCGGTTAGAGCTATAATAACGTTATAGACCATCTCTTTCTTACACTCAATTTCACTCACTCCCGCGCTTCGTGCGGCTGCGGCTTATGGCGCATGACATTGTTTTGCCTTGCCGTTGCCGTTGCCTGCTTTGTACCGATGTTTTAACTGTACTGGGTAGTAATTCTCTGAACAACGACGGTCGGACGGACGGACGAGTGAATGTCCAAGCGGCGAGTTAAAGTAGTCCCGTCAGTGCGAACATAACATATTTTAGCGCGTGCATTTTCAATTTAGCAGCGTGGTTTTTAAATTAAGCTGCCTTATACCGTTATACGTTCGATCCATCGGCAGAAAACATGCTGGTAAATTGAAAATGCACGCGCTAAAATATGTTTTGTTCGCACTGACGGGACTACTTAAACTCGCCGCTTGGACATTCACTCGTTCGTCCGACCGTCCGTTGTTTTTAACCCCCGACGCAAAAAAGAGGGGTGTTATAAGTTTGACATGTAAGTGTGAGTGTGAGTGAGTGTGAGTGTGAGTGAGTGAGTGAGTGAGTGAGTGAGTGTGAGTGTGAGTGAGTGTGAGTGAGTGAGTGAGTGAGTGAGTGAGTGAGTGTGAGTGAGTGTGAGTGTGAGTGTGAGTGTGAGTGAGTGTGAGTGAGTGTGAGTGAGTGTGAGTGTGAGTGTGAGTGTGAGTGAGTGTGAGTGAGTGTGAGTGAGTGTGTGAGTGAGTGTGAGTGTGAGTGAGTGTGTGTGAGTCAGTGTGAGTGTGAGTGAGTGAGAGTGTGAGTGAGTGTGAGTGTGAGTAAAAAGAACCGCATCCAAATCGGTTCATCCGTTTGGAAGCTATGATGCCCGTTATAAACTAACACCCCTCTTTTTATTTATTACTTATTTGCCCCCTATTATTCATTTCATGTGTTTAGAGACACGTTGCGAGCTAAAGTCATATTGTTAATTTGATAAAGTTAAAAAACCCCCGACTCAAAATAGTTTGTAAAGGAAAACCTCTAAAAAGTAAAAAATAAGGAGTTTGGCCCTATTTTAAGTTTAATTATAAGTAGGTGTGTATATATTTATATTTTGATTCAAGCGTCGACACGTCGGGGGACCGCTAAGTAGGTAAACTAAATAATATAAAAACCCCAACTACTTAGCCCTTATAAAATACCCAACGCGGCGACGAGGCTTGTATCCAAATATTCATACCTACTTACAAACAATTTGTTGAGAGAATAACACCCCTGGACGGTAGGCAGACAAGACGACAAGAAAATGGTTATATCTGGCAACGTCGCGCAATGCATGAATCCAGCGCCGGTGCACGCGCCAGTCGGCCAGTTACGCAAAATGCCTACCTGAGGAGCGGCAACAGCGCGTAGTTCATAACGTTATTATTTTATTATAACGTTATTTAAGTATAACGTTATTAGGATTTCAGTTACGGTGTAGCATAACGTTATGAAAAAATATCGATATATTTAAACGGAATTTTGAGCACTGACGAAATATAACGTTATGATAACGATATTATTCATAACGTTATAAAGGTCTGGTGTTCACGCGCTCGACGATGTAAACTGGGTCGACATTAAAAGGAAAAAAATAAAATAAATAGAAACGGAGGAAACGAAGATGGTGGATGACGAGTATTAATTGTAATAGAACATGACATGAACATGTAATATTTTGTCCAGTATTGGTGGTATTTGGCTAATGTTTTATAAAAGTTGCGCGCTAATGTGGAGCCTTGTCGTGTTCACGCATCTTTCGCGCGTTCGCAAGCTCCATCTCTGTCACTTGTCAGTCGAGAGAAAGGGATGGAGCAAACGTAACTTCGAACTTCAATTTTCAAAGTAGAGCCTCTGACGCGGGTCAAAAAATCGACAAAAAGTCGTTAACAAGGCGCGAACCTGCGAAAAATATGTGAATCGGCTCCACATCCACACGTTCACGCGTTCGCGTATTGCATTCGCGCGGTGAATGTAGAACGCCTCTATTATCATCTCAGTAGTTCAGTACCTAATGGTCCCAGTCCCCCGCACGAACCATGGGAGCGTCATGGACGAATTTTGCAAGCTATTATAATGCCAGCTCCACATGCTTGGTGTTTACCGCAAACACTGCAGGACGCAACTATACGTTAGAGCGAGATGGAAATACACCGTAGCCACACTAACATTATAGTGGCGTCCCGCAGTGTTTGTGGCAAACACCAAGCGTGTGGAGCCGGCATAACATTAAATAGAAAATAGGTTTTATACGTGTTGTTTCTAGGGTTCTGTACCAGAACGGTAGCCCAACGAAACCTCATCCATCATATATAATTTACATTGTCCGTTCTTCCGTCCGTCCGACAGTTCGTTCTTACTACACCTTTCTAAGACCGGCCCTAGACCTACAATAACTTTGCACATTTTTTTTTGCGGAACATAATTAATTCCCGCATTAATATTGATGAGCTAACCAGGGACTATTAAATATTGCACAAGATAAACCCTACATGGCACAATGAATAAATATTGGACAATAAAATTGAAACTCGCTCAAACTTTCCTTCAATTATTGAGCGAATTTCAATGCTAATCCTAAACGGTCAATAACATTGAGCAATTCGTCAAAAGTATAATTATTATTGATCGTTAAGAACTGGCCTAAAAGTCGATGGGTACATTCTTTGTAGATTCAACAGTTCAATAGGTATTTCTGACATTCATTCTGTTCCATTTTTATCTCAAGCTGCCAATTTTTGAAGAAAGAACCATGTACCATGAAATAACAATAACTTGACTTAAAAGGAATATTTGGCATAATCAAGAAGTACAATATTTAAAGTGAATTTATAGTGAGTTAGGTAAAGTATTTATTTAAAGTTGTCGTATAGATTTAGGCTGTGTTTCCATCAGAGATGTGCGAGGTGGCTAAGCGGTGCAAGGATGTGTAACAACGAGGTGTAACGGTGTGACTGTTGCCGCCAAAGATGTGCGAAGTAGCTGAACGGTGCGAGGATACGTAGTGAGGATGTGTAGCGGGCTCTTTTTAAATAAGCGGGCGGGGTGCGGTGAGGCGTGAGCGGAGCCAAACGCCCCTCGCAACACATTCCTCGCACACATCTTTCCCTTCTTTTGTATGTACAAAAACCTCGCTCCGCTGAGCTGTTTTTATTTTACCAGAGCTAAGCTAAGCGAGGTTAGGTAAATGAAGTGTTTCTATTGGTTCATGACAAACACATCCCTCGCAACGCATCCTCGCACATCTCTGGTGGAAACGCAACCTTAAGGGTCCACTGTATCCTAATGCAGCAACGGATCAACAGATCGAGATGATTTTTGCTGGTTAATGACATTACCTTCTTAGCCATTCATTAACCTTAGTCGCAGTAGTACTCGGAGTGACGCATTTGTGGTACGCTGAACAAAAACCAGGGACTCGCGTTCAAATTTTGCGACTGCTGGCTCAGCAATCGACTTTTCGAATTATTCCTAACGTGTAATAGCCCTTAATGGCCATTTACGCGATCTCTTTTATGGCTTTTCTGCAATGCTCCTTTACATGTGTTTTGTAAAGTAGTTTACTGTCTAGTGTTACTCCCAGGTATTTTATTTCTTTACTTATTTCTACCTCTTCACCTTTGATCTTAATTTGCCATAGGTTAGGTAGTTTCCTCTTGTTGGTGAAGAGTACACTAGTTTTTTTTGGGTTCAGGTCTAGTCCTCTACTATAACACCAGTTCGCATTTGGCTGACGGTGAGCACTACTGCCCTACTTTAGCTAAAAAAGGGTTAACTCCAAGTAGTCGATTTTGAGATATCGTCAAAAAAGGTGGGGATTGACGTCTCTAAAAAACTATGTAAGATGGAGAAAACTTTCTTAGAGACAAAAGTACCTAATTTTTACTCCTACCATGTGCCATTATTTCCATCGGATATTATTGTCAAATATAGTACCTAAAATCCCTTTTTTTAATCAAGCTAAGCATTTTATTTCTAATGTTGGACTAATTACTGCACTAAAACAGGGTTAACCATACCTTAACTGACTTTAAGCGTAGTAATATCGTGTAACTGTATCTACCAAAAAATGTATTAGAAGTTATTCAACAATGCTTAGCTATAAAGTAGTTAAGCTGGTTAACTGTTTTCTTACTAAGTATTTTAAGGAAAAGAGCGTCACAATCCTAGATAACAAAATGGCTAAGGTATCATAACCTTTATTTAGCTAAAAATCATACGTATTTATTTGTATAACACCATGAATATATGCGATATTACTTAGCTAAAAGAAAGTTAAGAAAACGTCGCTCGTAGTTAACCCTATTATAGATTAGCAAAGATTAATGATAAGTTGAGAAAAAAAATGCTTTATCGTAAAATAGTATATTTTATCAAAAGTTAAAATTACAAAAATAAATTCTCTTCGAGAAAATTAAACAAAATTCAAATTTCACTTAATCAAAGGCACAATAGGTAACAAATTAGTGTCACATAACTGTTAAAATAAGAAACAATTAAAATTAATTTTACACTTAAAAATATTTTAAAAAACATGAGATCACTAAAAACACATTACAATCATTTTAAATTCAATTTCAATTTCAAACATTACAGTAATCAAATTAAACTGAGTCTTAATTTGATTACTGTAATGTTTGAATTTGAAAACTATAATGAATTCAACTGAGATCAATAAAAATCACAAAACTACAAACTATTATTTATTTGAGATCACTAGGAGGTAGATTGGCTGTGTTCTGCAGATTAAAAATATCATCTTTTAACGGACAAAATAGACCAAATAAAGTACTTTGGCGGCTTTCGACATTATAGAACCCACATAATCGTAATTGGCGGTTTTATACATAATGGTATAAATTCAATGAATTGACGTGGAAAAATAAGTCACTTTCAACATAACTAAGGTTAAAAATTCTAATTTACGATGGCATAGCTAACTCATTTTCCGAAAAAAATAGTCTGGTCTCTTTCTACATAACTATGGTCATAGTGTCTCTACGTCATCGAGGGTGGGAGCGCACGCTCGCTGTGTCGCCATGAACCGACGCGTAAGTATGATTTCTATTGTAGGTAACTTAATTTTAATATCCTTTTATGGTTGCGATATATTATGATCTACATGTGTGCCGCTAACTAGTTATCTGTGTAAAATATTATGACAGAGAATAAAAACGGTAAAAATCTCTCGACGGAGAGAAATAGGTATTTACCAACCAACGTGTTTTATTTTGTGAAGTGGCAGGTTAGTAAATGCTACTGTTCTGTGGTGACTTAAATTATTGTATCAAATTCAGTATGAAATTCAGGTGGACCATGCGTTATGTCACTTAACTACCTACTCCTACTGGGCGCCTGTCGTATCGCATAACATTTTTGGTCCTAAAAATGTTTGGCCGAGAATGTTTGGCATACTGTTGAATGGCATACTACTCGTTTGTCCTAATATTTTTTGCGCATACTCATTTAACGTCCTAAAGCAAGTTTGTCCTAATATTGATAACTCTAATGTCTAATTACCTAAAGCATAATATTCCTAACATGAATTGTCCTAATAATTATTTTGCGTATTATTAAACTGGCTACAATTACAGCACCTAAACTAAACTATGGTAGGCGTGAAGTCAGAATCGTTACGTATTCTACCTTCAGGCAGGTCAGATTTCGCTTAGGTTAGGTACGACGACGAGCGAAGCGAGGAGGAGTGTTAGGTGGAACTGTGACCCTAACGAGCGAGTGAAACGCCAGAACCAACAAGTTTGACAAGGTTAGGTTTTGCTAGGCGTCAACTTTTAGCTCTGCTTGCTAAAAAGATTTATGCTTAATGACATGTAGTCAAAACAATTTTAGCACATTAAATATTAGGAATATTACAATTATGCACATCAATCATTCGACAGTTTAATCTTAGCCACATCAAACGATAGGACAAATAATATTTAGGACAAACGATAATAGGAGCAACAATTTCGGACAATCAAAAATATGCGGAACAAAGTGTATGCCACACGTTTTTTTTTTTTTATGGCATAGAGAAGGCAAACGAGCACACAGGCCACCTGATGGTAAGTAGAAACTGTGACCCATAGACAATCGCAATCACAAGACTGCAATGCAATCCTAAGACTGCAAATGCGTTGCCAACCCTGAGGCTAAGATGGAATGCCTCTATGCTAGTCATTTCACCGGCTGTCTTATCCCCAAACCGGAACACAACAATGCGAACACTGCTGTTTGGCGGTAGGTTAATGGATAAGATGGTGGTAGCGATCCGGACGGACCCTGCACAAGGTCCTACCACCCGCAAAACAAAAGACGTTATGCGACACAACGATAGGACTAATAATTGTATGCCATTCGATATAGACCCACTCCTACTTCCTACTTCGACTGACGGCGGGCTTAATTTAAATTACTTTATTTCTTACCTAGCTGAGGTTTAGCTATCATTATTTTCATGTTTTGTAGGTGATTATTGAGAATTATTATTTGATTTGTTGTGTAGGTCTATATAGTTTTTGTTTTGAATGACAATATGCAGTTTAATTTACCTACTGTATGGTTGCAACATCGTTATGTTGCTTTGAAATTAAAGAGTGTAAGTTAATTGGTTTACTCAGTGATTTAATGTCATCATGTTTAGAACAAAGATATCATGATTGCTATTATTTGTTTTAATCAATTACTTACTTGTATTATTTGACACAAATTTATTCGTAATCAGACCCAAGAATAACTCGATATGTAACATTAGTCACGGTTTAAATTACGTTTTTATTTTGTGATAAATGATGCAACTCACTAAAAATCCTTAAATTATGTCCGTTTGTTTTAAGAAATATTACTAATTCAATTCCCTACAACTTGTGTATCCAGGTTAGGCCTCTAACTCAAGAAATAAGAGAAAAATGTAGGTTTCAAAAAAAAAGTGGTATCAGTCATCACCAGAGCTCCTTGATTACACTTTTTTGTGTTAAATAATACAATTCGAGTTGTATCATCTTACACGGGTTAAATAAATCAATCTGAAATGTAAAATGATACATTATGGACGTTTCTTTGAATATCTCAAAATCTATAACTAGTATCATTATTTTTGTCAAACCAGTTAATAAAATGATATTATATGTTATCAAAATCGGTAGCAATGTTCAAAAAAAATTATTCGTTTAGAAGCAGTATTTTTTTAAAACTTGTTTTCGCTCTTCTGAAAAATCGTGTTTTTCGAGTTGTATCACTTGTCACAGGAGGCACAGAATTATTTGTGCATCCGCCGTCGTTGCGAACTGCAGATAACCCATTTCTAGCCAAGCAATGTGGTTTAACCCTATTTAAACTAAGGATGACTATGAAATATTCGTGTAATTTTGATTTAAAAGACAGTGATTGGTTGTTTAGATTTTTTACGGTGTATATAAAACATATGTTTTACTTAGCTTAAAAAAGGTTAAAGGTTTTTAACTGATTTTTAACGAAGTATCTTATTGTTAACTTATTTATAATTTAGTTTTTAACGAACATTTACTTAAACTTTACGAGCCTATATCAAAGTAAAAGTACCTTGACTTAATTTAAGTCTAGGA